>CM039723.1:41231188-41831188 GCA_022539455.1 Dendrobium nobile
GGGCACTTCCCTTTAAGAGGGAAGGCCACTTTTCTCTTTGGGTAAGGAAAAGGTATGATCAAATTTGGATTTCCAAATGGAAAAGGAGTGTTCCCAAAGGGGTATCCTTTCCTCTTTGGAATCCAAGCTTTGGATCTATGTATCCCAACTCAAAATGAACTTTCACAACACTTAACAATTATACAAATTACATTGATATCAAAATAAAAGATCTAGACTACCTGCAGGGTTATCCTAAGCAATTTATATATATAAAGCAGTTATTCCAAGCAGTTGTATATGAGCAGAAAAGAAAGTAAACACACTGGCCACGCTCTTTTTATGATTGGGGGGCTTTAGCAGCTGAAGCACCTGTGCAAAGAGTTTATAATATTTATGCATTTTTTTGATTTGCCCCCCTTTTATATTGCCCTGCATGAGCGTGGCCACCTGCAGAAAACTATGTCAACATCCAGATCGTACCTAACCTAAGGGTAATCTAGTCGCCAAACACATCAATCCATCCACAGAGTACAGAAGAAGTAAGCAGACATAGCAAAGCAATTTCATCCACAACATGCAGTGAAAACTACGAAAAATCCGGCACACAGCAGTAAAGTAAACACCGGCCTAACCTAGATCTAGAGTTGGTTGTCCTAGCACATCACCTAAAGTGTGTGTAAAAGGTCGTGTGGCTGGGGTAGATCCTAAAGTGGGTTATTAATTGAAGTTGTCTAAAAGGTCTGGATTTGTTAAGGCTTAAAAGGGAATTTAAATTAAAATTTAAGTATTAATGAACTAAGAATTTTAATTAAACATGTTTTAAAAGTTAATTGATTACTACCTTTGTTTCACACCGAGGCCGTGAAGTTTATTTCACCTTCCTTGGGGCTAAGCTAATAGCCTCGTAGGCCTGGGTTACCCAGTAGCAATCGGGGGTTGATTAAGTTATTTAAATTGGTTGGAATTAAAAGAGTGGATTAATATAAAAATGAGTTAATTACTGATTTTTAAAGTTGATTAATTTAAGTTTGCCATTAATTGATTCGTGGCGTTGTGCCACCAGGCTCGAGGAACCAGCCTCCTTAGGACACTTAGCCCCGCAGCCCGGAGTAGTCCAGCCGATAAACCAAATTAATGTAATTGAAATAGAGACTTTTAAATGTTAAATAATTAAAAATTAATCCATTTTAAGGTTTGACACCCTTTAGAATTCATCGTGGCGTTGTGCCACCAGGCTCGAGGAACCAGCCTCCTTAGGACACTTAGCCCCGCAGCCCGGAGTAGTCCAGCCAATAAACTTCAACTTTAGGGTGGTTGTTGTGTTTTGAAGAATTTGTTAAGTGTTTTAAGCATTAAACCAATATTTTGAGTTTTAGAACGATTTTGAGCTTTATGAATTTTTGAATACCTTAATGATTTAATTAAAGGGTTGAAAATTGACTTTTTGATTAGGTTCAAATTCTGGAGTGTTTGTATTTTATTAAATACTAGACCTTACTACGATCAGTTAGAAGGTTAGTACGTTGAAATCGGATTTTTCTACATTTTATTACGAAGGTTTGAAGTTTTGAACTAGTTTTAACTACGGTTTGACAATTTGTTGACTTTTCAAAATATTGCAAATTTCTGGAATTTAATATTTTTAATAAATACTAGATATCACTATGAGTTGAATGCAAGTGAGTTTGGGTGATTTGGATTTTATTAGAATTAGTTATGGATTATCGAAGTTTGGATATTTTAATGAATTTTAGGAATTTCTTAATTAGGGGGCCTCTTTTGTGATTTTGCTTCAAACAAATCCCAAATCTCTTGAAAACACCTCCAAAGGTCAGGAACAACTAAGGAGGGATCCCCAAGTGTTAGGGAGATTTTTGGATTTTTATATTATTATTAATTAATTATCTTAATTAAATATTGGTTGCCACTTAAAATTAAATTAAGGTTTAAATTGCTGTCAAATCAAGGGGCTTTTAATTATCATAGATTAAGGACTGAATTCTGGTCAGTTTGAGGGTTTATACATATTTTTTGGAGTTAAAATAGATTTATTACATTTTTTTAGAAGTTTAAAGGGTTAATTAAGGGTTTAAGACTTAGAAAATTAATTAGGGAACCTAATGACCTCAAAAATCAGTGAAAAATTTCTCTAGGGGCTGAGGATGTCACTAAGTTCAAATGTTCAAAGTTTCAACTCAAGGGGAAGTGAATCCTAATTATTGAAATTTTTCTAAGTTTTCTATACATGGGTCCTTAATTATTGTCCTTAATCATGTCACTAGTTTTGAATAGGTTCAAATCAAAGTTCCTCTAACCCTTTGAATAAACATGGCATGCATACACAAGTTGAGCAAACAAGTCCTTAGATCTAGGAGAACCTAGACTAGGTGGTGTGTGTACCTACTCATGCAAATCAAGTTAAATCTTTAAATTAAAGAATTAATCAATGAATAATTATAAAATTAATTATCCACTGATTAATCAGCATTCCCCATTGAATTCATGTAAACACAGTAAAGCTCCATTTAAAATTTCAAATGAATGTTTGAATGCAATACAAGTTAATTTAAATTCATCATTATTTTAATTAAAAATACCTTTACACTTTAAATCTTAATAACTATTAAAATATAGGTCAAATAAATCTGAGAAATTACTGGAGATCAAAAACAAGTCTGAAATAACTCAAGCCAAATTTTGGACTTAATAGGGTTTTACTTATTCAAATATAAAATAAAAATAAAAAAACATATTATAGAAATTAATTTTAAACTATACAATGTTTTTTTTAAAAATAATTTTAGAAAATAGAGGATGAAAAACTGAACAAAATGAGCTATTATACTCATTTTTTGGTTCAGTAGTTAATTTGCTATAATTTTTTGAAGTTATGCTAATTAAAAAAGGATTTAAATCTATTTATTAATCAAACGGCGGCGCCGGCGAGACGCGTGGCGCGTTTTGGTTTGTCCAACCAGAACGCGGCGATAGCGGGACGCCACGTGGAAGGCGGCGGTCATCCACGCGTCGGCTGCAGAGCGCGGGACGCGGTTTCACTTAACCACGTCAGCGAGCACTGCGGACCGTTCGATCGAACGCCTGGATCGTTCAACGGCGGGGATCAGATCCCGTCGTCTGACCCGATTGACCAAGATCCAACCGCAGAGAGTTCGTCCCGCGGTTTTGGATGGACGGCCGGGATCAAGCCGAACCACAGCTTGAGCCACGGGATCGGGTACACGGTTGATCAACGGGCGGAACGGCGCGATCAGATCCGTTGATCGAGAGATCAACGGACCAAACGGGGCTCAGTTCATGCAGCCAGCGAACCGAGCCCTAGAACCCATTTTTTGACTCGTTCTCTTGATCCCGTGCACCAAATGAATTAAAATTTTAAACTTAGAGTCCCTAAGTGAAGAGAATCAATGGGGAATAATTTTTTTTTCTTAAAACAAGCTTAATAAAAAGCTAATTAAACTAGTGTCCCTAGGGCTAGGGTTTGAGTTTTTCACCTTGATTTTGGACGGATTAGACCGTTTATGGGTTTGTTGCACTTGTAGACTGTCCACGCTCCTGTTTATAGAAGACTTCTCGGCTCGAAAGCTCCTGGATCGAGTGCTAGATCTGTTGGAACGGGTTTGAGCTAGGATCGCCGGGATCTCGCCGGAAAAACCCTTTGACCGGAGGGATTTCGGTGGGAGGGTGTTGAGAGATGTCTGGGGATCTCAATGGAACAGGGGGCAGGACTTGAGAGAGCTTGAGTAGTGAGAGACGGTTAGGGTTTTGAATGTCATGCATTAGGCCCTTTTTCCCCTATTCAAACACCCCCAAGCCAAATGGATGGCTGGGATCGACTCACAAGCTCTCCAGATAATGCCACCTGTCCCTGGGAAAGCTGGAAGGCTGCGGAAAGGGCTGGACATGCCTCATTTCCATTGGATGGACTTGGGATGAGTGGAGGAGACATTGCCTAAAATTGCCTAAACCAACCCTTAGAGCAGTTTAAACAGGGGTTAATCAGAGAAATAAAGCAAAAAGAGGAGTTTAGGCATGTGGTATAGGGGGGAAAAGGGTTCTTTTTAGGGCTTTGACCATGAGAAAAGGGTTTTAAGGGAGTGTTGACCATTTTGACCAGTCAACTGGTCAATGGCTGCTGATGTGTCACAGGAGCAGGTCATGGAACCTCTTCAAATGGCTGGATGGGTTTAACTTGGGCTGGGTTCAATTGGTTGAAGGGTTTGACCACACAAATGGTTCTTTAAGCCTTGAGTTGACTGGTTGACCAGTCAACTCCCTCAAGGGTTATGGAATTTTCAATTAGGTGATTCAAATGAGTTGATTAGGTGGATTGGAGGGTGGTTCCAAGAGCCATGTATGTCAAATAGATTAAGAAGGCTTAATGGGCCCTTAATGGGCTTCTAGGCCAAAACTGGTTGACTTAGTCAACCAGTTGGGTTCAAGGGCTAGAGATGGATTCAACAAGTTCAGAATGTCATCCTGAGTCCATTGGATGTGGTCCCAGGGTTTGGAGGGGTCGATTTGATCAAAATCACCATTTGAGCCCTTAAGGGCTTGTTTGGTCAACCTAGGTTGACTTGGTCAACCAGGTTGACCCAGGGTCTGGGTTTGGGCTCAACAGGTTTGAAATGATGTTTTAAGGTTTAATGGAGGTGGTTGGATGGCCTAAAGAGGTCATTTGGGTCAAAACACATGTTTGGTCCCTTAAAGGGGCCCTTGGGTCAAACCAGTTGACTTGGTCAACCAGGTTGACTCAAGGGTTGGAAATGGGTTCAAAAGATTTGAAATGGCATTTGAAATTTGTTAAAGGTGGTCGCATCCCATTTGGAGCTCATTTGGTTTGAAATCCCCATTTGAGCCTCATAGGGGTGTTTTGGTCAATTTTGACCTATTGGTCAACTATGGTCAAAAATGGGTTTGAAAAATGCAGTTTACTGCTCAATGGGTTAAAATCAAGGGTCTGGAAGTGATTGGAGGCTTGGATAAGGGTTCCAAGGTCAAGATCTCAAAGGGGTTAGGCTCAGTGGCATAGGCTGTAAATATTTGAAGGTTTACAGCCTTTGAATTTTAATTCAGATTCTAGGGTTAGAGACCTCAGAATGAGCTCAAAATTGGAGGGTAGCCTTTAGAGACATGTCTTATCACTTTGCAAGTGATAGACCCTGAATCAAAGGCCATTTGACTGGGTTTTGAAATGTTTGAAAAATCTCTGAAAAGGGTGTTTAGGACAGGGCCTTAAGACTTTGAATTTGAGTTTAAACTTCTGGATTTGGAATGGATTTTAAGTTTGAATGATTTGGATTTGAATTGGATGGAGTTTGGGATTCAAATTGGTCATAGGTAGGAATCAAATTGAAATTGAAATGGATTAAATATAGGAATTGATTTAAAATTGAGGTTGATCAAAGATGGAGTTTGATTTGAAGTTGGAGTGATCCTAAGATTTAGGAGAGTTCTAAGATCTAGGATTTAAAGGGATCCTAGGCTCTAGAATAGGCTCTAAAGTCTAGTTCTAGGAAAGATCCTAAGATCTAGAGTGGATCCTAGGGTCTAGGATTAAATTTAGAATCTGGAAGGGTCTTAGTGACCTCATACAAAAATGAGGTCAACAAATGGACCCCCAATGTGTGTGGTAGAAGGAACTTCTGCTGCACACATTGGCGTTGACCGAATGGAAGTAGAATTTTGAGAATGGAAGGGAGATCATCTCCCAACCTCAAGCCTATAGGATGCTAATGGAAGGCTTACACCTATTGGATAAAGAAAACTGGTAAAACCAAGGTAGGGAATATCTAACTTTGGGTCTAAGGAAGGGCATCACCCAACCTTAGGTCTACAGGATGCTGATAGAAGACTTACTCCTAGTAGACAAGAAAACTAGAGAAACCAAGGTAGGGAATACCTAGCCTTGGGTCTAAGGGAGGGCATCACCCAACCTTAGGCCTATAGGATGCTGATAGAAGACTTACTCCAAATAGGCAAATTAACTGGAAACCAAAGTAGGGAATACCTAGCTTTGGGTCTAAGGAAGGGCATCACCCAACCTTAGGTCTACAGGATGCTGATAGAAGACTTACTCCTAGTAGACGGATCAACTGGAAACCAAGGTAGGGAATACCTAGCCTTGGGTCTAAGGAAGGGCATCACCCAACCTTAGGCTATAGGATGCTGATAGAAGACTTACTCCTAATAGACAAAAAACTGGAAACCAAGGTAGGGAATACCTAGCCTTGGGTCTAAGGAGGGCATCACCCAACCTTAGGTCTACAGGATGCTGATAGAAGACTTACTCCTAGTAGACAGGAAAACTGGAAACCAAGGTAGGGAATACCTAGCCTTGGGTCTAAGGAAGGGCATCACCCAACCTTAGGCCTATAGGATGCTGATAGAAGACTTACTCCAAATAGGCAAATTAACTGGAAACCAAAGTAGGGAATACCTAGCTTTGGGTCTAAGGAAGGGCATCACCCAACCTTAGGTCTACAGGATGCTGATAGAAGACTTACTCCTAGTAGACGGATCAACTGGAAACCAAGGTAGGGAATACCTAGCCTTGGGTCTAAGGAAGGGCATCACCCAACCTTAGGCCTATAGGATGCTGATAGAAGACTTACTCCAAATAGGCAGATTAACTGGCAAACTAGGATGGTGCCACGAAGGGCGTACTCCACCACTAGCGAATGGGAATCAGGATGGTGCCACGAAGGGCGTACTCCACCACTAATCCCGGGTCAAATGCTAGGGTAGTGCCACGGAGGGCGTACTCCACCACTAGCGGGTCTAATCCTAAGGGAAGGAAGGACCTAACCTTAAGGAGAAGGCGAAGAGCGTTAAAAAAAGAAAAACCTTAAAAAAAGGTAGGATCAAGTTGTAAATCAAGAAAAGGATGTTTTATTAATTGATAAAATGAGCTACATCAAGCATAGTATTTCTTAAGGAAACGCCCATTAATAGGTAGCATTGGGTGGTTCCCTTTACAATCTACTAACTGATACGAGCCTCCTTCGTAGACAGTCTCTATAACGAAGGGTCCTTCCCATGTAGGTTCAAATTTGCCTCCCAACTTCCGATGGGCCAAGATAGGCCTCCGAAGGACCAATACCAAGTCTCCCGCTTGGAAGGTCCTAGGTCGCACTAACTTATCGTGGGCTTGAACCATACGGGATTTATACAACTCTAAACTTTGTTGAGCTTGGAGACGTCGCTCTTCAAGGCCTTCGAGTTCTTCCAATCGTAGTCTTGCATTTTGTTCATTGGTAATTTGATTCTGAACTGCAATTCTAAGCGAAGGGATTTGTATTTCCAAGGGTAGAACAGCCTCAGATCCATACACTAGTGCAAACGGGGTGGATTGGGTCGGGGTTCTATAAGTGGTACGATAAGCCCACAGAGCTTCCACCAACCGCTCATCCCACTGTCGTTTGTTATCATCAAGGGTCTTTTTGACAATTTGCACCAAGGTTTTGTTGAAGGCCTCGGCTAATCCATTTGCCCGAGGGTAATAGATCGTCGAGTATCTCCAATCAATATTATGGCGCCTTACAAAGCTATTGATTTTTGTAGACTTGAATGCGGACCCATTATCGGATATGATTCTGCGGGGTACGCCGAATCGATATACAACATGGTCACGAAAGAATTTTAAGACATGGTGTGATGTTACGTTTCGTAGGGGAATTGCTTCCGCCCATTTTGAAAAGTAATCGGTTGCAGCTAATATGAAACGATGACCTCTCGCGGAGGGAGGGTCAATCGGCCCAATGATATCCGTGCCCCAACTTTCAAAAGGCCACGAGGCTATCGTAGGGTGTAACACATTAGGCGGCTGATGTAAAACCACACCATGGACCTGACATTGATGACAGTGCTTTGCAGTATTCATGCAATCGTCAATCATTGTAGGCCAGTAGTATCCAAGTCTTTTAATCTTTAATTTCATTTTTGGACCCGATTGATGAGCACCGCACAGTCCTGAATGAACTTCATTAACAATTTTCTGGGCTTCTCGCTTGTTCAAACAGCGCAGCCACATGTGATCGAAAGACCGACGGTACAACAGATTGTTAACTAGTGCATATGATAGGGCACGTTTCTTAATCTGGTTGGAGAGTGATTTATCCTGAGGAAGCTTCCCTTCTTTAAGGTAATCGACTAAGGGTCGCCTCCAATCGCCTTCTTCGTCAGTCGTCAAAGAGGCAGAAAGGATCTGAAGGGGAGTCTTACTAATATGTTCCAAATCTATAAGAGAAAGAGTCTTACGACCCTGTATCTCTATAGGGATGGAATCCTCCTCAGGACATGCAAATTCCTTTGCAAGTTTTGCTAAGGCATCCGCCGCAGAGTTGCTTCCACGGGGAACCCTATACAAAGTAGCAATGGGAATTTGTTCCAACAAGTGAAGCGTGTACTGGTGATATTTTAGGAGATTCGGATTCAAGACTTTATAAGTTCCGGCGACTTGGTTAATAACTAGTTGGGAATCTCCAAAGATCTTAATCTCTTTAATCTCCATTAGAATTGCAAGTTCCAAACCAGTTATCAGAGCTTCGTATTCAGCTTCGTTGTTTGTGCAAGGCTCCGATAAGTGGTAGGAAAAATGCATCATTCCTTTTTCTGGTGTAATAAAAATTAGACCGACTCCGGCCTTTCCAGGAATCACAGATTGTTGGGTCGCAATCCTACAAGAGGATGCTGCCCCATCAAAATATAATTCCCAGATGGCCTCGCTAGATTTCCCCAAACTCATGATTTGTTCGTCGGGTAAGTCATCATTCAGAGGAGAATCTGCTGGCAGCGGGTGTGCTGCCAGAAAGTCGGCAACAGCCTGTCCTTTCACAGCACGAAGAGGAGTGAAAGTAATCTCAAATTGCAACAATATCATAGACCAACGGGCTAAACGTCCTGACAACGTAGGTCGGGTCATAAGATATTGCAAAGGATTAACTCTCGAAATTAAACTCACTGAGTGTGAAAGCATATAATGCCTCAGTTTTTGGGCTGCGAAGACTAAAGCAAGACAATGCTTTTCAATTGAAGGGTATCGAATTTCCGTAGGAAGAAGTCTTCGACTAAGATAATAGAGAGCATTCTCCTTGCCTTCGTCGTTGACTTGAGCCAGCAGGGCGCCTAAAGATTCATCTAAGGCTGCAGTGTAGAGAATTAACGGCTTTCCCGGAATTGGAGCTGCCAAGACTGGCGGGTTAGAAAGGTATTGTTTGATATCGTCAAAAGCATTCTGACACTTCTCGCCCCATACGAATTTAGTATCCTTTTTCGCAAGGACAGAGAAGGGTTGACATCTCCCGGAAAGATTAGAAATAAACCTCCTTATATATGCCAATCTACCTTGTAGAGACCTTAACTGAGTAAGGCTCTTAGGGGATGGCATATCTAAGATGGCTTCAATTTTAGCAGGATCTATCTCAATTCCGCGGTGCCTTACTACGAATCCTAAGAATTTTCCCGAAGCGACGCCGAAGGCGCATTTCAAGGGGTTCATTTTTAAATCGTAGCGACGCAACCGTTCGAAAACAACTCTTAAGTCATACAGGTGAGCCTCTTTAACCTTGCTCTTGACAACTAAATCATCAATATAACATTCAACTTGATTATGAATTAAGTCGTCAAAGATACGGGTCATGGCCCGTTGGTAGGTTGCTCCGGCATTCTTCAAGCCGAATGGCATTACCTTATAACAAAAGATTCCAATAGGGGTTCTGAACGCCGTATTTCTCTCATCTTCAGGGGCCATCTTGATTTGGTTATAACCCGACGAGCCGTCCATGAATGAGAAAATAGCATGTGAGGAGGCAATGTCCACCATGAGTTCTGGTATTGGTAAAGGGAACTCATCCTTAGGGCATGCCTTATTCAGATCCCTATAATCGACACAAATCCGAATCTGACCATTTTTCTTTCGAACTGGCACGACGCTGGCCACCCAAGAGGGGTATTGTTCCTCTCGAATGAATCCGGCCTCTGCCAATTTTTTAACTTCAGAAACGACTTGTTGCTCAATCTCTAAGCGCATGCGTCGAGGAGCTTGTTTAACAGGGATGGCATCATGCCGAACCCCAAGTTTGTGAACTGCTACCTCAGCAGGCAAACCTGGCATTTCGTCATATGTCCAGGCAAAGCAGTCCCTAAACTCGAATAACAATTGGATTAAGTCTTGAGTTTCACCCTCGCTTAACAGAGTACTTATAAAAATCGGACGGGGGTCATCATCGTTTCCTAAGTTAATTTCTCTTAACTCATCGACTGTCGACTTAATTTCCTCTTCAAATTCAGGGGGTGCATCCCGAACTTGAAGATCATCGGGATCGTCTAAAGTCTCCAAACAGAGTCCATCCAAAGGACAAGGAGGATCTGTAGGGACATTTGGAGAATCAAGATGGTAAGTTATCATTAGGCAATACTCATCATCATCAAATGAACTAACGGTCCCAAAGCCAATACCACTTGTTGGATTTTTATTTACTTTTGTTCGCCAAATGTTCTCGTGGTATCTAGCTTGACCCTTAGTCCATCGGTATGGTACAGAACCTTTAGAAAAAGTATTTTTTACACAAACAGGGAAGTAGCCGAAAGGTAATTCCATTAATTCATTAAAATCTGCCTCCTCAAGGGTTACATCACCTTCGTCCCTTGCGGAGGAGGAGCCAGGAAAGAATTTCTGGACTTTCTTAACTTCACCATCCAAGTTGGGGGCCACTTTGACTTCCAACCCTACAACCCTGCCTGCCGACAGTGGGGTCAGAGAAAGGGCCTCAATCCTTCTAGTGAGCTTTTCATACATTGTTAATTCAGGCTCGTCACTTTTAACTTTTGAAATATCTACCTCAGGGTCACTGTCCTGGTCTAAGGTGAGATCAAATTTTGGAGGAGTATTTATGTTTTGATAATCGAGAGAGAGAGCAGCACCTTGACTTTCTAGCTCACTATCGGAATCTGATTCCAAATCAATGTATACGGGTGCTGTTCTTCTGTCTAGTGAAGCGCGGCCTCGACCTCGTGCCCTTAAAGCCATCCTCCCACCTCTTTGAGGTAATGTGCTTGGAGGTCTAAGGACAACAATATCAGAGTCGTCTTCACTACTCGATTGAATCATTTCTTGATTGATATTATTATCTTTTTCTTTCTTTTGGTTGAATTTTTGTTCAACCATTTTCTCCTCAAATTTGATCTCTAATTTAGAACGGGACGACGACCCTTTTGGTACAAAATATGCAGCATCTTCGTAGATCCCAATTTCTTGAATTGAGAATGGTTGCAAATCACCCTTAATCACATGTTCAATGCCATCTCGTTGATACTTAATGCATTGGTGCAGGGTAGACGGAACCATTCTATATTCGTGAATCCAAGGTCTACCTAGAAGTGCGTTAAAGGACGTAGTCGAATCAATTATATGAAATTTAGCTTCAGTTTTTAAACCTCCTATTTCCAGGAGTAGAGTGATCGAACCTAAAGCTCTCTCGCCCTTCTCGTTGAACCCACGAAGCACCAACCTGTCGGTTGAAAGCTTGCTAGTATCAACTCTGAGATAAGCAAGGGTCTTTATGTTCATCACGTTGACCGATGCACCCGGATCAACAAGGACTCTTGATAACTTGAAATTTCCCACATTTACAGTAATGTAGAGGGGACGATTGTGGTCAGCAGTTCTCAAGAGTAAATCTTCGTCTGAAAAGGTAACCCCAGGGACCTCTTTGAAGTAGAGAGCCTCACCTTCTGAAGTTGCAGCCAACTGTGTTAAGCAAATCTCGGGATCGAGAAGTGCTTTAATTAAAGACTCCCTCATTTCTTTGGAAAGAAGGAGGGCGTCATAAATACTTAATTTTGCTGGCAACTTCCTAAGGTGGGCTAGAACATTGTAATCAACCTTAGGAACGACAGACTCGAAACCCGGAGGAATTAAAGGGAATTCTGGTTGTTGAGGAGAATCCGGACTTAAAATTTCGAATGAAGGTTGCTTGCCTTTATCCTGAGGGGGCAACCTAGGGGGTAAGACTTTACCGCCACGGAGTTGCACCTGCTCGATGTTTTCGGGCGGGCAAACTAGGGCAGTGTCTACACACACCATAGGTGTTGGATCATCATTTTCTGAAAGTGAGTCAGAATCTGAAAGTTCTATCAAGATAGGATTTCCCTGAAAATTGATTTGAGGGAAATCACTTTCTGATAAAGCTTCACATTCGACCTCTTCTTGAATAGTCGATTCGGGGAGGTTGGTTTGACTAACCTCAATATTTGGTTCATTAGGAGTTTGATTCAAAGCAGGAGAGTCATCAATTTGCATTTGAGATTCATGGTTAATCATCAAGACAGAAGTAGAAGGATGTTTTTTATTCATCTTTTGACCCTTCGCCTTTGATGGGGCAAAGTAAAAGTCAGATAACAAAAGAGGGGAAAGGGTTTTAACACCACCATCCGCCATTCTAATACATCTCTCATCTATACACTTCCTCTCTACAAAATCAGATTTCTCTTCTTTCACATTTTTCTCAGTAGTTCCTAAGACTACTGGAGAGGGAAGTGGCTCAACATCCTTCTGCGAAGCATCCAGGTCAACTTTCCACACCGGGGCCTGGGCTATCGTAGTCAGCTGTTGAGAAAGACGAAAAGACTTGTTAATCGACTTTTTAAGTGCCCGGGACAAAGCAATGTCCCAACCATCTTCAATAAAACAAGAAGAGTTAAGAGGATTACCTGAAATGGCCTTAATTGAAGCTTTTTCTGGATCGACCAAGTATTCCTTAGGTATTATGATATTACCTTGGGTGTAGTTCCTCTCAAGCCAATCTTTGAACACAACGCAGTCCTCAAGAGGGTGACTAAGCATCCTGTGGTACGGGCAATACTTGGGATCATCTTTCTTGCTCTCATCCTCAGGCCTCCTAGCCTCTGGCAACTGAAAATCTGGTTTCTTTAACAAACTTCTGAAGATCTTCTTAACTGACTCCCTTTTAAATGGATAAGGCTTTGCCAATCGCTCTCTAAAAGGGATGAAAGAGGGATCTCTAGTATGTTGAGGAACTATCTGAAAGGGCTGCTTCTGAGGCGACTGTGGTGGAAGTGGAGTGCTAGGCTGACTAACCATTGGCCTCTTTCCTTTATCTACTGCTGAGACCACAGCTTTCTTTTCAAATGTCTTCACCAGTTTTGGACCCTTCCTTTCCTCAGACTGCTCTCGTAAGAATGGCATCCTAGGAGCCTCTTCCTGCAAATTGCTAGCCTTATTAAGAAGTTTCTCAAAAGTTTTAATAGTGAAACCCTTCAGGAGAAAAGCAACAGGACCGTGGATATTCTTCAACAGAATCTCCACAGCATGTTGTTCTTGCAGCTGGGGTTCACACTTCATCGAGAGGTTTCGCCACCTCAAGATGTACTCAACTAGAGACTCTCCCGGCTTTTGCTTTTCAACCACGAGATCGCCCACAGTAGTGCGTTGTTGCGCTCCAGAAAATCTCTTAAGAAAGAGGTTTTCTAGGTCGCTAAAGGTTCTTACTGAACCGTTGGGCAGATCGGCGTACCATTCAAAAGCAATGCCGGATAGACTACTTACAAATTGGCGAAATAGTAGAGCATCTGACCCTCCTGCATTGCAACAGCTTGCTCGGAAATGGGCTAGATGCTGTCTCGGATTTTCAATTCCGGTGAAAACTTTAAAAGTTGGTGGCACGAAGCCCTTTGGATAAGGAACTAAGTCATATTCCTCGGGGTAGGGTCTACCCTTTGAAATAGACACCGTTCCTTGAGCATGGGCTAAGGCCTCCCTTACCTGGTCCTCAATTAATTGCTTGATATCCTTCTGAGGTGGGATCGGAGGAATAGTGGAAACTGCAGGGTGAACTGGAGATGTCTCTACTGGACAAGGGAGAGTCACAGGTGGTGACTCGAGAGGTCTGGAATTAAGTTCTGCCCTTTTGGCCCTTTCTGTGAGCTCTCGAGCTGACTGGTGGATCTTAAAAGACTCTTGTTGTGATTTGTCCAACTTCTCTTGCATTTCTCTAACTTGTGACATCATGCTAGCGAGCTGAGTCTCCAAGTTTTTTATATGTTCTTCATCTCTATCTTTCACAGACTCATCTGACTCTGACTCAACAGCATGCGGATCATCATCCTTAACAAATCGGCGCTTGCTGGGCTCAGCTTCTTTATTAGATCCTCTAGTTTCGACCACATGAATGCCCCCAACATAATCATCTTCATCTCCGAGGAGATCATCCATATCAGGGTCGAAAGAAGCCGTTCCTTCTTTGTTCAACAGGATATTTCTTATTTCTTGGACTACCTCCTCGACCGGTCTATCCCCAATTGACTTAGGGTCAAGGGGTAAGTATCCTTTATACTCAGCCATATCAAACAACTCTTCAGAATCCATAAGGGCGATGATTTCTGTAAGCTTTGGATTAGGATCTGGTTGAGACTTTGTATCCGGTTCATCTTCCATTTCTAAATCCTGGTCAATTCTCTCCTCTTCGACTATCCCAGAGCTGGTAGTCAGAAGAGTGGCATCCTCTACAGGGAGAGGGACATATTCCTCAGGAGAAGTAGGAGCTTGTAAGGTGATAGTTCCCACATCTGGTAAGGTAAGGTCCTCAGACACCTGACTAAGGGGCCTAGGAATGACACTCGGACTTTGGGGATCATCAACTGGGGTAACAGGAATGGTGATTATTGGATCCGGGGTCAGACTGGCTGTGGTAGGGCTGTCAACTGTAACAACTGGAGTACTAGCCTGAACATCCATCAATTCAACTGCACTCGGAGTAGGGTCGACTGGAACTCGTTGGAGCTGCAGAATGAACTTAGAAGTTCTAGGAGGTGGTGGTAGATTCTCCAATTTAGTTCTTTTTGGCACATATCTCCTTTCAGGAGATTTAGGTCTTTTTCCTTTAAGGTCCACAGACTTTTGAACTTCAACCCCCTTTGGTTTGACAATCACAGAGGCCAATCTTACAGGTTTATGTGGGGGTACCGGGGGTCTACCAGTAGAGTGGCGGCCTCTCTCGGACCCAGTCAACACAATACCCTCTGTTTGAGAGGACAGAGGGCGTGGCACCCAGTGATATCCATCAACCAGTACCGAAGTAGCGGGCTGTCTAGCATACTTCTTATTCTTCCTAACGAATTGAGGGGTTAAATTCTTCGCTTCAGATACTTCTTCCTTCAGCACTTCTTTTTGGAAGCGATGTGAGATCACTCCCTTTAACTGTTTCACATACTCCTCTCTAGTCTGTCCGGTCTGTGCAGCACAGGTGTGAATTATATTTCTCAAAGTTCTTGCCTTTTGAAGATGTTTTTCTTTCTGAGTCTTCTTGGTCGAGTAGTCGACCGGGCATGGTGGAGAACGGGCTATCCTAGCTATCCTCTCCTCCCCTTGAGCTGAAGCCAGGGGGTAAAAGCGACTTCCCTTCAGGAGGGGAGAGGAAGCAGGAATAGGTAGCTCCTCAACAGCCTCAGGTTCTACTTGGGCCAAGGTCTTAAAAGGTAGGACTCTCTTAGCCTTAGAGATTTTCTTTCTAAGTCTCCTCAAGTAATTCTTCTTCTGATTTTTTGTGGTAAATCTAAGTCCAGAACTAGACCCTTCTTCAAAAACAGACTTAATTTCAGTGGAAGGCTCAACAATTGGTTCGGGTTGTTTCTGATCATCACTGACTACTGGCAAGGTGGGTGCAGATCCCACAATTAACTCAACTACTGGGGGAGTTTCCTTACTGGCATCTAGGCTCACAATCTGGTGTCCATCCATAGAGAGCTCAAGAGTACTAAATCCCATTCCAAAAATAACAGTGCTCCCTTGGTCATTAACAGTCGAATACAACTCTCGGTCAAAGGAGAAAATCAGTTGGCCAGCCATTTGAAATTTTCTGAAAGTTAAAGAAGATGATTAAAATTAGATCTTTTGAAAAGAGTAGTAAAAAGCATTTTATTATCATTTTTTTTTTGAAAGTATGACATATATTGGCCCACGAGGAAATCGTATGGGGTAACATATGTCGACTTGGAGTTTAAGAAGATTTTTGAGAAAATTTTGAGAATTTGAAATGGGTTTTCTTACAAGTTC
Source organism: Dendrobium nobile (assembly GCA_022539455.1). Classification (NCBI taxonomy): domain Eukaryota; kingdom Viridiplantae; phylum Streptophyta; class Magnoliopsida; order Asparagales; family Orchidaceae; genus Dendrobium; species Dendrobium nobile. Next base: position 41,247,261 of record CM039723.1, read on the forward strand.
GAAAACACAACGGACAGAGTTTCCCCTTGCCCGAAGGCTTATGGAATTGTGAGAAAGCCCAAGTAAAAAGAATAGTTCAACCCTCCCCACACTTAGAAGTTAAAGGGGAAATGAGGGGGTTAAAACTAACAAGTTTGGAATGAAATCAAAAATTTTGAATGCTTTTTAATTTTAAGGATTTATATGTCGACCGAAAAATTTATTGACCATAAATCCATAAAATTAAATTAAATTAAAAAAAAATCCAGAGATCTGATTTGACACTGTCGCCTCACAAGCTATGCTGGGGCAGAAGGTCAAAATCAGAACAGAAATTTAAATGAAATCAAATTTAGAGGTAAAACCTCTCTTTTAATATTTTGTTATTATTTTAGATGTTGGCCACACTAACCCAAGGAAGAAATGAGTAAGGGACCAACAGAAGAAATGATAGTTAAAACTACCGATGAAACAAATTTTTGCCATTATTAAAGATGGAGAGAGAGATTTGTCCCACCGGGCGTGCCATTTTTTTTGTTGGTGGAATTTTGAAAAACATATTTCGAAAATATTAGTTTTCTTTGGGTATTTTAAAATTAAGATGAGTTCTAATTCTAAGGCCGAATCAACTCGTTAGAAAAATTATATCACCCCGGGGGACGAAGATAAAATTTCATAACGGTGTTCAGGCTTAGAATTATGAAACACATCTTGAATATTATGATCGGGTTCTAAAGAGAACTTCATATGGCCCCGAGGGAACAATAGAGTTCAACTAATACCCAATTACAATATCCAAGAAGTATGATCGTCGTTCACATCCAAAGCCTTATCGAAGAAGGATGTATCTCCCCAAAGGGAAAAACACCATTCTACGATAATTCTTTAATGCATAACGACGATCATTCTTTAACTTTTCCCAAAGAAATCTAGTGAAATTTTAAAATCAATTTTAAAATCAGGTGTGTGGGGTTCCAAATCTCCTACGAGCGCAAGCCCTCGTAGTTAATTACATCGTAAGGAACAAGGTCTCCTACGAAAACTCTCGATTAAAATAATGGCAAAATTTTGTTAGAATTTCTAGGAGTGATATCAAAGTATGAATAGAATTATTGGAAAATCAAAAGAGAATGGATCAAAATTGAGCAGTTATTAACGGAGTCAAAGGATGAGAGGTAGGGGACACTTTGAGATTCCAGAACCATCCGGAAGTGTCCCAACTTAATCTAAGTGTTGGGCTTTATGTTTTAGGATTGAAATGAAGCTTTAATTAGAGTTAAGTATTTTATTAGAAATTTGGGACTATATTCCCGAAATTTGGGGTCTTATAATCAAAGATCTGCCCCGGATCCTAAATCTATTTTGGACACTGGACCACAGTCGTCCGATCCTAACTAATGCAGTGCAAGGTCTGGACTTACCCCGGCCTGGATTGGGGAGCCAGCTAACCACCTAATCGATTTAAAATAGATGAGTCCGGTCTTTTATGAAAGAGTGGTAGGGACGTTGTAATTAAAGTTTTAGAGGGTCGGGGCCGACATCTAGAGATTTTCCTAATTGGCCCCTTTGACATATGTTGGGTGCAAAAATGCTAAACTGATGCAATTAAAATTTTGACTCTTTTAGTTTGTATCTAATGCAATGCATGCTGGTTAACAACTTCCAATCGAGTATGCTTGAAATTTTAAGAACAGGCTTATAAAATAGTTTTTTAGAAGACTGGACTTCCCCAGGTCCGGCACCTCGTCCTCATAGGTCAGACTATCCGGACTCTACCCGCAGGCGGGGAAGGGTCTAAAACAAGGAAAGAAGAATGCAAAAATATGCATGCGACCCCGGGTCGATCCCCGGCTAATTCCCTAGATTCGTTATCTTTCTATGTTATTTAGACTCACTAAAATTTTAGACTTTAAAATTATGAGTATAAAACTTTCACACCCTCACGAGCCTCACGTTTCCAGGCGAAAACAAAGAGCGGCATGCAATCGCCAAAAAACTAGTAAAAACAAGTAATCCTAGAGGCAATCAAATCATCACATCAAATATAAATTAATTAATAAATGTCCATAGGCAGAATTGCCTTGCTTATTACAAACCAGAATATTGCAGAAAGTAAAGTGGCCGGGCACCACTGACAACAACCCGGATTCTAAACCTAGTAATGACGCAAGTTATTTTGAGTGGGATACTCTCAATCTTCAAATCTTCAAATCTTCAATTTCATTCTTCTTTGGACTCCTTTTCTTCAAGCTTCTTGGAATCTTCGTAGTAGATTACCCAAATGGATAAGAGGGCACTTCCCTTTAAGAGGGAAGGCCACTCTTTCCTCTTTGGGTAAGGAAAAGGTATGATCCAAATTTGGATTTCCAAATGGAAAAGGAGTGTTCCCCAAAGGGGTATCCTTTCCTCTTTGGAATCCAAGCTTTGGATCTATGTATCCCAACTCAAAATGAACTTTCACAACACTTAACAATTATACAAATTACATTGATATCAAAATAAAAGATCTAGACTCACCTGCAGGGTTATCCTAAGCAATTAATATATATAAAGCAGTTATTCCCAAGCAGTTGTATATGAGCAGAAAAGAAAGTAAACACACTGGCCACGCTCTTTTTATGATTTGGGGGCTTTAGCAGCTGAAGCACCTGTGCAAAGATTTTATAATATTTATGCATTTTTTGATTTGCCCCCTTTTTATATTGCCCTGCATGAGCGTGGCCACCTGCAGAAAACTGTGTCAACATCCAGATCGTACCTAACCTAAGGGTAATCTAGTCGCCAAACACATCAATCCATCCACAGAGTACAGAAAAAGTAAGCAGACACAGCAAAGCAATTTCATCCACAACATGCAGTGAAAACTACGAAAAATCCGGCACACAGCAGTAAAGTAAACACCGGCCTAACCTAGATCTAGAGTTGGTTGTCCTAGCACATCACCTAAAGTGTGTGTAAAAGGTCGTGTGGCTGGGGTAGATCCTAAAGTGGGTTATTAATTGAAGTTGTCTAAAAGGTCTGGATTTGTTAAGGCTTAAAAGGGAATTTAAATTAAAATTTAAGTATTAATGAACTAAGAATTTTAATTAAACATGTTTTAAAAGTTAATTGATTACTACCTTTGTTTCACACCGAGGCCGTGAAGTTTATTTCACCTTCCTTGGGGCTAAGCTAATAGCCTCGTAGGCCTGGGTTACCCAGTAGCAATCGGGGTTGATTAAGTTATTTAAATTGGTTGGAATTAAAAGAGTGGATTAATATAAAAATGAGTTAATTACTGATTTTTAAAGTTGATTAATTTAAGTTTGCCATTAATTGATTCGTGGCGTTGTGCCACCAGGCTCGAGGAACCAGCCTCCTTAGGACACTTAGCCCCGCAGCCCGGAGTAGTCCAGCCGATAAACCAAATTAATGTAATTGAAATAGAGACTTTTAAAATGTTAAATAATTAAAAATTAATCCATTTTAAGGTTTGACACCCTTTAGAATTCATTCGTGGCGTTGTGCCACCAGGCTCGAGGAACCAGCCTCCTTAGGACACTTAGCCCCGCAGCCCGGAGTAGTCCAGCCAATAAACTTCAACTTTAGGGTGGTTGTTGTGTTTTGAAGAATTTGTTAAGTGTTTTAAGCATTAAACCAATATTTTGAGTTTTAGAACGATTTTGAGCTTTATGAATTTTTGAATACCTTAATGATTTAATTAAAGGGTTGAAAATTGACTTTTTGATTAGGTTCAAATTCTGGAGTGTTTGTATTTTATTAAAATACTAGACCTTACTACGATCAGTTAGAAGGTTAGTACGTTGAAATCGGATTTTTCTACATTTTATTACGAAGGTTTGAAGTTTCGAACTAGTTTTAACTACGGTTTGACCAATTTGTTGACTTTTCAAAATATTGCAAATTTCTGGAATTTAATATTTTTAATAAATACTAGATATCACTATGAGTTGAATGCAAGTGAGTTTGGGTGATTTGGATTTTATTAGAATTAGTTATGGATTATCGAAGTTTGGATATTTTAATGAATTTTAGGAATTTCTTAATTAGGGGGCCTCTTTTGTGATTTTGCTTCAAACAAATTCCCAAATCTCTTGAAAACACCTCCAAAGGTCAGGAACAACCTAAGGAGGGATCCCCAAGTGTTAGGGAGATTTTTGGATTTTTATATTATTATTAATTAATTATCTTAATTAAATATTGGTTGCCACTTAAAATTAAATTAAGGTTTAAATTGCTGTCAAATCAAGGGGCTTTTAATTATCATAGATTAAGGACTGAATTCTGGTCAGTTTGAGGGTTTATACATATTTTTTGGAGTTAAAATAGATTTATTACATTTTTTAGAAGTTTAAAGGGTTAATTAAGGGTTTAAGACTTAGAAAATTAATTAGGGAACCTAATGACCTCAAAAATCAGTGAAAATTTCTCTAGGGGCTGAGGATGTCACTAAGTTCAAATGTTCAAAGTTTCAACTCAAGGGGAAGTGAATCCTAATTATTGAAATTTTTCTAAGTTTTCTATACATGGGTCCTTAATTATTGTCCTTAATCATGTCACTAGTTTTGAATAGGTTCAAATCAAAGTTCCTCTAACCCTTTGAATAAACATGGCATGCATACACAAGTTGCAAGCAAACAAGTCCTTAGATCTAGGAGAACCTAGACTAGGTGGTGTGTGTACCTACTCATGCAAATCAAGTTAAATCTTAATTAATTAAAGAATTAATCAATGAATAATTATAAAATTAATTATCCACTGATTAATCAGCATTCCCCATTGAATTCATGTAAACACAGTAAAGCTCCATTTAAAATTTCAAATGAATGTTTGAATGCAATACAAGTTAATTTAAATTCATCATTATTTTAATTAAAAATACCTTTACACTTTAAATCTTAATAACTATTAAAATATAGGTCAAATAAATCTGAGAAAATTACTGGAGATCAAAAACAAGTCTGAAATAACTCAAGCCAAATTTTGGACTTAATAGGGTTTTACTTATTCAAATATAAAATAAAAATAAAAAAACATATTATAGAAATTAATTTTAAACTATACAATGTTTTTATTTAAAAATAATTTTAGAAAATAGAGGATGAAAAACTGAACAAAATGAGCTATTATACTCATTTTTTGGTTCAGTAGTTAATTTGCTATAATTTTTTGAAGTTATGCTAATTAAAAAAGGATTTAAATCTATTTATTAATCAAACGGCGGCGCCGGCGAGACGCGTGGCGCGTTTTGGTTTGTCCAACCAGAACGCGGCGATAGCGGGACGCCACGTGGAAGGCGGCGGTCATCCACGCGTCGGCTGCAGAGCGCGGGACGCGGTTTCACTTAACCACGTCAGCGAGCACTGCGGACCGTTCGATCGAACGCCTGGATCGTTCAACGGCGGGGATCAGATCCCGTCGTCTGACCCGATTGACCAAGATCCAACCGCAGAGAGTTCGTCCCGCGGTTTTGGATGGACGGCCGGGATCAAGCCGAACCACAGCTTGAGCCACGGGATCGGGTACACGGTTGATCAACGGGCGGAACGGCGCGATCAGATCCGTTGATCGAGAGATCAACGGACCAAACGGGGCTCAGTTCATGCAGCCAGCGAACCGAGCCCTAGAACCCATTTTTTGACTCGTTCTCTTGATCCCGTGCACCAAATGAATTAAAATTTTAAACTTAGAGTCCCTAAGTGAAGAGAATCAATGGGGAATAATTTATTTTTCTTAAAACAAGCTTAATAAAAAGCTAATTAAACTAGTGTCCCTAGGGCTAGGGTTTGAGTTTTTCACCTTGATTTTGGACGGATTAGACCGTTTATGGGTTTGTTGCACTTGTAGACTGTCCACGCTCCTGTTTATAGAAGACTTCTCGGCTCGAAAGCTCCTGGATCGAGTGCTAGATCTGTTGGAACGGGTTTGAGCTAGGATCGCCGGGATCTCGCCGGAAAAACCCTTTGACCGGAGGGATTTCGGTGGGAGGGTGTTGAGAGATGTCTGGGGATCTCAATGGAACAGGGGGCAGGACTTGAGAGAGCTTCAGTAGTGAGAGACGGTTAGGGTTTTTTTGTCATGCATTAGGCCCTTTTTCCCCTATTCAAACACCCCCAAGCCAAATGGATGGCTGGGATCGACTCACAAGCTCTCCAGATAATGCCACCTGTCCCTGGGAAAGCTGGAAGGCTGCGGAAAGGGCTGGACATGCCTCATTTCCATTGGATGGACTTGGGATGAGTGGAGGAGACATTGCCTAAAATTGCCTAAACCAACCCCTTAGAGCAGTTTAAACAGGGGTTAATCAGAGAAATAAAGCAAAAAGAGGAGTTTAGGCATGTGGTATAGGGGGGAAAAGGGTTCTTTTTAGGGCTTTGACCATGAGAAAAGGGTTTTAAGGGAGTGTTGACCATTTTGACCAGTCAACTGGTCAATGGCTGCTGATGTGTCACAGGAGCAGGTCATGGAACCTCTTCAAATGGCTGGATGGGTTTAACTTGGGCTGGGTTCAATTGGTTGAAGGGTTTGACCACACAAATGGTTCTTTAAGCCTTGAGTTGACTGGTTGACCAGTCAACTCCCTCAAGGGTTATGGAATTTTCAATTAGGTGATTCAAATGAGTTGATTAGGTGGATTGGAGGGTGGTTCCAAGAGCCATGTATGTCAAATAGATTAAGAAGGCTTAATGGGCCCTTAATGGGCTTCTAGGCCAAAACTGGTTGACTTAGTCAACCAGTTGGGTTCAAGGGCTAGAGATGGATTCAACAAGTTCAGAATGTCATCCTGAGTCCATTGGATGTGGTCCCAGGGTTTGGAGGGGTCGATTTGATCAAAATCACCATTTGAGCCCTTAAGGGCTTGTTTGGTCAACCTAGGTTGACTTGGTCAACCAGGTTGACCCAGGGTCTGGGTTTGGGCTCAACAGGTTTGAAATGATGTTTTAAGGTTTAATGGAGGTGGTTGGATGGCCTAAAGAGGTCATTTGGGTCAAAACACATGTTTGGTCCCTTAAAGGGCCCCTTGGGTCAAACCAGTTGACTTGGTCAACCAGGTTGACTCAAGGGTTGGAAATGGGTTCAAAAGATTTGAAATGGCATTTGAAATTTGTTAAAGGTGGTCGCATCCCATTTGGAGCTCATTTGGTTTGAAATCCCCATTTGAGCCTCATAGGGGTGTTTTGGTCAATTTTGACCTATTGGTCAACTATGGTCAAAAATGGGTTTGAAAAATGCAGTTTACTGCTCAATGGGTTAAAATCAAGGGTCTGGAAGTGATTGGAGGCTTGGATAAGGGTTCCAAGGTCAAGATCTCAAAGGGGTTAGGCTCAGTGGCATAGGCTGTAAATATTTGAAGGTTTTACAGCCTTTGAATTTTAATTCAGATTCTAGGGTTAGAGACCTCAGAATGAGCTCAAAATTGGAGGGTAGCCTTTAGAGACATGTCTTATCACTTTGCAAGTGATAGACCCTGAATCAAAGGCCATTTGATTGGGTTTTGAAATGTTTGAAAAATCTCTGAAAAGGGTGTTTAGGACAGGGCCTTAAGACTTTGAATTTGAGTTTAAACTTCTGGATTTGGAATGGATTTTAAGTTTGAATGATTTGGATTTGAATTGGATGGAGTTTGGGATTCAAATTGGTCATAGGTAGGAATCAAATTGAAATTGAAATGGATTAAATATAGGAATTGATTTAAAATTGAGGTTGATCAAAGATGGAGTTTGATTTGAAGTTGGAGTGATCCTAAGATTTAGGAGAGTTCTAAGATCTAGGATTTAAAGGGATCCTAGGCTCTAGAATAGGCTCTAAAGTCTAGTTCTAGGAAAGATCCTAAGATCTAGAGTGGATCCTAGGGTCTAGGATTAAATTTAGAATCTGGAAGGGTCTTAGTGACCTCATACAAAAATGAGGTCAACATTAGACCTATCATTTCTTTTATTTTATTTTATTATTTGTTGATTACATATTAATGGTTACATGCTTTATAGAAAAAGAAATGAATCTTTATTATTTGACTCTACAATATGAAAGTTCGTTAGGGATGTTAAGCTCTATAGAACTGGCCCAAGCAAACCATGAGGGGGGGGGGTGAATTGGTATTTTAAAAAATTTCTTTTCACAAAGAACAAAAACACATAAACCAAAATCACACCACGAGAAAAATAATGCGGAAATAAAAGTGCGGAAGCAAGAAAATAAGATCACAGAGATTTATAGTGGTTCGGTCAACTTGACCTACGTCCACTCCCCGGAGGCGCCCTCCGAGTATTGCACTACAAAGTGACTCTCCTTTAGCCCCCATAGCTAGGCGGAGAAGCCTTTACAAAGCACCTCCTTTTTGCCACCCCGGCAAGGCAGAGAACCTATCTCCTTTTGCTTCCCCCTGAAGCTGGCAGAGAACCACAACCAGAAGCTAACTCCTTACCTCTACGGACCCTTCCACGAACGAGAAAGTCTAGACAAAGAAGAAGCAGAGCGATCCTTGAAGCAACCCTTGTGAATCCCCTCACAAGCTCCCCCTCACAAGATCCTCTCTCTCTCCCTCTCTCTCTTTCTCTCCTCAAGGCCTTCTCAGGTCAAGGCAGCAGCCAAAGGTTTTTTTCAAAAACCTTGATCAAGAGCTCTTAAATAGAAGAGCTTCAAAGGAGCTCATTAATTACAAGTTGCCGACAATATCATCCAGGCTGATATGGACATCGGCCTGGTCGATCAGTACAAATCTCAAAAGATCGGCCAAAGCATCGCCCTGAATGCAAACTGGATGATTTAAAATTGGCTTGATCATCCAGGCCGATCTCACGATCGTCCCGGCCGATCAGTTCAAATCAGAGGAAAATCGTCCAGAGCATCGCCCTGAATACGAGCTGGGCGATATTTATCATCCTGAAGTAACTTAAGGTTTTTGAATGGATCATCCTGGCCGATCCTGTAATCATCCTGGCCGATCCTGTGATCGTCCAGGATGATATGATCATATCAATCATCCTTAATTACTCCCATGCTTTCCTGATCAATTAAGGCATAATTTGATAATTTCGTCCAGGCCGATCAATGATCGTCCTAGCCAATAATTTAAAAATACAGTATACCTTAATTGTTTATGGCGGCAACTTCTTTATATTTTAAGCTTATCGTCCTGGCCGATACACGTATCGTCTAGGCCGATATGTTAATGACGGCTACCTTAATTAAGAATCCTTATTTAGATTTTCTGTTTTAAGTCTGATCGTCCAGGACGATGTAAATATCGTCCTGGCCGATATGAGTAAAAACAGAAATTCTAAGTCTCTCAAGTGTGTGGGGGGTTACTTAGCATCAGTCTCTTTGTCCATTACAAGTATACTCAAGAAGTGAAAAACAAAAGTACAGACTGACTCAACTCTAAACCTATGCAATCCTGAACTGGCTTTGCCTGTTCGTCCGATCTTTGATTCCTGAAAAGTTAGAAGCAACAAGCAGTCTAAGAGAAATAGTATTTGTCAATCATCAAAATATAAGCCATGAAAATAGATTTGCAACAATCTCCCCCTTTTTGATGATGGCAAACACAAGTAGGAAAAATTAGAAAAAAATAGTTTCATTAGAATTTCAAAGTTACAAGCACATCAACTTTTCCTACCACAAACTACTCCCCCTTTTTTCATCAAAAAAAGAGGGTCAGACACACAAAAGAAAAAGAAACACAACAGAAACTCAAACTGACTAAAAAGACAAACAACAGAGAAACAGGAAACAAATAACAGAAAACATAAACTAGAAAAATGAGGGACCCTGATCATCAGATGGAGGTGGTGGAGGTGGCTGCTGAAAGTAGCTGGGAAGTGTGGTGAACTGAGCATTGAACCAGGCGATGTCCTGGTCATGCTGCTGCTGTTGGTGAGTAATGAAGCTATCAAATCAGGCTAAATCCTCAATGCGGTGCTGCTCGTAGTGGGCAATGTCCTTAGAGTGTTGCTGCTCTTGTGCAGCAACGTAAGCATCAAAGTGGGTCTCCCAACGATCAAACCTCTCTATCAGCTGATCAAACGGTGAGTGCTGGTGAAGTGGAACAGGATCAGGAATGGGAGAGGAGCGAGAGACTCCTCCTCTCCAGCCCCCCGAGGTTCCTCATCCCCAGGGTGGAGACGAGTACTGTGAAGGGTACTGAAGGAACTGTTTGAGTAGAAGGGAGTTGGGAGGTTAGGTGGAATAGAATACTGAAGTTAGTATTTGGTTTCAAGGACATAGGCTATGATGTGTCCTAAGGATAGATTGGGTTTCCTCTTATGACATGGATCGCAGATTGTGGTTATGTGATCAATATATTGAAAGATTAAGTCCGCAGTATTAAATTCTCTATGAGCCATGATGTAGAAAGTAGTGAGGGAAAGTAGAGGGGTGATGTGGATTCGGTCCCTGGCTTTTGGAATTATGGAGGTGCGAAGGACATGTTGGATTGTCCTAGCATCTTTGACTAAAGAGCTAGTCTCTCCAACATGGAAAGATGCATTGGTCTGGTGAAGGAAGTGATTCACCGTGGACCAGTCAAGGTCAAGATCTGAAGCGATTAAGTGCAGCTTATCCCTGGTGGGTGATAGCTGTAAAAGATCAACACAATCCTGATATGTGATTTCGATAGGGCGTCGATTCACATAGGAGGTCAGGGCTGTGAAGGTAGGGTTAATGCGAAGGTTTGCGAAGAATTCTCGAAGAAACTCGATATTGAAGGGGAAAGCAAGAGACAGGATGAAACAAAGGGAGGTGTGAGCGAAAAGATCCATTACCGAGTATGAGATGTGGGCAGGATTAATGATTCTAGAGACAGTTATTCCACAGTCTTTGTAACGATGATAGGCAGCTTCATGTTCTGCCTCCCTGAAATGAGGGTCAATCCTAGCCCTCGAAGAACTCCCAAAAGTTTGTCGAACACGTTTCCCACCAGCCATAGAGAGGAGTTAGCAAGAAAACACAAGAGGAGAAAGGGTGGAAAGTGAAAAATCATGGTTGGATCGACCAGAATTTAAAGAAACGGCCATATCGTCCAGGCCGATCGCAGAATCGTCCAGACTGATATGGCACAATAATTGCGTACAGGCTGATTGGTCAAAAAGGCGGTCCAATCATCCAGGCAGATCAAATATCAGCCAGGACGATTAGACACAGGCGATCGTCCCGAGGAGTCAATCCGGACGATCGTTGAAAAAGCAGATCGCCCGGGCCGATTAGGTGTATTTTCCAGGACGATACACAATAATTGATTGTACTGGCCGAAGTTAAAACATTTTAAATCTGTGCCACGTGTATTGTCTAGAACGAACAGTGGATCGGCCAGGACGATTGTCCAATAAAGGATCGTCCGGGACCAATTTTAAAGATTCTAACATGCTGACACGTGGATCGTCCAAGATGATCCAGTGTATCAGCCAGGACGATGCACATAAAATGCATCGGCCATATGAAACATTCTATCGGCCAGGACTATCATCCTGATTGTAACAGAGTTCGATCAGATCGTCCAGGACAATATGGTATCGTCCAGGACGATGAGTTACAGCAAGCACAGAAAAGACCAGGAGATGGAATTTGAAGAGATTTTGTCCTATCGTCCAGAACGATAAAAGTATCGGCCAGGATGATATGACTGGAAATTGAAACCAAGAAAAAGATGGTGATGATCAAGGCCCTTAAAAAATAAAACAAAAGAAAAACAGACAAAAAATACAGTAAAAGAAAGCAAAAACACAACGAAAATCAAAAAACGAATATTTTTAATTTTAAATTTTCTAATTTTTTTTGATTTATGGAGGCATCATATGAGAAGTTCTCAAAAAATTAAACTTAGAGTTCTACAAGATCAAGGAGTTTAGCCAATCCTAATAAGACAAAAGTAAAATATCTGATTCAATTAACCCTAGATTAGACGTTCTTTATGGTACAAATTTTCTTTTGAAAAACAAGAATGCTTAACTCAGAATAAACCTAATTGGGCTAAAAGAAGATTCAATCAAAACTTGTTTACAAAGAAAAAATCTCATAAATAATAAAATAAAGTAATTTTTCTCAATCATGGAACTTGAAATCAAGTCTTTGAAAATCTCATATAACCCATAAGTTCTTCTAAGTTTTAAAAGTTTTAAAAAGAGATGATAGCTTGCTTTTTAGTGGGCTTATTTTATACCTCTTGTATCTTTGATTTGGCTCTTTAAGCATCTTGATTTTTGATACACATTTGTGTATATATTTTTCTTTTTCAATTTGGCGTCATTGGCCTCTTTCCTTTTTAATTCTTGCAAGCTAAAAGCTTTTTTGTAAACTCTTAAAAGAAGCTCAGTTGTGAGTATATCCTCCAAATATTAGAGAATAGGAGCCCTCTCTCTAACATAGGAAAGAATAACCCACAAAACAAAACTAAAGATTCATATGATTAGTGCAAGGGCAAGATCTCAAATAACTTGAGAGATATATAAGAACTTTGGATATTATGCATAAGATAGATTTTTTGTAGCAAGATAAGAAGAATCTTAGTTTCAAAAACCATTGGCTAAAGTGAGTTAGGCTTTTATTTTAGAGAAGAAAGTCATACCACTAAACAAGGTCGGAAGGAGGGAAACCATCAACGGTGTTTCTTTCTTTAACCAATTTTAGAAAAGCTAAACACAATCTTCAAAACTCCAAAATCTAAAATCTTGAAAAGATTCAACATATGAAAAGCCAATTTTAAAAGCAAAGTGAAAACAAAACACATTAAAAACATAAACAAGGCAGAAATAAAACACACTGAAACAAAACACATTTCAAGGAATTATTGAAGCAGCAGGTTTGAACATTTATGAGCAGCGAGCCTTCATATGTCCAGTTATCCTATGCTCCCACAAGGTCTTTGGTGAGAGCACTCCTGCAAAACTCAACAACAGTCAGATTTAGGAACCCAAACAGGTTTGAGCTCCTTCTTAGGAAAAGTAGAATGCAATGCAGGTATGGTATGTTGTGAATCGTGCATCTTAGGTCTCCACACCTAATGTGTATAATGTTGAACGGTGCAAGTGTGTGAGATGTGTCCTAGCATGTCACATGAAAAACATCTAACTCCAGAAAAAGGGTTTCTTAAATGGTTTGAGTTATAATGCCTCTTCCTAGGTTCTGGCTTAGGATCAAAAGTAGATGTTATCCGATTTTTCTTACATGTATCAAAATCATTTTGAATTATCAAGTTAGTTCTTTTTAATGTATCATTATCAATCCTCAACTTTTTCTCAATCTCTTTAGATTTCTTAAGATCGGATTTAAGTGAGGTGTGTGAAACTTTTAATGCATTATTTTCATCAATTAATTCCAAATGCTTTTTGTTTAAATCATTAAATTCATCAATAAGAGCCATGTGATTTGAATCAATCGTTGCATGATCTTTGAGAAAAACTTCATGCTCTTTTTGTAAATTCGAATGTTCTAATTTTATGCTTGCATGAGTTTTCTTGAGTTTTTTGTATGATGCATGTATTTTCTCACAAATCTCAAATAATTCATCATAGGTTGGTTTACATACCTCTTCATCATCAGTTTGATCTTCTCCCATTAAACACAAGTTTGTTGTCTCTTCCTCTGGTTCAGTCTCAGATGAATTAATACCAGATTCCGCCCAGAAAGCCTTTTGGATTCTCTTCTTGTCTTTCTTGATCTTAGGTTTCTCCTCAATCTTTTCCTTGCTTGTGTTATCTTGAAGTGTCGGGCAATCAGTTCTCACATGTCCTGGTTTCTTGCATTCATAACAAACAACATCAGAAGATCCTTTAGAATGTTTATGATCCTTACCTTTCTCCAATTTTGATGATGCTTTTGTTTCTTCCTTAGAAAGCTTTTGAATTGCCTTGTGATGAAGGAAACTTCATCGCTTTCAGACCCGAAGATTCAGAATCCGATTTGTGCGCCTTTAATGCAACTGTTTTCTCCTTCTTCTTCTCACATGCATCAAGATTTCTTTGATTTACCCCTTGCTCGTAAGCAATGAGTGAGCCAAGTAAGTTATCAATGGAATAAGTGTTCAAATCCTTAGATTCAGTGATTGCAGTGATTTTAGCATCATATGACGAAGGCAAGCATCTCAAAATTTTGTTAACTTTTTCATAGTTTGAAAGTTCTTTTCCTAGTGCATGCAGTGAAGTAATTATCTGAGTAAATCTAGTGTACATGTCAGAAATTGATTCATGAGGTTTCATACAAAAACGTTCGTAGTCATGCAAGAGAATGTTCAAACGGGATTGTTTAACCTCATTAGTACCTTCATAGGTGATGCACAATTTATCCCAAATCTCTTTACCAATTTTGCAAGTGGAGACACGCATATAATCCTCAGATTTTAAAGCATAGAAAAAGTAGTTCAAACATTTTTCATTCAATTGAGCTAAATCTCGTTCATCGAATGTCCATTCAGTAAAAGCAACTTCAGTTTTAACACCATTAATTTCACGAGAAGGTAGAGAATAACCTTCTTTGATAAGCATCCACATGCGATAATCAGTAGATTGTAAAAACATTGACATGCGGATTTTCCAAAAATCAAAAGGTAGGTTATCAAACAGGGGAGGTCGGGTAATAAAATACCCTTCCGTAGTGTTACGATTCCCAAGGTTAGCCATGAATCAAATTCAAAAAGTTTTCAAACTTAAATTTTTGAATCCCGCTCTGATACCACTTGAAAGTTCGTTAGGGATGTTAAGCCCTATAGAACTGGCACAAGCTAACTAAGAGGGGGGGTGAATTTGTATTTTAAAAAATTTCTTTTCACAAAGAACAAAAACACATAAACCAAAATCACACCACAAGAAAAGCAATGCGGAAATAAAAGTGCGGAAGCAAGAAAATAAGAACACAGAGATTTGTAGTGGTTTGATCAACTTGACCTACGTCCACTCCCCGGAGGCGCCCTCCAAGTATTGCACTACAAACGTGACTCTCCTTTAGCCCCCACAGCTAGGCGGAGAAGCCTTTACAAAGCACCTCCTTTTTGTCACCCCGGCAAGGCAGAGAACCTATCTCCTTTATCTTCCCCCTGAAGCTGGCAGAGAACCACAATTAGAAGCTAACTCCTTACCTCTACGGACCCTTCCACGGACGAGAAACTCTAGACGAAGAAAAAGCAGAGCGATCCTTGAAGCAACCCTTGTGAATCCCCTCACAAGCTCCCCCTCACAAGATCCTCTCTCTCTCCCTCTCTCTCTTTCTCTCCTCAAGGCCTTCTCAGGTCAAGGCAGCAGCTAAAGGTTTTTTTCAAAAACATTGATCAAGAGCTCTTAAATAGAAGAGCTTCAAAGGAGCTCATTAATTACAAGTTGCCGACAATATTGTCCAGACTGATATGGACATCGGCCTGGCCGATCAGTACAAATCTCAGAAGATCGGCCAGAGCATTGCCCTGAATGCAAACTGGACGATTTAAAATTAGCTTGATCGTCCAGGCCGATCTTTAAATACAACCAGATTTCAACCATTTTTCTTTACACTTCCTTTCTTTTTGCTTTCTACTCTCTGTTTTCTTGTTGTTTCTTACTTATGGCTGGAGGAAAGCACGTTCGACAAACCTCTGGAAGCTCCTCGAGGGCCACGCTAGACCCTCAATTTAGGGAGGGAGAAGATCAGTCTTCCTACCATCGTTATAAAGAGTGTAACATTACTCTCTCCAGATCAATCAATCCAGCCTACCTCTCATATCCGGTATTAGACCTCTTCACCCACACTTCTCTGTGCTTTCTTCTTACCCTCGCAGTCCCCTTTTCTTCTGAACTTCTTTTTGAATTTTTTGCAAACCTCCGCATGAATTCTTTCTACACTTCCCTCATCTCCTATGTGAATCAACGCCCTGTCGAGATCACATATCAGGACTGTGCTGAGCTATTGTAACTATCCACCACTGAGGATAAGCTGCATACCATTATCTCTGATCTTGATTTTGACTGGTCCTCTACAAACCATTTTCTTTGCCACACCAATGCCCCCTTTCATGTTGGAGATACTAGCTCTTTACTCAAAGATGCTAGGACAATCCAACATGTCCTTCGCACTTCCATTATTCCAAAAGCCGGGGACCGAGTTCACATCACTCCACTCCTTTCACTTACAACCTTTTACATTATGGCCCATAGAAAGTTTAATGCTACTGACCTTATTTTTCGACACATTGATCATTTAACTACAATCCATGATCCAGGTCATAAGAGGAAACCCAATCTTGCTTTAGGACACATCATTTTATATGTTCTTGAATCCAATACAATTTTCAATATCCCACTCCGCCCAACCATCTGCCTCCCTACTACCCAAACAATTCCTTCAACATCCTTCACCGTACTCATCTCCACCCAGGAGATGGGGAAGCTCAGGGGGCCGAGGAGGAGGAGGCTCCCGCTCCCATTCCTGAACCTGTTCTTCTCCGCCAGAACTCACAACTGGATCAGTTGGTGGAGAGATTTGATCAGTTGCAGACCCAGTTTGACACTTTCATAGCTCACCAGCAGTAGCAGCACGATAAAGACGTGGCCTGCCAGCAGCAGCAACATGACCAAGACATGGTCTGGTTTGGCTCACAGTTTACTGCCCTGACTAGTTACTTCAAGCAGCCACCACCACCACCACCGTCTGATGATTAGGGTCCCTCATTTTTCTTATTTTAGCTTTTGTTTTCTCTAGTTTGTTTTTTCTGTATTGTGTTTTTATTTTTAGTTTTAGTTGCTTTAATTTGTTTTTAGTTTCCTCCTCCTTTTTGAGATGTCAAAAGGGGGAGTAGTATGTTTGTACTTGTACTGTTCTTTTCTAAAAACTTGAAAGGTTTCTATGTTTTGCACTATTGTTTTAGAATTGATTGTCGAAGTGTTTTCTATCATCAAAAAGGGGGAGATTGTTGCAAATCTATTTTTATGGATTATGTTTTTGATGTTAGCAAACACTCTTGTTTCTCTACAACTACCTTTTTCTATTAATATTTAAGGACCACAAGATCGAATGGGAATCGGAACCAACTCAAGATTGGGTAGACTAGGTCTAAGTAAGTCTGTAATTTTATTTTTCCCTTTCTTGAGTCCATTGTAACAGTTGAGGTGTTTTGATGCTAAGTAACCCTACACACACACACTTGAGTGATTTTTCTGTCTGATTTAGAATTTTTGTTTTTACTCACATCATCTCGAATGATATTTATATCATCCTGGATGATATTTATATCATCCTGGATGATCGAGTTCAAAATAGAATCCTTACTCAGTCATTATAGTTAAGGCAGCCATCATTAGCCGATCAACCTGGACGATAATTATATCGACCAGGATGATAGGCTCAAAACAGAAAGAATCAGCCGTCATGATCTATTTAGGTATTCTTTATTTTTGGAAATAGGCCAGGATGATCTTGTATTGTCCTGGACGATGTAACACAATTATGCCTAAGCTGATCTATCAATTAAGGAAAGCAATTAAGGATGATTGATACAATCACATATCGTAGACAATCGCAAGATCGGCCGGGACGATCAGTTCAAAAAACCTTAGTTGCTCCAGGATGATAAATATCGGGCAGCTCAAATTTTTGGCGATGGTCTCGACGATCAAGATCAGCCAGATCAAATTTTGGGCGATGCTCTAGATGATTTCCCTCTGATTTGAACTAATCGTCCGGGACGATTGTGAGATCAGCCTAGACGATCAAGCTATTTTGGAATCATCTCGAACTCTTTCCAGAGCAATTGTCTGGCTGATAATCTGTGTTTTGAACTAATCATACATGATGATATATTATCGGCTTGGATGATATGAACATTTTTCTTCTATTCGTCCTAGATCGTCCCAGCTGATTAGGCTTAAATTGCACTGATCGTACTATCATCCTGGACGATAATGTCGACAACTTGCAATTAATGAGCTATTTTGAAGCTCTTCTATTTAAGAGCTATTGTTCAATGTTTTGAACAATCTTTTGCTGCTTTCTTGACCTGAGAAAGCCTAGAGAAGAGAGAGAGAGGGAGAGAGAGAGAGAGGATCTTATGAGGGGGAGCTTATGAGGGGGATTCACTAGGTTTGCTCCAAGCATTATTCCACTTCTTCTTCCACTAGAGTCTCTTGTACTTGGAAGGGTTGGGAGAGGTAAGTTTCAGCGATCGATCAAGGTTCTTTGCCTGCTTCAGGAGGAAGCAAAAAGAGTTGGGTTCTCTGCCTTGTCGGGGGTGGTAAAAAGGAGGTGTTTGTAAGGGTTTCTCCACCTAGCTGTGGGGGCTAAAGGAGAGTCACGATTGTAGTGCAATACTCGAAGGGATCTTCCGGGGACTGGACGTAGGTCGAGTTTACAGAACCACTATAAACTCTTGTGTTCTTTTTACTGCTTCTGCATCTAATTTTTTCGCACTTATTTTCTGTGGTGATTTTGGTTTGAGCTTTGTTGTGCTTTGATTAAAAGATTTTTTAAAATACCAATTCACCCCCCCCCCCCCCTCTTGGTTAGCCTTAGGCTAGTTCTTAACGGCCTAACATCCCTACTGAACTTTCAAACTTGACCAATTTCCACTCCCCGAAGCCTCTCCTTTGGGTATTACACTAAACTTAGTAGCTCTTGTTTTTCCCCCATAGTAAGGTGGAGAAGCATGTATAAAACTCCTTTACACCGATCCCGATGAGGCAAAGAACCCAACTCCTTTCGCTTTCTGCTGAAACAGGAAGAGAACCTGACTCCTTTCGCTTCCTCTTAAAGCAGGCAAAGAACCTCAATCAATTATTGAAGTAGATCTCTCTAGATTTTCCAAGGAACCAGGGACGACGACTGGAGAAGACTACTCGGATCCTTACTTGGAGCAACCTTTGTTAAACCCTTATAAATTCCCCCTTACAAGATTCTCTCTCTCCCTCTCTCCCAAGCTCTCCCTCTCCTTCCGTTCACTATCTCATGTCAGGACAGCAGCAAAAGATCTCATATTGAGTAAATAAGAGATCTTATATATAAGAGCTTTAATTTTGGCCTAAATTGCAGCTAACCGATAAAGATCATCTAGATCTCCCTTTATAATCAATATAAATTTAGCTCATTCAGTCAGGATGATCTAGAGGAGGCTAGATGATTAGAAGATTTATTTATTATGATCATCCAGGATGATGAGTATATCATCTATACGATTAGTTCAAAACGTCAAGGATCATCCAGGGAATTGCTCTATTTGGCCAAACTTTACATGTTAGACGATGAAAAAATAACTTATCGTCCAAGCTGATTATTGGATCTTCATATACGATTAGTTTAAATTAATAATTATCCTCCAGCACATCATTCTGTTCATCCATGATGATTTAGGAAAAAACTAAGGTTTTTTTAATTGATCATCTAAGACAATCCTACGATCATTCAGGGTGATATGATTGATTAAGCAAACCTTAATAGCTTTCCTTAATCATCAAACTAATTTAGGTATAATTATAATACATCATCCAGGATGATGTCTTGTATGATGTCTAAAAAAATAACGTACCTAAAAGAGCTGGTGGCTAATTCTTTCTGATTTGAGCATATCGTCCAAGATGATGCTAATATCATCTAAAATAATTTGCTTAATTTGGTTGCCATAACCAGGATGCCCTAATTAGAGTTTCTGTTTTTAACTAATTATCCATGATGATCTTGGATCATCCCGGATGATATAATTAAAAACAAAAAATTCTAAAATAGATAGAATTTTTTCCCCCGAGATTGTGTGTGTGTGTGTGTGCAAGGTTACTTAGTATCAGGATCCATTTTGTTACATTTGACTCAAGAAAAGATAAAAATACTTGAAGTACACTTACAGACAGACTCAATCTTAATCTACCCAATCATGAGCTGGCTTGATTTGCAATTGATCTTGTGAACCTGAAATGCTAGTAGGCAAAGAAAAACAAAAATGTTAGAAATGTTTACTATCATCAAAATTATAATCATTGAATTCATGTTCATAACAATCTCCCCCTTTTTGATGATGACAAACATTAATTAGAAAATTCAAATCAAGCATATAAATGAAGCATAAAGTAAATGAGAACCTTTTGAACCAAGCGATACAAATTTTACTAAAAATAAGCATGTGGTACAAACACTAAACAAAAAAGTACAAACCACAGAGTTCAAACAAAAGTAATACAACAAAATAAAACTAAAATGATAACCCTAACACATCTCCCCCTTTCAACATCACAAAAATGAGGAGGAAACAGATAAGAAAAATAACAAAAAATATACATAATAGATACTAACAACAACACAAAGGCATCACAAAAAACAACACAAAAAATTTATAAGTGCGGAAGGCCCTGATCATTAGAAGGAGGTGGTGGTGGTGGCTAAGAAAAACTTTAAATGGCAGCAAACTGCTCCCCAAATCAGGCCATATTTTGGTTGAGCTGTTGCTGGTGTGCCACGTACACATCGAACCTAGTGACATCCTCTACATGATGTTGCTCCTGTGTAGCAACGTAAGAGCCAAACCTAGCCTCCCACTAGTCGAACCACTCCACTAGCTAATCTAGTTGTGAGTGTTGGCAGATCAAAATAGGTGTAGGAGTAGGTGTAGGAGCAGCTTCCCCCTCAGTTCCCTCAGCCTCCTCGTGCTCCGAATGGAGACGAGTGCTGTGAAAAACATGGAAGGAGTTGTTGGTGTAGAAGATAGGCTAAAAATTAAGTGGGGCAAGATAATAAAGATTGTATTTAGTTTCCCAGATGTAAGCTATGATATTTCCTAAGCTAAGGTTGAGCTTTCTTTTGTGCCTTGGATCACTAATACTAGTTAGATACTCAAGGTATCAAAAAAGAATATCAATAGCATTGAACTCCTTATGGGCCATTATATAGAAGGTGGTGATTAAAAGGAGAGGAGTGATGTGGACACGATCACTAAAATTTAGGATTACTGAGGTGGGAAGTACATGTTCGACTATCCTAGCATCTTTGACTAAGGTGCTAGACACCCCATAATGATAGGAGACATATGTGTTTCTCAAAAGGTAGTTGGCAGGAGCTCAGTCATAATCAAGATTTAAAGATAAAAAGTGAATCTTGTCTCTAGAAGTTGACAGTTGAATGGAGTTCATGACAAGCTTGATAGGTAATTTCTACGGGTCATCTGTTTACATAGCACTGAAGGGCAGTGTACATGGAGTTGATCTGAAGGCTTACAAAGAATTCATATAGGAGTTCAGAGTTAAAAGGAAAAGTGAGTGTCAAAATGAAGGTGAGGGAGGTGTGTGTGAACAAATTATGGACCAGGTAAGTGAGTGTGCGAGGGTTGATAGTCCTTAAGAGGGTAATCCCAACAATCTTGTAGTGAAGATAGGCGGCTTGGTCAGGTGCCTCAATGAAATGAGGGTCGATAGAGGCCCTCAAGGAACTGTCGATTGCCACCCTAAATCAGTTTCCATCTGCCATTGAAAAGATGAGGGAGAGGAAGGAAGGATTATCAACGATTGAAGAAGGAAGTTGTGAAGAAAAAAGGTTCAAAATATTTTTTTATAAAGAATCAGCCATATCTCCTAGGACGATCGTAGGATCGTCCAAGACGATCAAGCAAATTTTTTATGTCTGGGATAATTGGTCAAAAAGGCAGTTATATCATACAGGATGATCAGACATCATCTAGGATGATTAGACATAGGAGATCATCTCGAGGAGTCATGCCAGATGACTGTTGAAAAAGTAGATCGTCCAGGATGATTAGGTGGATTATCCAGGATGATCAACATTAATTGATCGTACCGACCAAATTTAAAACATGTAACATTTTTTGCCATGTGGATCATCCAGGATGAGCAGGTGAATCATCCAGGACAATCATAAATAATTGAAGAAGAATTCAATCAGATCGTCCAAGATGATGGGGATCTTCCAGGACAATCTCAAATTATTGTGTCAAATCAGTCATTAGATGAAAGATGAAGGGTGGATTGATGATATTGTCCAGGATGATAGGAATATCATTTAGGATGATGTGATAAAAAAATTAAATTTTGATGATGGAGGGAGATGATTAGAAGGTGCCCCAAAATATATAAAACTAATAAAAAATAAAATATAAAATAATAAAAAAGATGATAAAAATGACAAAAAGAATAAAAAATAATTTTTTTATCAAAACAAGCATATGATAAAATTTTCATGTGATTAAATCAAAAATTTATAAGAAAATGAGCTAACATCATCAAAATCTAAAAAACAATAGAATAATCGATCATGTTGACTCTAGCTCAAACTTCTTATAAGGCAAAGCATCTTTTAAAAACAAAGATCTAACTCAGAAAAGGCAATTGGATAAAAAAAATGATCCATTCAAAACTTCGTTCCATAAAAAATATCTTATAAAATAATATATCAAAGTAATTAGTCACAATCATAAGTTTTGAAATCAAGTCTTTAAAAATATTAAGTGGTACAAGAATTCTTCTAAGATTTAAATATTTTAAAGAGAAGGAAGCTTTCTTTCTAGTGGGCTCATTTAATGCCTCTTATCAATTGGTTAGTGCATTTTACAAATCTTTTAATTTTTTGACACACTTTGTGTATCTTTCCTTTTTTTTGTAGATCATTGCGCATCTTTTAGGTTTTTCTTCTTTCTGGGCTCATTTTATGACTCTTTTTTATTTTTGCAAGCTAAATTCCTTTCAAAAATTTTAAATACTCTCAACAACAACAACAACTATATCAAGCCTTTGTCCCACTACGTGGGGCCAGCTACATGAATCCTTTTTTCCATTGTGTCAAGTTAAAAGTCAAATTCTTATTTAAATCTAATAAAGAAAGATCTTTTCTAATATTTTCTAACTAAGTCTTTTTAGGTCTACCTCTACCTTTCTTAACATAAGAAAATCTAATTCCTCAACTTTCCTAACAAAGTCATCGTAAGGCCTCCATTTAATGTGACCAAACCATCTAAGGCGACTCTCTCTAATCTTATCTTCCACTGGAGCTACTCCAACCTTTTCACGTATATGCTCGTTTCATATCTTATCTCTAAGGGTCAAGCCACTCATTCACCTAAGCATCCTCATCTCTGCAACACTTAACTTAGTATTATGCTTCTCTTTTTATTGCCAACATTCGGCACCATAAAGCTTTGCAAGTTTCCCCACTATCTTATAGAATTTTCCCTTAAGTTTGAAGTGGACTTTTCTATCGCACAATAAGCCCGATGCATTCCTCCACTTCAACCATCCAACATGAATTCTACTGATAATATCCCCATCAATTACACCATCACTCTGAATAACAGATCAAAGATATCTAAAATGTGTACTCTTATTAATGGCTTGATCGCCTAAAGTCACAATCCCATCACTAGGTCTATTGCTACAAAAATTACACTTTATATATTTCATTTTAGATCTACTCAAGCAAAAACCTTTAGACTCTAAAGTTGACCTCCATAATTCGATTTTACCTTCAACTCCCTCTCTAGTCTTATCAATAAGAAGAATATCATGAACAAAAAGCATACACCAAGGTACATCCTCTTGCAAATGTCTAGTGAGAACATCCATGACTAAAGCAAACAGATATGGACTTAAGGCTGATCCATGATGTAATCCAACTGAAATAGGAAAATACTTGGTCAAACCACCTTATATTTGAACACAATTAATAGCTCCTGCATACTTATCTTTTCCACGCTTCATTTTTATTTAAAGTCTATCTAACTTCAATTTTACTTATACGGCGATAAAAACAAAAATCTTTATTTTCATTTAGGGTGATAAAGTCACTAAGATCAATCATATTTTCACATTCTTCATTAAAACGTTTAGCGAAATATCTCATCCACCTATGTTGAATATCATCTTCTAAGAAAAGTACTTTTTAATCTTCATCCTTAATACACTTTACTTGAACTAAATCCTTACTACTCCTATCTCTTTGTTTGGCTAACTTATACATATATCTTTCTCCCTCCTTAGTATCTAATCTATTATATAAATCATTAAAAGCTAAGCTCTTTGCATTGAAAATAGCTTTCTTAGAATCCTTACGAGCCTCTTTATAGCTTTCTCATTATCACAATTTTTACATCTAAACCAATTTTTATAATAAATCTTTTTATTTTTTATCTTTTCTTGCACATTTGGTGTCCACCACTAACTATTTTTACTATTAGGTGTAATTACTAAACGACAAGAGGGGGGGTGAATTGTAAAAATCTTTTTCTTAATAAAAGTAATCCTAAACAAGAGTTCTAATTTTTTTGTTATTTTTGAACTTTTATAACAAAATTTTAAGCAATTTTTTCTTCCAAAAAATTTAACATGCAATAGATATGAAAAATTAAAAGCAAGTAAAACGTAAATAACGATAAGGAAAAAACACACCAAGAATTTTATAGTGGTTCGGTCAAAATATGACCTACGTCCACTCCCCAGAGTCCTCCACTCCGGGATTTTCACTATCAAAATAGTTCTCCTTTTGCCCCCCTCGGCAAGGCGGAGAAGCCTTTACAAACCTCCCTTTCACCAACCCGGCGTGGCGGAGTGCCAACCTCTGTTTTCGCCCTCCTAGCGACGGCAGAGAACCTTCTCGTTTTTCTCCCTCCTGGAGAAGGCAGAGAACCTCGAGGTAACGGATGTAGATGAGCCTTTCCCTTGGAGATCCTCCCTCAAATCCTTCTCGGGCCACAGGAGGAGCAAGATGCAGCAAGCTTGGAGCAACCGTGTGATCTCCCTCACACCTCTTCTCCCTCACAACGCTCACCTCCTCCTTCCTCTCTCAACCCTCAAGAATTTCTCTAGAGCTCTATCCCTTGGAATCCCTCTCTAACCACGTTCACCCCCTCTATAAATCTTACTGAAAAAGGACTTGATTGATATCTAAAAAAGGCTCCAAAAACCTCTGAATTCAAAAGTAGCCGTTACTGTTCATACAGTACGATTCCACATCGTACAGTACGATATTCATAAACAGACGTCGTCCTGGTATGAAGATGTACGAACAGTTCAAAAATAATTCGTACTGTACGATATAATATCGTACGGTACGATCCAACAAGATACTATTCGTACAGGACGATGGTCTGGACGATCGGATGTCGTCTCTGTTCATCGTATGATACGATTACTATCGTACAGTACGATGTGACAAAAAATAAGAGATCGTCCAGGAAGATATCCGGGACGATCATACTTCGTGTCTGTTCATCGTATGGTACGATCGGGTTCGTACAGTACGATGTTCAAATTTTAATTAGGCTTGGATTACATGCACTAATCACGGGTTAATTTAAGTAAGTATTTAAAATAGATCGTACAGTACGAACATGTTCGTACAGTACGAACGGCGCAAAATCACTTACTTAAACTAAACTACGGCTAGGGTTTTGGATCTGAACATATCGTACCGTACGAAGGGTTTCGTACAGTACAATCTATTCACAGAATCATCCACATAGCTTGGATCGTACGGTACGAATTAAAATCATACAGTACGATCTCCAGAGAAGAATTTTAATTACATTTTGCAGTTTAAAAAAAAACAACTCTCCCCCTGTGTGTGTGCATGGTTGCTCTTACTCTTACGCATTTTGTGGCCAGACTCAATAAAGTAAAAAACAAAATAAATGGAAAAATACAATGTTTGACTCATACTCCTAATCTACCCGGTCTTGTGTCTTCCTTTCTTCCTGAGTCACTTGTGATCTTCCTAAAATGTTAGTGCTCAAGGAAAATAGCAAATAAAATAATATTCAATGAAAGGTTGTTCCAAAACACTCATTATTTGGCATCATCAAAATCTCAAGCTCGTGGTCATGGGTTGTAACAATCTCCCCCTTTTTGATGATGTCAAATAATTTGTTGCAAGTAAGAAAGAAAAACATTTCTTTTGTTTTTTTTTTGTTTTGTTTTATATTTTTTTTAAATTAAACACAAGAAAAAAATACTAAAAGTAAGTACGAAACAAAAGGAATGCATTTAGATAACAGGCATTACAACAAACTTCTCCCCCTTTTGACAGCACAAAAAGGAGGAGCAACTAAAAGCAAAAAAGCAAAAGAAGAAAAACTACAATGCAAACACAGACAATCTAGTCAGACGGGTCCTGATCAGTTGGTGGTGGAGGTGGATTTGGCTGAAAATATTGAAATAGAGCATCGAAGCGGTGATCAATTGCAGTAAAACGCTCTCCAAACCATTGCATATCAGTCTCGTGTTGCTGATGTTGTTCTTGAATATGCATGTCGAGACGAGTCTGCAGCTGGTCGAAGCAGGCGACTAAATCATCATCAGGGTGTGCTGGTGCTGGTGCAGGTGCTCGGGGTGCGGCATGGCGTCGTGGTCGAGCTGGAGCTGCGGCTGGGGCATCTTCTCCTTCTTCTTCATCAAAGACGGGTTCTTCAGGCTCGTGACCCTGATGAAAGAGAATACGGAAGGAAGCATCCGTATAAAAAATAGGAAGCATGTCGGGTTCACCAGGGTAAGATAATTGATATTTATTATGGAGGATATATCCTATTAGGTGACCAAGAGCCAGATTCTGTTTCCGTCGGGTGGTAGGTAGACGAACAAAAGTCATGTGGCGAATATAGTTGCTAATCAAATCGACCTCATCAAACTTAATGTTGGACATAATAAGGTAGGTAGCGAAAGACAAGGTAGGGGTCAGATTGATACGGTCGCCACCTTTGGGTATGATAGAGGTTCGAAGAACATGTTGAATTTTACGGGCATTTTGGGTTAAGGATTGAACAAGAGGCTGGTGTTGATGAAAAGCAGTATTCCTAAGGACTCTATTTACATCGCTCCAATCAAATTCATCGGTAAGAAACGAGCGAACCATAGGTCCTTCAGTGGACAGCCCAATATATTGGGCGATGTCGGCTCTAGTTATCTCAATGGTGCGGCCACAAACAAAGGAGTGAAAAGTGGTGTTATCGACGGTGTAGGTGAGGTTGGCGAGAAATTCAAAAAGAAGTTCAGAATTATATGGAAACGCCAGGGTGAGTAGAAATTGAAAGGTGGTGGAAGCAAAGAGGCCCATTACCTCGAAATTGAGAGCGGCCTGATTAGGCATTTTCGAAGGGGAAATTTTGCAGGCTTTGTATCGGTGGTAGGCTTCCTCATTCTTACTATTCAGAAAGCGATCAGGTTGGCGACTCGATGAGGACGAGCTTCCAGCAGTCATCCGACCTCGTTTAGACATCGCAAGAGGGCACGAAAACGAAGTGAAGGCTGAGTGAGGAGAGGATTGAGTGAATTGAACAGCCAAGGCAAGGGTATTTATAGGAATTTTTGGAAATCGTACAGTATGATCTTGGCTCGTACAGTACGATAGACAATTAATATTCTGACCGGTCGTTTCGGGAAAAGGCAGTCAAATCGTACAGTACGATAGGTATCGTATAGTACGATCAGGCGAATATCGATCGTCCCAAGGCCTCAGTACGACTTTTGACCAAAAGTTTCGTACAGTACGATACATAATAAATATCGTACCGAACCGCTTTAACTCAACTTTGTCCTTTGTGCTGATGTGGATCGGACCGTACGAAACGGAGGTATCGTACAGTACGATACTCAATAATGTCGTACCAACCGGATTTAATTCGTCCCAATCCGTTGCTGACGTGGATCGTATTGTACGAAGAAGAGATATCATACAATACGGTAGGCAATTATGTGGGAAGATTATCATACAGTACGATGTAGGTAGTACAGTACGATCAACATAGCTGAAATCAGCCTATTGGTAGATGGTATGTGGATTGTAATGTATCGTACAGTACGATGTAGGTCGTACAGTACGATGAACAGTCAATGCACAGTGTTGGTGTGATGAGTGTGTGGTGATCAGGAGCAGCCCTAATTTAATTATTTTTTTTATTTTATTATTTTTTTTATTATTATTTTTTTTTATGCATTTATATCTATGACACCTAATCTAGTCCTCAAGGTGCTAAAGGTGTCAAAAGCTAAAGGTTTTGTGAATATGTCTGTCAATTGATCTCCTGTAGCGATGTGATGTAATTCTATATCTCCCTTAGCGACGTGATCTCTAATGAAATGATGTCTAATGTCTATGTGTTTCGTTCGAGAGTGTTGAATTGGATTCTTAGAGATACAAATTGCACTTGTGTTGTCACACATGATCGAGATGGTTCCAACAGGTAGTCCAAGATCAAGAATTTATTGTTTTAACCATAGTACTTGTGCAACACAACTTCCTACTGCAATATATTCTGCCTCGGCTGTGGAAAGTGCTACTGAGTTTTGCTTCCTACTGGACCAAGAAACTAATGATTGTCCGATGAATTGGCAGGTACCAGAGGTGCTCTTTCTATCTATCCTACATCCTGCAAAGTCAGAATCTGAGTACCCTAGGATTTCAAAGGAAGTGCTGTGTCTGGGATACCAAATTCCTAAGTTTGGGGTGCCTAGTAGATATCTAAGAATTCTTTTGACAACAGTTAAGTGAGATTCTTTAGGATCGGCTTGGAAACGGGCACAAAGGCACACACTAAACATTATGTCCGATCTACTGGCAGTCAGGTAAAGAAGGGATCCAATCATTCCTCTATATTTTTTCTGATCTACTGATTTTCCACTAGGATCCTTATCTAATTGGATTGTCAAACTCATTGGGGTGTTCATGGGTTTTGCACTATCCATTTCATATTTCTTTAAAATATCCTTAATATACTTTGATTGGCTAAGAAAGGTTCCATTATCCATTTGTTTTACACTAAAGCCAAGAAAGTAATTAAGTTCTCCCATCATGCTCATTTCAAACTCATTACTCATTGTTTTTGAAAATTCATCGCATAAGTTTTTATCCGAAGATCCAAACAAGATGTCGTCTATATATATTTGAACAATGAGAATTTCTTCTTTGACCTTTTGTAAAAAGAGTGTAGTATCTACACTACCCTTTTTAAATCCTCTATCCAAAAGAAATGAGCTAAGTCTTTCGTACCATGCTCTAGGTGCTTTCTTTAGTCCATACAGTGCCTTCTTTAATTTAAATACATGGTTTGGAAATTGTGAGCTTTCAAATCCGGGAGGTTGCTCAACGTAGACATCTTCCTTAATTACCCCGTTCAGAAATGCACTCTTTACATCCATTTGATATAACTTAAAGTTCTTGAAGCAAGCAAAGGCTAAGAGCACTCTTATGGCTTCTAGTCTAGCAACCGGGGCAAAGGTTTCTTCAAAGTCTATCCCCTCAATCTGGTTGTACCCCTTAGCTACTAGTCTTGCTTTATTCCTTATTATTGTTCCTGAATCATTCACCTTATTCTTGAAGACCCATTTGTTCCAACAACACTTTGCTCTTTAGGTCTCTTGACTAACTCCCAAACATCATTCCTGGTGAATTGATTCAGCTCTTCTTGCATTGCTAGAATCCAAAATTCATCTCCTAAGGCTTGATCTATACTTGTAGGTTCTATCGTAGAGATGAATGCTGAGTGACTAACCTCCTTCCTAAGTCCATGCCTAGTTCTTACACCTTCTGAAGGGTCTCCTAAAATTAACTCTTTAGGATGACTAGAAGAATATCTCCATTCTCTAGGCAAAGCTTCCTGAGGTTCGACCCTATCTCCTAAGGTCATAGTCTCTACTCCTTGAATTGCCTCTATTTCATCATCTTCAATTTTAGTTTCTGAGAGCATATCTGATTCATCAAATACCACATGGGTGGATTCTTCTACTACAAGGGTTCTCTTATTAAAAATTCTATAGGCCTTACCTACAGAAGAATAGCCTAAGAAGACACCCTCATCAGACTTGGGATCGAATTTTCCTAAGGGATGTTTACCATTATTTAAGATGAAGCACTTACACCCAAAGACATGTAAATGTGAAAGGTTTGGTGTCCTACCCTTAAGGAGTTCGTATGGAGTTTTATTCAGCTTTGATCTAATGTTTACTCTATTCAAAGCATAACAGGCTGTGTTGACTGCTTCTGCCCAAAAGTATCTAGGAAGGGTATACTCCGCTAACATTGCCCTAGCAGCTTCTACCAAAGTTCTATTCTTCCTTTCTGCTATGCCATTCTGTTGGGGTGTTCTAGGAGCTGAGAAATTGTGCTCTATTCCTATCTCTTGACAGAATGACTCAAACCTATCATTTTGGAACTCTCCACCATGATCGCTATGGATTGTTGATATTTCACAACCTAATTTTTGTTGAATCCATGTGGAGAAAACTTTAAATTCCTCAAAAGACTCATTCTTGTGTGCTAAGAATCTTACCCAAGTAAATCTAGTGAAGTCATCTACAATCACAAATCCGTAATTCTTTCCACCTAGACTGGCTGTACTAACGGGTCCAAATAAGTCCATATGTAGAATTTCTAGTGGCCTAGAGGTGATCACATCTCTAATTGAGTGAAAGGATGATTTGACTTGTTTTCCTAGTTGGCAAGCATCACATAAGTGATCCTTGGTAAAGTCTAACTTAGGTACACCTCTAACTAGGTTATTCTGAGTGATGTTTCTAAGAGTTTTCATACAAGCATGGCATAGTCTCCTATGCCATAGCCACGAGTCATCAACTATTATTTTCAAGCACAATGATTTTGAGTTATCTACGCAATCAAGGTCTAACAAGTAAACATTGTTCATTCATTTTCCTTCTAAAATTATTTCACCAAATAAACTAATCAGGCATCTATCAGTAAAAAATTTAACATCAAAACCTTTGTCACACAGTTGACTAATGCTAAGTAAATTATGTTTCAAACCATCAACTAGTAAAACATTTTCAATTAAAAAATTCTTAACATTACCAACGATACCTGAGCCTATTACCTTCCTGGTAGTGTTGTCTCCCAACGTTACTTTGCCTCCAGTTTTGGTCTCCAATAGGATGAACTTCTTCATATCTCCAGTCATGTGTCGCGAACAACCACTATCCAGGTACCACATGCTCTCACTAGGTCTTTTATGAGAGCATCCCTACAATTTCATTCAAAGATTAGATTTGGGAACCCAAGTGAGTTTGGGTTCCTCCTTATGCTTGCATGAATGAGATGTATGCATGTTATGCTGTGATGGATGCAGTTTAGGTCTCCATACTAAGTGTGTCCTACGGTGAATTGTGCATGTGCGGGCTATGTGACCTAATATGCCACAAGAGAAGCACCTAACACCAGGAAATGGGTTTACTAATCTATGTGGGTGGTGGTGCCTCTTCCTAAAGTTTTGTGATGCATGCTGTGTTGGGGGTTTTCTAGGATGGCCTACTGTGAGTGATGCAATTTCATTTTCTAGTTCTTTTATTTTCTCACTATAAGTTTTATTTTGAGCTGTCAATCCATCAACTTCTATCAATAGCAAGTGCTCACTATGATCTACTTCTAATGCAAGTGCAGTTAGTTTTTCAAACTCTACATCTAGTTCAATATGCGATGTTTTCAAGGATTCATGCGCTTCAATTAGTTCAATATGCTTCTTATTTAATGCATCATACTCATCAAGAAGTAACATGTGATCTTTATCTAAATCAGAATTTTCTTTAACTAAGTTAGCATGCTCAATTTGTAAAGAACTAAATTCAATATTAAGTTTAGCATGCATTTTCTTCAGTTTCCTATACGAGTCATGAATATTCTCAGAAATAAGCAATAATTCATCATAAGAAAGTTGACATACCTCATCCTGATCCAATTGATCAAGGTTATCATTAGCCATAAGACACAAATTTGTTACCTCCTCCTCTGCTTCTTCTTCTGATGATTCTGAGGCAGAGTTGGCCCAAAAAGCTTTCTGTGTCTTTGTCTTTCTTTTCTTGTATTTAGCTTTGTCATCTCTTTTCTCCTTTGCTGGTTGACTCTTCAGATTGGGGCAATCGGCTCGAAGGTGACCTGGCTTCCTGCACTCAAAGCAAATTGTATCAGATGAAACCTTATTGGGCCTTGAGCTCTTACCTTTATTCCAGCTGTTCTGATGACGCTTCTATTTTCTCTTCAGGAAATTTTTGAACTGTCGGGTCATCAGTGCTATTTCATCGTCTTCCTCCCCTGCAGAGCTTTCACTTTCTGAGTTGCTAGCTTTTAATGCCACCGTCCGCTCCTTTTTCTTTTCACCTGCATCACTTTGCCTTTGGCTCACTCCTTGCTCGTATGCAATGAGTGACCCAAGGAGGTTATCAATAGAATAAACATTAAAATCTTTGGACTCAGTGATAGCAGTTATCTTAGCATCATAGGAACTAGGTAGGCATCTAAGAATTTTATTCACTTTCTCAGAATTTGAAATTTCTCTACCAAATGCATGCAAGGATGTCACGATTTGGGTGAACCTAGTGTACATGTCAGAAATTGTTTTGCTAGGTTTCATACGGAATAATTCATAATTATGCAGTAGAATGTTAAGCATAGACTGTTTTACTTCATTTGTTCCTTCGTATGTAATGCACAGTCTATCCCAAATCTCCTTACCAGAAGCACAAGTAGATACTCTCATATAGTCCTCGGATTTCAATGCACAAAAAAAGCAGTTTAAGCACTTAGCATTCAGTTGGGCTAACTCCCTATCCTCATTGCTCCATTCAATAAACGGTACAGGAGTTTTCAAACCATTAAAAATTTTAAACGGTGCAATATACCCATCATTTACTAACATCCACATGCGGTAATCTATAGATTGCAAAAATGTAGACATTCTAATTTTCCAGAAATCAAACGGTATGTTATCAAAAAGTGGTGGACGAGTTATTGAATAACCCTCCACAGTGTTACGATTACCAAAATTCGACATGATCATTTTTTCAAGGTTTTCTAAAATACTATTTTTGAAAAACTAGCTCTGATACCAATTGTAATTACTAAACGACAAGAGGGGGGTGAATTGTAAAAATCTTTTTCTTAATAAAAGTAACCCTAAACAAGAGTTCTAATTTTTTTGTTGTTTTTGAACTTTTATAACAAAATTTTAAGTAATTTTTTCTTCCACAAAATTTAACATGCAATAGATATGAAAAATTAAAAGCAAGTAAAATGTAAATAACGATAAGGAAAAAACACACCAAGAATTTTATAGTGGTTCAGTCAAAATATGACCTACGTCCACTCCCCGGAGTCCTCCACTCCGGGATTTTCACTATCAAAATAGTTCTCCTTTTGCCCCCCTCGGCAAGGCGGAGAAGCCTTTACAAACCTCCCTTTCACCAACCCGGCGTGGCGGAGTGCCAACCTCTGTTTTCGCCCTCCTGGCGACGGCAGAGAACCTTCTCGTTTCTCTCCCTCCTGGAGAAGGCTGAGAACCTCGAGGTAACTGATGTAGACGAGCCTTTCCCTTGGAGATCCTCCCTCAAATCCTTCTCGGGCCACAGGAGGAGCAAGATGCAGCAAGCTTGGAGCAACCGTGTGATCTCCCTCACACCTCTTCTCCCTCACAACGCTCACCTCCTCCTTCCTCTCTCAACCCTCAAGAATTTCTCTAGAGCTCTCCCCCTTGGAATCCCTCTCTAACCACGTTCACCCCCTCTGTAAATCTTACTGAAAAAGGACTTGATTGATATCTAAAAAAGGCTCCAAAAACCTCTGAATTCAAAAGTAGCAGTTACTGTTCGTACAGTATAATTCCACATCGCACAGTACGATCTTCATAAACAGACGTCGTCCTGGTACGAAGATGTACGAACAGTTCAAAAATAATTCGTACTGTACAATATAATATCGTACGGTACGATCCAACAAGATACTATTCGTACAGGACGATGGTCTGGACGATCGGATGTCGTCTCTGTTCATCATATGGTACAATTACTATCGTACAGTACGATGTGACAAAAACCAAGAGATCGTCCAGGACGATATCCGGGACAATCATACTTCATCTCTGTTCATTGTATGGTACGATCGGGTTCATACAGTACGATGTTCAAATTTTAATTAGGCATGGATTACATGCACTAATCACAGGTTAATTTAAGTAAGTATTTAAAATAGATCGTACAGTACGAACATGTTCATACAGTACGAATGACGCAAAATCACTTACTTAAACTAAACTACGGCTAGGGTTTTGGATCTGAACATATCGTACAGTACGAAGGGTTTCGTACAGTACGATCTATTCACAGAATTGTCCACATAGCTTGGATCGTACGGTACGAATTAAAATCGTACAGTACGATCTCCAGAGAAGAATTTTAATTACATTTTGCAGTTAAAAAAAAAACTCTCCCCCTGTGTGTGTGCATGGTTGCTCTTACTCTTACGCATTTTGTGGCCAGACTCAATAAAGTAAAAACAAAATAAATAGAAAAATACAATGTTTGACTCATACTCCTAATCTACCCGGTCTTGAGTCTTTCTTTCTTCCTGAGTCACTTGTGATCTTCCTGAAATGTTAGTGCTCAAGGAAAATAGCAAATAAAATAATATTCAATGAAAGGTTGTTCCAAAACACTCATTATTTGGCATCATCAATATCTCAAGCTCGTGGTCATGGGTTGCAACATTAGGAGCTTTTTCCTTCAAAATTTCAAGCACATTTTTTGCAATATTCTTAATATCAGAAGTCACTTTTTCCCACATAATATTAGCATCCTCATGCACAAGTAGATTCTTAAGATCTAAAATTTTACTCTCAAAAACACTTTTATTAATATTCTTTAAATGCCTCATATAATCCTAGAAAATCGGTTTACTTTATTTTTTATTTTTTGACCCTTTATCTTAATGTCCAAAACTAGTAATCGATGTTGAGTACATAAATTTTCACTTGGAATAACTTTACAATCTTTGCAATCTAAATGATCTAATTTTCTTATAAGAAAATAATCAATATGTGTTTTATTAAAAATATTTTTATAAGTAATAAGAAGCTCATCTCTTTTCTTAAATAAAGTATTAGCTATTAAGAAGTTATAAGCTAAAGAAAAATCTAATATAGTCTTACCACCTTCATTTGTCGTTCCAAACCGACGGCCACCATGGATGCTTTTAAAATAATCTACCTCTCTACCAACATGTCCATTTAAATATCCTCCAATAAAAACACTTTCTTTAAGAGGTATATTTTGTATTAATTCTTCTAAGTCAATCCAAAATTTTAATTTTGAGCTCATATCCAAACCTACTTAAGGAGTATAAGCACTTATATTTTTAACAATCTTAGCATCAACCACAATCTTTAAAGTTTTAATTTTATCTCCAATACTGTTAATTTTTATAACATTATCCTTCAAACTCTTATATATAATCACACCTACACATTTCTAGTACGGCTCCTACCCAAATATCATAGTTTATATCCTAAACTATTAATCTCTTTAGCTTTCTCTCCAACCCATTTAGTTTCCTGAATGCACAAAATATTTATCTTCATATGAATCATAATATCTATTAATTCCATTAATTTTTTTATTAGGGGGCCTATATTCCAAGTTCCTATTCTAATTTTAGTATCATGGACTAGCTTCTTTGCCCACATCCATCCTTGATGTGGGAACTCTTGCCTATTTAACACTACAGCTGAGCACCGGTGCTGTGCCCCCTGCACACTTATTGATGTATTCAAGCCATACAGTGCGTCGCTTCCAGGGGACGCCCTAGCATTAACACAATTTTTAAATGATTTATGTTATGATTATTCGATAAGTTTCGTATTAGCTGTCGACTACCTAACATAACCCTCCACTTTTCTCATCCAGGACTTGGGACTTGGCAACGATAGTGTTTTAAATACTCTAAGTTATGAGAATATCTTCTAGATATTAAAGAAGAAAATCTCACTCTCTAATATAAGGAAGAGTAAACCACAAAGGAAAATCAAATTCATACGATAAATGCAACGACAAAATTGTGAAAGTTTGAAAGTGATTTAGTGACTTTAAACATTATTTATATAAGATAGATTATTGTAACAAGATAGAAAACATATCAATCATAAAGTTTAGTTGTTAATTTGAGACAAACTTTTATTTAGAAAAGAAAATTACACCACTAAAAAAAGTTAGAGGAAGAGAAGTAATCAATAGTGTTTCTCCCTTGAAAATAAAGAAAAATATATCAATTCAATAATGACCAAAAGAAATACTGAAAGAACCAAAAGAAAGAATAAAACTGAAAACATGAAAAATAATGACAAGTAAACAAGAACAAAAAAATCAAAGCAAAATTAGGAAAAATATCATAAATAGAAAAAAAATAAAAAATAAAATAGGAGAAAAAAAACAAAAAGTTCAAAGTTCAAAAATCATCAAATTTATATATTTATGTCAATCACACCCAATCTGGTCCTTAAGATGCTGAATGTATCAAAGGTCAGTGGTTTAGTAAAAAATTCAGCTAGTTGATTCTCAATTATCACATGGTTTAACTCAATGTCTCCTTTGGTAATATGGTCCCTAATAAAGTAATGCCTTATGTCAATGTATTTTATCCTTAAATGATAGGATTCTTAGAGTTGCAGATGGCACTAATGTTGTTATATAAGATTGAAATTATGCCTACGGGAAATCCTAAATCCAGAATTTGTTGCTTCAACTAAAGGACTTGGGCCACATAACATTCTAAGGCAATGCACTCAACTGCAGCAATGGAAAGTGCAACATAATTTTGATTTCTACTGGACCAGGAGACTAAAAAATGTCCTATAAATTGGCAAGTTCTAGAAGTATTCTTTCTATCCACCCTACACTCTACAAAATTAGAATTAGAATAATTAATAATCTCAAAAGAAGTGTTGTGCCAAAGATACCAGATTCTTAAGTTTTTGGTCCCTGAGAGATTTCTAAGGATTCTCTTAACTACAGTCAGGTGGGATTCTTTAGGATCAGCTTAAAATCTACCATAGAGATAAACACTAAACACTATATCAGATCGGCTAGCAGTCAAGTAAAGTACTGATCCAATCATTTCTATGTATTTCTTTTGATCAACAGATTTTTTATTTCAGTCCTTATCCATTTGAACACTGGAGCTCATGGGAGTTTTTATTAGCTTGACTTTATTCATTTCATATTTCTTCAAGATGTCTTTATCCTACTTTGATTTATTAAGAAAGGTTTCATCATCGAATTGTCTTATGCTAAATCCCAAAAAGTAGTATAGTTTTCCCATCATACTCATCTTAAATTTCTTACTCATTATTTTAGAAAAATAATCAAATAGATTTTTATCAGAAGATCTAAAAAGTATGTCATCAACATAGATTTGAACAATGGGTAACTCATCTCCTACTTTCCTTAAAAAAAGGGTGGTGTCTACGCTCTCCTTAACAAACTCCCTCTCTAGTAGGAATGTGCTAAGTCTCTCATGCCAAGCTTTAGGTTCCTATTTTAATCCATATAATACCTTTTTTAATTTTTAAACATGATTTGGAAATTGGAAACTCTCAAAACCTTGGGGTTACTCTACAAACACATCCTCTTTTATTTCCCCATTTAAAAAGGCACTCTTGACATCCATTTGGAAAAGCTTGAATCCCTTATAATAGGCAAATGCTAGTAGCACTCTAATGGCTTCTAATCTAGCTACAGGGGAAAAGGTCTTCTCAAAATCAATCCCTTCTATTTTGTTGTACCCCTTAGCCACTAATCTTGCCTTATTCCTAACCACTACACTTGAATCATTCATTTTATTCTTAAAGACCCATTAGGTTCCTACCACACTTTGACTCTTAAATCTTTTTACCAAGTCCAAAATATCATTCCTCACAAATTGGTTAAGTTCTTCTTGCATAGCTAAGATCCAAAACTCATCAGAAAGGGCTTGATTGATTATGGTGGTTTTAGTCATTTAGATAAAGTCAGGGTGGTTTACTTCCTTCCTAATTCCATACTTAGTTCTAACACCTTCAAAAGGGTCTCCTAAGATTAGTTCTTTAGGATGACTTGAAGAATATCTTCAGTCTCTATACAAAGTATGTCTAGGTTCTACCATTTCATCTAGATTTGTATTTTCTTCTCCTTGGGTAATCTCACATACTCCATCAGTGTTTTGAGGCTATACCCTTTTCTCCAAAATTTTAACTCCTTGGGTAATCTCTCCAACTTCATGTTCTTCCTAAACTCTAGACTTCTTTTGATCAAATTCATTAAACACTACATGAGCAGTCTCCTCAACCACCAAAGTCCTTCTGCTAAACACTTTAAAGGATTTCCCCACACTTGAATATCCCAAGAATAATCCTTCATCATATTTTGGGTCAAATTTTCCTAAGAGTGACTTCCCATTATTAAGAATAAAAACCTTACATCCAAAGACATGGAGGTGCAAAAGGTTGGGTGTCCTACTCCTAATGATCCCATAGGGTGTCTTATTTAGTTTGGATATAACATTCATCATATTCAACACATAACAAGCTGTGTTTACCACTTCAGCCCAAAAGTATTTTAGAAGTAAATACTTAGTAAGCATGGCTCTAATGGCTTAAACTAAGGTCTTGTTTTTCCTTTCAACTACCCTGTTCTGCTGAGGGGTCTTAGGAGCAAAGAAGTTGTGATTAATCCCTTGATCCTCACAAAAGTCTCCAGATCTCTAATTTTTAAACTCTCCACCATGGTCACTATGGATGGTCAAGATCTCATAACCTAGCTTTTTTTGAATCCAAGTGAAAAATTATCTAAATTCATCAAAAGACTCACTCTTATGTGACAGAAATCTAATCCAAGTGAACCTCGAGTAGTCATCGACATCATAAATCCATAAACATTTCCCCCTAAAATGGTTGTGCTAATGGGTCCAAAAAAATTCATGTGAAGGACTTCTGAAGGTTTAGAGGTGCTAATGTCCTTAATGGACTGGAAAGTGGATTAGACTTATTTCCCTAGCTAACAGACATCACACAAGTGGTCCTTAGTGAACTTAAGCTTGACACCTCTAACTAGGTTCTTTTGGGTGACTCTCCTAAGGGTTTTTATACTTGCATGACATAACCTCCTGTGCCACAACCGAGACTCATCAGCAACAATTTTTAAGTAAAAGAAAGCAGCACAGATAATGTTATTTAAATCAAGAATGTAAACTTTTTAATCCTCTTTCCCTATAAAATAATGTTATTATTCAAAAAAAATGCATGTATTTGACAAAAAAATATGATAAAGCCCTTGTCACAAAGCTAACTGATGCTGAGCAAATTGTATTTCCAGCCATCTACAAACAAATGTTTTCAATCAAAAGGTTCTTGGAGTTTCAAATTATACATGCACCCACCACTTTCCTAGTGGTGTTGTCTCCAAGAGTGACCTTGCCTCCAGCCCTGGCCTCTAGTTAAATGAATTAATTGGTATCTCCAGTTATGTGTCTTGAGCATACATTCTCCAGTTATCACTTGCTCTCACGAGGTCTTTGGTGAGAGCACACCTATAAAATCATCAAACATCATATTTAGGAATCCAAATAAGTTTGGGTTCTTTCTTATGGAAAGAAGAATGCAATGCATGTGTGTTATGCTATGAATCATATAATTTGGGTCTCCACACCTAATGTGTACTATGGTACAGCGCAAGTGTGGGAGATGTGCTCAGTATGCCACATGAAAAACATCTAACACCAGGAAAAGGGTTTACTAATCTTTTTGGGTTATAATGCCTCTTTCTAGTTTTTAAAACTTTTGGCTTTGGATCAAAATTGAAAAACTATTCAAGTGTGGGTGTAATCCTATTTTCCTCAAGTTCTTTTAATTCAGCTTTAAAACATGAGTTAGCACTTTCTAAATTAGCATTATCAACTTTTAAATAGTTCTCCCTACTCTCAAATTCATCAATATATGTTTTAAAATCATTTTCTAATGCAGTGTGAGATGCTTTCATTGAATCATGCTCAATGGCCAACTCATAATGCTTTTTATTTAACTCATTAAACTCATCATGTAATAATATGTGATTGCTATCAAGTGTGAAGTGTTCTTTAAG
The DNA here is from genome assembly GCA_022539455.1 of Dendrobium nobile. Classification (NCBI taxonomy): domain Eukaryota; kingdom Viridiplantae; phylum Streptophyta; class Magnoliopsida; order Asparagales; family Orchidaceae; genus Dendrobium; species Dendrobium nobile. The sequence continues at coordinate 41,287,052 of CM039723.1, forward strand.
CAAAACTTCATGCTCTTTTTGTAAATTTAAAAATTTCAATTTCAGGCTAATATGCAATTTCTTAAGTTTCCTATATGATGTATGAATTTTTTTAGAAACTTTAACTAATTGATCATATATTAGTTTGCATACCTCTTCTTGGTCAGATTGACCAAGATGATCATCCTCCATCAAGCACAAATTTATAGTCTCCTCTTCAGCTTCAGTCTCAGTCTGATACAAAATCTTTCTAGAATGCTTTTTGGATTTGCTTCTTGTCCTTTCTAAACTTGGATTTCTACTCACCCTTCTCTTAGCTTTAGTGAGCCTTAAGTGTAGAACAATCAGCTTTAACATGTCCTAGCTTCCTACTGTTGGTAGAATTTTGAAAATAGGTTTTCAAAAGCTTGGTTTTCTTTGGGAATTTTTGAGTTAAAGTTTAATTCTAATTCTAATATCGAATTGTCCCATTAGAAAGGGTATATCACCTCGAAAAGTGAAAATAAAATTTCATAACAGTGTTCAGACTTAGAATTATGAAATTCATGTTGAATATTGTGATCGGATTCTAAAGAGAACTTCGTATGGCCCCAAGAGACCAAAATGAAGTTCAAGTAAATATCCAGTTACGATGTTTAAGAATTATGATCGTTGAGTTCACATCCAAAGCCTTATCAAAGAAGGATGTATCTCCCCAAAGGGAGACAACACCATTCAATGATAATTCTTTGAATGTAATAGTGATGATCATCTTTTGATCTTTCCCAAGGAAATCCAATAAAATTTTGGAAAATAAATTATTAAAATCTATTGCGTGTGTGTCATTCTAAATCTCTTATGAGCGCAAGCCCTCATAGTTAATTATATTGTAGGGAGACAGAGTCCCCTATGAAAACTCTCGATTAGAATACTGACAGAATTTTGTTAGATCTTCTAGGAGTGATATCAAAAAGGTATGAATTTTGGAAACTTAAAAGAGAATGGATCAAGATTGAGTAGTTATTAATGGAATCAAGGGAAGAAAAGTAGGGGACACTTTAAGATCCCAGAATCATCCAGAAGTGTCCCAACTTAATTTAAATGTTGGGCTTTACATTTTGGTATTGAAATGATATTTAATTAAAGTTAAGCATTTTATTAGAAATTTGGGGTTTGATTCCCGAAGTTTGGTGTCTTCTAATTAAAGATATGCCCCGGATCCTAAATCTAATTTGGACACTGAACCACAGTCGTCTGAACCTAATTAATGCAGTGTAATTTTTGGACTTACATTTGTCTGGATTGGGGAGCCAGCTAACCACCTAATCAATTTAAAAGAGACAAGTCTGGTCTTTTATGAAAGAGTGGAAGGGATGTTTTATTCAAAGTTTTTGAGAGCTTGGGCCGACATCTAGAGATTTTCCTAATTGGCCCCTTTGACTTATGTTGGGTGCAAAATGCTAAGGACTAATGCAATTAAAATTTTGACTCTTTTAAGTGTGTTTCTAAAGCAATGCATGCTAGTTAACAACTTCAAATCAAGTATGCTTAAAATTTTAAAAACAGACTTAAAAAATAATTTTTTTAGAAGACTGCGCTTCCCTAGGTCCGGCACCTCGTCCTCATAGGTCAAACTATCCGGACTACCCGCGGGCAGGGAAGGGTCTAAAGAAAGGAGAGAAGTAGTACAGAAATATGCAAGCGACCTTAGGGTCGGTCCCTGGCTAATTCCCTAGATTTGTTATCTTTCTATGTTGTTTAGACTCACTATATTTTAAACTTTAAGATTTTGAGTATAAGAATTTTCACACCCTTACGGGTCTCACGTATCCAGGCGAAAACAAAAGCGGCATGCAAATGCCAAAAAATTAAGAAAAATAGGCAATCCTAAAAGCAATCATCTCAACACATCAAATATAAATGAATTAATTAATAAATATCCATAGGTAAAGTTGCCTTGCTTATTACAAACTAGGGTCTTGCAGAAAGTAAAGTGGTCGGGCACCACTGACAACAATCCGGATTCTAAACCTAGTAGTGACGCAAGTGGTTTTGAGTGGAATACTCTTTGTCTTCAAGTCTTCAATCTTGTTCTCCTTCGGGCTCCTTTTCTTTAAGCTCCTTGAATTTTTTGTAGTAGACTACCCAAATGGATAAGAGGGCACTTCCTTTGAGGGGGACCACTCTATCCTCTTTGGGTAGTGAAAAGGTGATCCAAATTTGGATCTCCAAATAGAAAAGGGCTACTCTCCTAAGGGGTGTCCTTTTCTCTTTAGAGTCCAAGCTTTGGACCTATGTATCACAACTCAAAATCTTACTTTCACAACACTTAACATTTACTCAAATTACATTTGTATAAAAAAAATTCTAGACGCTTCTACAGGGTTATCCTAAGTAGTTAATGAATCAAAATATTTATTCCCAAGCAGTTATATATGTGCAAAAAAGTAAGTAAACACACTGGCCACGCTCTTTTTATTTGGGGGCTTTAGCAGCTGAAGCACAAGTGCAAGCATTTATAATAATTAAATTTTTTTATTAACTTTGTCCCTCTTTTTATTGCCCTACATGAGCGTGGCCACCTATAAAAAATTGTGCAAACATCCAGATCGTACCTATCCTAGGGGTAATCTAGTCACCAAACTCATTAACCATCCACAGAGTGCAAAAAACGTGAACAGACACAGCAAAGCAATTTCATCCACAACATGCAATAAAATCACAAAAAATCTGGTACACAGTAGTAAAGTAAACGCCGGTCTAACCTAGATCTAAAGTTGGTTTTCCTATCAAACCATCTAAAGTGCGTGTAAAAGGTCGTGTGGCTGGAGTAGATCCTCGGTTGGGTGTTTAGTTAAAGTTGTCTAAAATTCTGAGTTTATTAAGGCTCAAAAGGGGGACTTAGATTAAGCTTTAAATATTAATATATTAAGAATTTTAGTTAAATATATTTTAGGGGTTAATTGATTACTACCTTTATTTCATACCGAGGTATTGAAGTTTATTTTACCTTCCTTGGGGTTAAACTAATAGCTTCGTAGGCCTGGGTTACCCAGTAGTAATCGGGGTTGATTAAGTTAATTTAAATTGGTTGAAATTAAGAGGGGTAGTAATATAAAAAGGAGTTGGTTATTGATTTTAATCGGTTGGTTGAGAAATTTATTAACCTACCTAGAAAATTCTGGAGTTTAAGAGAGTTAGTAGATTTTGGGGGTTATTTAGGTATATTAACTAAGAGGTCAAATTTTGATTTTTTAAACTAAAGAGAAAATTAAAGATTTCAGATTTTTAATAAATATTAGACCTAATTATGAGTTGTTAAACAAGTGGTACATTCAATTTGGAGTTTTCTATGAAAAGTTATGTTTTTAGAAGTTTTGACCCATTTTTTACAAAGAGTTGACCAAAATGTTTACTTTTTAACTTTGACCAAAAAGTCGCCTTAAGAAAATCCTAGGGAGCTATCCTAAGCTTGGATTGGGCCAAAATCACTGGCTCTAAACTCCCTATACTACACGTCAACAGCACACACAAAATCAAATCCTAATTCTCATTAGAAAGGTTGTAATCCCATTGTGAATTTAAGGGTCAAACCATGACCCTTGAATCCAAAATTAGGGAATAATGCCCTTAAACATCTCAAACATGGGAGTTAAAATTTGGGTATGTTAGAGACATGACCAAATTTATTCTCCCAAAATTCCAGGTTCTGGGGAATTAAAGTTATGCAATAAATGCAATAATTGAAATAACACTAAAACAAAAATTAAGCTCAACACATATGCAATCAAGACCTAGAACCATAGAGCTTTTGTAGGTCCCCCTGAGACCTTTCCAATGAGCCTAAGAACACCTAATTTGGTCAAGTGTGCAGGGAGATATTGATTTTTGAAGATCCCATGAATTCTCTGTAAAATTAAATCCAACCATTACACACTCAACCGGCGCGTTGCGATTGGCGAGGCAATCATTGGCGTTGACTGGGTAACGGTCGAATTAGCCGTAGATGTTAGATGGAAGATCGGATGGCTACGATCAACGGGGCTCCAAGACCACGGGATCTAATCCACACTGTTGATTGGAATCAATGACCAGGATTTCATCTTCAACCACCCATGCGAACCCGAGACCGTGAAGCTTCTCTGGCATAATCCAAGCGATCCCACCTATGAACTTCAACGAAACTTCATAGGGAGGATCAGGGCAGAGGAAACCTTAAAATCCAACGATGGAGATCTGCTGCGGTGAAGGTTTCCTTCACACTTGACTAAACTACCTAGCTAGGGAGCTAAGGATGAATAAATTACCGTAGACAAAGTCTCAACGGATGAGCTTCTCTATCAAAAAGCTTCAGGGGATGATGGTGAGCAGATCTCCATCAGACGTCAGAACCGGAGGATGGCCGGAGGTACGACTTCGAGCGAGACGCAAAAAGCTTTCACCAGAACTCACTCGAACGGATCGATGGGACGGCCTAGGAAGCTAGGGGAAGACACTAGGAAGACGAAGGAGCTCTAAGGAATGATTTCAAATGCCTGGGATCGAATGATGGCCTCTAGGGAGCACGACCCTATTCAATCACCTGCCGCGAGCTTGGACGGTCGGCATTGAGTTGGAGGGGCTTAGGATCGATGCTAGGTGGAAGGGGACATTATCCGAGAGAGCTCGTGAGCCTCAAGCCGGTGCGCCACAGCCTTTGGAAGGCTTTGGGTCATGATCAGCTAGTGGGGACCACTGGAGCTTATTCTTCATTGGTTTCATTCGCCGCCGGTCGGGGTTTGAGTCGGGTTGACCTGGAAAGAAGGATGGGGACATGCTGGAGTCGAGGGTGAGCTCAATTGATCCTAGGGAGGTCCAAATCGGTCAGGTGGCTCGATTAGACCCAAACCTACTCGGTTTGAGTTGAATTGGGCTAAACCCTAGTCAGGCTAGACCCTGGGCTTGATGTGGGAGAAGGGTCTGGGTCTGGTCCACCCAATGCAAGTGGCAATTGGGTTCAATTTGACCTGGGTTCAAAAATGGCTCGGGTTGATCCAAATCTGCTCGGTTCGGGTTGATTTAGGCTCGACCCAGGTCAGCCCAGACCCTGGGCTTGATGTAAGAGAAGGGTCTGGGTCTGGTCCACCCAATGCAAGTTGCAATTGGGTTCAATTTGATCTTGTTTCAAAGATGGCTCGGGTCCATATGGTTTAGGCTACTTTGAGCTAGCCTAAAGTTTAACCCAAGTCAAACTAAGGCATGGGCTGACTGTAGGAGGTGTATTGGACCTATGGCCACCTAATGGAGGTGTTGATCAAGTTCAATTTGACTTAGGACAAGAATTGGCTCAATCCCAAATGGTTTTGGCCACTTTGGGTTAGCCTAACTCTTGACTCAAGTGGACCCAAAGGCTGGGCTGGTCAAGGGAGGTGCATTAGGTCAAGGGGGACCCAATGGCACCTTTATTTGGATTTAATTTGATTTTGGTTGAGAGATGGATCAAAGGGGGCCTCTCTTTGGTCACTTGGGTCAAGCCAAAAGGCTAACCCAAGTGAGCCCAAGGCTTGGGTCTCCAAGAGGGATATCTTGGGTGCCCAAGGAGTCACCCTTTGGGTTCAAATGGAATTGGAATGATCTTGGTCAAATAGGTTAGGTGGAATAAGGTGTATGGGTCATTTGGTCAACTTGGTTGACTTGGTCAACCAAGTTGACTTAAGACCAAGAATTGGGTCCATTGAATTCAATTTGATCCCATGAACCTAATGAATGGGGTGTCAAAGTGTGGAAAGATCAATTGGGTCAAAATGGCCATTTTGATCCTTAAGAGACCTTAAGGTCAAAATGGGTAGATTTGGTCAACCAAGTTGACCCATGGTTGGAATTGAGTCCAAGGGGTTCCAAAGGTCAATTGGAAACACTTGGGAAAGATTTCAAAGATTAATGATCAAATCAAATTAAGTCTTGGCCAAATGTCCAAAAATCCCCTTGAAGGGCATTTTGGTCATTTTGGCCCTGAGTCAATTCGGGGCCAAATTGAATCTGGAATGATGTAGAATATTGTTCAACAAGTTAATATCAAGGTTTTAGAGATGATCAAAGGGTTTGGAGGTGGCTCCAAGATCAATTTCCACTAGGTGAAGGGTCTAGTGGCATTAATTGTAAATATTTCAAGGTTTTGAAACCTTTGGAACTAGATTAAGTTTATGGGGTTAGAGTCCTCCAAATGAGCTCAAATTTTGAGGATTGCCACTAGAGACATGTCACATCAATATGAAATTGACAGACCCTGAATCATATGCCAATTGACTGGGTTTCAAGGTGATGGAAAAATCACCTAGAAAGGGCTTTAGGACCTAAGTCTTTAACCTAAGGATTCTAGGTTTGGAGTTAAAATCTGGATTGAGCCTAAGAGCTAGGAACTAGGGAGATCCTAGGATCTAGAGCTCAGGGAGGAGTTAGAAGTGACCTCATACAAAAATGAAGTAGGATAGTTCACATACCTCTTCTTGATCATGATGATTGTCTGCCATTAAGCACATGTTTATTATTTCATCTTCAAGTTCAGTCTCTGATGAATCAGATCCAGAATCTGCCAAAAATGCCTTTTGAAGTCTCTTTTTGTCCTTCCTAAACTTGGGTTTCTCCTCACTCCTTTCCTTGCTTGTGTGAGTCTTAAGTGTAGGGCAATCAGCTTTCACATGTCCAAGCTTCTTACATTGATAACAAACCATATCATTAGAACTCTTAAATTTTTTTTCCCTTACTTTTACTCCACTTTTGATGATACTTTTGCTTCTTCCTTAGAAAGCTTTTGAATTGCCTTGTGATTAAGGAAAAGTCATCGCTTTTAGACCTAGAAGAGTTAGAGCCCGTGTTATTGGCCTTCAATGCCACTATTTTCTCCTTTCTTTTCTCACCTGCATTAAGATTTCTTTGATTCACTCCTTGCTCGTAAGCAATGAGTGAGCCAAATAAGTTGTCAATCGAATAATTGTTCAAATTCTTATATTCAGTGATTATAGTGATTTTAGCATCAAAAGAGGAAGGCAAGCATCTTAAAATTTTGTTCACTTTTTCATATTTTGAAAGTTCTCTTCCTAAGGCATGCAAAGAAGTTACAATTTGAGTAAACTTTGTATACATATCAGAAATTGATTCAGAAGGTTTCATACGAAAAAGTTCGTAGTCATGCAAGAGAATATTCAAACGAGATTGTAGAGACATGCATGTAATCCTCAGATTTTAAAGCTCTGAAAAAGCAATTCAAGCACTTTGTATTTAATTGAGCTAAATCTCTTTCATCAAAATTCCATTCAGTAAAAGCCACTTCAGTTTTAATCATTAATTTCACGAGAAGGTGGAGAATATCCTTCTTTAATAAGCATCCACATGCGATAGTCAGTTGATTGCAGAAAAGTAGATATGCGAGTTTTCCAAAAATCAAAAGGAAGGTTGCCAAACAATGGAGTTTTGTAATACAATATCCTTCAGTTGTATTACGATTCCCAAAGTTAGCCAAGGATCAAAATTTAAAAAGTTTTCAAACTCAATTTTTATGAATCACGCTCTAATACCACTTGAAAGTTTGTTAGGGATGTTAGGCCCTTAAGAACTAGCCTGAGGCTAACCAAGAGGGGGGTGAATTGGTATTTTAAAAATCTTTAAACAAAAGAATAACAAATATCACAACCAAAATCACCATGAAAATTAAAGTGCGGAAGAAATAAAAGCAGAAGCAGTAAAAAGAACACAAGGGTTTATAGTGGTTCGGTCAACTCGACCTATGTCCACTCCCCGAAGGCGCCCTCCGAGTATTGCACTACCAAAGTGACTCTCCTTTAGCCCCCACAGCTAGGCACAGAAGCCCTTACAAAAACCTCTTTTTGTCACCCCTAGCAAGGCAGAGAACCCCACTCATTTTGGTTTCTCCTGAAGCAAGCAGAGAACCTTGATCAATCGCTGAAGCTTACCTCTCCCAACCCTTGCAAAGACAAGAGACTCTAGTGGAAGAAGAAGTGGAACAATGCTTGGAGCAACCCTTGTGAACCCCCTCACAAGCTCCCCCTCACAAGATCCCCTCTCTCCCTCTCTCTCTCTCTCTCCTTTAGGTTTTCTCAGGTCAAGACAGCAGCAAAAGAAGTTCAAAATGTTGAACAATAGCTCTTAAATAGAAGAGATTCAAAAAGAGCTTATTAATTGCAAGTTGCCGACTTTATCGTCCTGACCGATCAGTACAAATCACAGAAGATAGGTCAGACAATCGCTCTGAAAATGATCTGAACGATTCAAAATTGGCTTGATCATCCAGGAAGATCTCACGATCATCCTGGTCGATTAGTACAAATAAGAGGAAAATCATCCAGTGCATCGCCCAAAATTCGAGCTGGCGGATCCCGATCGTCTAGGAGCAACTAAGGTTTTTAAACATATCGTCCCAGCCAATTTTACGATCATCCAGGACGATGTGATAATATCAATCATCCTTAATTACTTCCTTGATTTCTGGATTCATTTAGGCATAATTATGATTTATCATCTAGGCCGATACAAGATCATCCTGGACGATTTACAAAAATACATAATACCTAAATAGATCATAGCGGCTGATTCTTTCTATTTTGAGCCTATCGTCCTAGACGATTAGCTAATTACGACTGCCTTAACAATGATTCTGATTAGGGTTTCTATTTTAAATTCGATCATCCAGGACTGAAAGTTCGTTCGGGATGTTAAGCCCTATGAACTTAGTCCCAAGCTAACCAAGAGGGGGGGGGTGAATTGGTATTTTATAAAATTCTTAAGACAAAGAAATAAATTCACAAACCAAATCACACCACCAAACCAAATGCGGAATTTAAAAGTGCGGAAGCAAAAATAAGAACACAAGATTTATAGTGGTTCGGTCGACTCGACCTACGTCCACTCCTTGGAGGCACCCTCCAAGTATTGCACTACAAAACGTGACTCTCCTTTAGCCCCCACAGCTAGGCGGAGAAGCCCTCACAAGAAACTCCTTTTTGCCACCCCGGCAAGGCAGAGAACCTACCTCCTTTTGCTTCCTCCTGAAGCTGGCAGAGAACCACAACCAAAGGCAAAACTCCTTACCTCTACCGACCCTTCCACGGACGAGAAACTCCAGACGAAAGACAAGCAGAGCGATCCTTGAGCAACCCTTGTGAATCCCCTCACAAGCTCCCCCTCACAAGATCCTCTCTCTCTTTCTCTCCTCAAGGTCTTCTCAGGTCAAGGCAGCAGCCAAAGGTCTCTTAAAAATGTTGAAGAAGAGCTCTTTAAATAGAAGAGCTCAAGAGGAGCTCATTAATTGCAAGTAGCCGACTTTATCGTCCAGGCCGATATGGACATCGGCCTGGCCGATTAGTACAAATCAAGGAAGATCGGCCAGAGCACAGCCCTGGGAACAGTCCTGAACGATTGAAATTTGGCTTGATCGTCCTGGACGATCATACGATCGTCCTGGCCGATTAGTTCAAATCAGAGGTAAATCGTCCTGAGCACAGCCCTGGGAACAGTCCTGGCCGATTGAAATTTGGCTTGATCGTCCTGGACGATATGATCGTATCAATCATCCTTAATTACTCCCTTGATTTCCTGATCAATTAAGGCATAATTTGGTAATTTCGTCCTGGCCGATCCTGGAATCGTCCTGGACGATAATTTAAAATTCAGTATGCCTAAACTGTCTAAGGCGGCTATCTCTTTCTATTTTGAGCTTATCGTCCTGGCCGATACATGTATCATCCAGGCCGATATGTTAATGTCGGCTACCTTAATTAAGAATCCTTAATTAGACTTTCTGTTTTAAGCTGATCGTCCCGGACGATATAAATATTGGCCGGGTCGATGTGGGAAAAAACAGAATTTTTAAGCCTCTCAAGTGTGTGTGTGAAGGGTTACTTAGCATCAGTCTTTTTGATTATTACAAGTAGACTCAAAAGGTGAAAAAATAAAATTACAGACTGACTCAACCCTAAACCTACGCGATCCTGGACTTGGCTTCCTCTTGATCGTCCGATCTTCGATTCCTGAAAAGTTAGAAGCAACAAGTAGTCCAAGAGAAACAGTGTTTGTCAATCATCAAAACATAAGCCATGAAAAAATAGATTTGCAACAATCTCCCCCTTTTTGATGATGGCAAACACAAGTAGGAAAATTTTATTAAAACACAGCAAGGTTACAAAATCCAAGACCAAACAGCTTTTTCCTACACCCTAAAACAGCTTTTTCCTACACCCTACTCCCCCTTTTGTCATCACAAAAAGCGGGTCTAGAAACACAAGAAAAAGACTAACAAGCACACTAAAAAGACAGAAAACAATCAACATAAAATACAGACTAAAACTACGAGGGATCCAGATCATCAGATGGAGGTGGTGGAGGTGGCTGCTGAAAGTAGGTGGCAAGTGAGGTGAACTGAGCATTGAACCAGGCGATGTCCTGGTCATGCTGCTGAGTAACGAAACTGTCAAATCGGGCTAAATCCTCAGCGCGGTGTTGCTCGTAGCGGGCAATGTCCTCTGAGTGTTGCTGCTCCTGAGCAACAACGTAGGTGTCAAACCGAGTCTCCCAACGGTCAAATCTCTCAATCAACTGATCAAAGGGTGAGTGCTGGTGGAGAGGGACAGGATCCGGAACGGGAGCGGGAGCGGGAGCCTCCTCCTCTCTTGCCCTCCGACCTTCCCCATCTCCTGGGTGAAGACGAGTACTATGAAGTGCAGTGAAGGAATTGTTTGAGTAGTAGGTAGGGTGAAGGTCAGGATGATTAGGATATTGGAGATTGTATTTGGTTTCAAGGACATAGGCAATGATGTGTCCTAAGGCTAGATTGGGCTTTCTCTTATGGCCTGGGTCGCGAATTGTAGTTAGGTGATCGATGTAGCGAAAGAGTAGATTAGCGGCATTGAATTCTCTTTGGGCCATAATGTAGAAAGTAGTGAGGGACAGTAGAGGGGTGATGTGAATCCGGTCCCCGGCTTTTGGGATTATGGATGTGCGAAGGACATGTTGGATTGTCCTAGCATCTTTGACCAAAGAGCTAGTCTCTCCAACATGGAAATGTGTATTGGTCTGACGAAGGAAGTGATTCGCCGTAGACCAGTCAAGATCAGGATCAGTGGCTATTTGGTGCAGCTTATCCCCAGTGGTGGATAGCTGTAGAAGATCAACACAGTCCTGATATGTGATTTCGACAGGGCGTCGATTCACATAGGAGGTCATGACTGTGAAGGTGTGGTTAATGCGTAGGTTAGCAAAAAATTCAGCGAGAAGTTCGGAAGAGAAAGGGAAGGCGAGAGTGAGTATAAAATAAAGAGAGGTGTGGGCAAAAAGGTCCATTACCGGGTATGAGAGATATGCTGGATTGATTATCCGGGACAGGGTGATGCCACTCTCCTTGTAGCGATGATAGGCAGCCTGATCTTCTGCCTCCCTGAATCGAGGGTCTAGAGTCGTCCTCGAAGAACTCCCGGATGTCTGACGAATACGTTTCCCACCAGCCATTTGAGAGAGGTAGCAGGAAAACACAAAAGAGTTGAAGGAAGAGGGTGAGAAAAATGGCTGGAATTGGCCTGAATTTAAAGAAACGGCCCTATCGTCCTGGTCGATCGTAGAATCGTCCAGGCCGATAGGGTACAATAATTGCATACAGGCCGATTGGTCAAAAAATCGGTCCGATCGGCCGGGCCGATCAGATATCGGCCAGGCCGAATAGACACAGGCGATCGGCCCGAGGAGTCAGGCCGAACGACCGTTGAAAAAGCAGATCGTCTGGGCCGATTAGGTGTATCGTCCGGGACGATGCACAATAATTGATCATATCGGCCGAAGTTAAAACGTTTAAAATGCTTGCCACGTGTATCGTCCAGGACGAACAGTGGATCGGCCCGGCCGATGGTCCAATAATGGATCGTCCGGGGCCGAATTTAAAGATCAAAATGTACTGACACGTGGATCGTCCGGGACGATCCAGTGTATCGGCCAGGACGATGCACATAAAATGCATCGGCCAGACAAAATATACTATCAGCCAGGACTATCACCAAGAGTTCGATCAAATCGTCCAGGACGATATGGGATCGTCCGGGACGATGAGTTTATTGTTTTCAAACAAAAAGGGTCAGCAGATGGATTTTGAACAGAATTTGTCATATCGTCCAGGACGATAAGGGTATCGGCCAGGACGATGTGACTAGAAATTGAAATCAAGAGGTGAAGGCTGATGATCAAGACTCTCAAAAAAAATAAAACAAAAAAAAAACAGTCAAAACAAAAAAAAATAAAACAAAAAAAAAACAGTCAAAACAAAAAAAAACAAAAAAAAAATAAAAAGGGACACAATGAAAAATCAAAAATGAATATTTTTTGGATTTTAATTTTTCTAAATTTTTTGTATTTATGGAGGCATCATATGAGAATTCTTTTTCAAAAAGTTAAACTTTTAGAGTTCCAAGAGATCAGAAAGTTTAACAAATCTCAATTAGTAGAAGGTAGAACATCCGATTCTGTTAACCCTAGATCGGACATCCTTTAGGGTACAAAATTCTTTTGGAAAACAAAAAATCCAGCTTAGAATAACTAATAGGGATAATAAGATCCATTCAAAGCTTGTTTACAAAGAAAATATCTCATATTTAATAAACCAAAGTAGTTTTTCTCAATCATGAAAATTGAAATTAAGTTTTTGAAAACATCACATAATTAATGAATTATCTAAGTTTTAAGAGTTTTATCAAAGAGAGAATAGCTTGCATTTAGTGGGCTCATTTTATGCCTCTTGTCATTTGATTTGCTCTTTTGAGCATCTTTTAATTCTTTGATACACTTTTGTGTATATAGCATTCTTTTCAATTTTGGCTTCATTGGCCTCTTTCCTTTTTAACTTTTGCAAGCTAGAAATTCTTTAATATACCCTTAAAAAAAACTTAGTTGTGAGTATATCCTCCAAATATTAGAGAATAGGGGCTCTCTCTCTAACATAGGGAAGAATAATCCACAACACTAAATCAAAAACATGTGATAAATGCAATGGCAAGATTTCAAAAGCTTGAATGATAACTAAAAACTTTGGCTATTATACATAAGATAAATTAATGTAGCAAGATAAGAAAAAGATCTTAATTAACAAGCCATTGGTTAAACCGAGTTTAGACTTTTGTTTTAGAGAAGAAAAATCATACCACTAAATAAAGTCTGAAGGAGGGAAAACATCAACAGAAAACTCCATTTAACCAATTTTGAAAAGCTAAATCACTGTCTCCAAAAAACTCCAAAATCTAAAAGCTTGAAAGGATTAATCATATGGAAGGCCAAAATTAAAGAGCAGCGAGTAAACAAAACAAAACAAATGAAAAATAAAGCAAACTAAAATCAATACAAAGTGAGCACACAAACTAGAATAAAAGTAAAAAGACACACAAAACTAATGTTTCAAGCAAGTGATAAAGAAGCGAGTTTAAGCAATTTTTTGAGCTGCAAGCCTCCTTATGTCCAGTTATCCTATGCTCCCACGAGGACTTTGGTGAGAGCACACCTGCAAAACTCAACAACAGTCAGATTTAGGAACCCAAACAGGTTTGGGATCCTTCTTAGAAAAAGTAGAATATAATGCAGGTAAGGTATGCTGTGAATCATGCATTTTAGGTCTCCACACCCAATGAGTACTACGATGAACGGTGCAAGTGTGTGAGATGTGTCCTAGCATGCCACATGAGAAACATCTAATTCCAGGAAAGGGATTTCTTAGATGATTTGAGTTATAATGCCTCTTCCTAGGTTTTGGCTTAAGATCAATAGTGGAAGTCATCCGATCATTTTGAATCCTCAAATTTGTTCTCTTTAAGGCATCAATCTCAATCCTCAAATTTTTCTCAAGATCTTTAGATTTCTTAAGATCAAAACTAAGTGAGGTGTGTGAAACTTTTAATGCATTATGTTCATCAATTAATTCCAAATGTTTTTTGTTCAACTCATCAAATTCATCAAGAAGAGCCATGTGATTTGAATCAATCGTTGCATGGTCTTTGAGAAACACTTCATGCTCTTTTTGTAGATTTGAATGTTCTAATTTTAGGCTAGCATGAGTTTTCTTAAGTTTTTTGTATGATGCATGAATTTTTTCACAAATTTCAAACAATTCATCATAGGTTGGTTTACATACCTCTTCTTCATCACTTTGATTTTCTCCCATGAAACACAAATTCGTAGTCTCTTCCTCTGGTTCAGTCTCAGAGGAATCAGTACCAGATTCTGCCCAAAATCCTCTTTGGATTTTCTTCTTGTCATTCCTTGACTTGGCTTTCTCCTCACCTTTTTCCTTTTCTTTGCTTGATTGATCTTGAAGTGTAGGGCAATCGGCTCTCACATGTCCAGGTTTCCTGCATTCAAAACAAACAACATCAGAAGATCCTTTAACATATTTGTGATCCTTACCTTTCCTCCAATTTTGATGATGCCTATGTTTCTTCCTTAGAAAGCTTTTGAATTGCCTTGTGATGAAGGCAACTTCATCGCTCTCAGACCCGGAAGATTCAGAATCTGATTTGTGCGCCTTCAGAGCGATTGTTTTCTCCTTTTTCTTCTCACCTGCATCAAGATTTCTTTGATTCACACCTTGCTCGTAAGCAATGAGTGAGCCAAGTAAGTTATCAATGGAATAAGTATTCAAATCTTTTGATTCAGTGATTGCATTTATTTTTGCATCATAAGACGAAGGCAAGCATCTCAAAATCTTGTTAACTTTTTTCATAATTCGAAAGCTCTTTTCCTAGTGCATGCAATGAAGTAACAATCTGAGTAAACCTAGTGAACATGTCAGAAATCGATTCATGAGGTTTCATACGAAAAAGTTCGTAGTCATGCAAGAGAAAGTTCAAACGGGTTTGCTTAACTTCATTAGTACCTTCATAGGTGATGCATAATTTATCCCAAATCTCTTTACCAGTTTTGCAAGTTGAAACACGCATGTAATCTTCAGATTTCAAAGCACAGAAAAAACAGTTCAAACATTTTGCATTTAACTGAGCCAAATCACGTTCATCGAAAGTCCATTCAGTAAAAGCAACTTCAGTTTTAATACCATTAATTTCACGAGAAGGTGGAGAATAACCTTCTTGAATAAGCATCCACATGCGATAATCAGTAGATTGTAAAAACGTTGACATGCGGGTTTTCCAAAAATCAAAAGGTAAGTTGTCAAATAGAGGAGGTCGTGTAATCGAATAACCTTCAGTAGTGTTTCTATTTCCTATGTTAGCCATGGATCAAATTCAAAAAGTTTTCAAACTTAATTTTTCGAATCCCGCTCTGATACCACTTGAAAGTTCGTTCGGGATGTTAAGCCCTATGAACTTAGTCCCAAGCTAACCAAGAGGGGGGGTGAATTGGTATTTTAAAAATTCTTAAGACAAAGAAATAAATTCACAAACCAAATCACACCACCAAACCAAATGCGGAATTTAAAAGTGCGGAAGCAAAAATAAGAACACAAGATTTATAGTGGTTCGGTCGACTCGACCTACGTCCACTCCTTGGAGGCACCCTCCAAGTATTGCACTACAAAACGTGACTCTCCTTTAGCCCCCACAGCTAGGCGGAGAAGCCCTCACAAGAAACTCCTTTTTGCCACCCCGGCAAGGCAGAGAACCTACCTCCTTTTTCTTCCTCCTGAAGCTGGCAGAGAACCACAACCAAAGGCAAAACTCCTTACCTCTACCGACCCTTCCACGGACGAGAAACTCCAGACGAAAGACAAGCAGAGCGATCCTTGAGCAACCCTTGTGAATCCCCTCACAAGCTCCCCCTCACAAGATCCTCTCTCTCTCCCTCTCTCTCTTTCTCTCCTCAAGGTCTTCTCAGGTCAAGGCAGCAGCCAAAGGTCTCTTAAAAACGTTGAAGAAGAGCTCTTTAAATAGAAGAGCTCAAGAGGAGCTCATTAATTGCAAGTAGCCGACTTTATCGTCCAGGCCGATATGGACATCGGCCTGGCCGATTAGTACAAATCAAGGAAGATCGGCCAGAGCACAGCCCTGGGAACAGTCCTGAACGATTGAAATTTGGCTTGATCGTCCCGGACGATCATACGATCGTCCTGGCCGATTAGTTCAAATCAGAGGTAAATCGTCCTGAGCACAGCCCTGGGAACAGTCCTGGCCGATTGAAATTTGGCTTGATCGTCCTGATCATCCTGGACGATATGATCGTATCAATCATCCTTAATTACTCCCTTGATTTCCTGATCAATTAAGGCATAATTTGGTAATTTCGTCCTGGCCGATCCTGGAATCGTCCTGGACGATAATTTAAAATTCAGTATGCCTAAACTGTCTAAGGCGGCTATCTCTTTCTATTTTGAGCTTATCGTCCTGGCCGATACACGTATCGTCCAGGCCGATATGTTAATGTCGGCTGCCTTAATTAAGAATCCTTAATTAGACTTTCTGTTTTAAGCTGATCGTCCCGGACGATATAAATATCGGCCGGGCCGATGTGGGAAAAAACAGAATTTCTAAGCCTCTCAAGTGTGTGTGTGAAGGGTTACTTAGCATCAGTCTTTTTGATTATTACAAGTAGACTCAAAAGATGAAAAAATAAAATTACAGACTGACTCAACCCTAAACCTACGCGATCCTGGACTTGGCTTCCTCTTGATCGTCCGATCTTCGATTCCTGAAAAGTTAGAAGCAACAAGTAGTCCAAGAGAAACAGTGTTTGTCAATCATCAAAACATAAGCCATGAAAAAATAGATTTGCAACAAGGACGATATAAATATCGTCCGGGACGATGTGAGTAAAAATATAAATTCTAAATCAGTAAGAAAAGAATCACTCAAGTGTGTGTGTGTGTGTAAAGTTACTTAGCATCAAACACTTCCAAGATTACAATCGACTCAGAAAAGGAAAAAAGAAAGTTACAGACTGACTCAGACCTAGTTTACCCAATCTTGAGCTGGTTTCGATTGTCGTCTGATCTCGTGGCCCTGAAATGTCAGTAGAAAAGGCAGTCATAGTGTTTGCTAACATCAAAACCATAATCAATGAAACCAAATTTACAACATGGATATTCATTAGAAGAATCTCTACGGCATGTTGCTCTTGCAATTGAGGTTCACAGTTCATCAAGAGGTTTCACCACCTCAAGATGTACTCAACAAGAGACTCTCTCGGCTTTTTCTTTTCAACAACAAGATCACCTACAGTGGTGCACTGCTGTGCTCTAAAAAATCTCTTTAAGAAAAGATTTTCTAAATCATTAAAGGTTCTCATCGAACCGTTGGGCAGATCGATGTACCACTCAAAAGTAATGTCGGACAGACTACTTACAAACTGGCAAAAAAGTAGAGCATCTGCCCTCCTACATTGCCACAGCTTGCTTAAAAGTGAGCCAGATGCTGTCTCGGGTTTTCAACTCCGAAGAAAATATTAAATGATGGTGGCACAAAGCCTTTTGGATAAGGAATTGAATCATATTCTTCAGGGTAGGGTCTACCCTTCGGAATAGATGCGGTCCCTTGTGAAAGAGCTAAGGCCTCCCTTACCTGGTCCTCAATTAGTTGTTTGATATGTTTCTGAGGCAGAGTGGGAGTGACAGTGGGAGTCGTAGACACTACTAGTAGTGCTTCTGGTAAACTAGGAGGTTATACTAGTACTGACTCAGGAGGTTTGGAATTTAATTCTGCCTTTCTAGCTCTTATCTTCATCTCTAGATCCTGGTCAATTCTCTTCTCTTCAACTGTCCCAGAACGGGTAGTCAGAAGAGTGGCATCCTCTACGGGGAGAGAGACATATACCTCGAGGGGTGAAGCAGGAGCTTATAAGGTGATAGCTCCTACATCTGGCAAGGTAAGGTCCTCCTACCCCTGACTAAGGAGCCTAGGAATGACATAGAGATCTTGGGGGTCATCAACTGGAACAACAGTAGGGGTTGCTACTGAATCATGAACTAAACTGGTCGTAGGAGGACTGTTGACTGTAACAACTGTGATACTGGCATGAACTTCCATCAAATCAACTAAAACTGGAGGAGGGTTGACTAGAACTCGTTGGAGCTGAAGAATGAACTTAGAAGTTCTGAGAGGTGGTAGCAAGCTCTCCAACATGGTTCTTTTGGGCACAAATTATTTCTCAGGGGACTTGGGCCTCCTGCCCTTAACATCTACAGGTCTTTGAATCTCAGCGCCTTTTGGTTTAACAATCACAAAGGCCAGCTTTACAGGTCTAGGAGGGGGTACCGGGGGTCTACCAGTAGGATGGTGGCCTCTCTCGGACCCAGTCAACACAATACCCTCCATTTTAGAGGATGGAGCGCGTGGCACCCAATGATATCCATCAACCAGCACTGAGGTAGTACGCTACCTAACATACTTCTTATTTTTCCTGATAGATTATGGGGTCAGATTCTTTACCTCAGACACTTATTCTTTCAAAACCTCTTTCTGGAAGCGATGTAAGATCACTCCCTTTAACTATTTTACATACTCCTCCTTAGTCTGCTAAGACTGTGCAGCACAGGTGTGAATTATATTTCTTAGTGTCCTTGTCCTCTGGAGGTGCTTTTCTTTTAGAGTCTTCTTAGTCGAGTAGTCGACCAGGCATGGTGGGGAACAGGCTATCCTAGCTGCCCTCTCCTCCCCTTGAGCAGAAGCAAGGGGGTAGAAGCGACTCCCCTTTAGGAGAGGAGAGGAAGTAGGAATAGGTAGCTCCTCAGCAGCCTCAGGCTCTACTTGAGCTAAAGTCTTAAAAGATACAACTTTCTTGGCCATGGAGATCTTCTTCCTAAGTCTCCTCAGGTAGTTCTTCTTCTGGTTCTTAGTGGCAAAGCTAAGCCCAGAACTAGACCCCTCCTCAAAAATAGATTTAACTTCAGTGGGGGTCTCAATAACTAGCTCAGGCTGTTTCTGTGCATCACTCTCTACTGGTAAGGTGGGTGCATATCCCTCAATCAACTCAATCACTGGAGTAGCTTCCTTACTGGCATCCAAACTAACTATCTGGTGTCCATCCATGAAAATCTCGAGGGTATTGAATCCCATCCCAAAGATCACAGTGCTTCCTTGATCATTAACAGTTGAGGACATCTCTCAGTCTAAAGAGAAAATTAATTGGCCAGCCATTAAAAATTTTCTGAAAATTAAACAGAGGATTGGAATTTGATTTCTCTTAAGAGAAAGATAAAAGATTTTTTTTTGTTTGAAAATTAAGGTTCATAAGATAATCTCAACCCTCAAATGCATGTTGAGTGATAAAAAATATCACCCAACACACATTAGTGGGATGAAGAGACTAGATATGTGCCAAAAGAGATTTAAAATTTTTGACACACGTTAGCCCACAAGAGGATCGTATGGGGTGACATGTGACAACTTGAAATTTGAAGAAAATTTTAAAGGGAAATTTGAATTTTGTGAGATTTAGGTGGGTTTCTCACAAACTCCAAAACACAATGGATAGAGTTTCCCCTTACCTGAAGGATTATGGAACTGTGAGAAAACTCAAGTAAAGTAAGTAGCCTAACCCTCCCCACTTCTAAAGGTCAAAAAGGGAAGCGAGGGGTTTAAGACTAAAGTATTTCAAAATACTAAAATTAGGATCTTCAAATTCCTTTCAATCTTAAGAATTTATAGATTGAATTAGAAGTTGTTAATTATAAATTCATAAGATTGAAAAGGATATCACAAAGATCTAATTTGACACTATCGCCTCACCGATTGACCCGGGGCAGAAGGTCAAAATCAGAACAAATAGTTAGTATTTAAAAAAAGTTGGAGGTAGAATCTCTCTTTTCAGTATTCATTTTATTTTAGATGTTAGCCACACTCACCCAAGAAAGAAATGGGTAGAGGGACCAACAGAAGAAATGGTAGTGAAAACTACCGATGAAATAAAATTTCGTCACTATTAAAGATGGAGAGAGAGATTTGTCCCACCGGGCGTGCCATTTTTTTGTTGGTGGAATTTTGAAAACAGGTTTTGAAAAGCTTGGTTTTCTTTGGGAATTTTGGAGTTAAAGTTTAATTCTAATTCTAATATCAAATCGTCCCGTTAGAAAGGGTATATCACTTCGAAAAGTGAAATTAAAATTTCATAACGGAATTTAGACTTAGAATTATGAAATTCATCTTGAATATTGTGACCGAATTCTAAAGAGAACTTTGTATGGCCCCGAGAGACCAAAATGAAGTTCAAGTAAAAATCCAGTTACAATGTTCAAGAAGTATGATCGTTGAGTTCACATCCAAAGCCTTATCAAAGAAGGATGTATCTCCCCAAAGGAAGATAACACCATTCAATGAAAATTCTTTGAATGTAATAGTGACGATCATCTTTTGATCTTTCCCATGGAAATCAAATAAAATTTTGGAAAATCAATTTTTAAAATCAGTTGTGTGTGTGTGGTTCTAAATCTCCTACGAGCGCAAGCCTTCATAGTTAATTATATCGTAGGGAGATAGAGTCCCTTACGAAAACTCTCGATTAGAACAGTGACGAAATTTTGTTAGATCTTCTAGGAGTGATATCAAAAAGGTGAATTTTGGAAACTCAAAAGGGAATAGATCAAGATTGAGCAGTTATTAATGGAATCAAGGGAAGAAAAGTAGGGGACACTTTAAGATCCCAGAACCATCTAGAAGTGTCCCAACTTAATCTAAATGTTAGGCTTTACATTTTGGTACTGAAATGATATTTAATAAAGTTAAGCATTTTATTAAAAATTTGAGATTTGATTCCCGAAGCTTGGGGTCTTATAATCAAAGATATGCCCCTAATCCTAAATCTAATTTGGACACTAGACCACAGTCGTCTGAACTTAGCTAATGCAGTGCAAGGTTTGGACTTACTCTGGCCTGGATTGAGGAGCCAGCTAACCACATAATCAATTTAAAAGAGATGAGTCCGGTCTTTTATGAAAGAGTGGTAGGGACGTTTTATTTAAAGTTTTGGAGAGTTGGGGCCGACATCTAGAGATTTTTCTAATTGGCCCCTTTGACTTATGTTGGATGCAAAATGCTAAGGACTAACGCAATTAAAATTTTGAATCTTTTAAGTGTGTTTCTAATGCAATGCATGCTAGTTAACAACTTCAAATCAAGTATGCTTGAAATTTTAAAAATAGGCTTAGAAAATAATTTTTTAGAAGACTGGGCTTCCCTAGGTCCGGCACATCATCCTCATAGGTCAGACTATCTGGACTCTACCCGCAGGCGTGGACGACTGATTCCCTAGATTCGTTATCTTTCTATGTTGTTTAAACTCACTAAATTTTAAACTTTAAGATTTTGAGTATAAGAATTTTCACACCCTTACGAGTCTCAATCCAGGCGAAAATAAAAGAGGCACACAAACGCCAAAAAACTAAGAACAACAGGCAATCCTAAAGGTAATCATCTCAACACATCAAACATAAATGAATTAACTAATAAATGTCTAAAGGCAAAGTTACCTTGCTTATTACAAACTAGGGTCTTGTAGAAAGTAAAGTGGCCGGGAACCACTGACAACAACCAGGATTCTAAACCTACTAGTGACGTAAGTGGTTTTGAGTTGGATACTCTTTATCTTCAAGTCTTCAATCTTGTTCTCCTTCGAGCTCCATTTCTTCAAGCTCCTTGCATTCTTCGTAGTAGGCTACCCAAATGGATAAGAGGGCACTTCCTTTGAGGGGAAGACCACTCTGTCCTATTTGGGTAGTGAAAAGGTGATCCAAATTTGGATCTCTAAATAGAAAAGGGCTACTCCCCTAAGGGGTGTCCTTTTCTCTTTAAAGTCCAAGCTTTGGACCTATCCCAACTCAAAATCCTACTTTCACAACACTTAACATTTACTCAAATTACATTTGTATAAAAAAAATTTCTAGACTCTCCAGTAGGGTTATCCTAAGAAGTTAATGAATTAAAATATTTATTCCCAAGCAGTTATATATGTGTAAAAAAGTAAGTAAACACACTAGTCAAGCTCTTTTTATTTGGGGGCTTTAGCAGCTGAAGCACCTGTGCAAGCATTTATAATAATTAAATTTTTTTATTTACTTTGCCCCCCTTTCTATTACCCTACATGGCGTGGCCACCTATATAAAACTGTGTGAACATCCAGATCATACCTATCCTAGGGGTAACCTAGTCGCAAAACACATTAACCATCCATAGAGTATAGAAAAAGTGAATAGACTCAGCAAAGCAATTTCATCCACAACATGCAATAAAATCACAAAAAATCCGGCACACAACAGTAAAGTAAACACTGGCCTAACCTAGATCTAAAGTTGGTTGTCCATGTAAACCATCTAAAGTGTGTGTAAAAGGTCGTGTGGTTGGGGTAGATCCTAGGTTGGGTGTTTAGTTAAAGTTGTCTAAAATTCTAAGTTCGTTAAGGCTCAAAAGGGGGATTTAGATTAAGGTTTAAATATTAATATATTAAGAATTTTAGTTAAATATATTATAGGGGTTAATTGATTACTACCTTTGTTTCACACTGAGGCCGTGAAGTTTATTTCACCTTCCTTGGGGCTAAGCTAATAGCCTCGTAGGCTTGGGTTACCCAGTAGTAGTCGAGGTTAATTAAGTTAATTTAAGTTGGTTGAAATTAAGAGGGGTAGATTAATATAAAAAGGAGTTGGTTACTGATTTTAATGGGTTGGTTGAGAATTTTTTTAACCTACTTAGAAAATTCTGGAGTTTAAGAGAGTTAGTAGATTTTGGGGGTTATCTAGGTATACTAACTAAGAGGTTAAAATTAGATTTTTTTAATTAGAGAGAAAATTAAAGATTTTAGATTTTTAATAAATACTAGGCCTAATTATGAGTTGTAAGATAGGTGGTACATTCAATTTGGAGTTTTCTATGAAAATTTATGATTTTTAGAAGTTTTGACCCTTTTTTGACCTAGAGTTGACCAAAATATTAACTTTTTGACTTTAACCAAATTTTGGGGGTTTGACATTTTTAGAAAATACTCAATTTTTGATATGAGTCATTAGCCATGGAGTTTTATTGATTTGGACTTTTCTACAATTAGTTATGAATTTTAGAAGTTTGGGTATTTATTAGAATTATTTAATTATTTCAATTAAGAGCCCTTCTAATGATTTGAACCCAAATGAGTCCTAAACTTCTTGAAATCAACTCCAAAGATTAGAAATCATCTAAGGAGAGATCAGTAAGTGCATAAAGATTTTTTGGGATTTTTAATAATTTTTAATTAATTAAAATTGATTAAACATTAATTTTGATTAAAATTAAAATAAAGTAGATTTTAAAGCCAAATTAAGGAGATTCAAATTTCTACTGATTAAGGGATCAATTAGGGTCAGTTAGAAGTGTTTTAAGAAATTTTATGGATTAATCTTGATTTATTAGAATTTTATTAAGGCTCAATGGTAATTCTAGTGAGGGAATACTATGTGTCCTATTTATTGGACCAAGTGGGCTCCAAACCAGATGAAATTTAACCCATGGAATCACCTGATCCTAGGGCCTAACCACACCAAATTTGGGCTTAATTGGAAGTCTCTAAGGTGGCTAACCAAGCCACCTAAGGTGATCTCTAAGTCACCTTAAGAAAATCCTAGGGAGCTATCCTAAGCTTGGATTAGGGCAAAATCACTGGCTCTAAACTCCCTATACTACACATCATCAGCACACACAAAATCAAATCCTAAATCTCATTGGAAAGGTTGTAATCCCATTGTGAATTTAAGGGTCAAACCATGACACTTGAATCCAAAATTAGGGAATAATGCCCTTAAACATCTCAAACATTAGAGATAAAATTTAGGTATGTCAGAGACATGACCAAATTTATTCTCCCAAAATTCTAGGTCCTGGGGAATTAAATTTATGCAATAAATGCAATAATTGAAATAACACTAAAACAAAAATTAAGCTCAACACAAATGCAATCAGAACCTGGAACCATAGGGCTTTTGTAGGTCTCCCTGAGACCTTTCTAATGAGCCTAAGAACACCTAATTTGGTTAAGTGTGGAGGGAGATATTGATTTTTGAAGATCCCATGAATTCTCTATAAAATTAAATCCAACCATTACACAGTCAACCGACGCTTTACACTCGGCGCATTGCGATTGGCGGGGTAATCATTGGCGTTGATTGGGTAACAGTCGGATTAGCCGTAGCCGTCAGATGGAAGATCGGACGGCTATGATCATGGCTCTCCAAGACCGCGGGATCTAATCCGAGCTGTTGATTGGAATCAACGACTAGGATTTCATCTTTAACATCCCATGCGAACCTGAGACTGTGAAGCTTCTCATAATCCAAGCGATCCCACTGGCGAACTTCGATGAAACTTCGTAGGGAGGATCAGGGCAGAGGAACCTTCAATCCAATGATGGAGATCCGTTGGGGTGAAGGTTTCCTTCACACTCGACCAAACTACCAAGCTAGGGAGCTCGAGATGAAGAAATTACCTTAGAGAAAGTCTCAACGGATGAGCTTCTCTATCAGAAAGCTTCAAGAGATGATGGCGACCAGATCTCCTTTAGACGTCGGGATTGGAGGATGGCTGGAGGTACGACTTCAAGCGGGATGTCGAAAGCTTTTGCCAGAACTCACTCGAACGGATCGACAGGATGGCCTAGGAAGCTAGGGGAAGACACTAGGAAGATGATGGAGCTCTAGGGAATGATTTCAAATGCCTGGGATTTTAAGATGGCCTCTAGGGAGCACGACCCTATTAACAGTCACCTCCCACAAGCTTGGACAGCCGGGATTGAGTTGGAGGGGATTAGGATTGACGCCAGGTGGAAGGGGACATTATCCTAGAGAGCTTGTGAGCCTCAACCCGGCACGCCACAGCCTTTGGATGGCTTTGGTTCAGGATAAGCTAGGGGGGACCACCAGAGCTTATTCTCCATTGGTTCCATCTGCCGCCGGCCTAAGTTTGGGTCAGGTTAATTAAACATTGATTTTGATTAAAATTAAAATAAAGTGGATTTTAAATCCAAATTAAGGAGATTCAAATGTTTACTGATTAAAGGATCCATTAGGGTCTGTTAGTGTGTTTTAAGGAATTTTAGGGATTAATATTGATTTATTAGAATTTTATTAAGGCTCAAAGGTAATTTTATTGCGGGAATACTATGGCTCCTATTTAGTGGACCAAATGGGCTCCAAACCTGATGAAATTTAAACCATGGGATCACCTGATCCCAGGACCTAACCACACCAAATTTGGGCTTAATTGGAGCTCTCTAAGATGGCTAACCAAGCCACCTAAGGTGATGTCTAAGTCACCTTAAGAAAATCCTAGGGAGCTATCCTAAGCTTGGATTGGGGCAAAATCACTGGCTCTAAACTCCCTATACTACACATCATCAGCACACACAAAATCAAATCCTAAATTCTCATTAGAAAGGTTGTAGTCCCATTGTGAATTTAAGGGTCAAACCATGACCCTTGAATCCAAAATTAGGGAATAATGCCCTTAAACATCTCAAACAGGGGAGATAAAATTTGGTTATGTCAGAGACATGCCCAAATTTATTCTCCCAAAATTCCAGGTTTTGGGGAATTAAATTTAGGCAAAAAATATAATAATTGAAATAACACTAAAACTAAAATTAAGCTTAGCACAGATGCAATCAGGACCTAGAACCATAGGACTTTTGTAGGTCTCCCTGGGACCTTTCCAATGAGCCTAAGAACACCTAATTTGGTCAAGTGTACAGGGAGATATTAATTTTTGAAGATCTCATAAATTCTCTATAAAATTAAATCCAACCATTACACAGTCAGCCGGTGCTTTACACGCGGCGCATTGCGATTGATGGGGAAATCATTAGCGTTGACTGGGTAACTGTCGGATTACCCGTAGCCGTCGGATGGAAGATCGAACGGCTACGATCAACAGCGCTCCGAGACTACAGGATCTAATTTGCGCCATTGATTAGAGTCAATGGCTAGGATTTCATCTTCAACCTCCTGCACGAACTCGAGGCCATGAAGCTTCTCCAGTATGATCTGCTCGATCCCGCCAGCAAACTTTGATGAAACTTCGCAGAGAGGATCAGGGCAGAGGAAACCTTCAATCCAATAGTGGAGATCCACTGGGGTGAAGGTTTACTTCACACTTGACCAAACTACCTTGCTAGGGAGCTCAGGATGAAGAAATTATCATAGAGAAAGTCTCAATGGATGAGCTTCTCTATTAAGAAGCTTCAGGGGATGATGGCGAGCAGATCTTCTTCAGTCGTCGGGACTGGAGGATGTCCGTAGGTACGACTTTGAGCTGGATGCTGAGAGCTTTCACCAGAACTCACTCAAACGGATCAATGGGATGGCTTAGGAAGCTAGGGGAAGACACTAGGATGATGAAGGAGCTCTGGGGAATGATTTCAAATGCCTGGGGTTGAATAATGGCCTCTAGGGTGAACGACCCCATTCAGTCACCTCTCGTAAGCTTGGATGGTCGGGATTGAGTTGGAGGAGCTTCAGATTGATGCTAGGTGAAAGGGGACATCGTCCCAGAGAGGCCATGAGCCTCAAGCTGGCGAGCCACAGCCTTTGGAAGGCTTTGGGTCCGGATTGGCTGGGGGGGGACCACCGGAGCTTATTCTCCATTGGTTCTGTTTGCCACCGGCCGGGGTTTGGGTTGGGTTGACCTGGATAGAAGGATAGGGACATGATGGAGTCGAGGGTGAGCTCAATTGGGCCTGGGGAGGTCCAATTCGATCGGGTGGCTCGGTTGGACCCAAACTAGCTCGGTTTGAGTCAAATTAGGCTCAACCCAGGTTAGGCCAAACCCTGGGCTTGATGTGGGAGAAGGGTCTAGGTCTGGTCCACCCAATGGAAGGGTCAATTGGGTTCAATTTGACCTGGGTTCAAAAATGGCTCGGGTTGATCCAAATCTGCTCGGTTCGGGTCGATTTGAGCTCGCCACAGGTCAGGCCAGACCCTGGGCTTGATGTGGGAGAAAGGTCTGGGTTTGGTCCACCCAATGCAAGTAGCAATTAGGTTCAATTTGATCTGGGTTCAAAGATGGCTCAGGTCCATATGGTTTTGGCTACTTTGAGCTAGCCTAAATTTTGACCCAAGTCAAACTAAGGCATGGGCTGACTGTAGAAGGTGTATTAGACCTAGGGCCACCTAATGGAGGTGTTGATCAAGTTCAATTTGACTTAGGACAAGAATTGTCTCAACCCCAAATGGTTTTGGCCACTTTGGATTAGCCTAACTCTTGACCCAAGTGGACCCAAAGGATGGGCTGGTCAAGGGGGACCCAATGGCACCTTGATTTGGATTCAATTTGATTAAGGTTGAGAGATGGTTCAAAGGGGGCCTCTCTTTGATCACTTGGGTCAAGCCAAAAGGCTAACCCAAGTGAGCCCAAGGCTTGGGTCTCCAAGAGGGGTCTCTTGGGTGCCCAAGGAGTCACCCCTTGGGTTCAAATGGAATTAGAATGATCTTGGTCAAATAGGTTAGGTGGATTAAGGTGTATGGGTCATTTGGTCAACTTGGTTGACTTGGTCAACTTGGTTGACTTGGTCAACCAAGTTGACTTAAGACCAAAAATTGGGTCCATTTAATTTAATTTGATCCCATGAACTTAACGAATGGGGTGTCAAAGTGTGGAGAGATCAATTGGGTCAAAATGTCCATTTTGACCCTTAAGAGACCTTAAGGTCAAAATGGGTAGATTTGGTCAACCAAGTTGACCCATGGTTGAAATTGAGTCTGAGGGGTTCCAAAGGTCAATTGGAAACACTTGGGAAAGATTTTAAAGATTGATGATCAAATCAAATTAAGTCTAGGACAAAAGTCAAAAAATCCCCTTGAAGGGCATTTTGGTCATTTTTTCCCTAAGCCAATTTAAGGCCAAATTGAATCTAGAAAGATTTATAATATTGTTCAACAAGTCAATATCAAGGTGT
The DNA here is from genome assembly GCA_022539455.1 of Dendrobium nobile. Classification (NCBI taxonomy): domain Eukaryota; kingdom Viridiplantae; phylum Streptophyta; class Magnoliopsida; order Asparagales; family Orchidaceae; genus Dendrobium; species Dendrobium nobile. The sequence continues at coordinate 41,314,883 of CM039723.1, forward strand.
TAGATATAATCAAAGGCTTTGGAGGGGGCTCCAAGGTAAATTTCCACTAGGTGAAGGGTCTAGTGGCATTGATTGTAAATATTTGAAGGTTTTGCAACCTTTGAAACTGGATTAAGTTTATGGGGTTAGAGTCCTCCAAATGAGCTCAAATTTTGAGGATTGATACTAGAGACATGTCACATCAATATGCAATTGACAGACCCTGAATGAGATGCCAATTGACTGGGTTTCAAGGTGATGGAAAAATCACCTAGAAAGGGCTTTAGGACCTAAGTCTTTAGCCTAAGGATTCTGGGTTTGGATTGAGTTAAGATCTGGATTGGGCCTAAGAGCTAGGAACTAGGGAGATCCTAGGATCTAGAGCTTAGGGAGGAGTTAGAAGTAACCTCACAAAAAAATGAGGTCAACACCTACATTAGAAGAACTTTTGGAATTCTTGCTACTCTTATCTTTGTTCCACTTATGATGGTGCTTTTGTTTCTTCCTTAGAAAGCTTTTGAATTGCCTAGTGACTAAGGAAACATCATCACTTTAAAACTTAGAAGAGTTATTATTCGTACCATTAGCCTTTAGCGCCACAGTTTTCTCCTTTTTTTCTCACATACATCAAGTTGTCTTTGGTTCACTCGTTGCTCATAAGAAATGTGTGATCTAAGTAAGTTATCAATAGAATAAGTATTCAATTCCTTGGATTCAGTGATAGTAGTTATCTTAGCATCATAAGAAAAAGGTAAATATCTCAAAATCTTATTAACTTTCTCCTAGTTAGTGAGTTCTCTTTCTAAGGCATATAGGGAGGTAACAATTTATATAAATCTAGGATACATCTCAAATATCGACTCACTAGGTTTCATGTGAAATAGTTTGTAGTCGTGAAGCAAGATATTCAACCTAGATTATTTAACTTCACTTGTTCCTTCATAGGTGATACATAATCTATCTCAAATTTCCTTACTAGTAGTACAAGTTGAGACAAGCATGTAATCTTTTGATTTCAAAGCACAGAAAAAATAATTTATGCATTTTATATTTAGTTGTGCTAAATCACTATCTTCAAAAGTCCATTCAGTAAATGAAAGTTCAGTTTTTGTGCCATTGATTTTACATGATGGTGGTGAATAACCTTCTTTAACAAACATCCACATGCGATAGTCAACAGATTACAAAAATGTGGCCATACGAGTTTTCTAGAAATCAAAAGATATATTGTTAAACAATGGTGGTCGGGTAATGGAATACTCTTCCGTAATATTTCAGTTACCAAAGTTAGCCATGGATCAAATTCAAAAGTTTTCAAAAACTAGATTATATGAATCTCGCTCTGATTCCACTTAAAATTTTATTTGGGATATTAAGCCCTTATGTACCGAGGCTAACTAAGAAGGGAGGGGGGGGGAGAATTGGTAGTTTTAAATACTATAAACAAAAAGCATGTTCTTTTTGAAATATTTTAAAACATAAAACCATATAATCATTCACTAGAAAATAAAGTGCATAAATTAAAATGTGGAAATATAGTAAGAAAGAGCACACCAGATTTATAGTGGTTCGATCAAGTTGACCTACATCTACTTCTCAGAGTCTCTCCTCCAGGTATTGCACTAAACTCAATGACTCTTCTTTTGCTCCCACATTAAGGTAAAGAAGCCTGTACAAAACTCCTTTCCACCGACCTAGGTGAGGCAGAGAACCCAACTCCTTTCACTTCCTCCTGAAAAAGAAAGAGAACCTGACTCCTTTTACTTCCTCCTGAAGTAGGCAGAGAACCTCAATCAATCACTGAAGTAAACCTCTATATAACTTCTAAGGAACCATGGACGATGACTGGAGAAGATGACTCATATCCTTACTTGGAGTATCCTTTGTGAAACCCTCACAAACTCCCCCTCACAATATCCTCTCTCTCTCTCTCTCCCATGCTCTCCCTATTTTTCTCTTCGCTCTCTTAGGTCAGGACAATAGTAAAATATCTCACCTTTAATAAACAAGAGATCTTACATAGAAGGGCTTCAAATTTGCCCTAAATTGTAGTTAACTGATAAAGATCATCTAGGATTATCTCGTGCGATCAGTACAAATTCAACTCATTCAGCTAGGATGATCTGATGGAGGCTAGAAAATTAGAATATTTGTTTATTCTGATCGTCTAAGATGAAGAGCACATCATCTTGTACGATTAGTTCAAAATGTCAAGGATCATCCAAGGAAACACTTTGTTCTTCCAGACTTTACACATTGGATGATTAAAAAACAACTTATCATCCAGGCTGATTCTTGGATCATCATATACAATTAGTTCAAATAAATAAATATCATCCAGTACATCATTCTTTTCATCCATGATGATTTAAGAATAAACTAAGGTCTGTTTAACTGATGATCCAAGATGATATGATTAATTAATCAAACCTTAATTATTTTTCTTAATTATCACACTAATTTAGGCATAATTACAATGCATCATTCAGGATGATGTCTTGTATGAAGTCTAAAAATAATAACATGCCTAAAAGAGTAAGCGGCTGATTCTTTCTGATTTGAGCATATTCTCCAAGACGATGTTAATATCATCTAAGATGATTTGCTTAATATGGCTTCCTTAAGTAGGATGTACTAATTAGGGTTTCTTTATTAACTAATCATCTAGGGTAATTTTGGATCATCCCGGATGATTTGATCAAAATAAGAAAATTCTAAAATAAACGGAATTTTTCCCCCTGAGTGTGTGTGTGTGTGTGCAAAGTTATTTAGCATCAGGACCCACTTTGTTATATTTGACTCAAGAAAATGTAAAAACACTTCAAGAACACATACGGATTGACTCAGTCCTAATCTACCCAATCTTGAACTGGCTTGATTTGTAATTCTTGAAACTCGTTCACTATGAATTAGGTTGTTAAGCCTAAGTTTGTGTCCCACGGCTAACTAAGAGGGGGGGGGGGGGGGTTGAATTGGTATTTAAAAAATTAATCCCTCTTTTGAGTATTTTAAACTAAAATTAAACTATAATTTTTGTAGAAATAGTTTTTCAACCACAGTTTTAAAACAGTAAATCACAAAAATAAAAAGGTAGCGGAAAAATAAAGACACCAGATTTATAGTGGTTCGATCAAAATAAGACCTACATCCACTCCCCAGAGGCACCCTCCGAGTATTGCACTAATACCACTAGTGACTCTCCTTTTGCACCCACAGCAAGGTGGAGAAGCCTTTACAAAACTCTTTTAACCACTAGCCGGTGCGACAGAGAACCGTCGTCCTTTTACACTATCACAAATGCTGGCAGAGAACCGTCCGTCCTTTCACACTCCTCTGGTGTCGGTAGAGAATCGTTCATCCTTTCACACTCTCCTAGTGTGGGCAGAGAACCCTTTGTCCTTTCACACTCTCCTAGTGTGGGCAGAGAACCCTTCATCCTTTCACACTCTCCTAGTGTGGGCAGAGAACCCTTCATCCTTTCAAACTCTCCTAGTGTGGGTAGAGAACCCACGGCTGTTCACACTCTCCAAGTATCGGCAGAGAACCAGATTTCCTTGACAGAGCTTCTCACAAGAATTCTAGAAGGAAGAAAGAAAAGAGTGAAGTAATCACAATTCAAAAGCAAGGACTTCTTACCTTTAAACTCCAAGTGAAGCTTTCATGCTCCAGTAGCAAGAATGCTTCTTCAAAACACTCACTCGCACTCTCTTCTTGACTCTTATTTCAATAGGAACGAAGATCAATGAGCAAAAAGATTAGGTGGCAGTAAAAATTGGACTTATATAGAAGAGACAAAAAAAATCGTCCAAAAATTGCAAATATTCAAGTCAACACGAAATGGATCAACCCATACAATCGTGGATTGTCCTGGACAATTTTACTTATAGTGTCGGAAATGATTCTAATGAATATTGGTATGAACAATGTTCATACACGATCATCATCCCGTATGAACTAAGTTCATTCGGACGAACAGTTATTTCATAGGTCGGTTCCCAAATTACCACAGGATGTAACCAACTTACTTAAGTCGGTTCCCATCGTCCTGGGATGAACAGGACTTCGTCCAGACAAAATTTTTATAGAGGGCAACTCGTCCTGGCACCATTATGAATTTCATCTGAACAAAATTTATACAGAGAAGAATTTATCCGGGGATGATTTGGTTTTCGTTTGGACGAAATTTTTATAGAGCCCAAGTCGTCCTGGCACGATTATAGATTTCGTCTGAACAAAATTTTTATAGAGCCTAACTCATTCTAGGACGAAAATAATTTCGTCCTGGACGATCAAGACTTAGAAAAATTTCCTTCAACTCCTATTCGTATTGCTCTTACTAGGAGATAACTGACCTGATCATTCCGTACGAATTGTATTCGTCCCGTACGATCAGTACAAAATTTTTAAGATCTCCTCAAGTGTGTGTGTATTTATTCACTCAATTACAATCACTCCCTCTCAATTTAAAGAATAATTTAAAGCTTCAATTTACAAAGGATTGTATACTGAATTTGATTTGAAGTCTTCATAGTTTGGAGTTCGATTTTCCTGAAATATTAGTACACATAAGTGCAAAAACAAATCTTCCAAAAAGTGTTAGGAGATAACTACACATAAAATAATAATATTTTGGAATCATCAAAACTATACAAGTTGCAAGAATGTAAAACATGCAAATTCCAACTCTCTTAACAATCTCCCCCTTTTTGATGATGGCAAAATAATTATTGTTTGTAGGATTTCAAATTTTAAGAATCTCCTAAACTCCCCCTGAATTGATGAATACATGAAAATAAGGAAGCATTGATTCAAAATTTTTGTTTTTCAAAGATTTTATACAAAATCAAAATAATATCACACAAAACAAAAATAAAAAACACACAATGACAACATAGGACAAAACAAATAAAAAATACAAAAATACACTTGACACAAATACACAAGACACAACAAATAATTTCTCCCCCTTTTTGACAACATCAAAAAGTGAAGAAAAAAATACTTGAAATGTAAGTAGAAATATGAAAATCATTTGACAAATTAACCTTGAAAGTGATTGAAATAATATATGCAAATAAAATTAAAACATTAGACAAATCATAGTAATTCATACAATTTAAGAAGTGATATAGCATAGATAATAAAAAGAATTTATCAAAGACATGAGTCAATTTAGACACTAAGATAGAGAAAATCATTGCACTAAGGATGAATAAAAAATTAGATATTTCAAATTTCAATATCAATTATAAATGAACATAAGATCAATTTGAATTAAGAGATTAAAAGAGTTTGGAAAGAAATAACTACCACATGTGGCGCTTTGCGCATCTTTTTCACATTTGTGGTACATTTTTGTGCATCATTTTTACTTTGGGCTTATTTTGTGCCTCTTTTTTTTTACATTGCGAACATTTGCGCATTCCTTTTGATTTTTTGTACTTTTATACAATTTGCAAGAGTAATTTTATTCTTTCCAAAAATAATAATCTAAAATTTCAAATCTTTCTAAGTGCATAAATAATGATTGATAAGTGAAATATAAAATAAGATATCATCGTAATTGCAATAATAATATTAACAATAAGGCAGTCTAAATGAGAGACATAAAATTAAAAATTCTAATAATATCAAGTTATAACCAAAACTTAAACTTAGAATAATTAAATTTTCTAATGAATTTAATTTTAACTTACAATTCAAGTTATAGCACAATTAAGATTAAAAAATCTGATGATTTTCATAAAGACTAATAAACATTTCAAAAATAAGTTCAAATCAAAACACAAGAACTAATATTGATATCACCTTGAAGATATTACAATGATACATCAGGATATCAATACAAAATAAAACATCTGAAATAAAAGAGAAATACATCAAACAACTAAAAACAAATGATAACTAACACATAAAGTAAAAATAATAACAACACAAACACATAACATCAAGTTCATCTATCACTCAGATGGTCCCTGATCTGGAGGAGGAGGAGGAGGAGGAGTACCACCAAAGAGGTTAAAGTATGTACTCATCATAAGTACATTGGTACTAATATCATTCATTTGCTCCCTCATATAGCCCATGTCATGTTGATATTGAGCAGCCTGCTGCTGTAAATGAGTCTCAATTTGATCAAAGCGTTGATCAAAATGAGTCTCTAACTGATCAAATCTTTGAACCAAATCCTGACAATTTGGTTCATTAGCGGGAGCAGGTGCACCTTCTGGCTCTTCCTCTGTATCACTTATGACATATGCTTTACCTGATTCCTCCATGAAGATCGCTCTAAATGATCCGTCATTGTAGTAGAACAGTTCTTCATATTCTTGATCTGGATGAACCAAGTTGTATTTCTTCTCCAGAACATAGGTAACTAAGTGTCCTAAGGCAATATTCCTTTTTCTTTTCTATTCTGCATGGCCAATTTTAGAAAGCCCATAAAGATAGTCAAGGATAAGTTGGGCTTCATCTATAGGCTCATTTGACATGTTAGAAAGGTCACCATAGAGAGAAGAGGGGTAATATTGACTCTATCACTAGCTTTTGGAATGATTGAAGTTCTAAGAATATGTTGGATGATGCGTGCATTCCGGACAAGATCGGATACCTTAGCCACATGCACATTTAAACCATTTCCTCTAATCACCCTATTGATTTCATACCATTTATATTGATCATTGGTGATTAAGGTATGGGCTCTATCTCCCTCAGTCCTTAAATTTAGAAATACTCCTAAGTCATGCTTGGTAATTTCAACTTTTTGTTTGAAGACATAGGAGCGAATCACAGAGTGGCCAGAGTTGAAGGACATATTAGCTAGAAAGTAGTGAAAGGTTTCTTTGTTATAAAGGTAGATGAGGGTAAGGATAAAGCGAAACTGAGTTGAAGCAAATAAATGCATTACTTGGAAGGTAATATATTCTTGGATTAGGATCCGGGAAGGGGTGATTTTTGCTGAAGCAAACCTAGGAAAAGAATCCTTATTTGCTTTGGACAAAAAATTTTCAGATGAATTTCTATTTGGTTTCTTGGCTAAGACCTTTTGACGCTTGCTTGAACTGGCCATTTGAAAATGATATAGAGTAAGAAAGGATTTGAAAGTGATGTTTAGAGAGTGAAAATTGAGTTAAAAAGACCGCCTATTTATTGAAAAATGATTCGTTCGTACCAGACAAAAATAATTCATCCCGTACAAAATTTTTGTTCGTTCTGTACGAAAATATTTCGTACAGATGATTCAATACGACCAGAATGAAATGACTTTTTGTAATCAATACGACTTACGAAGCATCCTTTCGTACAGACTTTTGACTAGTCTGATCGTACAGATGAATACGTGTTCGTCCCGGGACGATCAGAACTTATATCATTTTAATGACAGTTGAAATCGTCCCCTACATCAAACCGACATGTGTTCGTCTAGACAAACCAAAGATTCGTACGTCTGAAGTTCATATTAAAAACTATCTTATCCATTCAACCACTTCATTCATTCATCCCGTCGATTGAAAAACAAATCTTCCCGTACAATCATAATGATCGTCCAGACGAAGTGACCATTAAACACTGAAAAACTGCATGCAAACGGTTTAAAATTTGACACTTTTACACATTACACAAATCGTCCCGTACAAAAATTTTTCATCCCAGACGATTGTCACTTTAAAAAAAATTATGGATTTTGCACACAAACAAAACTAAAATTCAAAAAAGAGCACATCAAAAATACCATGTACAACAATAAAACGTAGACTTAAAAAAATCACATAAAAACAAGATCAAAAACTCATAACGAACTTAAAAACATAAACTAGAAAACAAACATCAATGTTGCAAAAAATATTTTTATTCAAGCATTTAAATCAATCACACCAAGCCTTGTTCTTAATGCAATGAAAGTATAAAAGGCTAAAGGTTTTGTAAAAAATTTTGCAAGTTGATTTTCAATTGTAACATGAATAAGTTCAATTTCTCCCTTGGAAACATGATCCCTTATGAAATGATGCCTTATGTCAATGTGTTTAGTTCTTGAATGTTGAATAGGAATTTTAGAAATGCAAATAGCACTAGTATTATCACAATAAATTGGTATAGTGCCTATAGTTAATTCTAAATCAATTAACTGTTGTTTTAACCAAAGTACCTATGCCACACAACTTCCTAATGCAATGTATTCAGCTTCTGCAATAGATAGGGCTACTGAATTTTGTTTTCTACTGGACCATGAAACTAATGAATTTCCAATGAACTAACATGTTCCAGAAGTGCTTTTTCTATCCACCCTACGACCTGCAAAGTCAGAATCTGAATAACTAATAATTTTAAATGATGAGCTAAACTTAGGATATCAAATTCCTAAGTTCTGAGTTCCTAACAGATATCTTAAAATCCTTTTCACTACTGTTAAATGTGATTCTTTTGGATCTGATTGAACTATAGCACACAAGAAAATACTAAACATAATATCGGGTTGGCTAGCAGTAAAGTAAAGTAAAGATCCAATTATCCCTCTAAATTTCTTTTGATCAACAGATTTTCCCTTAGGGTCCTTATCCAACTGAACTGAGGAACACATTGGTATACTAACAGGTTTAGCATTATCCATTTCATACTTTTTGAGGATGTCCTTAACATACTTTAATTGACTAAGAAATGTTCCTTCCTCAATTTGCTTAATACTAAATCCTAGAAAGTAACTCAAATCTCTCATTAGACTTATCTCAAATTTACTACTCATTATTTTAGAAAAATGAACACAAAGATTTTTATTTGAAGATCCAAAAATGATATCATCCACATAAATTTGAACAATGAGTATATCCTTTTCACATTTCTTCAAAAGGAGAGTTGTATCCACACTTCCTTTTTCAAAAGATCTTTCAAGTAGGAAGGTGCTCAACCTCCCACACCAAGCCCTAGGTTCCTTTTTCAATCCATATAATGCCTTTTTCAATTTGAAAACATGATTTGGGTATTTAGAATTTTCAAAACCTGGAGGTTGTTCTACAAAAATATCCTCTTGAATTACCCCATTTAAAAAGACAATTTTGACATCCATTTGATACAATTTAAATCCTCTAAAACAGGTAAAGGCTAGCAAAACCCTAATTACTTCAAGTCTAGCTACAGGGGCAAAAGTTTCCTCAAAATCAAATCCTTCAATCTGATTATACCCCTTAGCTACTAACCTAGCCTTATTTCTAATGACTACTCCTGAGTCATTCATTTTGTTTTTGAATACCCACTTAGTTCCAACTACACTTTGATCCTTTGGTCTTGTAGTTAATTCCCAAACTTTATTACTTACAAATTGATTCAACTCTTCTTGCATGGCCAAAATCCAAAATTCATCAGAAAATGCTTGATCAATATTAGTGGGTTCTATAGTTGAAATAAAGGCTGAATGATTGACTTCTTTGTTTAAACCACGCCTAGTCCTTACACCCTAACTAGGTTCACCTATAATCAATTCCCTTGAGTGGTTTTTAGAAAATCTCAAATCTCTAGGCAAAGGAGTTTCTATCTCCAAATTATCTTCCACATTTTCTTCTAAATTCATCTTATCAATCTTTTCGGAGTTAATCTCAATTTCATCTTCTTCAATATTTGGTTCTTTCATATTTCAAGATTCATCAAATACAACATGTGTGGTCTCCTCAATTACCAAAGTTCTTTTATTGAATACCCTATAAGATTTTTCAACATTTGAATATCCAACAAAAATTCCTTCATCTAATTTTGGATCAAATTTTTTTAAGGCAGATTTTTGAATGTTATGAATGAACACCTTGCAACCAAAAACATGCAAATGAGATAAATTAGGTGTTTTTCCTTTTAGTAACTCATAGGGTGTTTTATTTAATTTTGATCTCACATTCACCCTGTTCAGAACATAACATGCAGTGCTAACCACCTCAGCCCAGAAATATTATGGAAGTGAGTATTCTGCCAACATTGCTCGGGCGACTTCTATTAATGTTCTTTTTTTCCTTTGGACTATCCCATTCTGTTGAGGGGTTCTAGGTGCAGAAAAGGTGTGATCAATTTCTTTCTCCTCACAAAATTCTTCAAATTTATCATTCTCAAATTATCCTCCATGATCACTTTGTATAGAGATAATTTTACATCCTAGTTTTCTTTGAATTCAAGTTGAAAAATTTTTAAATTCCTCAAATGATTTACTCTTATGAAATAGAAATCTAACCCATATGAATCTTGAGTAATCATCCACAATCACAAATCTGTATACCTTCCCTCCTAGACTCTTAGTTCCAACTGGTCCAAAAAGATCCATATACAAAATCTCTAAAGGTTTACTAGTTCTAAGATCCTTATTGGACTGAAAAGAGAACTTCACTTGCTTTCCTAGTTGACAAGTATCACAAAGGTGGTCCTTAATAAAGTCTAGTTTAGGTATACCTCTCACTAAATTCTTTTGGGTAATCCTCCTAAGGTTTTTCATGCTAGAATGACAAAGTCTCCTATGCCATAGCCATGACTCATCAGATACAGTTTTCAAACAAAAAGTAGAAGGAGAATTAATGCAATTTAAATCTAGCATGTAAATATTATTTACCCTTTTTCCATTCAAAACATCTTTATCATTTAGGCTTAATATGCAGCTAGTAGGAAAAAATTTTACACAATAACCCTGATCACATAGCTGGCTTATACTTAACAAATTATGCTTTAAGCCTTCTACCAATAACACATTATCTATGAAAAAATTCTTAAAATTTCCAATCATAAATGATCCAACCACCTTCCTTGTGGTGTTATCTCTAAGTGTAACCTTGCCTCCACTCCTGGCTTCCAGTGTTATAAATTGAGCAGTATCACCAGTCATATGCTTTGAGCATCTGTTGTCTATGTACCATATGCTCTCACGAGGTCTTGTATGAGAGTGACACTGCAAAATTATCAAACGTTAAACTTGGGAACCCAAACAAGTTTAGGTTCACCTTTTAGCAATTTATAATCAGATGCATGTATGATATATCTAGGTTTATGCATCTTAAGTCTCCACACCAAATTAGTTTTCATCTTCAAAGTACAGGTGTGAGCTATATTTCCAAACAATCCACAATTATTATATTTTACTTTTGGAAATGGTTTTATAAGTTTTCTAACATTTATCTATCTTTTCAGGGATTGCATAAATTTAGGATACATAATAGGATTAGTAAAATCTTCAAGTTTAGGAGGTATCATATTATCCTCGAGAGCTTTTATCATTAATTTATAAAATGAATTCATATCTTCCAAAATTCAATTTAAATAATTGATTTTATATAATTTGCTCTCTGATTCATCCTTAAAGTTCTTAAAATCTTTCTCGAGTTCAGCATAGGATGATTTTAAATTCTCATGATTTTTATTCAAGTCATCAAACTCATCAAGTAATTTCATGTGGTTGTTATCAATCAAAGCATGATCTTTTCTAAGGATTTCATGTTCCTTTTTTAGCTCTTCCAATTCTAAACTAAGGCTAGCATGCATTTTCTTCATTTTCCTATATGATTCATGCATGTGTTCAGAAACTTCAAAAAGTTCATCATAAGTTAAGTCACATACCTCTTCTTGATCTGACTGATCAAGATTGTTGGCCATTAAGCACAGATTAGTGACTTCGTCTTCCTTTTCTATTTTTGACGAGTCTGAAGTTGAGTCGGCCCAAAAAGCTCGTTGGAACTTCTTCTTGCCCTTCTTCACAAATGGTTTCTCCTCTACCTTCTCCTTGCTAGGATTGGCTTTGAGTTTTGGGCAATCCGTCTTTATATGTCCAGGTTTCTTACACTCATAGCAAATAATTTCATTTGAAACCTTGGTATTTCTATATAATTTACCTCTATTCCACTACTGCCGTCTCTTCTGCTTCATCTTCAAAAAGCTTCTAAATTGTCTAGTCATCAATACGATGTCGACTTCTTCCTCAGGTTATGAGTGTTCACTCTAAGACTCTTCCACATTCAGTGCTATATTTTTCTCCCTTCGTGGTTCACTTGCATCAACCTTTCTATGGCAAACTTCTTGCTCGTAAGCAATAAGCAAACCAAGAAGATTCTTAATAGAGTAAATGGTTAAATCCTTAGGCTCTGTAATTGTAATAATTTTAGCATCATATGTAGTAGGTAAGCAACGAAAAATCTTATTAATCATTTCAGCATTTGTTACTCCCTACCCAGTGCATGTAAAGAGGTGACTATTTATGTGAATCTTGTATACATATCAGAAATAGATTCATTTGGTTTCATACGAAATAGTTCATAATCATGCAACAAGATATTAAGTTTAGATTGCTTAACGTCATTAGTCCCCTCATATGTTATATAAAGTCTATCCCATATGTCCTTTCCATTTTTGTAAGTGAAAACCCGCATCTAGTCTTCTGATTTTAAAGCACAAAAGAAACTATTCAAGCATTTGGCATTAAGTTATGCTAAGTCACGTTCTTCTACTGTTCAGTCTGCAAAAAGTGTTTCAACTCTAACTCCGTCAACTAATCTAGTTAGTTTTGTATATCCTTCCTGAACTAAGATCTACATACGATAATCAAGTGATTGTAAGAAAGTAGGCATGCGAGTTTTCCAAAAATCAAAAGGTATATCGTCAAACAGTGGAGGTCTAGTTATAGAGTAACCCTCAGGTGTGTTTCGATTTCCAAATGTAGCCATCTACATTAATCAAAAAGTAGTCTAAACTTATGATTTTGAGACAAGGCTCTGATACCACTTGTTGAAACTTGTTCACTATAAATTAGGTTGTTAAGCCTAAGTTTATGTCCCACGGCTAACCAAAAGGGGGGGGTGAATTCATATTTTAAAAATTAATCCCTCTTTTGAGTATTTTAAATCGAAATTAAACTTTAATAAATTTTTGTAGAAATAGTTTTTCAACCACAGTTTTAAAATAGTAAATCACAAAAATAAAAAGGTAGCAGAAAAATAAAGACACTTGATTTATAGTGGTTTGATCATAACCAGACCTACATCCACTCCCCGGAGGCACCCTCCAAGTATTATACTAATACCACTAGTGACTCTCCTTTTGCACCCATAGCAAGGCGGAGAAGCCTTTACAAAACTCTTTTCACCACTACCCGGTGTGGTAGAGAAACATCGTCCTTTTACACTATCCCCATTTCTGGCAGAGAACCGTCCATCTTTTCACACTCCTCCGATGTCGACAGAGAATCGTTCATCCTTTCACACTCTCCTAGTGTGGGAAGAGAACCCTTCATCCTTTCACACTCTCCTAGTGTGGGCAGAGAACCCTTCGTCCTTTCACACTCTCCTAGTATGGGCAGAGAACCCTTCGTCCTTTCACACTCTCCTAGTGTAGGCAGAGAACCCACGGCTGTTCACACTCTCCAAGTGTCGGCAGAGAACCGGATCTCCTTAACAGATCTTCTCACAAGAATCCTAGGAAGAAAGAAAAGAGTGAAGTAATCACAATTCAAAAGCAAGGACTTCTTACCTTTAAACTCCAAGTGAAACCTTCACGCTCCAGTAGCAAGAATCCTTCTTCAAAACACTCCCTCACACTCTCTTCTTGACTCAATAGGCACAAAGATCAATGAGCAAAAAGATTGGGTGGCAGTAAAAATTGGACCTTATATAGGAGAGACAAGAAAAACCATCCAAAAACTACAAATATTCTAGTCAACACGAAATGGATCGTCCCGTACGATCGTGGATTGTCCTGGATAATTTTACTTAAAGTGTCGAAAATGATCCTAATGAATATTGGTACGAACTATGTTCGTACACGATCATCATCCCGTACGAACTAGGTTCGTCCGGACGAACAATTATTTCATAGGTCGGTTCCCAAATTACCACAGGATGTAACCAACTTACTTAAGTCGGTTCCCATCATCTTGGGACGAACAGGACTTTGTCCGGACAAAATTTTTACAGAGAGCAACTCGTCCTGGCATGATTATGATTTTCATCTAAACAAAATTTTTATAGAGAAGAATTCTTCTGGGGACGATTTGGATTTCGTCTAGACAAAATTTTTACAGAGCCCAAGTCATCCTAGCATGATTATAGATTTCGTCTGAACGAAATTTTTACAGAGCCTAACTCATCTTGGGATGAAAATAATTTCGTCCTGGACGATCAGGACTTAGAAAAATTTCCTCCAACTCCTGTTCGCATTGCTCTTACTAGGAGATAACTGACCTGATCGTTCCATATGAATTGTATTCATCCCATATGATCAGTATAAAATTTTTAAGATCTCCTCAAGTGTGTGTGTGTTTATTCACTCTATTACAATCACTCACTCTCAATTTAAAGAATAATTTAAAGCTTCAATTTACAAAGGATTGTATGCTGAATTTGATTTGAAGTCTTCATAGATTGGAGTTCGATTTTCCTGAAATGTTAGTACACACAAGAGCAAAAACAAATCTTCCAAAAAGTGTTAGGAGATAACTACACATAAAACAATAATATTTGGAATCATCAAAACTATACAAGTTACAAGAATGTAAAACATGCAAATTCCAACTCTCTTAACAGTAATTGACCTTGTGGACCTGAAATATTAGTAGGAAGGGAAAAACAAAAATGCCAGAAATATTTGTTATCATCAAAATTATAATCATTGAATCCATGTTCACAACAGACATATACTAAGCTATTTAGGAATTATTTTTTTTGTTGAGGGGAGAGAGAGAGAGAGAGAGAGAGAGAGAGATTGTATATTACTTTTGTTATGTTGCATATTTTTATTTTATTTCTTTTTCATTTCTTTGCTTGAGAGGATCCTAGCGATATGTTGGAATGCTATTAGTGTGTTAGCATGATTGGAGTTATGGGTATGAGAGCCACTGCATTATGAAAATTAGGTTAGTGCCTTAAACACTTGTTATTTTGTACTTTGTATTTTATTTTATATATATATACCAAGTTTAATAATTTTCTATCATTCATATGAAAACATATGTTTTTTTTACTAATATTCAATCATGTTTTATTTACATTTGATTAAATTCCCCTTTTACTTAAATATTTATATTTTCTTTCATTTATATCTCTACATTTTCATTATTTAATTAACCTAGATAAAAATTATAATTGAAAATTATATAAATTTAAGATAACAAAAAATTCTATATTATAATTCTAATGAACATTGCTTTATAATTCATAGATTGGAAAAATAATAATTAGATAAACTTAGATTATTTAATTTATTAACCTAACTTGAATTTATAAGTTATTCATTTATACATAAGCTCTTTGTATTGAAGATGAATAATTAGGTTTAAAAATAAGATGTGAGTAAATTAAAATTAAAAATCATAGTAACCAGAATTTAGAATTAATAATCTTATTAAATCCCTACATTAAACTCATTAAGATTGAAAGATAAATTTAAGCAAATCTGATATTAAAATCATTAGCAATGTACTCAATAAAAATAAAAAAGAAAATGAAAAGTGAGTAGAGTTTTAAAAAGACACGAAACTAAAAGAAGAAAAAGAAAGTGAGTACATTCAAAAATTGGTATCCAATTAAAGCTTAGAGAGTGACTAAAATCTTAAACTTAAATTCACAATGGAGAAGATAGGAGAACTACTACAAATGCTAGTGAAGTTATGAAATTTCAGTTTTATGAACAAACACATCCAATCTTGAAGTTTTATTATGCAATTTAGAATTTGAAAATAAATTATTATGTTCATAACATGTATATTCAAATTAAGCAATAATGAGGATGACTATTTAGGATAATTATTAATAGTTTTCTAAACTAGAAATATAACTTTGTTCATTTTCCCTACTTCTAAATAGTGATATATTATCATGTACTTTGGTAGTTTAATTTATAAATTTTTACTTTAGTTATTTGAGTAATTATAAACATATATTTGTTTTATTTGCTTGAGGATAAGAATAGTTTAAGTGGGGGAGAATTTGATAATTGTAAATTATGTATTATTTTATATATTTGTTTTCAATGAAAATATAATATTTTATTTATTTTCTGTAAAGAAAAAAATTAAAATGGTAGAAATTGTAGGAAGCTTGTGGGGCCACAGTGTCTGACAAAATCATGTTGCTACACTGCCTTCAATATGGAGCCCCAATTCAAATATTGCGATGTTGAGTTATTTATTTATAAATATTATAACAGCAACACAACCAACAACTCAAAATTATCAGTGTTGCAGCATCAAAAAGTTAGCTTGGCTGTGTTAAATTCTCTATTTTAAAATACTAAGGTTCTATAATTTCTCATGCCTTGTAGCCATTTTTTGTCACTCGAGCACCACAGTACTCAAATGCTAATAGAGTTATAGTTAAAACTTTTTAAGGACCACATTCTATCAATGAAGAGACGATATAGTTCACTAAGTAATCGATCTACATTAGTGAGCTTTGCGATAGTGCAAAAGTTCCAACAGTGAGGTGGAAATTTGCTTCAAGGGCGCGGCGACGCCAATCTTCCAAGAGGCACAGAGTTGGAAGCCTTTTAAGTTTTTTTAAATAGTTGTGATCTTTTATTTGTATGGGGAGTTCAGTCACTTGTGTAATTTAGCACTTTTTAGAGTAATTCATTAATTCCCTCTCAGAGTAAGATCTAAGAGAGGCTTGGGAGGAAGTATAAGATACAATCATTTGGAAAGTTTAGCTTGTGGTTCTTTAAGTAACTCTATTTGTCAAAGAGAGGCGTGTAGAGGAGATACTTTGATCATTTATGGTGTTATAACTCTCTTGTACTTTCTTTCTTTCATGAGTTTAATGAAAATAAGTTTTCTTGTCATTTATTCTATGTTTGGTTAATACTCTTATTTTGGATTAATTATATAAACTGCATGTTAAGTACTAGTAAACTCTTATTCTATAAATGTTAAAAGATGTTTTCAATATTATCTTGTTCTTTATTTAATATACATAGTGATCATATATGTAGTTAAAATATAGAGTGATGTACAGTCTCGACGGAGGAATGCAAAAACTACAAGGAATATTGAGATAGGAAGTTTGCATGTCAAGACATAGGATGTAAAACGTTCTAGGTTCTTAAGGATATATTATAACTGTAGGAGGTTAGCAGATATCATTTTCATCCCTACACCTCGATAATAATTTTGGGATGCATATTCTCTAAATCACATCTATAATTAAGTGTTTTATTAAAAAATATATAAAATTTAGATTCATCAACCTAAAATAATTTTATTAAATATTCTATCCAATATTTTTACTCTTTTATTCAGTGACTGAAGCTTTATAAATATCATTTTTATTTTAGTGGGATAATTATTGCAATTTGAGTAAACGATGGTAGTTTTTTCAAGTAAGCATACTTCATGTGGGTTTGACACTTTACTATATCATTTTATTACTTGATTAGGGACATATACTTTTGTATATTTAGTGGGGTTTATTATTTTAATATCTAGAAAAAAATAAAACTTAAGCATTATTTAGGGTTGTTAGTCTTAGATTTTTATACAATTTAAAAGTTCAATACATAGCCTGCACATCAAATTTTTGAAATTTTAATAATATTATTCAATTAATTGCATAGTTAAACCTACTTATATAATTTATTTTATTTTATTTTATTTGCTTATTTTATATTCATAGTTATATGTTTTATAAATATAAAATGAAATCATTGTTCTTTGACTCTGAAAAATTAAAAATAGAATAAAAATGGCTGATCGTGTATTAGATCAAGCTCATTCTAGACCTCTTAGGGATTTTGTTAACCCTTTAGTAAAAAAAACTCATCAGAGTATTAATTGACCTACGATCTAAGCAAATAATTTTGAATTAAAACTTGTCATAATTCAAATGGTTTAAAATTCCTAGTTTAGAGAAACTCTTGTTTATGATCCTAGATTATACTTAGCTAGTTTCCTATAAATTTATGTAACTTTTAAGTATAATGGTGTCAGTGATGATACTATTAGAATTTGATTATTCTAATTTTCTCTATGAGTAAAGCTAAGATGTGGTTAAATTATTTACTCCAAGCTCTATAACCATTTGGAATGTGTTGGCTCATTTATTTTTTGCTAAGTATTTTCCACCTTCAAAGATTGTTAAACTTAGAAATGATAACACTCCTTTTACCCAATTTTAAGGAGAATCCATTTATCAAAGCTAGGAGAGATGTAAGGAAATTTTTATGAAATGCCCTCACCATGCTTTACTTGATTTGTTGGTTATTCAAAAATTTTATAATGGATTAGTAGGATCTCTTAAAGCAATCAAAGACACAGTCGAAAGATAGTTAATTTCTAAGCCATTTGAGGAAGCCTATGAATTAATAGAGGAAATAAATACTAATAATTTCCATTGGTCTACTGATAGGGTTTATCTTAAGTGAGTAGTTGGAGTTTATGAATATGATCCTTTATTAATGTTATATGCACATTGTTAAGAGAGTTGCTACTTAGCTTTTGCATGTTTTACATTCTTGCAACTTATATAGTTTTGATTATTCCAAATATTATTGTTCTAATTATTATTTTCTCCTAACACTTTTTGAAAGAATTATTTTTGCTCTTATGCGGACTAACATTTCAGGATAATCGTACTCCAAATTAATGAAGACTTCAAATCAAATTTATCATAAGATATTTTGTACATTGAAGTCTATATTTTTCATTTTATTGAGTCTGAGAGAATGTGATTGTAATTGAGCAACCTAGCACAGACACACACTGGGGGAGATCTTTAAAAGGTTAAATTTGTTATACTGATCGGACGGGATGAACCATGTTTGTATGAGATGATCAGGTCAGTTATACCCCTCGGAGAGCAACAAAATGAACAGAAAAGTAAAAAAAAAAAATTTAAGTCTTGGTTGTTCAGACGAATTTTCCTATTCATCCCTAGACGATCTCCTATGGATCCTCACTTTATACTGTTCGTCCAGACGAAGTGTACCATTCATCCCTGGACGATCTCCTCTGGATCCTAACTTTGAACTATTCATCTAGATGAAGTATATCTTTCGTCCCAGGACGATGTCCTCTAGACCCATGGCTTGAACTAATTGTCCAGACGAACTTCTATATTCATCCTAGGATGATGCCCTCTGCACCCAAGACTTGAACTAACCGTCCAGATGAACTTTTATATTCATCCAAAGACGATGTCCTATGTTCCTTTAGAATATGGACCATCCTGCAGTTTCGTCCAAACGAACCCTTGATATAATTGTTCGTACTGGACAAACCTAGTTCGTACGAGATGATGATCGGGTATGAAGTCATTTCGTACCAATGCACATTGGGTTCGTACGCAATAGTTTTTACACTATTTGTACGTACGAAATCACGATCGTATGGGACGATCGAGTGCGTACAGAATTGAAAATTAGCAGTTTTTGGACAGTTTTTTGTGTCTTTCTTATAAAAGGTCCACTTAAAAGTGTCTTGTTATCTTGTTGTTCATTGGTCTTCCAGCAAACTGAAGGGAGATTGAAGGAAAGAGTGTGAGAGAGTGTTTGAAGGATGATACTTACTATTGGAGCGTGAAGGATTCACTTCGTGCTCAAAGGTAAGAATCTCCAACTATGATTTGTGATTACTTCACTCTTTCCTCTCATCCTTCTAGATTTCTCGTGAGAAGATCTTTCAAGGAGATCCGGTTCTCTGCCGACACTCATGGAGTGTGAGCAGTGGGAGGTTCTATGCCTACACTTGGAGAGTGTGAAAGGATGAAGGGTTCTCTGCCTATACTTGGAGATTGTGAAAGGATGAAAGGTTCTCTGCTTACACTTGGAGAGTGTGAAAGGAAGAAAGTTTCTCTGTCAACACTGGAGAGTGTAAAAGGACAACAGTTCTCTGCCGCACCGGGTAGTGATGGAAGAGAATTTTTGTGAAGGCTTCTACGCCTTGCTGTGGGTGCAAAAGGAGAGTCACTAGTGGTATTAGTGTAATACTCGGAGGGTGCCTTCGGGGAGTGGATGTAGGTCGTGTTTGACCGAACCACTATAAATCATGTGTCTTTTTATTTTCCTTTACTTTTTTACTTTACTGTTTCTGTTGATCTATGGTTGAAAAATCTTTTTCAAAAATTCATGAAAGTCTTTATTGGTTTAAAAATTAAAGAGTGAAATTTTTAAATTACCAATTCACCTCCCCACCCCCCCGCCTCTTGGTTAGCTGCTGGAATATAAGCTTATGTCTAACAACCTAATTCATATTGAACAAGTTTCAACAACTGGTATCGGAGCTTTATTTCAAAATCATATGTTTAGATTACTTTTTGATTAACTTCCATGGCTACATTTGGAAACCGAAATACACCTGTGGTTTACTCTAGAACTAGACCTCCATTATTTGACAATCTTGCTTTTGATTTTTGGAAAACAGACACATCTATATTTTTACAGTCACTTGATTATCGTATGTGGATCCTAGTTCATGAAGGGTATATAAAACCAACTAGACTAGTTGACAAAATTAGAGTTGAAACACCTTTTATGGACTGGACAGTTGAAGAACTTGACTTAGCACAACTTAATGCCAAATTCTTGAATATTTCTTTTGTGCTCTTAAATCTAAGGATTACATGTGGATTTCCACTTGCAAGAGTGGAAAGGACATATGGGATATACTTTATATAACTTATGAGGGGACTAATGAATTTAAACAATCTAGACTTAATATCTTATTGCATGATTGCTTACAAGCAAGGAGTTAGCCAAAGAAAGATTGATGCAGGTGAGCCACGAAGGGAGAAGAACATAGCACTGAAAGTGGAGGAATTAGAAAGTGAACTCTCACAACTTGAGGATGAAGACGACATCGCACTGATGACTAGACAATTCAGAAGCTTTCTGAAGAGGAAGCAAAAGATATGCCAGCAACGGAATCAAGGTAAATTTAATAGAAATGTCAAGGTTTCAACTGAAGTTATTTGCTATGAGTACAGAAAACCTAAACATATTAAGTCAGATTGCCCAAAACTCAAAGTCAATCCTAGCAAGGAGAAGGTAGAGGAGAAACCAATTGTGAAGAAGGGTAAGAAGAAATTCCAAAAAGCTTTCTGGGCAGACTCAGCTTCAGACTCATTAGAGATTGAAAAGGAAGAGGAAGACACTAATCTATTCTTAATGGCCAATAATCTTGATCAGTCAGATCAAGAAGAGGTATGTGACTTGACTTACAATGAACTTTTTGAAGTTTTTGAACACATACATGATGCATATAGAAAGTTAAAGAAAATACATACTAGTTTGAATTTAGAATTTTAGGAATTACAGAAAGAACAGGAAATCCTTAGGAAAGATTATGCTTTAATTGATGATAAGCACATGAAATTGCTTGATGAGTTTGACTATTTGAATAAGAATCATGAAAGTTTAAAATCATCCTATGCAAAACTTGAAAAAGAATTTAAAATTTTTAAGTATGAATCTGAGAGAAAAATCTATAGGATAAATTATACGAATCGTATATTGGAAGAAGTGAATTCATTTAATAAATTAACGATAAAAGCTCTCAAGAAAAATATGATACCCCCAAGACTTGAAGATTTTATGAATCCTATTTTGTATCCTGAATTTATGCAATCCATAAATAGATAGAGAAATTTTAGAAGATTAAGAAATCCTTTTCCATGAGTCAAATGTCATAATTGTGGATTGATTGGACATATAGCTCACACCTATACATTGAAGAAGAAAACTCATCTTGTTTGAAAAATTAAGATGCATAAACTTAGACATACCATACATGCATCTGATTATAAATTAACAAAAGGAGAACCCAAACTTGTTTGGGTTCCCAGGTCTAACATTTGATAATTTTGCAAGATCGCTCTCACACAAGACCTCATGAGAGCATATGGTACCTTAATAGTGGATGCTCAAAGCTTATGATAAGAGATACTACACAATTCATATCGCTGGAAGTCATAAGTGGAGGCAAGGTTACACTTGGAGATAACACCACAAGAAAGGTGGTTGGGTCAGGTATGATTGAAAATCTTAAAAACTTTTTTATAGAAAATGTGTTATTGGTAGAAGGCTTAAAGCATAATTTGTTAAGTATTAGCCAGCTATGTGATAAAGGATATTGCGTAAAATTTTTCCCTATTTGCTGCATATTAAGCCTAAATGGAAATGATGTTTTAAATGATATTAGGGTAAACAATGTATATATGCTAGACTTGAATTGCATTAAAACTCCTACTACTTTTTGTTTAAAAATTATATCTTATGAGTCATGGCTTTGGCATAGGAGACTTTGTCACTCTATCATAAAAAACCTTAGAAGGATTACCCAAAAGAACCTAGTGAGAGTTATACCAAAACTAGACTTTACTAAAGACCACCTTTGTGATGCATGTTAATTAGGAAAATCGGTAAAGTCCTCTTTTTAGTCCAATAAGGTTCCTAGAACTAGTAAACCATTGGAGATTTTGCATATGGATCTTTTTGGACCAGTTGGAACTGTAAGTCTATAAGGGAAGGTATATGGATTTGTGATTATGGATGATTATTCTAGATTCACATGGGTTAGATTTCTATATCATAAAAGTGAATCATTTGAGGAGCTTAGAGATTTTTCGACATGGATTCAAAGGAAACTAGGTAATGAGATTTTAACAATTCAAAGTGATCATGGAGGAGAATTTGAGAATTTTTGTAAGGAGAAAGAAATTGATCACAATTTTTCTGCACCTAGAACCCCTCAGCAGAATGGGGCAGTCAAAAAGAAAAATAGAACATTAATAGAAGCCACCTAAGCTATATTGGTAGAATATCCACTTCCTAAATATTTTTGGGCTGAGGCGGTTAGCACTGTATGTTATATTTTGAGTAGGGTGAATGTTAGATCAAAATTAAATAAAACATCCTATGAGTTG
Organism: Dendrobium nobile; assembly: GCA_022539455.1. Taxonomy (NCBI): domain Eukaryota; kingdom Viridiplantae; phylum Streptophyta; class Magnoliopsida; order Asparagales; family Orchidaceae; genus Dendrobium; species Dendrobium nobile. Next base: position 41,337,718 of record CM039723.1, read on the forward strand.
CTAAAAGGAAGAACATCGAATTTTTCACATTTGCATGTTTTTGGATAAACGGTGTTTATTCATAATAATGGAAAATCTGTCTTAGGAAAATTTGAACCAAAATCAAATGAAGGAATTTTTATAGGATACTCAAGTGTTAAAAAACCTTATAGAGTATTCAATAAAAGTACTTTGGTAATTGAGGAGATCACACATGTTGTATTTGATGAATCTAGAATTTTGGAAAAGCCAAATGTTGAAAAAGATGAGATAGAGATTAACTCCCAAAGATTGATAAAATAAATTTGAAAGAAAATTTGGAAGAAAATTTAGAGATAGAAAACTCGATGCCTAGAGATTTGACATTTTCTAAGAACCACCCAAAGGAATTGATTATAGGTGAACCTAATGAGGGTGTTAGGACCAGGCGTGGACTAAACAAAGAAGTCAATCATTTAGCCTTTATTTCAACCATAGTACCCATAAATATTGATCTAGCACTTTTGGATGAATTTTGGATTTTGGCTTTCAAGAAGAGTTAAATCCATTTATAAGAAATAAAGTTGAGAATTAACTACACGGCCAAATGATCAAAGTGTAGTTGAAACTAAGTGGGTATTCATAAATAAAATGAATGACTCAGGAGTATTAGAAATAAGGCTAATTAATAGCTAAGGGATATAATTAAATTGAAGAGATTGATTTTGAGGAAACTTTTGCCCCTGTAGCTAGACTTGAAGCAATTAGGATTTTGTTAGCCTTTGCCTATTTTAGAGGATTTAAATTATATCAAATGGATGTAAAGACTGCCTTTTTAAATGTGGTAATTCAAGATGATGTTTTTGTACAACAATCTTCAGAGTTTGAAAATTCTAAACACCCAAATCATGTTTTTAAACTGAAAAATGCATTATATAATTGAAACAGACACTTAGGAAATGGTATGAGAGATTGAGCACCTTCCTACTTGAAAGATCTTTTGAAAAAAGAAGTGTAGACCAACTCTCTTTTTGAAGAAATTTGGAGAGGATATACTCATTCTACAAATTTATGTTGATGACATCATCTTTGGATCTTCAAATAAAATCTTTGTGATGATTTTTCTAAAATAATGAGTAATGAATTTGAGATGAGTATAATGGGAGATTTAAGTTACTTTTTAGGCTTTAGCATTAAGCAAATTAAGGAGGGTACATTTCTTAGTCAGTCGAAATATGTTAAGGACATCCTCAAAAAGTATGAAATGGACAATGCTAAACCTATTAGTACACCATGAGTTCCTCAGTAAAGTTAGATAAGGACCCTAAGGGAAAATCTGTTGATCAAAAGAAATTTAGAGAGATAATTAGATCTTTGCTTTATTTGACAGCTAGCCGGCCCGATATCATGTTTAGTGTTTGTTTATGTGCTAAACTTCAATCAGATCTAAAAGAATCATATTTGACAGCAATAAAAAGGATTTTAAGAAATCTATTAGGAACTCAAAACTTAGAAATTTGGTATCCTAAGTTTAGATCTTCATTTGAAATAATTGGTTATTCAGATTCTGACTTTGTAGGTTGTAGGGTTGATAGAAAGAGCACTTTTGGAACATATCAATTTATTGGAAATTTTTTAGTCTCTTGGTCCAGTAAAAAATAAAATTCGGTAGCCCTATCTACTGCTAAAGTTGAATACATTGCATTAGGAAGTTGTGTGGCACAAGTACTTTGGTTGAAAAAACAGTTGATTGATTTAGGATTAACTATAGGCACTATTCCCATTTATTGTGATAACACTAGTGCAATTTTCTTTTCTAAAAATCCTATTCAACATTTAAGAACTAAACATATAGATATCAGGCATCATTTCATAAAGGATCATGTATCCAAAGGAGAAATTGAACTCTTTTATGTTACAACAGAAAATCAACTTGCAGACATTTTTACAAAACCTCTAGCGTTTGATACTTTCAATACATTAAGAACAATGCTTGGTGTGATCGATTTGAATGCTTAATTAAAGTGTTTCTGCAACATTGATTTGTGTTTTTGTTAGTATGTTATTTGTCTTTTGATTTTGTGTTTTTTCTATATTTTCTAAGTGTTTTGTTTGTGTTTGTTTTTTGTGAACTTCTGTCTGTTTTGTTTTGCATTCTCTCACATCTAGATTGAAGATTTTTTTTAGTGTTGCCTTGACAATTTATGTGTGGAATTCGTATGTACAAAATTTATTTTGTACGAGACAAATTGTGTAGTGTATTAACTGTCGAATTTGAACGATTTTTCATACAGTTTTTCAGTTTTCATTTCACTATTTTTCTGTATGATCATCACGATCGTCTGGGCGATGTGTATTCAATCATATATACGAATGTAGACAGTTATACGAATAAGTTCAGTTTCATTATTCATGATCGTACATATGAACTTTTGGTTCGTACATACGAACATGTGGCGATCTAATGTAGGGGACGTTTCAAACTGCCATAAAAATGATCTTAAATGTCTGATCATCTTGGATGAACACATGTTCATTTGTACGATCATTTGGTCAAAAGTCTATATGAAAGGACGCCTCGGAACTTGTATGCTTACAAAGAATCATTTTATTTTTGGACTCATTCGTTCATCCATATGAAATATTTTTCGTACGTACGAACCCAAATTCGTATAAGATGAAATGACTTTCGTCTGTATGAAAACTCATTTTTTCTTTAAATTGAAGGGTTTTGAACTCAAATTTCATCACTTCAAAAATCCCTTTCAATCTTCTATTCTCCTAGATCTTTTTCATGGCTAGTTCAAGCAAGAGAGTTAGGCAAGCAAAGGTACTCGCTAAGGGACCCCCTAAAAACTCAAGTGAAAACTTTCTGTCCAAAGAAAATGAGGAGTCATTCCCTAGGTTTGCATCCCCCAAAATCACTCCCTCGAGAGTTCTTCTTCAAGAGCAACTCAACTTTAAGGTAATGCACCTTTTTGCTTCCACCCAGTTTGGCCTTATTCTCAGTCTGATCCATTTCTACAATAAGGAGACCTTCTACTACTTTCTTGCTAATATGTCCTTTAACTCTGACCATTTTGAAATTAGGTCTTCTATTTTAAGAAGAAAGTAGAGATAAAAAAGAAGATTTGGGAATATTTTTAAACTTAAGGACTAAATGGATTAGAGCCCATACTTTGACCTCTTCCTTTGATTTTGATTATTATGCAATAAATGATGTTCTTAGAGGGTATGGTGGGGTAACTCATATACCCAATGTGTCAACTCTTAGTCAAAAAGCCCGTATCACCTAGCATGTTCTTCGTACCTCCATTATACCTAAAGCTGGTGATCCAGTAAATATTACTCCTCTTCTTTCTATAGTGACCTATCTAATTCTGACTAGCCAATATATAGATGAAGCCTAACTAATCATTGACTACATTTATGGACTTTTTGAGATTGGCCATGTCTCCATTAAAAAAAAGAAAAATATTGCCTTAGGACATCTTGTGACCTATATTTTGGAAAAGAAATATGATCTAGTCCATCCAGATCAAGATCTAGAGGAGCCTCTCTACTAGAATGATGGATCTTTTCGAGCAATCTTCAATAAAGAAACATAAGTGATAAGTAGTGATTCTGAGGAGGAAAGGAGAAGAGCTGCACCTGCACCTGCTGGTGAACCAAATTATCAAGATTTGGTTCACAGGTTTGATCGTCTTGAGACTCATTTTGATCAATGCTTTGATCAACTTGAAACTCATTTACAACAGTAGGATGCTCAGTAACATCATGATATGGGATGGATGCGAGAGTAAATTGATGGTATAACCTCTAATATGGCTATGATGAGTAGCTATTTTAACTTCTACAACTAGTCACCTCCTCAAGATCAGGGCCCGTCTAAGTGATGAATGTATTTGTTTTATGTGTTTTTCTCTACTACATGGGATGTGATGTGATGTTACCAGTGATGTTTTTATGTATTTATGTTATGTTTTAGTTAAGTCTTATGTTTTATGTGTTTTTCAATTGTCAATGTAATGATATCATTCATGTATAATGTACTATCTTCTACAAAAGATATCAATAAAAGTTATCTTGTCTTGTTTTAATATTTTTTACTTCATTTTTGAAATGTATGTTAGCGTATATGAACATTCTTCAAATTTTTTATCTCAAAAGTGTTATATCCTAAATTACAATTCAAAATTTAATTCATTAGAAAATATAATTTTTAATAATTTAAGTTGTGATTATAACTTGATCTAGTCAAGAATGTCAATCTCATGATATTTTCTTATTTTTTTATTTCTCTTATCAATATAAATATTGTTGTACTTAGAGAAATATACAAATGTACAAAAATCAAAAGAATGCGCAATGGTTCGCAATTTGAAAAAGAGGCACAAAATAAGCTCACAAGTAAAAAGATGCACAAAAATGTACCACAAATATTGAAAAAGATGCGCAAAGCGCCACATGTGGTAGTTGATTCTTTCCTCAATCTTTCAATCTTTCAATTCAAATTGATCTTCTGTACAATTTTATTTAGTATTAAAATTTAAAATATACAAATTTTACATTCATCTACTTTGCAATGATTTTTGTTTATCTCACTATCTAAATTGATTCATATTTTTAATATTTTTATCTTGTCTATGTTATGTCTCTTCTTAAATCATATGAATCTTCCTATTTCTCTAATGATCGTCAATTGTATTTGCAAATATATCTCAATCTCTTTCAAGGATCAATTATCAAAGGATTATCATATGACTTCTTATATTTCTATTTTAGTTCTTTTTCTTCTTCTCTTTTTGTTATTATCAAAAAAGGAGAGAAATATTGTTCGTATTTGTTCGTATCTATCTCGTTGCATTTGTTTTATCATTGCCGTGCTTTGTATTCTAGTAATCATGTGTTCTATTCTGTTATGTGTTCAAAATTAAAAAAAAAAGGAATGACGTGCAATGCCTCTTTATTCTCACATATTTTATCAATTTAGGGGCAGTTTATGAGATACTTAGAATTTGAAAATTATACAAACAATAATTATTTGGTTATCATCAAAAAGGGAGAGATTGTTAAGAGAGTCGCTACTTAGCTTTTGCATATTTTACATTCTTACAACTTGTATAGTTTTGATGATTCTAAATATTATTTTTCTAATTATTATTTTCTCCTAACAATTTTCAAAAGAATTGTTTTTGCTCTTGTGTGGACTAACATTTCAGGATAATCGTACTCCAGACTAACGAAGACTTCAAATCAAATTCAGCTTAAGATATTTTATACATTGAAGTCTGTATTTTTCATCTTATTAAATCTGAGAGAATGTGATTGTAATTAAGCAACCTAGCGCACACACACTGGGGGAGATCTTTAAAAGGCAAAATTTGTTATACTGATCGTACAGGACGATCAGATCAGTTATACCCCTCGGAGATCAATAGAATGAATAGAAAAGTGAGAAATTTTTCTAAGTTCTGGTCATCCAGATGAATTTTCCTATTCGTCCCTAGACAATCTCCTCTGGAACCTCACTTTATACTGTTAGTCCAGACGAAGTGTACCATTCGTTCCTGGACTATCTCATATGGATCCTCACTTTGAACTATTCATCCAGACGAAGTACATCTTTCATCCCAGGACGATGTCCTCTAGACCCATGGCTTGAACTAATCGTCCAGACAAACTTCTATATTCATCATAGGATGATGCTTTCTAGATCCATGAATTGAACTAATCATCCAGACGAACTTCTATATTCGTCCCAGGCGATGTCCTCTGTTCCTTAAAAATATGGACCATCCTGTAGTTTTGTCCAAATGAACCTTTGATATAACTGTTCGTACTAGATGAACTTAGTTCGTATGGGACAATAATCGGGTACGAAGTAATTTCATGCCAATACATATTGGGTTTGTATGCAACAGTTTTTACACTGTTTTTACGTACGAAATCACTATTGTACGGGACGATCGAGTGCTTACAGAATTGAAAATTAGCAATTTTTGGACGGTTTTTCGTGTCTTTCCTATGAAAGGTCCACTTAAAATTGTCTTGTTATCTTTTTGTTCATTAGTATCCATGTAAATTGAAGGGAGATTGAAGGAGAGAGTGTGAGAGAGTGTTTGAAGGAGGATTCTTACTACTGGAGCATGAAGGATTCACTTTGTACTCAAAGGTAAGAATCTCTAATTATGATTTGTGATTACTTCACTCTTTTTTCTCATCCTTCTAAATTTCTCGTGAGAAGATCTTTCAAGGAGATTCGGTTCTCTACCGACACTCATGGAGTGTGAACAGCGGGAGGTTCTTTGCCTACACTTGGAGAGTGTGAAAGGACGAAGTGTTCTCTGCCTACACTTGGAGATTGTGAAAGGACAGACGGTTCTCTGCTTACACTTGGAGAGTGTGGAAGGAAGAAAAGTTCTCTGCCAACACTTGGAGAGTGTAAAAGGATAACGGTTCTCTGCCGCACCGGGTAGGGGTGGAAGAGAATTTTTGTGAAGGCTTCTTCGCCTTGCTGTGGGTACAAAAGGAGAGTCACTAGTGGTATTAGTGCAATACTCGGAGGGTGCCTCCGGGGAGTTGATGTAGGTCGTGTTTGATCGAACCACTATAAATCTTGTGTCTTTTTATTTTTTGCTGCTTTTTTACTTTATTGTTTATGTTGATCTGTGGTTGAAAAATCTTTTTTCAAAAATTCATGAAATTTTTTATTGGTTTAAAAATTAAAGAGGGAAATTTTTAAATTACCAATTCACCCCCCTCTTGGTTAGCCGCTGGGATATAAGCTAAAATCTAACAACCTAATTCATATTGAACAAGTTTCAACACACATGTTACAATAATTTCTAAAAATTAAGTACTATAGGAGTGAATTCTAGATTAGGAACTTAATCATCTACACAATTGGAGAATCAAAAATTAATTTAAGATTTTAATATGCAAGGGATTGAAAATAATAATTTCATTGGATGATAAAATATTCCTTACTACAATACATATAATCTAGGTTACAGGAACCATCCAAATTTTAATTGGTCAAATAATATTGTCGGGAATAATCAATAGAATTCTAGTCAAAATAATCAAGGAGTAAATTGGAACAAACCTCAACAACCTATTGTTAGCCCTAGATCTTCATATAATTCAGGATTTAATCAAAGAATTCAATTTGGAGTAGAAAATCACCATTGGAAAACATAGTGATTCAGTTAGGAACTTAATTATAAAATCAAGTTGCTTCTATTGAAAATTTAGAAATCCAATTAAGTAAGCTTGCAATTTTAGTTACTAATATACCTCTTGGATCATTGCCTAGCAATATAGAAGTTAGCCCAAAGGAAAAAAGAAAAAGATCCAAGTGAGAATTATTTGAAGAGTTGTAGTAATGTACCCCAGCCAAATTGATAGATCTAGGCAAATCTAGCCGAAGATTGTAAACTTTGCATTACATAATAGGCAACCAGATTTATGTTTGGTGTACCATATTATTTTGAATTTACAGGAGTCATGTTGCATATGTTATTATTTATCACATATTTTCATTTTATTCTTATAATTAAAATTAAAATCTAAATTTAATCAATAAGAAAATAGCACAAATTTAATTGAGTTCCATAGTGTTAAATGATATAATGTTGTAGCACTATGCTCACAAGCTCCATAATTTTGAAAACAAGTGCTACAACACTAAACCTCAAGAAAATTCTCATCTCTAACCATTATTTGCTTATTTAATTAAGTGCAAAAGCACTAATTGCTTGAGCATCACAGCGCCTAGTCATTCAAGTCAAACAAAAGCATGGTTCTAGTAAGTTAAAAAATTTGCACTATCATAACTTTAATTATGAATCTTTGCTAAGTGTCGCAACACTAATAACTAACATTGTTACACATTCATTATTATTTCATTAATAATATTACGATAATTATTGACAAAAGCACTGCTGTGCTTAGACATGTCAAATGCTTCAATAGTATCCAATTCCAAAGTGATTTTACAAGTTCCAAAAACTAGCATCACAGAGCCACATAGCTTGGACCATTGCAATGCCCGTCAATTTGACAACTTCTTTGTGTTTTTCAGACATTGAGCACTAGGGAGCTATTTCTTGCAGCACTACAACACTCCATTGACTTATAAAATTAGGGGTGTTATGTTTTTTATTTAATTTCAATCATAACATATCAGTTCCTTCAAACTCTTCTCGTTTTTAATCCTCTCAAGCTTGATGACCCCTAAAATATTTGGAAATAGGAGGACTTCCTCTTTATTTGATAACATCGAATTCATTTTTATTAAAGTAAAATCTAGGTTTGTTGATTTGTTTATGACTAAACAACTGATTTATGAGAGGAGTTTTTAGAAACCAAGCCACCCAATTATGCAGATCATTGTGAATAGGGGTTGATAAATTTTTTGCAAAGACCCATTTTCTTCCATTATAAATATGGTCAGAGAATTTTTTCTAACGGAAAGGAGGTAGTGGATAACAATTGTTATGTTAGGTGTAAGGGGAGCCATTTAAATTCTATGGTAATAAATAAAATCTACAAACTTAGGGATTTTTAATTTGATGAATATACTGCTTTTATTGGGACACCAATAGATCCTCATAATATTCAGAATATTCTTTATGGACCCAATAGTGGAGAGACTTGGAAAAAGAGAGAAAACAAAATTATCGGTTTCCCTTCCTCCTACCTAACCCAAACCTCTAAATCCTATTACTATTTCATTTCAGCATGTATATTACCTAGTATGAATATTAGCAAAGTTAATCATGATCTAACCTTATTAAATTATGTTATTCAAATAGGTTAAACCATTGATGTAGGGAAGCTTATTTCTCCTCTCTTATGTACATCATTATGGGTATCACTTTTATTAGGTTAGGGCACTCTTCTCTTATTTATGCTTTGTGTGTTGTAATAATTATAAGGTGGGACCAAACTAAAGAATAATTATTCCCTATTATAGCCCTTACAAAAAGATTTTTTTTTGGATTTAATTTGTCTAAGAATGAAGAGGAAAAAGGAGACCTTAGTGAGCCTAGTGTCTGAGAGGCCTAGTAGCAATAATAGAGGTAGGAGTACAAGAACTCCTTGAACTTTGGGAGATCATGTGGCTGAGTAGAGAGAGAAGCTATAAAAGGTGATGCACTTCTATGAGGAAACCAAATATTGGTTACTGAAGATGAGGATATGGATAACCCATAGTATGGACCATCAGGAAAAGTATTATAGAAACAATTCTAACTTGAATGATGCTCTTGTTAGAATGTTTAGAAATTATTCTTTTATGGAGCATCCTGATCAACTTCAATTTCAATCTGTACTATCTTATGATCCTTTTATTTGGCAGCTTGATGAGAGAGGCCATAATGATGATGAAGATGAGGAGGAGGAGGAGGAGGAAGACCCAAACTCAACTACTTAGAAGGTTTCTTTAGCTTGAGGAGAGCGAGGGTCATTGTATGGTACTTTTGTTGGGTATCATATTTTTATTTTTATTTTCTTTTCCATTTCTTTGCTTGGGGGGATCCCAGCTATATGTTGGAATACTATTATTATGTTAGCATGATTGGAAATATGGCTATGATAGACACTGGTTATGATAGTTAGAATGGTGCCTTAAGCACTAATTATCTTACACCTTGTGTTTATTTTATATGTAACAACATGTTTTATAATTTTCTATAATTCATATGAAAGCATGTGTGATTTACTAATGTTTAATTTTATTTTTATTTACATTTAATTAAATTCCTCTTGTACTAAAAATTTATATTATCTTTCATTTATATCTCTGCATTCTAATTATTTAATTAAAGTTTAGAAAAAATGATAATTAAAAATTATATAAAAATTAGGATAATAATAAAACTTTAGATTATAGTTCAAATGAACATTGTGTTATAATTCATAATTTGGGAAAACTATTAATAAAACTAACTTAGATCATTTAATTTATTAACTTAGCTTAAATTTATAAGTTATACATTTATACTATGACTCTTTGAACTAAAGATGAATAATTAAAGTTAAAGAATAGAATGGGTAGATTGAAGTTGAAAATCATAGCAACCTGAATTTAGAATTTGAAATTTTATTAAATACATAGATTAAACTCATTAAGATTGCAAGAAGATTTTAAGCAAAATTGATATTCAAAATCATTAATTATGTACTACATAAAAATAAAACCAAAAAAAAAAGTGAAAAGAGTTTTAAAAGAAAAGAAAAAAAATAAAGTGAGTACATTTAAGTATTGGTATCAAATAAAATCTTGGAGTCTAACTACAATCTTTTACTTAAATTCACAAAGGATACGAAGGGAGAACTACTACAAATGCTAGTGAACTTATGAAATTTCAATTTTAACTACAAACACATCTAATCATTAAGCTTCACTATTCAATGCAAAATTCAAAATTCAATTATTATATTAGTAGCATGTAAAATCAAGATAAGCAATAATAAGGATGATTAGTTAGGATAATTATTAATATATTTCCAAAATAAAATTATAACTTTGTTCATTCCTACTACTTCTAGACTGTGATATATTATCATATATTTTAATAATTTTATATTATGAATTTTTACTTTGGTTATTTGATTCATTAGAATTATAGATTTTTTTTTAATTTTCTTGAGGACAAGTAAAAGATTAAGATGGGAAGATTTTGATAAGTATAAAGTATGTAAAATTTTATGTGTTTTATTTTTAATAAAAATTAATTAATTTAGTTATTTTTGTAGGAATAACTCAAAAATGGCAGAAATTCTAATAAGCCTACGATACTATGCATCCGATGAAATCATGCCGCAACATCGCCCATTTATAACAATACAGAGCTAAGTTCTATGTTTGTAAATGTTGCAGTAACTACATAGCCAATACCACAACATTATCAGTGCCACGACGTCAAAATGTTATGTTGATAGTGCCGAATTCTCATTTTTTAAATGCGACAACGCCACAATTTCTCATGCCATGGGGCCATTGTTTTCGACTCAAGTGCTATACTGCTGAAATGTTAATAGTGTTATGAAATTTTAATTATAACTTCCAAGGACCATATTATATAAGTGAAGAGACATGAATTTTCACTAAGTAATCGATCCACAGAAGTGAGTATCGCAGTATTGTAGAGTTATATCACTGAGGTGCTAGTTAACATCATGGGCACCACAACTCCAATCTTCCAAGCACTGCAACACCAGATGCCTTTTGTATTTTCCTAGCTATAAATAGTTTTGATATTATATTTGTATGGGAGTTCAGTCACATGTGTAAATTTAGTACATTTTAGAGTACTCCTTTAGTTTCCTCTTAGAGTAAGATCGAAGGGAGGATAGGGAAGTACAAGATACAAACATTTGGAGTGTTTAGCCTATATTTCTTGAAGCAACTCTATAAGTGATAGGGAGGAGTGTAGAAAATATACTTTGATCATTTTTGGTGATATCACTTTCTTGTATTTTCTTTCTTCCATGAATTTAAAGAAAATGAGTTTGTTTTTCATTTATTCAGTATCTAGCTAATTCTCTAATTTTGGGTTGATGATGTAACGTACATGCTAAGTACTAGTGAAAACACTTACTCTATAAATGTTAAAAGATTTTTTTAACATTATCTCATTTTTAATTTAATGCACATAGTGACCAAATTTGTAGATAAAAAATAATGTGATACATAGCCATGATGGATGAATAAAAGAACAATTAAGAATATTAATATAAGATGTTTGCCTACCTAGACATTGGATATAAAATATTTTAAGCTCTTAAAGAGATATTATAATTATAGGAGGTTAGCATATATCATTTTACTACAACAAGCTCGACAGAGATCTAAGGATGCATATGCTATGAATCACATCTACAATTAAGAGTTTCATTAAGAAAGATATGAAATTTACAAATATCTATCTAAAACACTTTTTTATCAAATATTATATCCAATTTTTTTTATTATTTTATAAAGTGACATAATCTCCATAAATTATATTTTTATTTTTCTATGATAATTATTACAATTAAAGTCCTATTGTTGTTTGTTATAATTAAACAAACATATTCGTGGGTTCGACACTATACTATATCACTTCATTACTTGATTTAGCACATATACATACATAGATTGAGTGAAATTTATTATTTTTATATCAAAAAAAATTTAAGCATTTTTTTGGGGGTGGTAGAACCCTAGATTTTTATACAATTCAAAGTTCACTCCTTAAATCGTACATTAGGTTTTTGGCACCATCGCTACAAAAGTATTTTGTTTTTTACAATTTTAACTATATTATTGAATTGATTGCATTGTTAGACATACATGTATATATTTTTTATTTTATTTTGTTTTCTTATTGTATTTTCATAGTTTCATGCTTTATAAACAAAGAAAGAAATATTAGTTATTTGACTCTAAAATAGAAAGAATCCTTTCAAAAATTTGGAAAACAAAAAAGAGAGTAAAAATGGTTGATCCTATATTAGATCAAGATCATTCTAGACCTTTTAAGAATTATTCTAACCCTTTAATAGAAAAAAATTCATCAGAGTATTAATAGACCTATGATCCAAGATAAGAATTTTTAATTAAAACATGTCATAATTCAAATGGTTCAAAAATCCTAGTTTTTTAGAACACATGTTGAATATCCAAAATTACACTTAGCAAGTTTCTAGTAAATTTTTGCACCTTTTAAGTATAATGATGTCAATGATTATGATGATATAGAACTTAAATTATTTTCATTTTCTCTGAGAGATAAAGCTAAGATGTTGTTGAATTCTTTATCCTCAAGCTCTATAACAACTTAGAATGAGTTTGATCATAAGTTTCCTGTGTTATATTTCTTACCTTTAAAGATTTTCAACCTTAGAAATGATATTACTTCTTTTACCTAGTTTGATGGAAAATCCATTAATGAAAGTTGAGAGAGATTTAAGGAAATGCCCTCACCATGCTTTACGTGATTGGTTTATTATTTAAATATTTTATAATAGATTAGTTGGATCTCTTAGAGAAATCATAATTGCTACAATTGGATTTTCATTAATGTCTAAGCTATTTGGGGAAGCTTATGAATTAATAGAGGAAATGACTACTAGTAATTTCTAGTGGCCTATTGATTTGGTTAATCCTAAGAGACTAGAAGGAGTTTATGAATCTGACAATTTAACAATGTTACATGCACAAGTTATAGTAATTTTTAAGAACTTTAGCACAATATGAGTGAATTCTAGATTTGAAACTAAATTATCTATGTAATTGAAGGATAAAAATTTAATTGAAGATATTAATGTGCAAGAGATTTAAAATATTAATTTGATTTGAAGACAAAATAATCACTACTAACATACATATAATCAAGGTTAGATGAATCATCCTAATGTTAATTGGTTAAATAATATTGTTGGTAATAATAAATGGAATTCTAATCAAAATAATTGAGTAAACTAGAACAATGCTCAATAACTTGCTATTAATCTGAGACCTGCATATAATTCAGGATTTAATCAAAGTTAACAATTTGGAAGTTGAAAATTACAATTAGAAAATTTACTAATGTATTTAATAACTTAATTGAAAAATTAATCAGCTTCAATTAAAAATTTAGAAACCCTATTAAGTTGTCTTGCCATTTTAGTTAGTAGCAGACCTCATGGATCATTGCTCAACAATATTGAAGCTAACCCAAAGGAAAGAAAGAAAAAGATCCAAGTGATAATTATTTGAAGAGTGGTAGAAATATACCCCAACCAAATTGATAAATTTAGGCAAGTTTGGCAAATGACTATAAACTTAGCATTGTATGAGAGGTAACCCATATTTATATCTACTATGTCATGTTATTTTGAATTTACCTAAGTTATGTTGCATATGTTGTTATTTTCGGCATGTTTTCATATTATTCTGATAATTAAAATTATAATCTAAATTTAATAAATAAGAAATGAGCACAAATTTAATTGAGCGCTATAGCATTAAATGACATAACATTGTGACACTAAGATCCAAAGCATCACAATTTAAAAAACAAGTGTTGTAGCACTGAATCTCAAGAAATACTTGTCTTTAAACAAAATTTGCTTAGTTAAGTAAGCATCATAGTGCTGATTATTAGAGTAGTGCAGGTTGTTAGAGCAGTGCAGGGCTTAGTCATTCAAGTCCAATAATAGTTTGGTTCTAACAAGTCAAAAGAAGGTGTATAGTCATAACTTTAATTACAAACTTTGATAAGCATTGCATCATTGATAACTAATGGCATAACACCATTACACTTTCATTATTATTTCATTAACTACATCATGGTAGTTACTAACACAAGTGCTACTATGCTTCACGTGTCAACCACTACAGCGATAGCCAATTCTAAAGTACACTATAAGTTCCGAAAACTAGCATCACTATGCTACAAGGATTGGACCGCTGCTGCACCTATCAATTTGACAGGTTTGTCATTTTATTCATATATTGAACACCGTGGTGCCATTTCTCATAGCACTATAGTGTTCCGTCAACTTATAAAATGGAAGGGCTACATTTTTCATTTCATTTCATTCATAACATATTAAATCCTTCAAACTCTTCTCCTTTGTAATCCTCTCAAGCTTTATAGCCCCTAAAATATTTGGAAATAAGAGGGATTCCTCTTCCTTTGATAATAGTATATTCATTTATTTTGATGCAGAATCTAGGTTTGTTTATTTTGTTGTGACCAACTAACTAATTCCTGAGAGGGGTTTCCAGAATTCAAGCAGCCCAATTATGTAGATCATTGTGAGTAGGGGTTGGTAAAATTTTTATGAAGAACCATTTGCTTCCATTGTAAATATGGTCAGAGATTTTTTTGCTAATGGAAAGGTGGTAGTAGATAATAAATTCTATGTTAGGGGTAAGTGGGTCCCTTCAAATTCTATGGAAATAAACAAGATCTACAAACTTAGGGATTTTGAAATTTAATGAATACACTGCTCTACTAAGGTGTTTTTCTTTCATTATGCTATTCCATTTTACTAAGGAGTTCTAGGGACAGAGAAAATATGTTATATTTCTATCTCTTAATAGAAGGATTCAAATTTTTCATTTTGAAATTCCCCACCATGATCACTATGGATTGTTGAGATTTCGCACCCTAATTTTCATTGAAACTAAGTGAAGAAAGTTTTAAATTCCTCAAACAACTCATTATTATGTGCTAGGAACCTTACCCAAGTGAACATAGAGAAGTTGTCTATAATAATAAATCCATAATTCTTCCCACCTAGGCTAGCTATGCTAACGGGACCAAATAGGTCCATGTGAAGGATTTCTAGTGACCTAGATATATTCATATCCTTTATTGAATGAAATGATTATTTTACTTGTTTTCCTAATTGGTAGGCATCACATAGATGGTCCTTAGTGAAGTCTAACTTAGGTACACCTCTAACTAGGTTTTTTTTAGTGATATTCCTATGTATTTTCAAGCTAGCATGTCACAGTCTCCTATGCCATAGCAGAGAATCATCCATTATTATTTTTAATCACAGTGAATTTGAATTTTAAATACAATCAATATCTAACATGTAAACATTATTTATTCATTTTCCTTCCAATACAAGTTTATTATTTAGGCTAATCAAGCATTTGTCAGAGAGAAATTTTATGTCAAAACCTTTGTCACACAATTGCCTAATGCTTAACAAATTATTCTTTAAACCATCAACTAATAAAATATTTTCAATTAAAAAAATTTTAACATTTCCAACAATACCAGAGCTCACAACATTTATGGTGGTATTATCTCTTAAATTCACTTTGCCTCTAGTCCTAGTGTCCAGTGTAATATACTTCTTCATATCTCTAGTCATATGTCTTAAGTAGCCACTGTTAAGATAGTTGCTATTAGAATGCTTTACATTTTGCAACTTATGTAGTTTTGATGATTCCAAATATTATTGTTCAAATGTGTAGTTATCTCCTAACAATTTTAGAAGATTTGTATTTGCTCTTATGTGTACTAACATTTCAGGAAAAACGAACTCAAAACTACGAAGACTTCAAATCAAATTCAGAATGAGATACTTTGTAAAATTTGAATTTTGCACTTCTTTGAAATTAAATTGAAAGGGAGTGATTGTAATTGAGTGAATAAAAACAAGCACACACACACATAAGGAGATCATAAAAATTTTATACTGATCGTACTGGACGATATCCGTTCGTACGGGACGATCAGACAGTTATCTCCTATTGAGCACATGGAACGAATAGGAACTTGCTTGAAAAATTTTCTAAGTCCTATTCGTCCGAAACGAATTTTATAATCGTCCAGGACGATTGATTCTCTGTAAAATTTTCATCCAGACGAAATTAAAATATCGTGCATGGCGATTGGTCCTCTGGAAAATTTTCGTCTAGACGAAATTAAATATCGTCCAGGACGATCTGGTCTCCGGAAAATTTTCGTCCAGACAAAATTAATAATCGTCCGGGACGATCGGTCCTCTGTAAAAATTTCATCCAGACGAATAAATTTTCGTCCAAACGATTAACCGACTTAGAACGATTTTCAACAGTTTCTAGAACTGACCTAGTAATAACCGTTCGTACCGGACGAACTTAGTTCGTACGGGATGATCATCTTGTAAGAAAATATTTCGTACACATATACAAATAGGGTCGTTTCAAAGCATTTAAGTAAAATCATCCAGGACGATCCACGATCGTACGAGATGATCCACTGCGCACAGAATTGAAAACTTGCGGTTTTTGGGCGGTTTTTCTTGTCTTTTGTATAAATAGTCCAAATTAGACTTCCACCCAATCTTTTTGTCATTTGATCTTCGTGCCTCTTGAGAGAATAGCTAAGGAGAGAGTGTGAGAGTGCATTCAAAGGAGAATTCCTACCACTGGAGCATGAAGGCTTCACTTGGAGTTCAAAGGTAAGAATCTCTACTTGTGAATTGGGATTACTTCACGCTTTTCTTTCTTCCTTCTAGATTTCTTGTGAGAAGATCTGTCAAGGAGATCCGGTTCGCTACCGACACTTGGAGAGTGTGAATAGCCGAAGGGTTCGCTGCCTACACTTGGAGAGTGTGAATAGCCGAAGGGTTCGCTGCCTACACTTGGAGAGTGTGAAAAGACGACGGTTCTCTGCCAACACTGGGGATTGTGTAAAAGGATGACGGTTCTCTGCCGCACCGGGGAGTGTTGAAAAGAGTGTGTTGTAAAGGCTTCTCCGCCTTGCTGTGGGTGCAAAAGGAGAGTCACTATTGGTATTAGTGCAATACTCAGAGGGTGCCTCTAGGGAGTGGATGTAGGTCTGGTTTTAGACCGAACCACTATAAATCTGGTGTCATTTACTTTACTATTTTTACGTTTCCGTATTTTATTTTTAGTCTTAAGAAACTCTGTGGTTGAAAAACTTTTTCTACAAAAACTTAAAAGAAACATTTTCATTTCGGTTCAACATAATTTTAAAAAGAGGGTTTAAAATTTTAAAACTACCAATTCAACCCCCCTCTTGGTAGCCTTGGGACATTAACTTAGGCTTAACAACCTAATTACTAGACTCAACAAGTGGTATCAGAGCTTCGTTTTAAAATCATAAGTTTGAACTACTTTTTGATTAACGTAGATGGCTACATTCGGAAACCGAAACACACCTGAAGGTTACTTTATCACTAGACCTCCACTGTTTGACAATATTTCTTTTGATTTTTAGAAAACATGCATGTCTACTTTCTTACAGTCACTTGATTATCGCATGTGGATGCTAGTCCAGGAAGGTTACATAAAACTAACTAGATTAGTTGATGGAGTTAGGGTAGAAACACCTTTTGCAGATTGGACTATAGAAGAATGTGACTTAGCACAATTAAATGCCAAATGTCTAAATAGTTTCTTTTGTGCTTTAAAATCTGAAGACTACATGCGAGTTTCCACTTGCAAAAGTGGAAAGGACATATGGGATAGACTTTGTATAACTTATGAAGGGACAAATGAGGTTAAGCAATCAAGACTCAATATCTTGTTACATGACTATGAATTATTTCGCATGAAACCTAATGAATCTATTTCTGACATGTACACAAGATTCACACAAATTGTCACTTCTTTGCATGCACTTGGTAGGGAATTAACAAATGCTGAAATGGTCAATAAAATTCTTTGATGTTTACCTACTGCTTATGATGCTAAAATTACTGCAATTACAGAGTCTAAAGATCTAAACATATATTCTATTGACAATCTTCTTGTTCACTCTTGCTTATGAGCAAGGAGTAAGTCAAAAAAAGATTGATGCAGGTGAACCACGAAAGGAGAAAAATATTGCACTAAAAGTGGAAGAGTCGGAGAGTGAACACTCACAACCTGAGGATGAAGATGATATTGCACTGATGACTAGACAATTCAGAAGCTTTTTAAAGAGGAAACAGAAGAGACGTCAGCAATGGAATAGAGGTAAGTTTAACAGAAATTGCAAGGTTTCTAATGAAGTGATTTGTTATGAATGTAGGAAACCAGGTCATATAAAGACTGATTGCACAAAACTCAAAGCCACTCCTAGCAAGGAAAAGGTAGAGGAGAAACCAATGGTAAAGAAGGGCAAGAAGAAGTTTTAAAGAGCCTTCTGGGCGGACTCAGCTTCAGACTCATCTGAGACTGAAAAAGAAGAAGAAGTCACCAACCTTTGCTTGATGGCAGATAATGTTGAACAATCAGATCAAGAAGAGGAGTGCTCTCACACAAGACCTCGTGGGAGCATATGGTACCTGGACAGCGGATGTTCAAAGCATATGACTGGAGATACTGCTCAATTTATAACGCTGGAAGCCAGGAATGGAGACAAGGTTACACTTGGAGATAATATAACAAAGAAAGTGATTGGATCTGGTATGATTGGAAATTTCAAAAACTTTTTCATAGATAATGTGTTATAGGTTGAAGGCTTAAAACATAATCTGTTAAGTATAAGTCAGCTATGTGATAAGGGCTATAATGTAAAATTTTTACCTACTAGCTGCATATTAAGCCTAAATAGAAAAGAAGTTTTAAATGGAAAAAGGGTAAACAATGTTTACATGCTAGATTTGAATTCTATTCAATCTCCTACTACTTTTTGTTTGAAAACTGTTTCTGATGAATCATGGCTTTGGCATAGGAGACTTTGTCATTCTAGTTTGAAAAACCTTAGAAGAATTACCCAAAAGAACTTAGTGAGAGGTATACCAAAACTAGACTTTACTAAGGACCACCTTTGTGATGCATGTCAATTAGGAAAATAAGTGAAGTCCTCTTTTAAGTCCAATAAGGATCTTAGAACTAGTAAACCTTTAGAAATTCTTCACATGGATCTTTTTGGACCAGTAGGAACTGTAAGTCTAGGAGGGAAGGTATACGGATTTGTTATAGTTGATGATTTCTCAAGATTCACCTGGGTTAGATTTCTTTTTCATAAAAGTGAATCATTTAAGGAATTCAGAAATTTTTCAATGTGGATTCAAAGAAAACTAGAATGTGAAATAAATTCTTTACAAAGTGATCATGGAGGAAAATTTGAAAATGAAAGATTTGAAAATTTTTGTAAAGAAAAAGGGATTGATCACAATTTTTCGGCACCTAGAACCCCTCAACAAAATGGGGTAGTTGAAAGGAAAAACATAACATTAATAGAAGCCGCCCGAGCAATGTTGGCAGAATACTCACTTCCTAGATATTTTTGGGCTGAGGCGGTTAGCACTGCATGTTATGTTCTTAATAGGGTGAATGTAAGATCAAATTTAAATAAAACACCCTATGAGTTGCTAAAAGATAGAACACCTAACTTGTCTCATTTGCATGTTTTTGGTTGCAAGGTGTTCATTCATAACAATGGAAAATCTGCCTTAGGAAAATTTGATCCAAAATCAGATGAAGGAATGTTTGTTGGATATTCAAGTGTTGGAAAATCTTATAGGGTATTCAACAAAAGAACTTTAGTCATTGAAGAAACCACACATGTTGTATTTGATGAATCTGGAAATTTGGAAGAGCCAAATGTTGTTGAAGAAGAGATTGAAGAAAACTCCCAAAAGATTGATAGATTAAATTTGGAAGAAAATGTGGAAGAGAATTTGAAAAGAGAAAACTCTTTGCCTAGAGATTTGAGATTTTCTAAAAATCACCCAAGAGAATTGATTATAGGTAAACCTAGTGAGGGTGTTAGAACTAGGCGTGGATTAAACAAGAAAGTCAATCATTCAACCTTTATTTCAACAATAGAACCCAGTAATATTGATCAAGCACTTTCTGATGAATTTTGGATATTGGCCATGCAAGAAGAGTTAAATCAATTTGTAAGAAATAAAGTTTGGGAATTAACCACAAGGCCAAAAGATTAAAGTGTTGTTGGAACCAAGTGGGTGTTCAAAAATAAAATGAATGACTCAGGAGTAGTCATTAGAAATAAGGCTAGATTAGTTGCTAAGGGGTATAATCAAATTGAAGGAATTGATTTTGAGGAGACTTTTGCCCCTGTAGCTAGACTTGAAGCAATTAGGGTTTTACTAGCCTTTGCCTGTTTTAAAGGTTTTAAATTGTTTCAAATGGATGTCAAAAGTGCCTTTTTAAATGGGGTAATTGAAGAAGATGTTTTTGTAAAACAACCTCCAGGCTTTGAAAATTCAAAATACCCAAATCATGTTTTCAAGTTAAAAAATGCATTATATGGATTGAAACAGGCACCTAGGGCTTGGTATGAGAGGTTGAGCAACTTCCTACTTGAAATATCTTTTTAAAAAGGAAGTGTGGATACAACTCTCTTTTTAAAGAAATTTGGAAAGGATATACTCATTGTTCAAATTTATGTGGATGATATCATTTTTGGATCTTCAAATAAAAATCTTTGTGATGATTTTTCTAAAACAATGAATAGTGAATTTGAAATGAGTCTAATAGAAGATCTAAATTACTTTCTAGGTTTTAGCATTAAGCAACTTGAGGAAGGAACATTTCTTAGCCAAACTAAATATATTAAGGACATCCTCAAGAAATATGAAATGGACAATGCTAAACCTGTTAGTACACCAATGAGTTCCTCAGTTCAGTTGGATAAGGACCTTAAGGGAAAATCTGTTGATGAAAAGAAATATAGATGGATTATTGGATCTTTGCTTTACTTGACTGCTAGCCGACCAGATATTATGTTCAGTGTTTGCTTATGTGCTAGATTTCAATCAGATCCAAAAGAATCACATTTGACAGCAGTGAAAAGGATTTTAAGATACTTACTAGGAACTCAAAACTTAAGAATTTGGTATCCTAAGTTTAGCTCTTCATTTGAAATTGTTGGTTATTCAGATTCTGACTTTGCAGGCTGTAGAGTGGATAGGAAAAGCACTTCTGGAACATGTCAATTTATTGGAAATTCATTAGTTTCTTGGTCCAGTAGAAAACAAAATTCAGTAGTCCTATCTACTGCAGAAGCAGAATACATTGCATTAGGAAGTTGTGTGGCAAAAGTACTTTGGTTAAAACAACAGTTGATTGATTTAGGATTAACTATAGGCACTATTCAAATTTATTGTGACAATACTAGTGCTATTTGCATTTCCAAAAATCCTATTCAACATTCTAAAACCAAACACATTGACATAAGGCATCATTTCATAAGGAATCATATATCCAAGGGAGAAATTGAACTCACACATGTTTCAACTGAAAATCAACTTGCAGACATTTTTACAAAACCTTTAGCCTTTGATATCTTCAGTACATTAAGAACAAGGCTTGGTGTTATTGATTTGAATGCTTAAATAAAAATGTTTTTGCAACATTGATATTTATGTTTTCTTAGTTTATTTGTCTTTGATTTTTGTTTTAAATTTTGTGATTTTTGAGTGTTTTGAATGAGTTTATTTTAGATTCTGTGGTTTTGTCTTTGTTTTCTGTGTTTTGAATGTTTTGTTTGATTTTCTTCAATAAAAAATTCAAAAATCCAAAAATGTGTGGAAATCATCTGGGACGAAATTTTTCGTACTGGACGATGTGTGTAAAATTCAGTTTGCGTGATATGAAACGTTTTGAGAGCAGTTTTTAATGTAGTTCGTCTGTACGATCTAATGATCATCCAGGATGAAATATTTTTTTTCTCAAACGTTGGGACGATTGAATGCAGCGGTTGAGTGGATAAGGTAGTTTTAAATGTGAAGTTCGTCTGTACGAACTTTTTGTTCGTCCAGACGAACAGACGTCGTTTCATTGTAGGGGACAGTTTTCAACTGATATTAAAACGAATTAAATTTTGATCGTCTGTACGAAATTTTTTTGTCTGTACGATCGGTCAAGTCAAAAGTCTGTACGAAATGATGCATCGTAAATTGTGTTGATTACGAAAAGCCATTTCATTTTGGACGAATTGGATCGTCTGTACGAAATTTTTTCGTCCAGACGAACGATAATTTTCGTCCAGGACAAACTGTTTTCGTCCAGGACGAACGTATCGTTTTCTTTAAATATGAAGGCTTTCTAACTCAACAATCACATCTCCAAACTTCACTTTCAATCCTTTCAACTTCAAATTAATAATGGCCTCCTCAAGCAAAAGACAAAAGGTGTTGGCTAAGAAACCTCACAGAAATGCCTCTGAAAACTTCCTGTCAAAAGCAAATGAGGAATCTTTTTCTCGTTTTGCCTCTGCCAAAATAACTCCCTCTCGCATTCTGATTCAAAGCGAGATTCACTTTAAGGTAATGCACCTTTTTGCCTCCACCAAGTTTCAATTCATTATTTCTCTCGTCCACCTTTACAACAAACAAACCTTTTTCTATTTCCTAGCCAACATGAGTTTTAATTCCGACCACTCCTCCATAAGTTCTTTTGTTTTCAAACAAAAAGTTGAAATCACCAAGCACGACATTGGTGCCTTTCTGAACTTAAGAACTGAAGGATATAGAGCCCACACCCTAATGAGTGAAGACACTTTCAAATGGTATGAAGTCAATAGGGTGATTAGAGAAAATGGCCTAACATATCATGTTGCTAGAGTCTCAGGAATGACCAAAA
This sequence comes from Dendrobium nobile, assembly GCA_022539455.1. Taxonomy (NCBI): domain Eukaryota; kingdom Viridiplantae; phylum Streptophyta; class Magnoliopsida; order Asparagales; family Orchidaceae; genus Dendrobium; species Dendrobium nobile. The sequence continues at coordinate 41,360,723 of CM039723.1, forward strand.
ATGCCCGAATCATCCAGCATATCCTTCGATCTTCAATCATTCCTAAAGCTGGTGATAGGATCAATATTACCCCTCTCCTTTCTGTTCTAACCTTTTTGATTATGGATTGTAAGCCTATCGACGAAGCCCAACTTATCCTAGACCATCTCTATGGACTTTCAAAAATTGGGCATGCAGAACAGAAGAGAAAAAGGAACATCTCATTAGGACACTTAGTTACATACATTTTGGAAAAGAAATACAACTTAGTGCATCCTGATAATGAATACGAAGAGCCAGTATACTACAATGATGCTTCCTTCAGAGCAATTTTTAAGGAGGAAAAAGAGAAAGCACATGCCAGTGCTTCTGAAGAAGAAGAAGAAGGAGAGCAAACTTCTGCACCTCAATCAGATTATCAGAATCTGATTGAGAAATTTGATAGACTTGAGACTCATGTTGATCAAAGATTTGATCAAATTGATGCTCAACTTATGCAGCAACAACAGGATATTGGTAGTATCAGAAATGAAGTACATGAAATCAATACCAATGTTATGTTAATGGCCTCCTACTTTAACCTTTTTGGAGGCATTCCTCCTCCTCCTCTAGAAGAATAGAAAATGAGAGATGATTTTGTGTTTGTTGTACTTGTGTTTGTTTAAATGTTTGTTGTGTTAGTGTTTATTTTAGTATTTGTCTTAGTTATGTTTGTTTATGTTAGTTATTTTTGTTGTTGTTTTGATATTATGAAATGATCATGTAATCTTTCTCATTAATATCAATACATGTCGTAGTTGATTTATTTTTGGTTTGTTTTAGGAATGTGCTTAATTATTATGAATTTCATTAGTCTTATTTAATCTTAATTGTGCTTAAATTAGATTGTGATTTGAGATTAATTACATTAGAAAATCTAGTCTTTCTAAATTTAAACTTTGTTTATAACTTGTTATAATTAGAATTTTTAAATTCATGTCTATTCATTTAGACTACATAAAAGTTAATATTATTATTGCAATTTAGATGTTTATTTATTTTGTATTTCTTTGCTCAAGTGATATTTATGCACTTAGAAAAATTTGAAATTTTAGATTATTGATCTTGGAAAGAATTGGTTTCAATTACTCTTAAAAATTGTACAAAGAGTACAAAAATCAAAAGGAATGCGCAAAGATTCGCAAATATGAAAAAGAGGCACAAAATTAGCCCAATGTCAAAAGATGCACAAAAATGTGCCAAAAATTTGAAAAAGATGCGCAAAGCGCCACTTGTGGTAATTCTCTTCTTTCCAAATTCTTTCAATCTCTTAATTCAAATTGATCTTATGTTCATTTGTATTCTATTGAACTTTGAAATATAGAAATTTTTATTCAACTCTCTTGTAATGATTTTCTATATTCAAATGTCTAAATTGAATCATGTTTTTGATAAATTCTTCTTACTTATAATGTTATATCACTTCTTAAATTCTATGAATTTCTATGATTTACCTAATGTTATTAGTTTAAGATTGCATACATTATGTCAATCACCATTTAGATTAAATTTTTAAATGAATTTCATATAATTACTTACATTTTTTGTCTATTTCTTCTTCACTTTTTGTTGTTGTCAAAAAGGGGGAGAAATTATTGTGTTTGTATGTTTTGTTTATTATTATGGTTGTATGTTTTGTTTTATTTTGATTGTTTTGATTATTGACTTTGTGATTTTGTTAAAAATTTTTGAAAAACAAAAATATTGTTCTTTGCTTCAAAATGCCTCCTTATTTTCATGTATTCATCAAATCAGGGGGAGTTTAGGAGATTTGTTTAAATTGAAACCATACAAACAATAATTGTTTTCCATCATCAAAAAGGGGGAGATTGTTAAGATAGTTGCTATTTGAATGCTTTACATTTTGCAACTTATGTAGTTTTGATGATTCATAACATTATTGTTCAATTGTGTAGTTATCTCCTAACAATTTTAGAAGATTTGTATTTGCTCTTGTGTGTACTAACATTTCAAGAAAAACGAACTCCAGACTACGAAGACTTCAAATCAAATTCAGAATGAGATACTTTGTAAAATTTGAAGTTTGCACTTCTTTGAATTTAAATTGAAAGGGAGTGATTGTAATTGAGTGAATAAAAACATACACACACACATAAGGAGATCATAAAAATTTTATACTGATCGTACTGGACGATATCCGTTCGTACGGGACGATCAGACAGTTATCTCTTATTGAGCACATGGAACGAATAGGAACTTGCTTGAAAAATTTTCTAAGTCCTATTCGTCCGGGACAAATTTTATAATCGTCCAGGACGATTGGTTCTCTGTAAAATTTTCGTCCAGACGAAATTAAATTATTGTTCATGGTGATTGGTCCTCTGGAAAATTTTCGTCTAGACGAAATTAAATATCGTCTAGGACGATCTGGTCTCTAGAAAATTTTCGTCCAGACAAAATTAATAATCGTCCGGGACGATCGGTCCTCTGTAAAAATTTTGTCCAGATGAATAAATTTTCGTCCAAACGATTAACCGACTTAGAACGGTTTTCAGCAGTTTCTAGAACTGACCTAGTAATAACCGTTCGTACCGGACAAACTTAGTTCGTACGGGACGATCATCTTGTATGAAAATATTTCATACACATATACAAATAGGGTCGTTTCAAAGCGTTTAAGTAAAATCGTCCAGGACGATCCACGATCGTGTGAGACGATCCACTACGTACAGAATTGAAAACTTGCAATTTTTGGGCGGTTTTTCTTGTCTTTTGTATAAATAGTCCAAATTAGACTGCCACCCAATCTTTTTGTCATTTGATCTTCGTGCCTCTTGAGAGAATAACTAAGGAGAGAGTGTGAGAGTGCATTCAAAGGAGGATTCCTACCACTGGAGCATGAAGGCTTCACTTGGAGTTCAAAGGTAAGAATCTCTACTTGTGAATTGGGATTACTTCACTCTTTTATTTCTTCCTTCTAGATTTCTTGTGAGAAGATCTGTCAAGGAGATCCGGTTCGCTACCGACACTTGGAGAGTGTGAATAGCCGAACGGTTCGCTGCCTACACTTGGAGAGTGTGAATAGCCGAAGGGTTCGCTGCCTACACTTGGAGAGTGTGAATAGCCGAAGGGTTCGCTGCCTATACTTGGAGAGAGTAAATAGCCGAAGGGTTCGCTGCCTACACTTGGAGAGTGTGAATAGCTGAAGGGTTCGCTGCCTACACTTGGAGAGTGTGAATAGCCAAAGGGTTCGCTGCCTACACTTGGAGAGTGTAAATAGCTGAAGGGTTCTTTGCCCACACTAGGAGAGTGTGAAAGGACGACGGTTCTCTGCCAACACTGGGGATTGTGTAAAAGGACGACGGTTCTCTGCCACACCGAGGAGTGGTGAAAAGAGTGTGTTGTAAAGGCTTCTCCGCCTTGCTGTGGGTGCAAAAGGAGAGTCACTATTGGTATTAGTGCAATACTCAGAGGGTGCCTCTGGGGAGTGGAAGTAGGTCTGGTTTTAGACCGAACCACTATAAATCTGGTGTCATTTACTTTACTGTTTTTACATTTATGTATTTTATTTTTAGTCTTAAAAAACTCTGTGGTTGAAAAACTTTTTCTACAAAAACTTAAAAGAAACATTTTCATTTCGGTTCAACATAATTTTAAAAAGAGGGTTTAAAATTTTTAAACTACCAATTCACCCCCCCTCCCTCTTGGTAGCCTTGGGACATTAACTTAGGCTTAACAACCTAATTACTAGACTCAACAGCCATTGTTCAAGTACCACATGCTCTCACTTGGTCTTTTGTGAGAGTACCCCTACAAAATCATTCAAGGGTTGGATTTGGGAACCCAAGTGAGTTTGGGTTACTCCTTATGCTTGCATTAATGAGATGTATGCATACTTTGCTTTGATGAATGCAATTTAGTTCTCCATACTATGTGTGTTCTACGATGAATCGTGTAAGTGTGGGCTATGTGACCTAGCATGCCACAAGAAAAGCACCTAACACCAGAAAATGGGTACACTAACCTATTTGGGAGGTGATGCCTCTTCTTAAAGTTGTGTGATGCATATAATGTCGTCGATTTTCTTGTTTTTGCTAATGTGGATGATGTTTTATCTTTTTAAAATGCTATGATTTTTTTCTTTCAATGCATTATTTTCATATTCATATATTGCCACTTCCACTTTTAGCTGATGTTCATTATTATCTCTTTCTCATGCAAGTTCCTCTAATTTTTAAAAGTCTTTTTCTAATTCAATATGCGATGTCTTCAATGATTCATGTGCATCAGATAATTCAATATGCTTATAATTTAATTCATCAAACTCATCAAGCAGGGACATATGATCTCTATCTAAATCAAAATGTTCTTTAACTAAGTTAGCATGCTCAATTTTTAAAGTATTATATTCAGCATTAAGATTAGCATACATTTTCTTTAACTTTCTATACAAATCATGGATTTTTTTCAGAAATGATCAACAAATCTTCATATGAAAGTTGACATATCTCATCTTGATCCAATTGATCAAGATTATTGTTAGCCATCAGACACAAATTTGTTACCTCCTCCTCTGCTTCTTATTCTGACAATTTTGAGGCAGATTCGACCCAAAATGCCTTTTATGACTTCATCTTCCCTTTCTTATATTTCTCCTTCTCCATGCCTTTTTCCTTAGTTGGCTGGATTTTTATGTTGGGGCAATAAGCTCGGAGGTGACCTGGTTTCAAGCACTAAAAAAAATCATGTCAGATAAAACTTTAGTAATTTTTAAGCTTTATATTTGTTCCATTTGTTTTGATGATGCCTTTGATTTCTTTTCAAAAAATTCTTGAATTACCGAGTCATCAAGGCTATATCATCTTATTCTTCTATTGTAGTGCTTTCACTTTTCGAGTTGCTTTCTTTTAGAGCCACTATTTGCTCCTTCTTCTCTCCCGCATCATTTTTTCTTTGACTCACCCCTTGCTCGTAAGCAATGAGTGACCAAAGCAAATTGTCAATCAAGCAAATATTTAAATCTTTGAACTCAGTAATTGCAGTGACTTTAGCATCATAAGAACTCGGTAAACATCTCAAAATCTTATTGACTTTTTATTGGGACACCTATAGATCCTCAAGTTATTCTGAATATTCTTTGTGGACTCAATAACAAAGTGAGTAAGAAAAAGAAAGAGAATAAATAAATCAATTTCCTTACCACCTACCTGACTTAAACCTCTAAAGCCTAACACTATTTCATTTCAGTATGTTTACTGCTTAGTAAGAATATTAGCAAAGTGAGCCATTAACGTGCCTTATTAAACTATGTTATTCAAATGGGGTACTCTATTGATGTATGGAAGCATATTTTCTCCTCCCTTCTGTACATTAGAAGGGGTACCACTTATGTTTAGTTTGGGCACCCTTCTCTGGTTTATACTTTCTATATTATAATAGGTGTATGGGGGTGCAAATTGAATAATAATTATTCCTCGTTCTAGCCCTTTCAAAAAGAAAAATTTTGTGCTTTAAGCAATTTGAGAAAGAAAAGGAAGAAGGAAACCTTCATGAGCCTAGTTATCAAGTATTAGCAGTTGGAGATGAGCATCACAATAACCCATAGTATAGAACTTTAGGAAAAGCATTATAGATACATTGCTTACTTTAATGATGCTCTTGTTGGAATGCTTAGAAATAATCCTTTTGTGGAGCATTCAAATCAACTTCAATTTCCATCAACACTATCTTAAGATCCCTTTGTTTGGTAGCTAGGTAAGAGAGGCTATGATGATGAGGAGGAGGAGGAGGAGAAGGAGGACGAGGAGGAAGACCTAGACTCAGCTAGTTAGGAGTTATTTTTGGCTTGAGGAGAGAAGAGAGAGAGAGAGAGAGAGAGACTGAATGCTACTTTTGTTGTGTAGTGTATTTTATTTTATTTTTTCCATTTTTTGCTTGGGGGGATCCCACTAATATGTTGGAATGCTATTGTTGTACTAGCATAATTAGAGTTATGGCTTTGAGAACCATTGTATTATGATAGTTAGAGTGGTGTCTTAAGAACTAGTTATCTTTTACCTTATGTCTTGTTTTATATGTATCACATGTTTTACAATTTTCTATCATTTATCTTAAACCATATGTTATTTACTAATGTTTAATTATGTTTTTATTTACATTTTATTAAATTTACCTTATACTTAAATTTTTACATTGTCTTTCATTTATATCTCTCAATTCTTATTATTTAACTAAGCTTAATAAAAATGATAATAAAAAATTATAGAAAATTAGGATAATAATAAAACCCTATATTATAGTTCAAATGAATATCACTTTATAATTCATAGATTGGGAAAATGAATAATTAAACTAACTTAGATCATTTAATTTATTGACTTGACTTGAATTTATAAGATATATACATTTATCTATTGACTCTTTGAATTGAAGATCAATAATTAAGGTTAAAGATAGATATGGGTAGATTAAACTTGAAAATCATAGCTACCTAAATTTGGAATTAGCAATACTATTAAATTCTTACATTAAACTTACAAAGATTATAAGAAGATTTTAAACAAAACTAATATTTAAAATCATTAACTATATACTCCACACAAATAAAAAGGAAAACAAAAGTGAAAAGAGATTTGAAAAAATTGAAAAGAAAGTTAGTACATTCAAAAATTGGTATCGAATAAAAGCTTAGTCTAACTAAAATCTTATACTTAAATTCACAAAGGATAAGATATGTGAACTACTACAAATATTGGTAAACTTGTAAAATTTTAATTTTAACAACAAACACATTAATATTTAAACTTCATTATTGAATTCAAAATTAAAAAAAAATGAATGATTATATTCATAACATGTAAATTCAAAATAACTAATAATAAGGATGATTTATTAGGATAATTATTAGTAATTTTCCAAACTAGAATTACAACTTTGCTCATTTCCACTACTTCAAGATTGTAATATATTATCCTATATTTTAGTAATATTAAATTATCTACTTTTACTCTAATTATTTGAGTAATTAGAATTGCAGATTTTTTATTTTCTTGAGGATATACAAAAGTTTAAACTGGGGAGAATTTGATAAGTTTAAATTACATAATAGTTTATGTATCTTTTTTTTCAATAAAAAAGTGTTATTTTAGTTATTTTTGTGAAGGAAATACTAAAAAATTATAAAAATTCTAAGAAGCCTACAACACCGCTCATCCGACAAAATCACACCACATCATTGCCTTCTGTTCGATGATGCGCCCCAATGTTAACATTATGATGCCGAGTTCTTTATTTGCAAATGTTGCACTGGCAACACATTTAACACAGTAGTATTATTAGTACTGCAATGTTAGAAATTAATCTTTGCAACACCAGATTCTCTATTTTCAAATATTGTGGTTCCATAATTTCTCACGCCTTGGAGCCATTTTTACCACTTGAGCACTACGTCACTTGAGTGTTAATAGCACTACGACATTACATTTATAACTTCCAAGGTTCACATTCTATCAGTGAAGATACATGACTATTTATTAAGTAACCAATCCACATCAGGGAGCACCGCGGTGGTGTAGAAGTTTTAGTGTTGAGACGCTAGTTTACTTCAAGGGCACCATGGAGCCAATCTTCTTAGCACCACAACTCCATATGTCTTTTCGTGTTTTCCTATAAATAATTGTGATGTTATGTTTATAAAATTTACATTAATCAATCTAAAACACTTATATTAAATATTGTATCCAATATTCAGAGACAAAATCTCCATAAATATCATTTTTATTTTAGTAGATTAATTATTGTAATTATAGTAAACAATAGTAATTTGTTGCAAGTAAGCATACTTCCTCCTACGCTATCACTTTATTACTTAATTCAACACGCATACTTACATATATTAAGTGGGGTTTGTTATTTTTATATCAAATAAAACTTAAGCATTGTCTAGGGGTAATAGAGCCCTAGATTTTAATACAATTCAAAAGTTTATTTTATAGCCTGCACATCAATTGTCCACCTTTACTTTTTAACAGACTTTGGGTTATACTTTACTTTCCATTATAAATGAATAAAAGTTTTATTTACGCATTACTTCATAAATCATACATATGTCATGCATTGTGCTAATAAGTGCATTTGCATATTAAATAAATCCTGATTAAATTCAAAAATAAACTCTTCTTGATTCTAATTAAATAAATATAATACTTATCTAGCATTTGTAAGGCTTTGATTGGCACTTATGATGTTAACTGGCAGCACACTCTAGTTAGGTATAAGTCTAGATTTTGCACATTCTCAATTTTTCCTTCCTATAAGTTATCCAAATATAAATAATTTCAAAAATCATACTCAAATATAAATTTAAATCTTTTCTTAAATCAGTAAAGCCATCCTTTAATAAATATTCATGTTTTATTCATTCTCTTTTAGTAGATAAAGAAACTCAAAACTTTGGTTAAATTATTAAAAAATTTAAAAATCTAATCTCCACTTTAATCAAGAGGTTTATCAAGACATATTTTGAGATGTAATTAACTATAAATGCTTGCCTCTATACAAAATTGAGAACTTAATAAAAAAATAAACCCTATTTTAGTTCTCTATAGTAGAGGAAAAATCTTTAAAAATAGATTATAGTTTTATTTCTTTCTTAGTTTCATATTCAAAATGATAGTTGAATGTTTCTTTTATCTTTTGTGATGAATTTAACATTCCCTATGTCATGCTTGATTACGAAAGTAAATTTATTTCACTTTTTAAATCAATAATGAAACATTATTCTATCTCTTGGGATAATAGAATGTTTGGCTTTGTAGATTTGACTAAAGAAACATAAAATCAATGGCACATTTATTTGTCCACAAGATTTTTTTATTTACTTATCTAGGAAAACAATTATTTTCTTCAACTTTAATGGAGACTATACTTTTTTTAATTGTACATAGATTTCATCAAGCATTTCAGTTTCTTTCTCTACTCTTAAATTTCATTTATCTTGATTTAAATCTTTAATCATAAAAACCTAGATTCAAACTCTCATGGACAAATATACTAATTGATAGGTCATTACCTATGGGAACTATGCCCATATTTTCTTTGTTTAGTCTAATAAGTTCTTTTGGTTAAATTGTGTAAATACCAAGATTCAAACACTCATGGGTCAATATGATGATTGATAGGTCTTGACGTGTAAAAACTCTACCCAAATTGTTTTATTTAGTACAATATGCTATTAGTTTAAAATTGTAGAACCCTGTTCAAATTTTGAGTTTAATTATATTGATTTGGTCCTTTACCTATAAAACTCATGTTCTAAACATGAGTTTTAATATGTTATATTAACTTTTATTTATGAACTCATATTCAATTCTCTAATCCAATGTATTGTATTGGTATTAGGTTTGGATCTTTGATCTTGAATCTTCAAATTTAATTCTAAATTTTAGACTTAAATCACTTCAACATACACACTAAACTCTTATTTAAATCACTTTCTTAGTCTTAAGTCTTTTAGCCAAGGTTCAGAGTCAAATCCTTTAATCTTAAATGTATACTCTAGCTTTAATCATTCCCTAATTTGATGTCTTTTGGACTGGGTTTAGATTAAAATAAATTCAAATTCAATTCTAAATTCCAATTTAAATCAACTTCCAATATCTAAAATTTTTTGGACTAGGTCTTGATTCAAATAAATTCAAATTTAACTCAAAATTCTTGTTTCAATCACTCTCCCTAGTTTGAAGTCTTTCAAATTGAGTCTATATTCAAAACCAATGTAAATCTAAATCTAAATCCAAACTCTACTTTTAAGCTTGTTCTAGGAATCCAATAAATACAAGTTCAATATATTCTCCATGCCTAAAAGTCTTGCTTAAAGCCATTAATTTCAAAACTTATTCAGAATTCTTGTTCAATTTTTTTAAAACACTAGGAAAATTGATCTTCTTCTTCTCCAATAACATCAATGTTAATGTTAACCAAGTCCAATCTATTTGAGCGCTCCTTGATTAAATTTGAATCTTGATTTGATAACTTGCATCTAACCTTTACTGGATAATAATTTGGAGTGGTCTAGACTGTTGAGGTGCCTATGAAAAACATAAACTGTTGAAATCATGGTTGAAAGTGGGTATACAACTACTCTAGTAGTTGCTAAACCTTTCATTTTCTTCTTTCTTTCCTTCCTTAATTATATAAATGATAAGAAGCATAAAACTATCCTATAATTTGTATTCCAAATCAACAACTAGTTCAGGATTGGGTCATCTTTTATTGTTAATAAATTGATCAAATCTCAAAGACGCAATAAGAACCATTATCTGAGGTCGAGAAGGTCAAAATTTTAAAAGATGAAGGGTTGATCAATGTTATAACTGAGGCAACAAAAGATAAAGTTCCTGAAGTCTCCCAAAATTTCCCACTACTGGGTGGAAGTTGCTTCTATCCATTGTATATTACTGTCGGAGAGGAGAATGTCCTCCAGATAGCTAACTTTCCACACACTGCTTACAATGAGACACCTACCATGCCTTCCTTATCTAAGAGGAAGAGGAAGTTCAAAACCATATTAGATGAATTGATTTGTGACTATATAACCAATTATTGGCAATCAAATTTAGAATTCTTAAAAAGTTTGACTACAAGGGCAAAGTCAGTGCTATTTAAAGAAAGAGTATCTCCACCACCTATTAGAAGAAGAGATTAGTTCAAAGAAACAAAGTCTAGATAATGAAATATATGGGGATGTCTTTATTATATATACTCTGCATTTATGTAGAAAAATAGGTAAGAGTAAAGTAAATCCTTTAGATGCAATGGTCGAAGAAGGTGATGCACTAGACTTGACTCAACATTTATTAGATTAACTAAGTAAAAAATTGTTGCAATCCGGGATCCCGTGCTTGTGATTTTGATGATAAAAAATATTATTGGTTGTCTCCTTACTTCTCCTAGCATTTATTTTTTAAATCTATTTTTCAGTGTACTAACATTTTTGTTACACCATATGCCAATACAATAAGATTTAGGATTCAAGATTGGGTATAATAGGATAATATTTTGCAAGAGTCTATTTTTTTATTTTCTTTATTGTATTTCTTTATTCAAAGTCATATAAAAGATATATATTAAATTGGTGACAGTGCACATGCATACATGGAAGTGAGAACATTAAAGTTTAAATTTTTTTGAAGTAATCATATAGTTCAATTCAAATTGAACTATATGATCAAGTATTCAAAAAAATGTTTAGAATGACTAATTATATAATTAATATTTTTAAACAAATTGTACTATAAGAACTAGATCATACTATACGATCTGTTTAACTTAAAAACCCTAACTGCTAGTCAAATTTAGGTAAGTATTCTAATATTTGAAATTGAACTGATCATATTGTACAAACTTGTTTGTACTATACAAAATTCAAATTATTACCTAAATTAATCTCTATGATTAGCAAATCAAATAAATTTTTATTTAATACATCACATCATACAACACAATGTGGATCCTAGTAGACGATATGTAGAGACAAAAATTTGACATTCCAAGGATCATCCTATATGAATCTTAATTTATTAAAGTAATCATACATTGCAATACCAATTATATTGTATGATGGGAAGAGATGATTTTCTATCATTCCGATGATCAACTTGTATGAACATGAGGATAATGAACTAATCATACCATATGATCAAAGAATCGCGCTATACGATAATCATATAGAGGTTTGAATAGTTACTGCTGAGACTCTATTCTACGTACTAGACAAATTAGGTTTTGACCTAATCACACTATACAATCCTTGATAGTACAGTACAAATAGTTTCAGCTGAATTAAAATTTTAGGATTTCTTAAAGCCTTAAATAAAAAATTTTTATTAGTTTTTTAAAAATACTTTGGTTTTTAAAGGGATTCTAAGAGAGTGAGAGAGAGAGAGAGAGAGAGAGAGAGAGAGAGAGAGAGAGAGAGAGAGAGAGAGAGAGAGAGAGCTTTGTGAGGTCTAAGAGCATTGGAGTAGGAGAAGGTGAAGTTGTGAGAGAGTGAGAAGTAGTGTGAGGGGAGTCCACATGGTTGCTATAGGTAGGTTTGCACCTTGATTCCTCTAGTGGCTTTATTGAAATGTTGGAGTTACTTTGGGGAGAAAAGGTTCAAAGTTGAAGATCATAGGGTTATATTCCTTCACTAGGATGGTGAAAAAAGATTCATAGGTTTTATATATTCACTAAGTGGGTGAAAAAGGATTCTCAAGTTCTCTGCCTCACAAGGAGGGCGAAAAAGATTATGTTATTCTGTTATAGTGAGTTGGTGGAAGAGATTGATGTAAGAGCTTCTTTGCCTTGTTTCGGGGGCCAAATGAGAGACACTAAAAGTTTAGTGCAATACCTAGAGATGAGGACTCCAACAAGTGGACGCATGCCATTTTTTGACCAAAGAACTATAAAATCTGGTGTGTTCGTTCTTTATTTATGCACTTTTATTTTCTACATTTTAATTTCTTGCATGTTTATTATTCATGCAAATCTATGTCTTGATTATCAAGCTTTGGTTGTGTTGATTATATTTGGAAAAGAAAAAAAATTTAAAAATAAAATAAATAAAAATATTGTCATTTATTTATGCTACAAAAATCAAAGGAGCAAAATTACATTATTTTTATTAAATTCTTTCTCTTGCATTTGTGATTGGTTTAAATTATTAAAAAGACTTCATTGGGGAAATTTTAAAATAACCAATTCACTCTCCCTTCTTGGCATGCCTAAGGTAGTTAAACAAGGTTTAATCACCTCACTTGAACTTTCAATTGGTATTAGAGTGGGTCTTAGAATTAATGACTTAAAAATCCCCGAGAAAGGTCAAATGACACCTTTTAAAAATAGAAATAATGCGTAGGGTTATTCTATATCTCATTTACTATTGTTTGAAAATATACCATTTGACCTTTGAAAAATTCATGTCTACTTTTTTACAATCTATTGATTTTGGTATGTGGTATATGATTCAAAAAGGTTATTATGCTCCTTTTATATATTTGAATGGCATGAAAATTAAAACATTATTTAGTGAATGGAGTAATAAGGATAGAGACTTTGGACAACTTAATGCAAAATGCTTAAACTGTTCTTTCTATGCACTCAAATCCAAAGATTACATGAGCGTATCTACATGTACTACTGGCAAAGAGATCTGATATAGGTTATATATCACTTACGAGGCTACTAGTCAAGTTAAACAATCTCTATTAAATATATTGTTATATGATTACAAGTTCTTTCGCATGAAATCTAATGAGACTATCTCAAACATGTACACTAAGTCTACTCTTATAGTGATATCTCTACATGCCATAGATAGAGAACTATCAAACTCTAAAAGATCAACAAAATTTAATACAAACTCAAAACATAGTCAAAACACACTCAATACACACTAAATATATACTCAATACACAATTAATACACACTCAATACATAATCCAAATACACTCAATATATACTCAATGCACACTCAACATACACTCAATATACACTCAATACACACTTAATACACGTTCAATACTCACTCAATACACATTGAATACATACTCAGTATATAGTTGATACACACTCAATACACAATCAATACATACTTAATGCACACTCAATAGATAGTTAATACAAACTCCATACACACTCAATGTACACTAAATATATATTTATGAATAATTTGGGAACTGGTATGGACAAAAATTAAGTTTGAGAAAAAATGATAATGCAAGAACTAATATTGGTATTGAATTATTGCTCTCTTTGAGAACAATCTAGTAATGTTAGTTGCCCTTTAATTTCATGTATTTAGGACCTGCAATATTCTATAATCTATTTATTGAAGAGTTAGGATCATAAATTATCACTTTGATTTTACTTTTTAAATGTTTGGAGTATATTTGGATAACATTTTTTTAATCAAAATTGATGAAAAGATTTAATTTTGATTAATTTTGATGTCAATACACACTCAATACATACTCGTCAATACACACTCAATACATAGTCAATACACAGTCATTACATAGTCAATATAGATTCAATACACACTCAATACACTGTTATGAAAAATTTTGGGAAGTGGTATGGACAAAAATTAAGGTTGACAAAGAATGATAATGCACACACAAACTTTAGCAATACATACTCAATATACACTCAATACATACTAAATAAACACTTAAAGTACAATCAATACACACTTAATACACAGTCAATACAAACTCAATACAAAGTAAATACACAGTCAATTCATACTCAATACACACTCAATACTCTCAATATACACTCAATGAATAAAGACACCCAATAAACCAAACATATATTTGAATCCTAACTTTTAAAATATAATATACACTCGATACATACTCAATACATTGTGTGTATTAGGAAAAAATATAATTAAAAAAATTCTCTTATATACACACAACATATAAGTTAAAAAAGCATCACAAAATGAACGAAAATGTTATATAAATAATTCATGTTTTTGAATCCTAATTTTTAAAATGCAATACACAATCAATACACTGTGTATCGAGAAAAAAATACAAATAAAAATAACTTCTCTTCTATATAGACAATGGCATACAATTTAAAAAAAATGAAAGATCAAATAAACTTTTCAAAAATTATTTTTTTATATAAAATTTTATATAGGTTATTTACATAAGTATGCCTTTTGAGGCATTCGACATATAAATAATTGAAGAATACGTTCTTAAAAAAATTCATCTTTAAAGAATTCGAGCATGTTGTAGAAATTAATCTCCCTTAGTGGAGAAAACTGTACTGTTATAATTGCTTCTATGCCAGATTTCTCTATTAAAAAATTAAGCTCAGTAAAACATATATTTATAGGAAATATAGTTAGACTTGGGAGTATTTTCAAATTTACCGATAAGTTAAAACCTGCAGCATATCATCTACTCGAAGAATGCAAAATTTTTCGAACAAGTCTCTATCTTCATCGTCTGTTTCTGATTTTCTTCACAGTATCAAAAATTTTATTTTGCTAAAACTATAACTTTAAAATTTGATAACCCAAAAATTTGAAGACTTTCCATGGGTTATTTCTAAAAAAAACAAGTGACAATTAATTTTGCTAGATTAAATCGTTGAATCATCGGCTTGCTATAAAAAATATATATTAAAAATATAAGTGAAAAAACATTGGAGTCCGGACTCATTAGTTATAATATCTCCTCCTCTGAACCCTACTCTTACCCCACTCGACTCACACACGCCGATATCTCACCGGAATAATTGAGGTGATTCCGCCTTCTTTCGACCGCGACACTTCTTCATATGCCATCATTGTAGTCGTTACCCGCAGGTAATCCAATGCAATTCCTCCTCCGCTTCTTTCACCATCTTTATCCGTCAATCCCCTTTTCACTGTCTCTTCCTCGCGCTTCCTTCTTTCCCTCCATTGATATTTTTATAATTAAAACATTACTTCAGGAAGGGTAATGAATGTGAGAACAAAAAGACAAGTTGAATGTGAAGAGTGAGAGGGTACGGTAGGGAATGGAGGAGATGTGGAATAAAAAAAAATTGCTTATTATGGAAAGGGTAGGAGAAGAATTTTAGAGAGGGGATGGATTAAAGATAATTACATTCAATTTCATCGTTCAATTTTGTTATTTTTTATTAATTTCTTATCTAATTATCATTTCATTTTGTGCTTTTCAATGTTTTTGTTTCATTGTGCTATAAATGATCCAACAAACTGGCAGTTTCTTGTTTTGAGATTATCCAAATGCATATGCAATTTAGAGAGTAAAAGATTTTTTACATGAAAATTTTATAAAAAAAATCTATAGGGGTAATGTATACTCGTATATCTATTCATGTAGGTATTTAGTATATACTTAGTAGATTCTAGTTAAAGAACTCACTTAAGCCATCAAACTACCATCGATGTCCCTCGATCAAGTTATAGGAACTATAAAGCTCAGAGTTTCAAGACTAAGACCCTTCGGACTCAGCTAATCCTTAGCTCACGGTCATCACCTCTCGAAGGGAACAACTCCTCACACCCAAAGGTTCATGCATCTAGAGGACTTGCTCACACACACTCTTCCTGCATGCCATATCTCGAGGTCTCGACCAAAACATTCGCCCATGAAGACTCACCTCGGAACAATGGGCCATTTTAGAAGCAAAGAGCCATATGAAAACCTATTAGTCAAGCCATGCGTTAGTTACAGTCTATAATGAGTCACATTGAGCATTGTATATGAAATATTTCTCTTCTTGAGAATAATGTATTTAGTTAAACTTCACATGTTGAGGTGAAGCTTAGTGTCCATCGTAGTTTACAATTGCATAAATAAGCCTCGAGGCTTTTTTCGTTCGCGAGGCAAGGCGTAAGCCTCGAGGCGGTGTGAGGCATAAGCTTCACGGACGAATAATTGCGTAAATAAGAATTTAAGTATTCTAGCAGGTAAATAACAACAAGAGTCTATCATACAATAAAAACATCTGAATGACAAGTGAAATTAGTGGAAAAGAATAAAATAGACACCTACGTCAACTTGTACACTGTACTTCCAAGAAGGGTCACTCCGCAATGACGTATTATACTTTTCCTTGCCCTTAACCATGTTTCCTAATGCACAAATGCAAAATCTAACAAAAAATATAAAAAAATTTGAAACCCTAAAGTTTCTATAAGTTGAAAAATCACATCTTTAATTAAAAAAAATCCTAAAACCAATTGAAGAAGTGTTGTAGAGGGCGGTCGGGCACAAGAGGCTCACCGGCGTGAGGCGGTAGCGGCAGGAAGGCCGGCCGAGGGAAGCTAGGGCAGGATTGTGTGGAGTATGCGAATTGCTTGCAGAGCTCTTCGTTTGGTTCGGGTAGGCCGGTAGAAGGAAGGATGAATTGGGGTTTTTTATTATGAACTTAAGTGAGAGGGACCGGTTTAATGAGGCGTACGCTTCACCAAAAATTGCACAATAGTGCAATTTAGGCGCGCGTCAAGTTCCATGAGGCGTAAGCCTCACCAAGTCCCAAAATTTCTTAAGCAATGAGGCTCTTGGGGGTCAAATTGCGTAGAGGCGCGCCTCAAGGAACGCCTCTTATTGCACAATTTTAAACTATGGTGTCCATTTGATATTAGGTGATTTTTGTGCCAAAAAAATTGCTTGCTAAAGCAGTTAAGGCTAACAGGTGCTTCTCATTGGCAAAGATTGTCCAAAGGTTGATTCACTAGTCTTTTGGCAATCAATGCAATTTTTCTGCCCCTCCTCATGAGTCTAGAAACCGTCACAAGTAAGGTGACTAGATCAATCAAAGGTGACTCGATCAAGGTTAATTTGTTTTTTTATGAGCTGTTTTGCCCCTTTCAACCTTGATTTGGTTAGTCCAAGAACGCAACCTTTCTTGATATTTATAAGTATATTTGAGAGTCAATTGAACTGGTTTGGGTATGTTTAGGACCAAATTTTTTAATCAAATTGAGCCTAATTAAACTCGACCTTAGTTTTTGTGGATGCCTTTTTTTTAGTGTTTTACGTTGATTAGGATATTTTATGACTCCATTAAGTATATTTTGTCACCCTAGAATGCTTTAGTTTTATAAAAATACTAATATATAGAAACATCTACTACTTATTATGATTTTTATTATTTTATTTATCTGTTTCTACTTAGGCTGTTACGTAAATTTTAATTCGAAATTTTTATGCACAATCTCTTTAACCAACTTCTTGAAGTGGTACTATATTTTTGATTCTTTTATACCAAGCCTTGTGTCTCATGCCAGGTTTTTTTGGTAATTTCATGCTATTGGGGCTGCAAATGAACCAAGTATTCAACAAGTTACTCGTGAATTGGCTCGAAAGGATCTCGTTCATTTTAATCAGATTAACTAATTGTACAAGCTTGAATATTTTTATAAATACTAGATTATTAAATAAACAAACTTGAACATCCTATTTCTTGATTCATTTATGATCTTAAACATTATTGTTTAATGCTCGTGAACAAATTTTTTGTGAAGCTTGATTAAGGCTCTTAAGAAAGCTCAATTATTTAAATATATATAGATTCATACATATTATAAATAATTAGATATATGAAATAATTCCTTTATAGGCATATAACTCATGTAACACTTTAATTAAATTATCTGTAAGAAACTTATAACCCAAAGTAAAATCATAAATAAAAATAGAGTTAATTCAAATAAAATATAATTTAAACTTATTTTAAAATTAAATTATTTTTTATCTAAAAAATGTAAAATATTAAGTGTTATCAACTAAATAATCAAATATATAGTATATAAGCATATATATAATTGCAAGATAATTTTAATATATTCTATAGTTAAAAACTTATTTCAATATATATTATTTAAATATGTAGCCCATAATAAAATTTTTAATATAGAAATTCTAGCTTAAAACTAAAAAAAAATGATAAAATAATTTGGGCCTAAACATCTAAAGATGTAGTCATGTCATTAGGAATATAATCTCTTCTTGTGGAGGTAAAAGTTAGTATTATTTAGGGAGAAAGAAAGTGGAAAGCCGTTTACAAATTTTGGAGTGGTTGAGACATTTGAAACTATTTTTACACTTTCTTGTAGAAAGAAAAAAATATAGGTGTGGGGACAACTCCATTTTTGATTCTAAGCGAAAAACTTTTCATTTTTTGCGTGGCTCAAGTCAACAAGCTCGGGATGAGCTCATTTGTAAATTCAAGCTTGGCTTGATTAACTCAATTTGTTTGTCAAATCAGGCTTGTCTAGACTAGCTCAGGATGAGCCCTTATTGCTTGGCTTGATAAGAGCTTATTTCTGTTTTCAATGAGCTGCTCATCTAAAGCTCGATAATCATTAAATGAATCAAGCTCAAGCCATGCTGAAACCAAGTTCAACAAGCTTGAATTTAAATGAATCAAGCTTGAGAACTCTTATAAAAGTTCTATTCAAACTTGAACAAACTTCTAGTAAATGAGCTCGAGCTCGAATAACGTTCTACTCAGCTCAGCCCAGCTTGATTCCTTTACGACCCAACATACTACATTAAAGCAATGTGATGTCTACATATCAACATTTCTAACATGATGGTCGACAATTTTTAAATCAAGTTTATGGTTCTATAAGCAAGTTAATAGTTTCTTGTACACCTAGAGGTTTGGGTTAGTGGAGTAAACGAATTGAGTAGTTGCTAAATCAAGCTAAACTTGATTTATGCATAGATCGAACTCGATCTCGAGCTTAACTCGAGTTCATTTAATGTGCTCGAACTTAGGTCAAGTAAAAATGTTAGGCTCAAGCTGAGGTGATTGCTCGAGATCGTTTGGAAAGCTCAACCTTGACTCAGTTGCTAAGCTTGCTTATTTAGTTTCTCTATCCTTTAATGCATACAAAAATTTTATTCTTCAGCCACCAACCCCCAAAAGAATAAAGAACCCTAAAGAAACATCAAAGAATCCTTAGAGAAAAATTTGTATGAAGGGCTAGAATCAGAGATAAATATTTGACAACCAAATTGCAAAATCCCTCACCTTGTGTTGTTGCCCTTCTCTCCTCCAATTATCGTGGAATGGTTATTGTTCCTCTCTCCTTAAGAAGCTGAGTTGTCGTGCTATTGTCTTAGGTTTATAGCGAATGGTGTTCCTAAATGATCGATGAAAACAGAGCCGTCGAGCCCCCGTGAACCATGGTTCCCACTCTCAAACTTTTATTGTTTGACTTAACATGCTTATGAGTCGGGTTGGCTGTCAACCTCAAGCTCATGACTTCATAAACTCAATTCATTAGTTCGTTAATGAGCCAAGTTTGAGCCTGCTCGGCTCACTTATACCCCTAATTTAGATGTTATGATATTACATACAGGCTCATACCCAGTTTTATTAAATGTAATATATAGGCTAATGTCATACAAAGGCTTTGGAGTGAATATCTTTTTTAGCTTAGGTCGTTACTCAGTTTTGTTTTTTAAATATTCTTATTAAGAAAAGTCAAGTTTTATTGGTTGCCCCTTTCACAACGTTTCTCTGAATTCTAGGGTTGTTGATTTGTAATTATAGAGATGTTATCGCATGATTGTTTTAGAATAGTTTTAGTGTCGACTTTTTTATGAGTAGATAGTTTCTTTTGTAGGATGGTTACAATGAAAGGTCTAGTTGTTTCTGTACTAAGAAATATGTAATTAACGCAAAAATAGATATATTATTATATTGCATGTTGAATAATCTCTTTGAAATTTACATAATGATGCTGTCGTGAAGCTTTTATGTTATCTCCAAAAAATCTGGGTACGTTATCTCCAAAAGTTGTGGGCTTTTGGGAAGTTTAGGACCTCAACATGAATTTTCTTGAGTTTCTCTTAAACTGATTGTTGAAGAGTTTACGTGTGAACTAATACTGAGATATAAATTTTTCTTTGAATGCATATAAACTTATTTCTGCAGTACCGTGGTTTTCTATTCTAGTTTGTGCTTTATTAAGTTTTCATGGGGAGTACAAGGCATAATATGCTTGAAATATAAAGTTTCCTTTACTATTTGAAAATTTCTTTCGATAAAGCTGCATTGTGGTTTTCTTCTGGTCCTGATTCTTGTCACGACCCGGCCCAGTGAGCTCGCGTAGGCGAGGCGGGAACAGAGGTCGGACGGTAGGTCAAATATCTAATTCCTAAATCTATCAATTCCCTAAATAAATCTCCAAAATATTTTGAAAGAGCCACTATAACAATAAAATTTGAAATCACATAAACATATAAGCAAACATATTCTTCGTCCTTACCTTTCTTCCGGAGCTCCTGCCCTACGATAAACAATGCCGCCCCTTCTACTCATTGATTAAATTAAGCTCACCTGAAAATGTTAACAACTAACATTAAGCTAAAGCTCAGTAAGTAATACACAATTCTAAACTACAGTAAACAAGATAATCTGAACAATATGATAGATGCAAATTTCATATGAACATAACATAAAATGATTCCATACTAACATAGCATTAAACATATCATATCATAAACCATATCTTTCATTTGCCTTTTCCATATTCATATCATTATACATAGCTTTCTCGTTTCATAAATATTACAACCGTCACAGGAGTCACCGTCTGTACCATAAAGGTACACCTTTACCATTTTCCTTTTCCATATCCTTTACCATTTTATCGTGCACGAGTACAGCGTCCCCAGCTAGTACCATAAGGGGGTGAACTCCATCCTTTCAACATGCACATACAAAGCATTCAATATACATAAGCATATCATTTCATTCCATCTTATTCCTTATAACATATAAACCTTATCGTAAGATATCATAAATTGTACATGTAATTTGTATGATCATTCTCTTGACAACAATAAAGAAATTTGACAACAGTAAATGATAATGATTGCATATAACTTGAGGGTAACAAAAGTATTACTGAAATAAAGAACAGTGCACACTTACAGAAGTTTGGAATCTGATTTCCTCTTGCTAGTCCTTCTTCCTTCGATCTTCCTTCGAAGTCACCATGATTAATCACCTATAAGTATCAATTTCTCATTCTTAAAATCTACAAACTAAATCAAAATAGCATTCTCCTTCTCATTTTAAATTATCCTAAGTTTCCTCTCCCTCACTCTCTCTTTCTCTCTCAATTAAAGCTCAACACATACATATATTCTAAAAAAATTCAATAGTTTGTATAATTACATATATTAATAAAAATAACACTTTACCCAAAACCTAAATTTATTTAAAATAAGTTGTATTTTCGGATTTAACCTAAAACCCAAATTTTGGAAAACCTATTTTCATTATTTCCCTCAAATAAACATGTCACTCTCTCCCCCATACCTAAATCATAATTAAATATTTTCTATTTTCGGATTTAAACTAATTAAAAATTAGGAAAATAAGATTTTATAAGAAAAACTCAATTTATACCCTTAAAAACCCTCTTAGGACTCTTAGGAACCATATTTGCAAAAGCACTTCCAAAAACTCCAAAATTAGAGAAAACCCTAATTTTCAAAATTCATACTTTCACAAAAATACTCCACATTTGGGTTTAGAAACATCACACTATCATTCCATAAACTTTTCTCAAAGGAACCCTAAAGAAAAACTCAAGTTTCCCTAAAACCCTAATTTCATTCTTTAGAGAAAACTCATGAAAATGGAAGGGAAACACTTGCAAAACACTTACCTTAGCCTTCTCTTAATCTTCCCTACAATTTTCCCCAAGATTTGTCGCCGGAAACCGCCGCCCGAAGCTCCCATCGCCGCTCTACCCGCGCCCTCTCACTCTTTCTCCGCTCGGTTTGGGCGAAAAGACCGAATGGGGGGAGTGGGGGTCTCGGTTTGCCTATTAGGGAGAAAATGGGATGCCAAAAAGACCTCTATGCCCTCACTTAAACAACCCATGCTTGAATAAACATTAGGGGTACTATTGGTATTATTAGTCTTCGGAAATTTTTATCTCTCAAATTAAGAGGAATTAAATATAAGTTGTATATATCAAATTGTTCCAAATTTTGCGTAGAATTTTATAAAATTAATCCCGTCGAAATCCGACAACCTTGAATTTTTCACTTAAAACTCGTCACGGCGCTTTGAAAAGCGTGCGAGATCTAAAATGGTATTTTCGGGTTTTCACAATTCTGGCTTGGCAATGCCATATTTTTTTTTTTTGGTTACTCATATTGACTTCAAAAGGATTATCTGATCTTGACTGTTATATACATTAATAGGGCGGTCTCAAAATAATATATTTGTAGGGTATAATTGAAGGAATTTCTTGGGTTACTAAACTTTTTAATATTTTTTTGAAGACTAAAAATATGCTAGATGAGTGGAGAATGAGTGTGTTGATTCATATTTTTAAGAATAAAGGTGATGCACAAGATTGTGCAAATTATAGAGGAATTAATTTGATGTGTCATACTTTAAAATTTTGGGAGAGAGTTATGGAGCATAGGTTACGACGTGATACTAATGTTTCTCAAAATCAATTTGGATTCATTCTGGGTAGGTCTACTATGAAAGCTATTCATTTATTGAGAGGGTTGATGGTGAAGTTTAGAGAGAATAAGGAGGATCTATATATGATATTTATTGATTTAGTGAAAGCATATGATAAAGTTCCAAGAGAAGTGCTATGGAGAGTCCTGAAAAAGAAAGGGGTTAATGATGCTTATATTCAAGTCATTAGGGATACGTATGCAAGAGTTATTTCTTGTGTTCAAACAGAAGGTGGTTTGACCAAGTATTTTCCTATTTATGTTGGATTGCATCAAGGATCAGCCTTAAGCCCTTATCTTTTTTCATTAGTTGTTGATGTTCTTACTAGACATTTGCAAGAGGATGTACTTTGGTGTATGCTTTTTGCTGATGATATTCTTCTTGTTGATAAGACTAGAGAGGGAATTGAAGGTAAAGTCGAATTATGGAGGTCAAACTTAGAATCTAAAGATTTCCATTTGAGTAGATTTAAAACCGAGTACATGGAGTGTAATTTTAGTAGTAATAGATCTAGTGGGGGGTTTGTGACTTTGAGCGATCAAGTCATTAATAGTGTACTTGTTTTAGATATATTGGGTCTATTCTTCAGAGTGATGGTGAGATAGATGGGAATACTATTAGTAGAATTAAATTGGGTGATTGAAGTGGAGGATTGCTTCGGGTATGTTATGTGATAGAAAAGTACCACTCAATTTTAAGGGAAAATCTTATAAGATGGTGGTGAGACCTGCAATGTTTTATGACGCAGAATGTTGGCCATAAAAGAGAAGCATAATATTAACTTAAGTGTTGCTGATATGAGGATGCTCAGGTGGATGAGTGGATGTCCTCTTAAAGACAAGATACGAAACGAGCATATCCATGAAAAAGGTTGGAGTAGCTCCAGCGATAGATAAGATTAGAGAGAGCCGCCTTAGATGGTTTGGTCATGTCAAACGGCGGCCTTCCGATGACCCTGTTAGGAGAGTAGATGTATTAGATTTGGCCTATGTTAGGAAGGTAGAGGTAGACCTAAAAGACTTGATTAGAAATGGCTAGAAATGACCTTTCTTTATTAGATTTAAACGAGAATTTGACTCTTAATAGGACACAATGGAGAAAACGGATTCATGTAGCCGACCCTTGATGTTGTTGTTGTATGGTAAAAGGCCTGAATCTTGTTTAATTTCAGGAAAATCTATTTCTAATAAAATTTGGTCTTATATTTAGCTTCTCTTTCATTGCATGGTTTTGTGAAGCTTTGATTTGGCTGGTCGGCAATGATGGATGCACCACTTGCAGCTTCAGCTCACAAGGAAAATGTGCACAATAGAGGTATATAGCTACATTTGTATTACCAACTTTGTCTATCATAATTGTGATCTCAGGGGTATCATTGCTTGAAATTTCTAGGAAAAGCCACCGTTCTAATGAAGCCTGATAAACTGATGCCGGCTAGGAATGCTGGCAAGGAACGCAAGGCTTTGGCAGATCTTAAAAATATTTACGAGCCTACATTTGCTACATCAAAGGATATTGATTTGAAGCAAAAATCTGCAATGAAAGGTAATCAAGCCAAAAGTAATGCAATGACTAAAGTTAAAGAGCGGAAAGCAGTGCCAGATCTTTGTAGTTCTATGAAACCTCTTGTTACTGACTTATCAATGGGCGCCAATCCGAATACAAAGTCAGCATTGCTAGAAAGCTTGGGAAAAGGCTATACACCCTTGGGCCAAGTATTGACTGATGAGGAAATAAAACGTTGTTATGAATGGGCTAAGGATGGAATAGAAGAAATGGGAGGGTATTCATGGCCTGCAAAAGACGAGACAAAACTTCTTTTGAACCAAAATCTGTCAGAGATAATGGCATCAGCCATTGGTGTGCCAATTTCAGAGTTGGAGTCACCATTTCAGGTATGTTAAATCTAATTCCAAGCTTTGCCATACAAAAACATGCTAGTACAATGGCTTTAGAAAAAAATTAGTGAATTTATGACCTGTGCCGTAATCTATAGTTTTTGTTCCAGTTATTTGAAAAAAATTGAAGAAATTCATACATTTGCGGATATTTACATTCTTTTATTCCTTCAAAAAGTAAAAAGTTACAGTATATAGACTATCAATTTTGCATTTTTCTATTTCTTTTTTCTATTCTATCTTTTATTTTTGGTAGAGCGATGTGGAGAGCTATGAGACAGATGAGTCAGATTTGACTAGTACACAATCATTTCCAGGTTTCTTTCTTTCCTCTCTTTTCTTATTGTTCCATATATTTGTAGATTAGAAAATAATTATATGCTAAATACCTTGACTCAAATTTGATTTTGATAGATTTTATAGTCCTTGGATTTACTTTGAGGTAATTACAAAGCAGTTTTGATTAATTTAGCCGTATATTATATGTGTTGGATCTAAAATTATCTATGGGAGACACCTGGATCTTATTGACGAGTTTAACTAAGCAGGCAGGGCAAAAGGAGAGGAAAATGAGTGGCCTAGTAAGGTGAATAACTCTAGAATCAACCACTCTTTCTGAATAGTGGAAATAGTATAATCATCATAATGTCTAAAAGATACATTTCAATCCCTTATTTATAGAGTTGTGATGGCTACATGAAAGGCTACATCTAAAGAAATAATAAATAATACATGATTGAATGGTTATGAAACTATTTCAGACAGATGGACTAATCCATGATGTGTGCATGCATACAACCATATTTGACATGGTTCTACCTTCGAAGAGTAGCTATCGCGAGTGCTCTTTGCAGATGCCTTTCGGGCAAGTTCCTAAGAGTTACCTATATCCGTAGATAAGGGTGTACATTTAGTTCTCCGATTATCTTACTTTTTATAGTGCTAATTACAAAAGGAACAAGATAATTAGGTAAAAAGACTTTTATTATTCCTATCAACTAGTAAAAGAAAGAAGAAAATAAAAAATTTTCTGCCTTATTTTTATTCATGCCTTCTGAAGAGTCGATCATTTTTATGTTTTGATATATGGGTCCTCTAAGAATGAGAGTGCCAGGTCAAGTGCAACCAATGATTGAAGCCACCCTCTACAATTTTTTTCTTTTCCTTTATTTTTTAATCTGTAAAAGAAACAAGTGATGTGATTTTTTGACTGAATGAATGAAAAACGAACTTGCTATTCATATTTTATTATCATATATCTATAATTATTTTTCCTTTGTTTGAGTCCTTGGCAAGTGGCTCTCAAGTTGCCTGTTAACTTATAGTCTGGGAAAGAGTTCCCCTAACTTGTAACTCATTTATCTCTCGTGTTGGTAGTTTATAATGATGTTGCATTACTTTGGTAGAAGTAATCTTGTTTTTTCTAACTTATACTTGAGTTGAGATCGCACTAATATGTCAACCCAAATTGGTGTACCTTTTTTACTTTTTGTCGAGTTATTCCTATAAGTCAAAATTCTTCAAGATGACCTCATCACTTGATTAAGTTTGAAGTTAGCTGACTTCGAACCCTGGAGAGTTATGCCGAGGCCTAAACTAAATAGATTAATTTTCCATTTTAATTATTCTGACCAAAAAAAAAAAAATAAAATAAAAAATTATTCTGAATTGCAATGATGTGTGAGTTCCCCAAGAAATTAAAAAAATAGAGCATGTTCTACGAGTGTACTTAAAGAGTGAGTGAGTTCCCCAAGTGCATTCGAGGTAGCAGAGCAATTTCTCCGAGTCGTGGTTGCGGGCTCCAAAAATGTTTTTCCCTGGCCACATTTTGGGAAAGTTTGGTAGGAAATACTTGAGTTTGCAAGTAAACCTAAGGTAATACTTGAGTTCGCAAGCAAACCTAGTCGAAATTAGCCCAAAACAGTGAGAAAAACTCATGTTCCAGCAGTTTAACACAAGGTTTTAAAAGGCGAAATCGGGAATCGAGGCGTTTTTTCTAAGCGAGGTGAGGCGTTTTTTCTAAGCGAGGTGAGGCGTAAGCCTTAAAACGATTAAAATAAATTAATTTAAAATTATAAATAATGACTAAAAATAACAAAATATTATGTCAACTATGAATTTGAAGATTTGTTTCAAGATAATACCGGTCTACCAGGGGTCCAAGGGGGCGTTGCCTCCTGGCGGGGTTCAACCTGCCCGATCAGGTCGCGGGGTCAAGGGGCAGCGCCCCTGCGGGGGTTCGACCGACCCGGTCAGGTCAAGGGTCAAGGGAAGCTGCCCCCGGAACAAAATTTTATTATAAGAGTAATTTTAAAATTCTGCTTATTTGTATGGAAAGATACCGAATGGTACCGAGCATGTACCGCTCGGTACCGAGCATGTACCGCTCGGTACCGAGCATGTACCGCTCGGTACCCAGCATGTACCGCTCGGCACCCAGCGGTACTGGTACCGAGTGGTACCGAAAGAGAAAGAGGAAGCATGTAAAGTTTAAATAGTGGTCGAACAGGTAGTGTCACCTTCGATTCGAGCTCCGACTTCACACGAAGTGTGACGAACTCAAACCAGCGGTCAAACAGGAAGAAAGGTCGTTCCCGAGCACTCCTGCCGGATCGAAGAACTCACTTGTGGTCGAACACGAAGCAGCTCTCAAAAAGGATGAAGCGGAAGCAGCGCGCTCGAAAGATAAGGAATTTGTTCTTCGCTGTGAGCTCCGTCGAATCCTAATGAGGCGTCGCCTCACGCTTCCTCGAGGCGTTACGCCTCGACGCGTACGCCTCGCTGAAAAAAATCGCTCGCCTCGTCAAATACATTGAGGTTTAAGCCTCAAGGCGCCAGGTTAGCTCCTCGAACCGAGTCACGCCTCTGTTTTGACGCCTCGACCGCTTTTTTAATCGATGGTTTAATAGCAACTTCGCATCAGGATATGCACCCAAATAGTGAAAAATAAGGGAAAGAAACAAGGTTTTTACTAGTAGATGCAATAAAACAAAGAAAGATACAAGAGATCCTAAAATCGAGAGGAGGATCTTCTCTCCCAAAATCTCTAGACAAGAGAGTCTAGAGCCCAAGCACCAAGAACCCTAATTTTCCAATCAATCAAAACATTACCTCTACCTAATCCCCTCATGCACTTTAATACAAAAGCTTTCCTAATATAATCTAATTTCCCTCCCAAAGCATTAGACGCCTCTCTCTCTTAATTTGAAAATCAAATAATGGGTGGGACCCATTCACTCATGCGGCCATAGAGAAGGTGTGTCCGCCTCTTATACACCCGCTGGACCGGCCAACGAGATTACTTAGCCGGTTCGGACAGAACCGGCATAACAATACCGCCCTCCCAAAGAATCACCTTGCCCTCAAGGTGAAAATTCGGAAACAGCTGTTTCGTCCTCTCGTATGACTCCCACGTGGTCTCGTAGTCAGAAAGGTTCTTCCACTGAATCAACACTTCCTTAGTTCCATCTTCTTTCTCGCGAACCCCCATCAGTTCGGTTCCATAACCACCTCTAGATCCTCAGTAAGTGTCACCGGTAGCTCGGGGTTGGCTATGTAGTCACCAATGGCCCTTCTCAACTGTGAGACATGAAAACCGGGTGGATGGTCGCCGTTGATGGTAACTTCAGTCGATATGCTACTGCCCCAATTTTCTCCAATACTTCATAAAGCCCAAAATACCTTGGAGCTAGCTTTTCATTTCTCTTGTTGGCGACTGTCTTCTGTCTATAAGGTCGGAGCTTCAAAAATACAATCAATCCCACTTCAAACTAGATGTCCTTCCTATGCTCATCCGCTTGTTTCTTCATAATTTGCTCAGCTCTCAATAAATGCCTCTTCAACTCCTCTAGCACTCGATCCCTCTCCTCCAAGTACTCCTCCACTAACGAAACTGGAGTACTGCTACTCCAAAAGTGCACAAAGTGAGGGGGGCCCCTTCTATACAACACCTTGAATGGAGTCATCTGTACAACTGAGTGAAAAGAGGTGTTGTACCAATACTTCGTCCAAGGTAGCCACTTGGCCCAAAGCTTGGGTGTCTCTGACACAAAACATTTCAAGTAGGTCTCTATGCTCCTATTGACCATCTCCGTTTGGCCATCTGTTTGTGGGTGGTAAGCGGTACTCCTATTCAGAACTGTCCTCGATAATCTGAACAATTCTCTTAAAAAATGACTGAGAAACACGTTATCTCTGTCTGACACGATCGCCTCTGGTACGCCATGCAATTTGATCACCTCTTTAATGAAAGTTGAAGCCACTATCACCGCGGTGTAAGGATGTCGAAGAGGAATGAAATGAGGATATTCGCTCAATCTATTTTTACCACCAATATCACAGTGAATCACTCAGAATGGGGCAGCCCATCAATGAAGTCCATAGATACCACCTCCCAGACTTAACCTGGTAAAGCCAAGGGCTACAGTAACCCCCCGGGTAACATAGCTAGGTACTTATTCCTTTGGCAGACTTCGCATCTGGATACCATCTCTTTCACATCCTTGTGCATCCCTCTCCATTACAGTTCTACCGCTAGTCTCCTGTAGGTCTTTAACACTTCTGAATGACCTCCCACTGTAGTCCCATAGAACTCCTGGAGCCAACTGTGAAATGTGAATTGATATTCTGGGTAACACAAATCTCCCTTGGTACAACAATCTCTCCCCCTCCAATGAGTATCCTGGATGGTTGCCCTCTCCCTTTAGTAAGTCGGTCCTGATCCTGCCTTGTTCTTCATCACTAGCACTCTCCTCCCTGATGGCCTCCCTATCTAGCATCATTGGGGCTGATACAGCCACTGTCTGCAGCTCCCCCATGCATCGGGACAGGGCATCTGCCACTTTGTTCTCCACCCGTGGCCTGTACTGAATCTGAAAATCATACGCCAGCAGTTTAGATAGCCACCTTTGATGCTCTTCTGTTACCATTCGTTGTTCCAGCAAGTATTTCAAGCTCCGTTGGTCGGTCCTAACTATGAAATGTCTTCCGAGTAAGTAAGGGTGCCACTTTTGGATGGCCAACACAATTGCCATCAAACCCCTCTCTTAGACAGATTTCAGTCGGGCTCTTGTCGTCAACACCTGACTGAAGTAAGCAGTGGGCCTATGATTCTGCATCAACACTGCTCCTAAACCATACCCCAATGCATCTGTTTCTTCTACGAAGACTTGAGTAAAATCCGGCAAAGCTAAGACAGGTACTGTGGTCATGGCTTTCTTTAACTTCTCAAATGCTGCCATGGCGGCCTCCCTCCATAGAAATCCGTCTTTCTTCAACTGCTCAGTGAGTGACCATGCTATAGTACTGTATCCCTCCACAAACCTTCGGTAGTATCCTGTCAGCCCTAGGAATCCCCTCAATTCTTTTAGATTTTTAGGCAGTGGCCACGTTAACATAGCTTCAATCTTGGACTGATCTGCGGCTACCACTTCTTTAGATACCACGTGCCCCAAGTACTCCACACTGGCTTGTGCGAAGCAGCACTTCTTCAGGTTAGCCCTCAACTAGTGCTCCTGGAGAATCTCTAACACCTACTTCAAATGCCCCCAATGCTCCTCTGTCCTGCTATACACTAAGTCATCAAAGAACACCAAAACAAATCGCCTGAGGTACGGTTTGAAGACCGTATTCATGAGTGCCTGGAACGTGGCTGGGGCATTAGTGAGGTCAAAGGGCATCACTAGGAACTCATAGTGTCCCTCATGAGTTCTAAAGGCAGTCTTGGGTACATCCTCCTTCATTCTAATCTGATGATATCCCGATTTCAAGTTAATCTTACTGAAGATTACTGTTCCACTCAATTCATCCAACAACTCGTCAATAACTAGTATAGGAAACTTATCAGGTAGATTTTCCTTGTTGAGTGCGCGGTAGTCTACACAGAACCGCCAGCTGCCATCCTTCTTCTTCACCAATAGAACATGACTAGAGAACGGGCTAGTGCTGGGCCTGATGATCCCTTCTTCCAGCATTTATCTGATCAGCTTTTCTATTTCGTCTTCCTAAAATTGAGGGTAACGGTAAGGTCGTATGCTGACAGGCGACACTCCCTCCCTCAATATGATGGCATGCTCCTGCTCCCTGGGTGGTGGAAACCCTAGAGGTGGTTGAAAAACCTCATAGAATTCCTGGATCAAAGGCTATACAGAGAGGGGTATGTCTCCCCCTTCCTCCAAACTCATTCCCTCCAATCTATGTAATTCCACCAAATAACCTTCCCCCTCCTCCTGAACGGTCTTGATTAGGGATTTGAGAGAAACCCCTGCCTTGGTCAGTTCCGTATCACCTTGAATCACCCTCTTCCTTCCTCCCCTCATCAACTCCATCCGCAGAGTACCCCAATTGATCTTGGTTTCCCCCAAGGTCTGCAACCACTTCATCCTTAGGATGACATCCGTACTCCCCAATTCTAGGGGAAGGAAGTCTTCCTTCACTTGGATACCTTGGATTTTCAGCACCACCCCTCTACAGACTCCTCTTCCCATTTCTACCTTTCCCGTGCCCATCATCACCCCATAGCCTCCTGTATCTACTAACTCCATCCCCAGCAGCTCCACAATCTAGGTGGAAATGAAATTGTGGGTTGCCCCACTATTGATCAACACCACAACTTCACGGTCAGCTATCTCTACTTTCACCTTCATAGTGTGACTCAGAGGGAATCATACTACGGAGTTAAGAGAGACTTCTTCCACATCCAGATGAAGCTTTTCCTCCACCTCAGAATCGCTCCCTCCTCCCTCTTCGTCTTCCTCGTCTTCACAAACAAGGAGAACTTGAAGAGTTCGATCCTTGCACTTATGCCCTGGCATGTATTTTTCGTCACATCGAAAACACAGCTCTTTTGTTCTTCTCTCTTGCATTTCCTTTTCAGTAAGCTTTTTGAATTGCCCCCCATTTCCTCCTCCTGTTGCTTTTTCTTTCGGGACTTCTTTCATCCCTCCTAGTGGATGCTCCCTTGGAGGCTAGGTGGGTAGTCGTCCACCTGTAAGTGCCTTCTGAGCTGCTATTCCTAGCTCCCTTTTCCAGATTCTTTTGATTTTCGACAAGTTGTGCAAGATTCATGGCCTCCCCTAGGTCCCTGGGCATCAGTTACTTCACCGCTACTCTAATCTCTGCCTTTAACCCCTTCATGAAGTTCCCCTCCAGCACAATATCGGACAAGTGCTCTACCCTGCTAGCCAGATGCTCAAATCTCTCCTGGTAGTCCGCCACAGACCCCCCTCTTGCACTAGGGTAAATAACTGCTCATAGAAGTCTTCTCCCCGATCGGTTTGGAAACGCTCTATCAAACTGTACTTGAATTCTTCCCAGCTCCGGATGGGTCTCCTCATATCTCTCCACTGGTACCAAGAGAGTGCCTTCCCTTCCAGACATATGTCACGACCCGGCCCGGTGAGCTCGCGCAGGCGAGGCGGGAACAGAGGTCGGACGGTAGGTCAAATATCTAATTCCTAAATCTATCAATTCCCTAAATAAATCTCCAAAATATTTTGAAAGAGCCACTATAACGATAAAATTTGAAATCACATAAACATATAAGCAAACATATTCTTCGTCCTTACCTTTCTTCCGGAGCTCCTGCCCTACGATAAACAATGCCGCCCCTTCTACTCATTGATTAAATTAAGCTCACCTGAAAATGTTAACCACTAACATTAAGCTAAAGCTCAGTAAGTCATACACAATTCTAAACTACAGTAAACAAGATAATCTGAACAATATGCTAAAAGCCAATTTCATATGAACATGACATAAAATTTATTTCATACAAACATAACATTAAACATATCATATCATAAATCATATCTTTCATTTTCCATTCCATATTCATATCAATATATTTAACTTTCATTTTTCGTATATAATACAACCGTCACAGGAGTCACCGTCTAGTACCATAAAGGTACTCCTTTACCATTTCCTTTTCCATATCCTTTTCCATATTAACGTGCACGAGTACAGCGTCCCCAGCTAGTACCATAAGGGGGTGAACTCCATCCTTTCAACATGCACATACAAGCATTCAACATAGCATTTCTTATCATATCTATTCCTTTCATATAACATAAACTTTATCATATAAGACTATAAAATGTACATGTAATTGGTATGATCATTCATTTGATAACAATAAAGAATTAAGATTGGAGCTATCAAATCATATAACATGTGAGAAAGCAAGAGATATTACTGAAATAAAGAACAGTGCATACTTACAGAAGTTTGGAAATTGATTTCTTCCCACTAATCCTTCTTCCTTCGAGATTTCTTTAAAACACCTAAAAGATATAATTTCTTCTTCAAATACATTTATAATAAATCTAAATTAATCCTCTCATTCTATTCAAAATCTACCCTAAGTTCATCCTTTTCCTCTCTCCAAAAGATCACATAAAGTATATAATAATCTAAAAACTCATAATTTTTGTCTAATTACCTAATATTAATCAACATAACACTTTCTCCATAATCTAAATTAATATTAAATATTTTCCATTTTCGGATTTAAACTAATTAAAAATTAGGAAAATAAGATTTTATAAGAAAAACTCAATTTCTTCTCTTAAAAACTCTCTTAGGACCCTTAGGAATAATATTTGCAAAGGTACTTTCAAAAACTCCAATTTTAGAGAAAACCCTAATTTTACCAAATCTCAAAATGTTTAAAAATAAAATCTCATTTCTACGCATAAAAGCATCTCTTAAACCTATCTTATCATTCTCTTAAAGAAAATCCAATTTTCCCCTCAAACCCTAAATTTTCCCTAAAGAAAAATTCTATAAAATCATGAGAAATCTATTGAAAACAACTCACCTTAACTTTCCCTTAATCTTCCCTACAAGTTTCTCCACGAACGGCCGCCGGAAATCCGCCGCCGGAGCCACCCGTCGCCTTGCGTGCTTCCGCCTTCTCCCTTCCGCGCGCCTCTTTCGTTCGGCCAAACCGTGCGTGAAAAGAGAGGGGGCGGCTCGGTTTGCTTAATAGAGAGGAAGGGGAAATGCCAAAAGACTCATATGCCCTTACTTAAACTCTCCAAGTCTTAATAACCTCTAAGGGTAATATTGGTATTATTAGACTTCGAAAATTTTTTATTTCCTAAATTAAGCAAAATCAAATATAAGTTTTATATACCAAAATTCTTAGAATTTTGCGTAGAATTTTATAAAATTAATCCCGTCGAAATCTGACAACATTGAATTTTTCACTTAAAACTCGTCGCGGCGCTTTGAAAAGCGTGCGAGATCTAAAACGGTATTTTCGGGTTTTCACAATCTTCCCTCCTAATAAAAATTTCGTCCCCGAAATTTACTTATCTTCTTGTTACAACATAACTCAACAGCTTCCATTTCATTAACATAAACCTCAACATCGAAACAGAATAAATCAAACATCTGAAATATCTTAGCAAAATAATCTGATCAATCCCAAAACATCTGACATGACATAACAAGATAAACTACTAAATCCAAAACATCAAAACATCAATTTTTATCATTACAAGTTACTGAAAATAAACTATAAAGCCATATCAATTGTCATTGTCAGCATCTACAGATCCATCGGGCTCTTGCTGAGTCAAAGTGTAAACTCTTGGTCTGACATTCTGCCTGGGTTGATTTTGCACTGAACCCGCAGCTGATGGTTCTATCATCTTTGATTTTTCATAATTCCTCTGTGAAGGTGCTTCAACTGATCTCATCCCTCCTGAAGTCTTTTGAGCCAAAGCAGGACAATATTTTGCTATGTGTCCAGGCTGATGACACCAATAGCAAGTGTTGGAACCAATCAGACATTCACCTTTATGTAATCTGCCACACTTAGCACAAGATTCAAGGACTTTACTTACAGTTGCACCACTGCCTCCACTAGAACTAAACTTGGGCTTCTTCCCATTTGATCCCTCAGTCTGGTTGCTTTGAATATCCTCTTCAGAATTCTTTCTTTTCTGAAAATCTCTTCTCTTCTGAGTACTCTGATAATCCAGCTCAACCTTCCGTGCTTTATCAACTAATTTAGAATAATCTTCAATATCCAAAGGAACCAATGGCTGTCTAATGCTATCCCTCAAGCCACAAAGGAAACGGTGGCATTTCTCTTCTGCATTAGGAATCAGATGAGAGTCATACCTAGATAGCATCGTGAATTCAGCCTCATACTCTGCAACAGTCTTATCTCCCTGTACCAATCTATTAAATTTATCTTGCATTGCTCTCCTAGCAGTCATTGGCACATACCAATCTCTAAACACTTTGACAAATTCCACCCATGAGATTTGACTGCTAGATCTCCCAGTAAAAGTTTCTTCCAATTGTCTTCTCCACCATCTGTTTGCCTCCCCACTGAAGGCATAAGTAGCTAAGGCTACCCTCCTATCCTGAGGGCATAGCATCCCCTCCAAAATCTTCTCAACTTCCATTAAACAGTCCTCTGCTTCTATAGCTCCACCTCCCACAAATGATGGTGGCTTCATGTCCTGGAATAACTTTAAATACTTGTCAATTGGAGCACTTCCACTACCTCCAACTTGAGTCTGTGTACTCTTTATCATCCCCGTCATAGCCGCCATCATTTGGGTAAAAGAGTCCAAAGTAGCATTAATGCTACTGCCTTGAGGCTCTACTACAGATGGTAATTCCCTCCTGACCTCCCCTGTGTTGCCATCAGTGGCATCTAGTTCTGGTTCCTCAGCCCTGAGACATAAAGCAACATAGCAATCTAAGTAAATAAATACACAAGCACCTTACACCTATTCTAACCTATAAGATCTTCCTATCGGCTCTTTCATGAAAATCAATATCCTCAAATCCTTGCTCTGATACCACTATTGTCACGACCCGGCCCGGTGAGCTCGCGCAGGCGAGGCGGGAACAAAGGTCGGACGGTAGGTCAAATATCTAATTCCTAAATCTATCAATTCCCTAAATAAATCTCCAAAATATTTTGAAAGAGCCACTATAACGATAAAATTTGAAATCACATAAACATATAAGCAAACATATTCTTCGTCCTTACCTTTCTTCCGGAGCTCCTGCCCTACGATAAACAATGCCGCCCCTTCTACTCATTGATTAAATTAAGCTCACCTGAAAATGTTAACCACTAACATTAAGCTAAAGCTCAGTAAGTCATACACAATTCTAAACTACAGTAAACAAGATAATCTGAACAATATGCTAAAAGCCAATTTCATATGAACATGACATAAAATTTATTTCATACAAACATAACATTAAACATATCATATCATAAATCATATCTTTCATTTTCCATTCCATATTCATA
Source organism: Dendrobium nobile (assembly GCA_022539455.1). Lineage (NCBI taxonomy): Eukaryota > Viridiplantae > Streptophyta > Magnoliopsida > Asparagales > Orchidaceae > Dendrobium > Dendrobium nobile. Next base: position 41,396,909 of record CM039723.1, read on the forward strand.
TCAATATATTTAACTTTCATTTTTCGTATATAATACAACCGTCACAGGAGTCACCGTCTAGTACCATAAAGGTACTCCTTTACCATTTCCTTTTCCATATCCTTTTCCATATTAACGTGCACGAGTACAGCGTCCCCAGCTAGTACCATAAGGGGGTGAACTCCATCCTTTCAACATGCGATACAAGCATTCAACATAGCATTTCTTATCATATCTATTCCTTTCATATAACATAAACTTTATCATATAAGACTATAAAATGTACATGTAATTGGTATGATCATTCATTTGATAACAATAAAGAATTAAGATTGGAGCTATCAAATCATATAACATGTGAGAAAGCAAGAGATATTACTGAAATAAAGAACAGTGCATACTTACAGAAGTTTGGAAATTGATTTCTTCCCACTAATCCTTCTTCCTTCGAGATTTCTTTAAAACACCTAAAAGATATAATTTCTTCTTCAAATACATTTATAATAAATCTAAATTAATCCTCTCATTCTATTCAAAATCTACCCTAAGTTCATCTTTTTCCTCTCTCCAAAAGATCACATAAAGTATATAATAATCTAAAAACTCATAATTTTTGTCTAATTACCTAATATTAATCAACATAACACTTTCTCCATAATCTAAATTAATATAAAATAATTCTATTTTCGGATTTACCTAAAACCCTAATTTTAGAAAACCTATTTTAATTATTCCCTCAAATAAACATGTCAATCTCTCCCCCACACCTAAATCATAATTAAATATTTTCCATTTTCGGATTTAAACTAATTAAAAATTAGGAAAATAAGATTTTATAAGAAAAACTCAATTTCTTCTCTTAAAAACTCTCTTAGGACCCGCCTTCTCCCTTCCGCGCGCCTCTTTCGTTCGGCCAAACCGTGTGTGAAAAGAGAGGGGGCGGCTCGGTTTGCTTAATAGAGAGGAAGGGGAAATGCCAAAAGACTCATATGCCCTTACTTAAACTCTCCAAGTCTTAATAACCTCTAAGGGTAATATTGGTATTATTAGACTTCGAAAATTTTTTATTTCCTAAATTAAGCAAAATCAAATATAAGTTTTATATACCAAATTTCTTAGAATTTTGCGTAGAATTTTATAAAATTAATCCCGTCGAAATCTGACAACATTGAATTTTTCACTTAAAACTCGTCGCGGCGCTTTGAAAAGCGTGCGAGATCTAAAACGGTATTTTCGGGTTTTCACAACATAAGTCCGCTGCCGATAATTTCTCCTCCTCCGTTAAACCATTAACGGCAAAGTACCTCTCCACGTTGTAAATCCACCCCTAAGCATCCTCCCCTTCAAAAATGGGCAATTTTAATTTCCTCACCTTCTGATCCCTGCCATTTTTCCTTAATCCTCCATAATTTCCCCTCCCATGTGCCTGCCCTGCCTCCCCCCCCCCCCACCACGTCTCCCAATCTTCCCTTGCTCTACCTTGCCCCATTCCACCTTTGAAATCCCTTCTCCGATCTTCAAAAATAGCCCCTCGGGGTCCATAATAACCCTCCCGGTGCTCCCAACCAGCACCTCTTGGCTCCACACCTCCATAGCCTTGCCTTTCCCCATATCTTCCTCCTCCCTCTGGAAAGGCTCCAGTCTCCAGATGAGGTCTTTCCCTTCTCCCTTCCACGATTTTCACTTCCTCTTCCTCCCGATGGATTTCAGAATTGGTGTTTTTCGCTTCAGGCCCTTTTGCATCAGACGCCGCCGATTGAGTTTGAAATTCCAACATCTTCTTCATCATATCCCGTAGATCGGCCACTTGCCCTTCCCTGGAAGAAATTCTTTCTTCCACGGTCTCCTTGATTTGATTCATCTCTTCTTCAAGCCCTTCTTCCTACGCATCAACTTTCTTAGCCGCCATCCCAAAGAAACCAAAAATTTAAGAAGATTTTCTGGATCTGAAAAAAAAAATTCAGCAAACTCCTCATTGCCGGTACAAATTTAAGCCGCTGAAATCTGTAAAATTCAGCCCACGATCGGTTCCAAGATGTGCTCTGATACCAATTTGATAGGAAATACTTGAGTTCGCAAGTAACCCTAAGGTAATACTTGAGTTCGCAAGTAAACCTATTCAAAATTTGCCCAAAACAGTGAGAAAAACTGCTGTTCCAGCAGTTTAACAGCAACATCGTAGCAGGAAATGCACCCAAACAGTGAAAAATAAGGAAAAGAAACAAAGTTTCCACTAGTAGATGCAATAAAACAAAGAAAGATACATGAGATCCTCAATTCGAGAGGAGGATCGTCTCTCCCAAAATCTCTAGACAAGAGAGTCTAGAGCCCAAGCACCAAGAACCCTAATGTCCCAATCAATCAAAACATAACCTCTCCCTAATCCCCTCATGCACTTTAATACAAAAGCTTTCCTAATCTAATTTCTCTCCCAAAGCATTAGCCACCTCTATCTCTTAATTTGAAAATCAAATAATGGGTGGGACCCATTCACTCATGCGGCCACAGAGAAGGAAGAGGCGGACTGTGTCCACCTCTTATACACCCGCTGGACCGGCCTGCGGGCTTGCTGGGCCGGTTCGGACAGAACCGGCATAACAAAGTTCTAATGAATGTTATGGGTTAAATTTTTGGCAGACATATTAAGATAGATATAAAACACTACTCAAAGATTTTGTCCTCATTTTAAGGGGATTCTTAAGATCTAAGTTCAAGTTTTTTATAAATAAGCCCATATAATTAATTATTCCTCCTATTGGTGGAAGAACATTTTTAATTAAGACTAGTTATTATTTAGACACTAAATACCTAGCGTATAGTAACAATGAATTTAGTATTGGATTTGAAATATGCCAAATTGCACATAAAGTAAATGGTAAGGAATGATAATGAACCCAGCCATCATCCTATGAGTCTGTCGCCCCAATTTATCATGATCTCTAGTCTCTTTGGTTAGAGGAAGATGTCAACTGAACTTAATTAAAGGATCTTTCTTGACAGACATGAGTTGCTTCGTTCGAGTTAACCCTATAGAGTTGGCGTGTTGATAAGAGAAAAATGTAAAGTCCAAATTGCATCTATTTTTACAAAAATATTCTTTAATCCTATCTTTTTGTGCAAGAAATAAGCTAAAAATTATCAAATTAAAGTGCTGCAGTGCCACATACAGAGCACTGCAACACTACATTTCCACCAACTTCGAAGTACTACTAGATCGGCGCCATTGAGATACAAAACTTTATTCATCTGAGAGCTTAGCATCGAGGTGCTTTGCAGGGAGCTCCGCAGCACCAAATCACCACAGTGCTGCGGCAGAAGATAAATAGGAATGGTTAAGCTGGTGAATCGATGTGACAAATGGTGAATTGACATGTCAATTTTGCAGGGTTACATGGTTACTGCCACAGCACCAGTTCAGTTATTTGGAAAATCTATAAATAGGGAGCTTATATGTCATGTAAGGGGTTGGCCAGTTGGAGAGGTGTGTGAGAAAGTATATATATGAGTGTGAGATTTCTTATGGAGAGGACTAGCCATATGTTCATGTTGTGTTAGTCAAGTACAAGTCATACTTGTTAACGACAAATGACGTACCACTACGTAAAGGTCCCTTTGGAGATATGGCTCATAGCGTACGACGTGACACGCGTCATTTTGAACATGTCACAAATTATGCAAGAATTATAAAATAATAAGCATGAATATGAAATATCATAAAATGAAAGACAAGCTATCATAATAATGGAAGACGACCTTGAGGAGTTTTGTAAACTGAAAACTGAAATAGGTGAGGCATATCTTCTTGGATATTCACATGATTAAAATGCTTCATAAGCTAGCCATAATGTATATATAATTTTAATTATAGTGGTAGAAGTCACCTGGGTTTAGAGTCACCTGCCTTGCTCCGAAATAATGAGAGGGAGAAGAATGAGTGAGGTGTTGTAATATTTTAAGATAATATCATCTTTCTATTATCTCCCATTTGAGATTGAAAGCACACATGCTTGGGGAAGATTTGTGAAAAAAAAAAGAAAAAAGAAAATTACCTAATTGCACTGCTCGACGGTGGCCTCTGTCAAAAACAAAGAAGGAACACTCGGGAGAGGCCGATGCTTCCGTCGCGTGCGAAATCTTTCAAAGGAGAGGGCAGAAGGGCTCGGGCAATCCATCGTCCTACGAACATGTCGCAGCCTTCGTGCGTCGAGTAGGAGCAGTCGAACGTGAGTGTGGTGAGGATTAGGGCATCAACAATATAATATATATCAAATAACCTAATCGGTTTTGGAAATTAAAAAATATATTATCTTTATAATAAAAATAGATAAATATTGAATAAAATTTATAATTATATTAATTTTTTTAAAATAAAATGACTCGCTATTCTATGCCATGCGTCATTGTGTGTACATGGCGCAAATAGCTAAGCCATTTTGAACATTCGCACCTCGTCATACAAGTGGCGTTGTAGATGCATGGCGCACGCCATTTTGCTCCATTGGCATCTATGGTACAAGTCTAGAGAGGAAGGAGTGCAAGGAATTTATAATTGTATTGTCATGGATTTCTAGATAATTTCTAACTTGTTTATTGTACTTTTATTTTACATATTGAAATCATTGTTTAAAATGGTGCAAAATGAGGCTCATCTTGAGTCCCTCACCACAATGCTAGTGAAAAATGCATCGAGGCTTACGCCTTAAACTTTCTTTATGAGACTTGTGCCTCAGCTTGGCTGAGGCCCACCTCGGGGCACGCCACGCCTTGCTGATGTGAGGCTTATGCCTCACCTTAAATATATATATATATATATATATATATATATATATATATATATATATATATATATATAGATAAATCCCAAATTAATGCCCCGAACAAATCACACTTTAATGCATCCACAAGCTGCTGAAACTTCCTCTCGACTGCCTTGACCTCCAGTCTTTTGTTTTCTCCATATTGCCATCGTCGTAGCCGCCGCTAGTGTTGAAACCCGCTCACTACAACCACCTTCTCTAAAATTTTAAGAGTATTAATCTTATCTTTATGTTAATGAAAAATATTTATGAAAGAAGAAGACTGAAATAAATGAAGAAGAAAAAAATTGTGAAACATTGGACTCTATAGGATGACTCAAATAAAAAACCCCTCAGTGATGACAGTGCAAATGATTTCTATGTTTTTGTCAACTATTTCATTTTTCTTTAGGAATTAAATGTGGATGAGTAGGGAACTGAGTGAATTGACAACAGCCGCTCGTCGGACGGATGATCATCGGCCTTCTTCCGCCGAGATCATGGCCTCCGTTCGTCCATCTGGTACTAATCGTATCTTTGGTAATAATAATAACAATCTTGTGATCAGAGAGGGCGCAAGACCTCCGGTTCGTCAAGAAGTGGTGGTTGAAAGAAAAGGCAAGAGGTTGTTGATTGATCGTGTTGCGGGAGGTGCCAAAGATCCTGCAAAGGTGAACGTTATTTCAGGAAGTCATAATCCTGAGGCATCTTCATCTGTTGGTTTGGTTTTGAAGGTAAATAAGTTTGTGAGAAATCTTGAGGAAAATGATGGCCGTAATATAGCATCTGAAATTGATGCTTTGGGAAATCAAGAAGAAATTGAAGGCATTAATCTTGCGAAGAATCCTGAGATTGATGTAAAGCAGGACAACAACGATGACGGGGATATTGATAGAAATGGTATGAAGGAGGAATTTATTGAAGCATGGAAGAAACCTCAGCATATCAATATTTCGTTCAATAGTGATCATGCAGAAATGTCGGATGACGGGATTGCAGTCAAATTAAATGCTGAGAGGGAAATTATGAATGTGCAAGTTCTAAAATACTCACTGGTTATCAAGGTTTTGGGAGACAATAACTTTTCCTATGTGCAGCCTGGATTTGAGGAGGCAGTGGAATAAATTCGGTAGCTTTCACATGACTTCGCTTGGTATGAACTGGATATTATGTTCGTTCAAGACTGAGGAAGCAATGGATGAAGTATTGAATGGTGGCCCTTTGTATGTGGGAGGATACATAGTTGGCATGGACAAATGGTCTTCTTTGTTCAATCCCAACTCCTTTAAAGGTATTACTGCACCTGTTTGGATTCGTCTCCCTTGTTTGCCACTATACTGTTGGGACGAAGAGAATATTGCGAGAATTGCATCGCGTGTAGGAGTACCAATATATGTGGATGGGAATTCTTTTAAATGGGGAAAACGAGAATTTGCTCGGGTGTGTGTGAGATTAAATTTGGAAAACAGTCTTCCAAATGGCATATGGGTTGATGGAATAGCAGGAAGATTCTTCCAAAAATTAGAATATGAGAAAATTGATTTGCTATGTTATCACTGTGGCAAAGTGGGACATGATAAAAAGGATTGTTCTGATGTTGTGGTGCTTTCTCATAGCGACCAGACAGTGAAGAAACAAGCAGTAGAAAGTGATCTGGTAGTACCGGCTGAAGGCAAAACTTCTGGGAATGAATATGGACCGTGGATTCACGTTCAGTTTAAAAATAGAAGGTTCAAGAATGGAAGGTTTGTTGGGGGCGGGAGGCCTGGAAGAAATGTGAAGGAGGTGAAAGATAAGATGAATGAAGCCCATGATGATGCTGTGCAGAATGCAGTTCAACAAAGCGTGGCTGATGTTGTTACAGAGGTGGTGCAAATTGATCAACATACAGTGGATATATGCAGAAGTTCTGGTAAAGGGGAAGCTGATAGGGAGATTGAGACGAATATTGCTGTAGCTAATAAATTTGATGCTCTGATTGAAGATATTGAAGAAGGGGAAGTTATGAGTCATCCTATAGTGGAGCAGCCGCAGGGCATTGTTGCTGTTGAAGAGATTCTGGATAAAATGGAGGCTGCTGTTACTCTTAATAGCAGCTTGGTCAAATTTAAATTGGCAAAGGAATTGAAGTCCTTGGGGCCTTTAGAACCTGAGCATAGAAAAAAAAGGAGGGATGGTAAGGGAAATGTGTTAGGCGGGGACAGTTCCCCTTTGATTGCTTAATGTCTTCCTTTGTCTTTTGGAATTGTAGGGGGGCCAGGAAGAAGGAGGCTTCTTTGTATCTTAGGGAGATTGTTAGGGATCATGATGTTTTTTTATTGGGATGATGGAGACTAAGCTAACTAGTGTTGATAGAAGGGATGTTGATAGCCTTATTGGGAGTGATTGAGATTTCTTCCATCATCCCGCTGCGGGTACTTCTGGTGGAATTTTGGTTGTATGGAACAGGATGGTGGCCTTTTTTTGTGGTGATGGAGAGTTCTTCTCAAGCGGTGGTTGGAGTTCTTTCTACACCATGAAAGAGGTTCCTCTTTTTTAGAGGTCCTAGAGAGATGAGGGATTTTATGACTAACTCTGATTTCCATGATGTAGGTTTTGTTGGACCAAGTTTCACTTGGTGTAATAATAAAGAAGGAGCTTCAAGGATATGGGAAAGGCTTGATAGATGCTTGCTAAATTCTGCATCTTTACATTTGGTCCCTTCAGGAAAGGTGATGCATCTTGCAAGGGTGGCGTCAGACCATAGTCCAATTGTCTTTAAACTGGAAGCTAAGCAGTTTAACAAGACAAGGATCATCAGATTTGAAGACACTTGGAGATCATACCCGGCCGCCTAGAATATTGTGTATAATTCCTGGAAGAAATCTGATTTCGGTGATGAGGTGGAGGTGCTTCATAGAAAGCTTCGAAGGACGTTGAGAGCTTTATTCTTCTGGAGTAAAAACAAATGCAAGGATTTATGTAAGTTGAAGGAGGACCTGAAGAGGGAGATTCTGGAATTACAGATTAAGGAGGTCACGATTCAGGCTTTTTCTTTGGAAGATTTGCTTCTTCTTAGGAGCAAGGCACATGAACTTAATGTCACTCTAAGAAGACTTTTCACTTGGTGGAATCAAAGGGCTAAGGCAAGATGGCAAGAGGGAGATACTAATTCTAAGTTTTTTCATAACTTTGCATCAGCTAGGAGAAATGCAAAGTGGGTGAGACAAATCAAAGGAGTGAATAACCAATTGGTGGAGGAGGAGGATTAGATTGAACATGTGTTTTTACAGTTCTTTGAGAAATGGAAATACAGAGAATGCAAATTGTCTGAGTGTCCTGTAATTTCCAATAAATAGAGGCTGGATGCTTCGGATATGAATGCTTTAGCTGCTGAATTTTCCTTGGAGAAGTGTAAGGAATCGGTGTTTCAGCAAGGCAATAATAAGTCACCTGGTTTGGATGGGGTGAGATCTTCTTTTTATAAATGCTATTGGAGCTTAGTGAGAGAAACTACTTGGAATGCTATAAAAAATTTCTTTAATTCTGGAGTTAAGCACTTATGCACAAGGTATGGAAAGATACGTTAATTGTATTAATCCCCAAAGTGAAGAACCCGATTTTGCCTTCCAATTATAGGCCTATAAGCCTTTGTCAAACTACTTATAAGATTGTTGCTACTATGCTGGTGAATAGACTGAAAAAATACATGCCCAAGATGATATCGGAGGAACATTTGTCTTTCATTCCAGTTAGATCAATGTCAGAACATTGTATATTGGCTCGGGAGATCTTTAACAAGTTTAAAATCTCTAAGAATAAAAAAGGTATGATGGCTGTAAAGCTTGACATGGAGCAAGCTTACGATAGCATGGGATGGCCAACTCTGCATCAAATTCTTAAATGGTATGTTTTCCCCACTTTTTTTTTTTTTTTCTAATTTCCTCATGGAGTGTGTGGTGAATGCAAGGTTTTCAATTATTCTGAATGGGAAGAAGTTGAGATGGATCAATGCTCATAGTGGATTCTGACAGGGGTGTCCACTTTCACCATACTTGTTCATTATGTGCTCCCAACTTATTTCCAATGCAATTGAGCAAAGGGGACAAGAGTTGGGTATTCAGATATCTCCTAAAGGACTGAGGATTACACACCTTTTATATGCAGATGATGTGCTTGTATTTTCACAAGCAACCACTACTTTGGTAAGATTATTGAAGAATATTGTGGAGGAGTTCTGTAAGTGGGCAGGTCAAAGAGTTAACATCAACAAGTCCCAAATTATATTTGGTAATGCTGTTAGGAGATCTCATAAGAAGAAGGTTGCCGGAATTCTTGGATTTAAAATTGTGAAAAGGAGTTGTATTATCTGGGTATTAAGATCTCTTTAAGGAGATTGGGTATGACAGATTTTCAAGATCTTTTGAGCTATGCGACGGATAGATTGAATGTGTGGGGGAAGAAATCTTTATCTTTGGGAGGTAGAATTACTCTCATAAAGACTTCATTACTATCTATGCCGAATTTTGTACTTACACATTCTCTGGCTCCTAAGAAAGTTTTGTATGAGCGGGAGAAAATGTGCAGGAGATTTATTTGGCACAAACCAGATTGGAGGAAAGGGTTGCACTATGTTGCATGGGAAGAAATATGTAAACCAAGATGTGATGGTGGGTTGGGAGTGCAGTCTATTGTAATTAGAGGTGGTTTCTAAGGGCAAGGCTGGCATGGAATTTTATCCAAAATTCGGATTCGTTACTTCACAGAACTCTCATTGCTAAATATGGTGATGATATCATAAATGGAAGTTGTAAAAAGAGTTCTTCTAGTGCTTGGTAAATCATGAAGGATGGAGGTAAACATCTTAAAAACATTGTCAAATGGAAGGTGGGTAGAGGTGATAAAATTAATGTCTTAAGTGACATTGGTTGCTGGACAAGAGTATTAATGCCTGGCCGACATTTGCTGACTTTGGAGCTTTGGAGGACATGATGGTTAAGCAGCTCATTTCTGAGGAAGGAAAGTGGGATGAAACGAAGCTACAGAGATTCTTTCATGAAGAACTTATTATGTTAATCAGGCAAACACTAATTGACTATAATGGGAAGGAGGATCATATGGAGACTTTGAGCAAATACTCGGGTAGATCAATTTCTGCATTGGCATATGATTATGTGATGAAAGGGAGATGTAAAGAAGATGATGGTGATTTCTATAACTGGCTTAAGAATTTACAGCTCAACACTAAGGTGGAACTTTTTTGGTGGTGCCTCAGTAAGTTTGCTATTCCTACTAACCATTTTCTCAAATTTCGAAGGCTTGCTGTTGATGACTCTTGTGCTAGAGGATGTCAAGAGGCTGAGAATTATGAACACATTATGGTTCATTGCAAATATCTTGTTGATGTTATCTCTAAAATTAGAGATTTTATGATCCTGTGTTTCAATCACTGGATTGCTATTTAGAGGAGCTAAGAAGAAGTTCGATCCGGAATCCTGGCATGGCTAGAATATATTGTGCTGCAGTTTCTCTTTCATGGAAGAATCGAAATGTGGTGAAGCATGGGAAGGCTGCTATGTCTAGTTCCTTGGTGGCGGCAAATGCTCTTTATTTAGCCACATTGAAATATAGTCCATATCTAGATACTGGGGTGCTAATCTCCCTAGGGAGTCCCACATAACATGGTGCCCTCCACCGCTAGATTGGATCAAGATTAATGTGGATGCTTCATTGTTGAGTTCAAATCGGGCTGGTATTGAGGGGATTTTTAGAGATTGCAAAGGTAGACTTCTTCTTGCTTTTGGGAAGAATAAAGTACATTGGGATGTTGCTCAACTTGAAATGGAGGCAATTATAGCTATAAGGGAATTCATCCAAAGTTGGATGCTTGAAAGCAAAGGACTTATCATTGAGAGTGATAATATCAATGTGATTACATTCATTCAATATTCTTTGAAGAAGGTAGATTGGCAGTTGGAGAATTTGCCAATCAAGGAGCTTTTGTTCCTTAATGATTTCAATAAAATCATTTTTCATTATGTTAATAAGGAGTGTAATAAAGTAGCTGATTTTTGTGCTCTTTGGCATTATATGGTAGTTTTACTTTCGATAGTTTCTCTTTTGGTAACATTCCGTCCTCTTTGACAGACTTAATCAAGGAGGAGTCTTACCCTTTTATCAATTGTAATTAGTCTTTGTTTCCTTATAAATGCATATTTGCACTTTAAAAAAAAAGATTAGGGAACTGAGAAAAAAAGAATTTGGAGTTGAACTTGATATTATATTATGCTTTTATGTCATTCTTATATTTAATATTATTTTGCTCTTATAATATTTTGATTTCAATTATATTTTATGCAATTTATCACTTGTCACTTTATATCTTATGCAATTTTTTATTTTATATATATGTCAATTTGTTACTTCATAATTCTATAGAAAGTCAACATTCTATCCTTTAATATATTATTTGTATACTATATAAAAAATCACTTTTAACGTTTATTTTAACTTAACACAACTTTTTGATTTTGAGTCTTACGCCTCACCTCACGAATAAAAGACGTCTTAATATCCAATTGCGCAATTTTAAACCTTGATTAAAATGAAACCTATTTTGTTTAGTTTAAATTTTATGTCTAGCTAAATATATTTTTCTAGGTTTAGGATAATTTAGAAATCATGTTTTGCTTTAGATTAGATTTATAATTTCATGAATTACACAATGTTGTTTTTAAATTTCTCCATGTTTAATTTAGTTTGTGTTGAGGCCTTGCATTATAATATGATCTACAGCCTCGATGAAAGAGAAAAGATTAATTATGGGCTTTAAAGTGTAAATTTGTCATGCATAGACATATAATGGTTAGGGTTATGGGATCTTAATGAGAGAATAAAATTATAATTGAGAGAAATATTTGCTAATGCTCCAACGAATTCGATAGGCATGACGAGTAATTATGCTCTAATTTACAATTACACAAAAATTTAACTATTGCAAACATGCATTTTTGAATATCCTAGGTTAAGAGTATTTTAATTATATAATTTGTTTTTTGAATCTGTAGATTTTAACTTTCAATTGCACCACTCTTTTTTATTCGATCGATAAGATAAATTAAGTAATTCATATAGACAGTATTAGAGTGACTTTAGGGTAATTCCAATCCTCGTGAGAATTATACTTTTTTCATCATTTTATTTCTTAATGCCATACCTATACTTTGGTGGAATAGGATTTACTTCACAACATAATAAACTGCAATAGTAGTGTGTGGCTTGTTTGTGCTTGTTAATGTTTTTCGTGTTATTGTCGGGGATTGTATTTAATTATCTTTTCTTGCACTTTGTATTAATGAATGAATTACCTATTTAATCTTATTCTTATTTTTATTTTACTTGCTTTGTGATTACCATCGTTATTTATTTTATGCTAAAAGTTAGTATTGATGAATTGTTAATTGTTCAACTATGTTGTGCTTTACATCTTTCATATTATGTGTTATTGTTGCATGCATAATATAACTAGTTAAGAGATTTTTTTTTTATTATGAAATTGAAAGAACTCTTAAAAAATTAAAAAATTAAGAAAATCACAAAAGAAGTAAAAATGTTTGACCCAATTCAGGAGAATGACTAACTCAGGCCACTTAGAGAAAGTATTAATAGAAGAAATATTCGGGCTAACGATTTTGAGCTAAAACTTACTATCACTTGAATTGTGCAAAATTTTTAGTTTGAGAGAACTATAAAAAATTCAAACCCCATATAATTATTTTTTTGGAGATATGTGCTATATTCAAGTATAACGAAATCTAAGATGGTGCCTTTAGACTTATCGTTATTTCATTTCTCATTAAGGGATAAAGCTTACCCCAAGGCTCAATCACCACCTTGAATGACTTAGTTTTCCTTCATGTAAAATTGCAAAATTTAGAAACGACATCGCCTTTTTCACCGAATTAGACGGAGAATCAATTTATGAATCTTAAGAGATACTCAAGGAATTGCTTAGGAAGTATCCCCACCATGCATTACTTGATTGACTTATTATTCTGACTTTCTATAATTGTCTTTTAGGTTCGCTTAGATCAATTATGGATGTGACTGTTGTAGGCTCTTTCATGTTCAAACCCTTCTACGAAACATACATTTAGATTGAAGAAATGACCACCAATAATTTTCAATTGCCGTTTGTGTCACAACCCAATCCGATATGACCGTATACCTCATAGATCATAACGTGTCCGATCATGGCAAGAACCAGAAATTTAACTTCTAATCTATACACACCACAACGCCACTACTAAACATAAATAAAACAGAGAACTATATCTAAAAAATATATATTTTATATATCATCCAAAAATACATGTAAAATATGAGAATATCTACAACTGCTTAGCAACATAAATTACAATAAAATAATGCAAAGCCTGCAAAAATGAAACTAGCCTAAAAACATACGTACAACACAGATCAGAACATGCTATTAAGCTACTCTGCTGACTTCTTATCCTTTCCTTGACTTGAAAATTGAAGTAAAAACAAGAATGAGCTAGCATGGCTCAATAAGCTATTATTGTCTAAATCAGAAAACATAACTTAAATAAAAAAGGTCTGAAAATAATGTGTTATAATAATAAACTTAAGTACTGCACGAAAAGCTGAAACTGAAATTGATATTGATTGCTTTGAATATCTACTGAAACATTTCATAGTAATGATCAGAATGGCTCTTAGGCCCCAATTTTTCATTTATATAATAATGAACAAAATCCTTTCTTGCCGCTAACAAAATCTCTTTTATCCGCCAACAGAAACCCTTATTTGGGAATATCTATTGTATAACATATAATAGAATATATTCTCTTCACTAATAGAATCCCTTCTCTCCAACAAAATTTCCCATTTTAATCAAATAAATACATATTTCAATGCATTACATTAAATGAAGTATAATTAAACTAAATTTAAAATTTGCCGAAATATTTTAACTGTAGGCTACAAAAATCTTTCTCAGTAGGATTTTTTGAAAATAACCCACCTATCTTATATCTTATATAATAATATTCTAAAGCTTTAACTAAACAAAAAACACTTTTTTTTAGAACTCAAAATAAAGTTTAAATTGATAAAAATCGTTGCTTTTCAAAACTACTAGTAAGAAAATCTCAAATAAATTCTCAAAATGATCATAATAGTAGTACTAATAACTCATCAAAAGTTACACAAATAAAGGTTATAAGAATTTGATAAAATTTTATTTTTTTAAAATTCAAATTATAAACTTGATCGATAAAATCCCACAATATCGAATTATTGAAAACTAAGATAGACAAAGTATAGCTTACCTCGATTCGAGTAATTTTCCTAATTGGGCCGATAGCTAAAAAAGACTTGAAGCTGCCCTAAACGGATTTTCTCTCACTAGAAAAACCTCTCTTACTAGGTGCTGCTAAAACAGAACGTAATGGAATGAATAGGGGATTTTGATTTTTAAATATTAAAATTTTTTCTAGCGCCACCCTACATAATTCATAATGCTTCTTCCCACGCCGTGTGCCAGAGCACTGAATTAATTGCAACTTTTCCTTAGATAATAGCGCTGGGGTGCTAGAAAAATATGGTCGGGACGCTCTAAAAAATTTATAATATCTTCAAATGCATTCAAACCTTCGGAATTCACTCCAAAACACATGTAGACCTTCACATGCATATAAAACACTCTCAACCATGAGCAAAAGAGTTTAAATATAAAAAATTAACAGGTTACCTAACTTTAGTAGGGTCACACCGATTTGAACAACACTTTGAATATGGAAGTCTCATAACTCTTCCCTCAGAAAAATGTTGTCATCGATATTTCAAAATCATAATGAGTTAGAATAAACTTTATATAGATGTCTAATCTCAAATTCCTTCTCTTAAGTAGCCTCTCAGGCGGTCCTGTGCTTCCACTGCAGCTTAACCATCAAAATTTGTTTACTCAACTTTTTGACATCCTACGCCAGAATCCTGTCTAATATTTCCTTATAGTGCATATTCAGATGAACCTCAACATCATCATCAAATAATTTACTTCTAAAATAGATACTGATGTGATTTGGGTAAAAATAGCAATGTAATAAGCAGAAAACTATAGGAATTTGATTATAGGGGTTTGATTTTGATTAATACTTCAACAATAATGAAAGATACGATTGATTAGCTATTCTTGAGTTAGATCAGCTCTCTCACAAACCCTAGATGCCACTAGGAATAACTCCTAAGAAAACTACAACAAATATAAATTATATAATGAAAATAAAACAACGTAATTGTTGAAACTTGTTAAATATGAATTAGATTGTTAGACTTAAGCTTATGTCCCAGCGGCTAAGTAAGAGAGGGGGGGGGGTGAATTAGTAATTTAAAAAATTTTCCTCTTTATATTTTAAATCGATAAAATTTTTATAATGAAATTTTTTGAAAAAGATTTTTCAACCACAGATTAACAGTAAAACAATAAAGTAAAAAAGAAAGCGGAGAATAAAAAGACAAGATTTATTTTGGTTCGGTCAAACATGACCTACATCCACTCCCCGGAGGCACCCTCCAAGTATTGCACTAATATCACTAGTGTCTCTCCTTTTGCACTCACAGCAAGGCGAAGAAGCCTTCACAAAACTCTCTTCCACCACTACCCGGTGCGGCAGAGAACCGTCGTCCTTTTACACTCTCAAAGTGTTGGCAGAGAACCGTCGTCCTTTTATACTCTCTAAGTGTAGGCAGAGAACCCTTCGCCCTTTTACACTCTCCAAGTGTAGTTAGAGAACCCTTCATCCTTTTACACTCTCCAAGTGTAGGCAGAGAACCCTCGGCTGTTCACACTCCTCAAGTGTCGGCAGAGAACCTGATCCTTTCAAACAAATCCTTACACGAGCAATATAGAAAGACAAGAGAAAGAGTGAAGAAATACAAATCATACATAGAGATCCTTACTTTTGAGTAACTTAGTAAACCATTCACGCTCCAATAGTAAGAAATCTCTTTTAAACACTCTGACACTCTCTCCTTCAATCACCCTTCAGTTTGCATGAAGACCAGTGAACAAAAAGATACTATGACAGTTTTAAATGAACTTTTTATAGGAAAGACACGAAAAACCGTAAAAATAACTGTTATATTTCAAATCTGTTCGTACTCGATCATCATGTATGATCGAAATTCGTACGTACGAACAGTGTAAAAACTGTTGCGTACGAACTCAATATGCATTGGTACGAAATGAATTCGTACCCGATCATCGTCCCATACGAACATAATTCGTTTGGTACGAACAGTTATTTCCAGGCTTCATTGGAAGATAACTGCAGGACAGTCCTCAAGGTTAAAAATCAGAGCACATCGTCCTAGGACGAATGTATAAGTTAGTCTGGACGAATAGTATGGAGCATGAGTCCAGAGAACATCGTCTTGGGACGAACGTCTAAAATCGTCTGGACGATTAGCATAAGTCATGAGTCCATAGGACATCGTCCTGGGATGAATGTACAAGTTCGTCTGGACGAACAGTATGAAGCATGAGTCCAAAGAACATCATCCAAGGATGAATGGTACACTTCGTCTGGATGAACAGTTCAAAGTGAGAAATCAGAGGACATCGTCTAGGGACGAATGATACACTTCGTCTGGACGAACAATTCAAAGTGAGAAATCAGAGGACATCGTTTAGGGTTGAACTGGGTAAATTTGTCCGGACGATCAAGACTTAGAAAATTTTTCTCACTCTCTGTTCATTCCATTGCTCCCCGAGGGGTATAACTGACATGATCGTCCCGTACGATCAATATAAGAAATTTTGACTTTTAAAGATCTCCCCTCAGTGTGTGTGTGCTAAGTTACTCAATTACAACCACACTCTCTTAGACTCAATAAAATGAAAAATACAGACTTCAATTTATAAAATATCTTATGCTGAATTTGATTTGGAGTCTTTATTAGTCTGGAGTACGATTATCCTGAAATGTTTGTCCACACAAGAGCAAAAATAATTCTTCCAAAAAATTGTTAGGAGGAAATAATAATTATAACAATAATATTTGGAATTATCAAAACTATATAAGTTTCAAGAATGTAAAACATGCAAAAGTTAAGTAGTAACTCTCTTAATAATCTCTCCCTTTTTGTTGATGGCAAAACAATTATTGTTTGTATAATTTTCAAATTCCTAAGTTTCTCCCAAACTCCTCTTGAATTAATAAGCATGTGAGAATAAGGGGCATTTGAACATAAAAAAATTTTTGTTTTAAAATTTTTAACACACAATCACAAAACACAATAAACAACGATAAAACAAATGCAACGATAGTTACGAAAAATATAATGAACAAGTGCAACGTTACGAACAATATTTTCTCCCACTTTTTGACAACAGCAAAAGAAAAGAAGAAAAAAAACAAATAAAGAAATGTTAGAAGTCATATGAAAAGCCTTTAATAATTGATCTTTTGAAAAAAATTGAGATATATTTGCAAATAAAATTAAAGTTCATTAGAGAAATATAAAAATTCATATGATTTAAGAAGAGATATAACATAGTCAAGAAAAAAAAATTATCAAAAACATGAATCAATTTAGACAATGAGAAAAACAAAATCATTGCAAAGTAGATGAATGTAAAATTTGTATATTTCAAATTTCAATATCAAATAAAATCATACAGAAGATTAATTTGAAATGAAAGATTTAAAGATTAGGGAAAGAATCAAATACCACTCGTGGCGCTTTGCGCATCTTTTCAATCTTTGTGACACATTTTATGCATCTTTTGTATTTTTGAGCTTATTTTGTGCCTCTTTTTAAATTTGCGAATCATTGCGCATTCTTTTGATATTTTATACATTTGTATATTTTCAAGTGTAATTTTGATATTTTTAAAATCAATAATCTAAAATCTCAAATTTCTCTAAGTACAATAATATTTATATTGATAAGAGAAATATAAAATAAGAAAACATCATAATTGCAATAATAATATAAAAATTATATTAGTTTAATAAAAGACATGAGATTGACATTCTTAACTAGATTAAGTTATAATCACAACTTAAATTTTGAAAAATTAGATTTTTCTAATGAATTCAATTTTATGAATTGCTATTCAAGATATAGCACTTGTTAGATCAAATATTTTGAGGATGATCATATAGACTAACACACATTTTTGAAATGAAATAAAAAACAGTAAAACAAGACAGGATAACTTTTATTGATATCATTGATAAAAGATGATACACTGAGCATGAATGATATCAATACACTGACATTAAAAACATAAACATATAAAATATAAAACTAACTAACACAAAACATCACATAACATGTCATAAAACATAAAAAATGCTAACAATCACATCACATCACATATGGTAGAGAGAATCATAAAGACGTACAGTCATCACTCAGAGGGGCCATGATCTAGAGGAGGTGGCTGGTTGTAAAAGTTAAAATAGCTACTCATCATAGCCATATTCAAGCTTATACCATCCATTTGCTCTCGCATCCAACCCATATCCTGCTGGTACTGCGCATCCTGCTGTTGTAGATGAGTTTCAATTTGATCAAAGCGTTGATCAAAATGAGTCTCAAGACGATCAAACTTGTGAACCAAATCTGGAAAATTTGGTTCACGAGTAGGTGCAGGTGCAGCTCTTCTTCTATCCTCCTCAGTATCACTACTTATTACATGTGATTCTTTATTAAAGATGGCTCGAAAGAATCCATCATTGTAGTAGAGAGGCTCCTCTAGATCTTGAACTGGATGGACTAGGTCATATTTCTTCTCCAAAATATAGGTCACAATATGTCCTAAGGCTATATTTTTCTTTCTTTTATGGGAGACATGACCAATCTCGGAAAATCCAAAAATGTAGTCAATGATTAATTAGACTTCATCTATAGGTTGACTTGTCATGATCAAATAAGTCACAGTAGAAAGAAGAGGACTAATATTTACTCGATCACCAGCTTTATGAATAATGGAGGTACGAAGAACATGCTGGATGACTCGGGCATTTCGAAAAAGAGTTGACACCTTGGGTATATGAGTTACCGCTCCATACCCTCTAATAACATTATTTATTGCAGATCAGTCAAAATCAGAGGAAGAGGTAAAATTATGGGCTTTAATCTCTTGAGTCCTTAAGTTTAGAAATATTTCCAAATCCGCTTTTGTTATTTCTACTTTCTTCTTAAAAACATACGACCTAATCACAGTTTGGACAGAGTTAAAAGACATATTTGCAAGGAAATAGTAGAAAGTTTCGTTGTTGTAGAAGTGAACTAGGCTTAGAATAAGTGCAAACTGTGTAGAAGCAAAAAGATTCATCACTTGAAAAATGAGTTGTTCTTAAAGGACTCTAGAGGGTCTGATTTTGGCGGATACAAATCTAGAGGACTCCTTATTTGCTTTGGAAAGAAAGTTTTCTCTTGGGTTTTTAGGGGGTCCCTAAGCAATAACCTTTTGCCTTTCTCTTTTGCTTGAACTAGCCATGGAGAAGATCTAGGAGAATCGAAGATTGAAAGGGATTTTTGAGGGGATGAAGTTTGAGTTCAAAACCTTCCAATTTAAAGAGAAAACGAGCGTTTCGTACGAACGAAAAAATTGTCTCGTACGAATTTGGGTTCGTACGTACGATAAATATTTCGTCTGGACGAATGAATGGGTTAAAAAAGAAACGGTTTTTCGTAAACATGCAAGTTACGAGGCGTCCTTTCGTACAGACTTTTGACCAAAATGATCGTACAGACGAACAAGTGTTCGTCCAGGACGATCACTTATTTAAGATCGTTTTAATGATGGTTTGAAATGTTCCCCACATTGAATCGCCACTTGTTTGTATGTACGAACTGAACGTTCGTACGTACGATCAGATATAAAGAAATTGATCTTATCCGTATAACAGTCTACATGCGTACATATGGTTGAATATATATCGTCTAGATGATCGTGACGATCATACAGATGAATGGTGATATGAAAATTGAAAAACTGTATGCAAACCGTTCAAAACGACAGTTAATAAGCTATATGATTCATCCCGTATAAAATGAATTTCGTACAGACGATTTTCACTCAAAGTTCCAGGTCAACATTCAAAAATCATGAATCTAGATGTGAGAGAACACAAAACAAAAAGGATAGAAGTTCGCAAAAATCAAACACGAACAAAACAATAAAACACATATACCGAAAAATACAATCAAAAGACAACACACTAACAAAAACACACATCAATGTTGCAAAATCACTTTAATTAAGCATTCAAATCAAGCACACTAAGCGTTGTCCTTAATGTACTGAAAGTGTCAAAGGCTAGTGGTTTTATAAAAATGTCTGCAAGTTGATTTTCAGTTGAAACATGAATGAGTTCAATTTCTCCTTTGGATACATGATTCCTTATAAAATGATGTCTGATGTCTATATGTTTGGTTCTTGAATGTTGAATAGGATTTTTAGAAATGCAAATAGTATTAGTGTTATCACTATAAATGATAATAATGCTTATTGATAATCCTAAATCAATTAACTATTGTTTCAACCAAAGTACTTATGCAACACAACTTCCTAAGGCAATGCACTGTAAGTATCAAAGGTTAATGATTTTGTAAAAATGTCTGCAAGTTGATTTTTTGTAGAAACATGAATGAGTTCAATTTCTCCTTTGGATACAAGATCCCTTATGAAATGATGTGATGTCTATATGTTTGGTTCTTGAATATTGAATAAGATTTTTAGAAATGCAAATAACACTAGTGTTATCACAATAAATTGGAATAGTGCCTATAGTTAATCCTAAATCAATCAACTATTATTTCAACAAAAGTGCTTGTACCATATAACTTCCTAATGCAATGTATTCAGCTTCAGCAGTAGATAGGGCTACTGAATTTTGTTTTTTACTGGACCAAGAGACTAAAAAATTTCCAATAAACTGACATGTTCTAGAAGTGCTTTTTCTATGCACCCTATAACTTGCAAAGTCAGAATTTGAATAACCATATATTTCAAATGAATAGCTAAACTTAGGATACCAAATTCCTAAGTTCTGAGTTTCTAACAGATATCTTAAAATCCTTTTTACTGCTGTCAAATGTGATTCTTTTGGATCTGATTGAATTCTAACACATAAACAAACACTAAACATGATATCGGTTCGACTAGCTGTCAAGTAAAGGAAAGATCTAATTATTCTTTTAAATTTCTTTTGATCAACAGATTTTCCCTTAGGATCTTTATCTAACTGTACTAAGGATCTCATAGGTGTACTAACAAGTTTAGTATTGTCCATTTCATACTTTTTGAGGATGTCTTTAATATATTTTGACTGAATAAGAAATGTACACTCCTCAAGTTGCTTAATGCTAAAATCTAAAAAGTAACTCAATTCTCCCATTAAACTCATCTCAAATTCACTACTCATTATTTTAGAAAAATCATCACAAAGATTTTTATTAGTAGACCCAAAGATGATATCATCAATATAGATTTATACAATGAGTATATCCTCTTCCAATTTCTTCAAAAAGAAAGTTGTGTCCGCATTTCATTTTTCTAAAGATCTTTCATGTAGAAAGGTGCTCAATTTCTCATACCAAGCCCTAGGTGTCTGTTTCAATCCATATAATGTCTTTTTCAATTTGAAAATATGATCTGGGTGTTTAGAATTTTCAAACCCTGGAGGTTGTTCCACATAAACATTCTTTTTAATTTCCCCATTTAAAAAAGAACTTTTAACATCTATTTGATACAATTTAAATCCTCTAAAACTGACAAAGGCTAATAAAACCCTAATTGCTTCAAGTCTAGTTACAGGTGCAAAAGTCTCCTCAAAATTAATTTCTTCAATCTGATTATACCCCTTAGCTATCAGTCTAGCCTTATTTCTAATGACTACTCCTGAGTCATTCATTTTGTTTTTGAATATCCACTTAAATCCTACTACACTTTTGATCCTTTGGCCTTGTAGTTAATTCACAAACTTTAATTCTTACAAATTGATTTAATTCTTCTTGCATAGCCAAGATCCAAATTCATGCGAAAGTGCTTGATCAATATTTGTGGGTTCTATCATTGAAATAAAGGCTGAATGATTGACTTCTTTGTTTAGTCCATGCCTACTCCTAACACCCTCACTAGGTTCACCTATAATCAATTACTTTGGGTGGTTTTTAGAAAATTTGAAATCTCTAGGCGTCGGATTTTCTATCTCAAAATGTTTTCCAAAATTATTTTCTCAATCTTTTGGGAGTTAATCTCTATTTCATCTTCTTCAACATTTGGCTTTTCCAAAATTCCAGATTCATCAAATACATGTGTGATCTTCTCAATTACCAAGGTTCTTTATTGAATACTCTATAAGATTTTCCAACATTAGTATCCTATAAAAATTTTTTCATCTGATTTTGGATCAAATTTTTCTAAGGCAGATTTTCCATTGTTATGAATAAACACCTTACATCCAAAAACATGCAAATGTGACAAATTAGGTGTTCTTTCCTTTAGCAACTCATAGGGTGTTTTATTTAACTTCGATCTAATATTCATCCTATTCAGAACATAACATGCTGTGCTAACAGCCTCAGCCCAAAAATATTTAGGAAGTGAATATTCAGCTAACATGGCAAGGGCGGCTTCTATTAATGTTCTATATTTCTTTTCGACTACCTCATTTGCTGAGGGGTTTTAGGTGTAGAAAAATTATGATCAATTCCTTTCTCCTAATAAAAATTCTCAAATTTTCCTCCATGATCACTTTGAATAATCATAATTTCACATCCTAGTTTCCTTTGAATCCAAGTCCAAAAATTCCTAAATTCCTGAAATGATTCACTCTTATGATATAGAAATCTAAATCATGTGAATATAGAATAATCATCCACAATTACAAATTCGTATACATTTCTTTCTAAACTTACAGTTCTAACTAGTCCAAAAAGATCTATATGCAATATCTTTATTGGTTTACTAGTTTTAAGATCCTTACTGGACTGAAAAGAGGACTTCACCTGTTTTCCTTATTGATATGCATCGCAAAGGTGATCCTTAGTGAAGTCTAGTTTTGGTATACCTCTCACTAAGTTTTTTTGGGTAATCTTCCTAAGGTTTTTCATGCTAGAGTGACAAAGTCTCTTATGCCAAAGCTATGATTCATCAGAAATAATTTTTAAATAAAAGCAGTAGGAGTTTTAATGCAATTCAAGTCTAGCATATACACATTGTTTACCCTAATACCATTCAAAACATCATTACCATTTAAGCTTAATATGCAGCTAGTAAGGAAAAATTTTACATAGTATCTTTTATCACATAGTTGATTAATACTTAGCAAATTATGATTTAAGACTTCTACTAATAATACATTTTCAATAAATTTTTTTTTAAGATTTCCAATCATACCTGACCCAACCACCTTCTTTGTGGTGTTATCTCCAAGTGTAATTTTGCATCCACTCCTAGCTTCCAGCGATATGAATTGTGCAGTATCTCCAGTCATATGCTTTGAGTATCCGGTGTCCAGTTACCATATGCTCTCACGAGGTCTTGTATGAGAGCGATCCTGCAACATCATCAAATGTTAGATCTGGAATCTCAAACAAGTTTGGGTTCACTTTTTTGCAAATTATAAACAGATGCATGTATGATATGTTTAGGTTTATGCATCTTAGGTTTCCATACCAAATGAGTTTTCTTCTTCAATGTACATGTGTGAGCTATATGTCCAATCAATCCACAACTATGACATTTAACTCCTGGAAAAGGTTTTCTTAATCTTCTATAATTTTTCTGTCTATTTATGGATTGCATAAATTTAGGATACAAAATAAGATTCGTGAAATCTTAGTTTTGGTAGTATCCTTTTATCCTCGAAAGCTTTTTTAAATTTCAAAAAGCTATTAATATCTTTCAAAATGTGTTTATCGAAATTTAAATAATGCTTTTTACTCCTTAATCATCCTTAAAAGTTTTAAATTCTTTTTCAAGTTTAGCATAGGATGTTTTTAAATTTTTATGGTTCTTATTCAAGTCGTCATACTTATCAAGTAATTTCATGTGGTTGTTATCAATTAAAGCATGATCTTTCCTAAGAATCTTCTGTTCTCTTTGTAGTTCCTGAAATTTTAAGTTCAGACTAGCATGC
The DNA here is from genome assembly GCA_022539455.1 of Dendrobium nobile. Taxonomy (NCBI): domain Eukaryota; kingdom Viridiplantae; phylum Streptophyta; class Magnoliopsida; order Asparagales; family Orchidaceae; genus Dendrobium; species Dendrobium nobile. The sequence continues at coordinate 41,420,847 of CM039723.1, forward strand.
ATTTTCTTTAAATTTCTATATGAAACATGTATGCGTTCTGAGAATTCTAAAAGTTCATTGTAAGTCAAGTCACATACCTCTTCTTGATATGACTGATCAAGATTATCTGCCATCAAGCACAGATTGATAACTTTTTTTTCCTTTTAAGTCTCCGACGAGTCTGAAGCTAAGTCCGTCCAGAAAGTTCTTTGGAATTTCTTCTTGCCTTTCTTCACCATTGGTTTCTCTTCTACCTTGTCCTTGCTAGGAGTGGTTTTGAGGTTTGGACAGTTTGACTTAATATATCCAGGTTTCCTGCACTCATAGCAAATAATATCATTTGAAACTTTGATATTTCTATTAAATTTACCTCGATTCCATTGCTGGCGTCTCCTTTGCTTCCTCTTCAGACAGTTTTTGAACTATCTAGTCATCAGTGCGATGTTGTCTTCATCTTCAGGTTGTGAGAGATCACTCTCTGACTCCTCTACATTCAGTGCTATGCTCTTTTCCCTTCGTAGTTCACCTGCATCAATCTTTCTTTGATTCACTCCTTGCTCGTAAGCAATTAGTGATCCAAGAAGATTGTTAATAGAGTAAATGTTTAAATCTTTAGACTCTGTAATTGTAGTTATTTTAGTATCATAAGCAGTAGGCAAACAAAGAAGTATCTTATTAATCATTTCAGCATTTGTTAGTTCCGTACCTAATACATTTAAAGAGGTGACTATTTATGTGAATCTTATGTACATGTCAAAATGGATTCATTTAGTTTCATGCGAAACAATTCATAATCATATAACAAGATATTAAGTCTGGATTATTTAACTTCATTTGTCCCCTCATATGTTATACAAAGTCTATCCCATATATTCTTTCCACTTTTATAAGTAGAAACATGCATATAATCTTCAGATTTAAGAGCACAAAAGAAGCTATTCAGGCATTTAGCGTTAAGTTGTGCTAAGTCACGTTTTTCTACTGTCTAGTCTACAAAGGGGATTTCAATTCTAACTCCGTCAACTAATCTAGTTGGTTTTGTATGTCCTTCTTGAACTAAGATCCATATACGGTAATCTAGTGACTATAAAAATATAGACATGCGTGTTTTCCAAAAATCAAAAAGAATATTATCGAACAAGTGAGGTCTAGTTATAGAGTAACCTTCAAGAGTGTTTATGTTTCCAAATGTAGCCATGGTCGTTAATCAAAATGTACTCTAAATTTATGATTTTGAAACAGAGCTCTGATAGTACTTGTTGAAACTTGTTAAATATGAATTAGGTTGTTAGACCTATGCTTATGTCCCAGCGGCTAACCAAGAGGGGGGTGAATTGATAATTTAAAAAATTTTCCCTCTTTATATTTTAAATCGATAAAATTTTTATAATTGAAAATTTTTGAAAAAAATTTTTCAACCACAGATTAACAGTAAAACAATAAAGTAAAAAGAAAGCTGAGAATAAAAAGATACAAGATTTATAGTGGTTCGGTCAAACATGACCTACATCCACTCCCCGGAGGCACCCTCCGAGTATTGTACTAATACCACTAGTGTCTCTCCTTTGTCCCCCACAGCAAGGCGGAGATGCCTTCACAAAACTCTCTTCCACCACTACTCGGTGCGGCAAAGAACCGTCTTCGTTTTACACTCTCCAAGTGTTAGCAGAGAATCGTCGTCCTTTTACACTCTCCAATTATAGGCAGAGAACCCTTCGTCTTTTTACACTCTCCAAGTATAGACAGAGAACCCTTCGTCCTTTTACACTCTCCAAGTATAGGCAGAGAACCCTCGGCTTTTCACACTCAAGTGTCGGCAGAGAACCGGATCCTTTCGAACAAATCTTCACAGGAACAATCTAGAAAGATAAGAGAAAAAGTGAAGAAATTCAAATCATACACAGAGATCCTTACTTTTGAGTAACTTAGTGAACCCTTCACGCTCTAATAGTAAGAAATCTCTTTTAAACACTCTCTCACACTCTCTTCTTCAATTACCATTCAATTTGCACGAAGAACAGTGAACAAAAAGATACTATGACAGTTTTAAATGAACCTTTTATAGGAAAGATACGAAAAACCGTAAAAAAAACTGTTATATTTCAAATTTGTTCGTACTCGATTGTCTCGTACGATCAAAATTCGTACGTACGAACAGTGTAAAAACTATTGCGTACGAACTCAATATGCATTTGTACGAAATCAATTCGTACCTGATCATCGTCCCATACGAACATAGTTCGTCCGGTATGAATAGTTATTTTCAGGCTTCATTGGAAGATAACTGCAGGATGGTCCTCAAGGTTAAAGATCAGAGGACATCGTCCTGGGATGAATGTATAAGTTCGTCTGGATGAACAATATGGAGCATGAGTCCAGAGAACATCGTGCTGTGACGAACGACAAAAATCGTCTGGACGATTAGCTTAAGTTATGAGTTCAGAGGACATTGTCCTTGGACGAATGTACAAGTTCGTCTGGACGAACAATATGAAGCATGAGTCTAAAGAACATCGTCCAGGGATGAATGGTACACTTCGTCTGGACGAACAATTCAAAGTGAGAAATGAGAGGACATCGTCCAGGGACGAATGGTACACTTTGTCTGGACGAACATTTCAAAGTGAGAAATAAGAGGACATCCTCCAGGGACGAACTGGGTAAATTCGTCCGGACGATCAGGACTTGGAAAATTTCTCTCTCTGTTCGTTCCATTGCTCCCCGAGGGGTATAACTGATATGATCGTCCCGTACGAAAATGGTTCCTCCCGTACGATCAGTATAAGAAATTTTGACTTTTAAAGATCTCCCCTAGTGTGTGTGCGCTAAGTTACTCAATTACAATCACACTCTCTCAGACTCAATAAAATGAAAAATACAGACTTCAATTTACAAAATATCTTATGTTGAATTTGATTTGAAGGCTCCATTAGTCTGGAGTACGATTATCCTGAAATGTTAGTTCACATAAGAGCAAAAATATTTTTTTTCAAAAAAGTGCTAGGAGGAAATAATAATTAGAACAATAATATTTGGAATCATCAAAATTATATAAGTTGCAAGAATGTAATACATGCAAAAGTTAAGTAGCAACTCTCTTAATAGTTTTACCCTTAAATAAACCATCATATTTTCCTCCCAAATTTATATTCAAATAACACAAATTTGACTAGAAAATGGATTAACACTGAGTCGAATGATCTCTTCCTCAAGTATCTCCCTGATCATTCTTTCAATCTCTTCGTTTTAGATTTGGGGATGACAGTACAAATGAATGCTGATAGGTGAAACTCCATTCAAAATGATAGCATGCTCGCATTCCCTGAATTGGCAACCCCTGAATTGGCTAGAACATCCCTCAATACTGCTGTAGGGGTGGCTGAACCATGTGGTGCTTCTATCTTCTCCCCATCTTTTTCTTTCCAAAATCTGTAACTCTGCCAAAAATCCTACTCCACCCTTTCCACTCCTTGGAAGTGGCTTCAAAAGTAGCATCTCCTTTTCTTGCCCCAACAATTTCAACTCTTGATCTTCCCCTCTCTTTATCAGATTAGATTTTTCTCCACTCCCTTGCCCGTTGGTGGCTATCCCACACCTATGACGACGCCTTTTTGGTTTGGACCTCAAGTATCTTCCTCATCTTCTCCATTATGGTAAACTTCTTATCAATCTTCTCATGGACGACTGAAATTTGACTTTGAAAATTTGAAATTTTATATTTGAATTGTCTAATTTCCCCTTCCGACATTTTTACCTTTTTTCCTGCCATAGGCACTCGGATCTATGCTCTGATACCCATTTGATATGCCAGGGGAGTTAATACTCATTATATAAGAAGGAGAAATCAAGGGAGAAATAATTATGTAAGTTTATTTAGAGAAAGATGGCCAATTTAAATTTAGATTTTGGAGAAAATTACGAAAGGTTTATTTAAGTAAGGATGGCTTAAGGATGGCTGATTTAATTTAGATATGGGAGGGAATTAAGAAGGTTTTATTTAAGGTAAAAAGGTTGATTTAAATTTAAATTTGGGCGAGTTAGGAAGGTTTTATTAAGGGAGAGAAGTCTGATTTGAATTCAGATTTAGGAGAGAAATTTGATGGTTTATTTAAGGGTAATTAGGTTATTTTATTTTCATTATGTGATTTATATTTGTTGTAGTTTTCTTAGGAGTTGTTCCTAGCAGCGTCTAGGGCTTATGAGAGACCTGATCTGACTCGTGATTAGTAGATCAATTGTATATCTCATTATTGTTAAAATATTAATCAAAATCAGCCCCTATCTTCAGATTTTTAGTCTTTTAATTTTTACCTTGTTGTTTTTACTTCCATATCGAATGAAATTGATATCAGAGCATGGTTTTTTGAAGACAATGACAACAATGAAGGTGGATGTATTGGAAGACAAAATGGAGAATTCAAATCCAGGGTGGAGGAGAAATTCACAACCCTCGAAGGAAGATTTTCAACCCTGGAGAATTGGATGGAGAGTTGATTTTGGAGGATGGAGGAGACGGTGAAGAAGCTCATTGAGATGCAATCCAAAATTTCACTGGCAGTTTCGATGGCTAACCCTAACCATGATTTGACTGAGACTTCCTTAGCTGAATCTAATGGAAAAGAAATAGGGCGTGAAGAGTTCGAAGACTAGAGTATCTTTCATCAAGAGCCACCTTCTAGAACTCCAATAAGGGGTGGATCAAGGTTTCAGGATGAGGGGACAACAATGAAGGAATTTTTGTGTGGATATGATAGGGTGGCCGATCACTATAAGAGACATTTTTGGCAAGGAGAGTGTTCCATTGGAGAAGCAGAGGGTCAAGAGTCATGCCCTAGGTTTCGATAAGGAGCAGAATAGGTTTTTTGGATAGGGGGACTGTAGGAAGGGAGTTTTATAGTGGAGGTAGTGGGGGTGGCCAACCACTATGGGAGATCTTTTGGGCAAAAGGAGTGGACATCCAAAGGAGGGGGACAAGCTGAGCCATGGGGATCTGGTCATGTGAGGTGGGTGAAAGAAAGGTTGGATTCCCATCCTCGATACACGGGAAAAATATGGAGGGATTATAACAACCGCTACACTGGAGGTGGAAGAAGCTATTAAGGCAGTAGCAATTCTAGGGTGAAAAGTTGAAGATGTAAATGATTGATGATAAGGTAGAGGAGCAACTCAGAACTTTCAACAAACAAATTGAAGAGGATAAAAAAATAATCATCTCAAGGATGAGACTCCACGATAAATAGCCCATACCTCAAAAGGCTCTTTGTGATTGGGTTTATTATTCAGGAGGTACTTATTAGGTGGAAGTATTTGCCGGAGTACGAAGCCATATGGGAGTCATATGAGATGATCAAGAGATCGTTCCCATCTTCCACATTGAGGTTAAGATGCTTTTTTGGAGGGAAAATATTGATATGTCAGGGGCCCCACCTTCTGGGGTTCAAGAGAGTTAATATTTACTATGTAAGGAGGAGAAATCAAGGAAGAAATAGTTAAGAAAGTTTATTTCGGAAATGACGGCTAATTTGAAATTAGATTGGGAAGGATATTAGGAAAGGTTTATTTAAGGAAAGATGACTAATTTGAATTCAAATTTGGGAGGAAATTAGAAGGATTTATTAGGGTAAGAGGGCCCATTTGAATTTAGATTTGAGCGAAAATTATAAATATTTTATTAAGGGAAAGAGGGCTGATTTCACTGGGAAATACGAAACCTTTATCCACCAAATATTTAAATTGCACATTCAACTCTTGAAGTTCCTTAGGTAACCTTTTTTATATGGGGCCTTAGTGAATCAAAGCAATACCCAAAAATATCTATGCAATACTTTATTTGTCTGTTCGGCGATAAAGTTACTAAATCCTCAGGGACAATATCTGAAAACTCCCAAACTACAGGGACACTACTCAGAAATAAATAAGAAATCATCACATCTCTGTAGATGCTAAAAATATTGGATTATCTTTTCTCCGGACTCTTTCCACTTCTAATGAAAAAAATAAGACAAGAGAGAATATCCCTGATTCCTGAAATACAAAGCCCTCGCCACTGTGATATAGAGTCACTTTTTTAGACAATCAATCTGAGCCCCATACCGACTCATCCAATCCATATTCAGAATGACATCAAATGCAAAAATATGCAATAAAATCAAACCAGATCTTTAAATTTTGTCAGAAAACTCCAAATCATAAAAATAAATCTTATTAGCTACCATAACATATCCAATAGGCAAACCTACAGACATGGTTTAAAATTGCACAATAAGAGGCGTGCCTCAGCGCAATTTTTGTCTTTTAAGTCTCAAAGCATGTGCAATGTGAGCAGTTAATGAGGCGTACGCCTCAAATTTATTGAGGCAGGCCTTACCTCAGTTTTTAGAAGCGTTCGCCTCTTAAAAACAAAAATACAAAACTTAACCTAATATTTATCTATTCGGTTCGAGACCCCCTCACTCACCTTCCGCCGAACTGAGGGTTTCTTCTCCTTCGAGCGACATTTCCCCCTCTCCATTCCATTTGAGACCGGCGTCGGCTTCTTTCCACCGAGAGTTGCTCTTCACCTCTTGCTTGGAGTTCTTTCTATCAAGAGTTGGCTTGGAGTCTCCTTCGACCGACCGTTAAAACCTCTTCTTCTTCGTGGTTGGAGTTTAGAATTTATTGACAAAGGTGAAATAGCACTATCCTCTTCTTCTTTGCACTCTAATGTGTTTTTTTGTTATACCATCGCATTTATCGATATCTTCCTTTGGTTTTCATTTTTTTTGTGAAATTTTTTCTTTTAAATTTTATGCAATCTTGCTTTGTTTTATACATATAATTTTTCATGTCATTTGATTGAATGGCTGTCATTGATATTGTACGAAAATGAAAATGATAGGATTTTTTAAATTATGTAATATTTAGATCTCTTTTTGTTAGACTTATGTTTATGTGGACATGTGGTTTAGGCTTGCATAATAAAAAGTATAAGATGCTTAATACAACAACAACAACAACATCATCATCAAGCCTTTGTCCCACTACGTGGGGTTGGCTACATGAATCATTTTTCGCCATTATGTCCGATTAAAAGTCAAATTCTCATTTAAGTCTAATAAAGAAAGATCATTTCTAATATTTTCTAACCAAGTCTTTTTAGGTCTACCTCTACCTTTCTTAACATAAGTCAAATATAATACCTCAACATTCCTAGCCGGGTCATCGGAAGGCCTCTGTTTAATGTGACCAAACCATCTAAGGCGACTCTCTCTAATCTTATCTTCCATTGGAGCTACTCCAACCTTTTCACGTATATGCTCATTTTGTATCCTATCTCTATGGGTCAAGCCACTCATCCACCTAAGCATCCTCATCTCTGCAACATTTAACTTAGTATTATGCTTCTCTTTTAATGGCCAAAATTCGGCACCATCAAGCATTGCAGGTCTCACCACCATCTTATAGAATTTTCCCTTAAGTTTGAGGGGGATTTTTCTATCGCATAATAAGCCCGATGCATTCCTCTACTTCAACCATCCAACTTAAATTCTGCTGATAATATCCCCATCAATTTCACCATCACTCTAAACAATAGATCCAAGATTTCTAAAACGTGTGCTCTTATTGACTTGATCGCCCAAAGCACAATCCCATCACTAGGTCTATTGCTACTAAAATTACACTCCATATATACAATTTTAGATCTACTCAAGCGAAAACCTTTAGACTCTAAAGTTGACCTCCATAATTCGAGTTTACCTTCAACTCTCTTTAGTCTTATCAACAAGAAGAATATCATCACCAAAAAGCATACACCAAGGTACATCCTCTTGCAAATGTCTAGTGAGAACATCCATGACTAAAGCAAAAAGATATGGACTTAAGGCTGATCCTTGATGTAATCCAATTGAAATAGGAAAATACTTGGTCAAACCACCTTGTGTTTGAACACAAGTAATAGCTCTTGCATACATATTTTTAATTATTTGAATATAAGCATTATTAACTTCTTTCTTTTCAAGAACTCTCCAGATGCTTAATAGATATGCATAAAATAGGTTCAAAAATTTTCTTAGGAGAGGTATACTACATGTAATATGAATGTAAGTTATGCACAAAGAATGTTTTGATCTTCTTTGATATAAATTTTTTTTGTACAATTTTCAATGTCATTTGATTGAATGGTTGCCATTGATGGTGTAAGAAAATAAAAATCAAAATGATAGGACTTTTTATTTTTATAATATTTAGATCTCTTTTTGTTAGACTTATGTTTATGTGGACATGTGGTTTAGGCATGCATAATAAAAGGTATAAGATGCTCAATTGATATGTGTATAAATTAGGTTATTTTTTTATAATGGCTTGATGTTTTGATCTTCTATTTTATATTCTTCTCATAAAGGATGGTCAAAAGTAAGGATAAAGCTGCATCAAGTCATAGAAAAGATCCAGCTTGGAAACATAGCACTTAGGTGAATGTAGGAAGAAATGATAATATATATATATATATATATATATATATATATATATATATATATATATATATATATATATATATATGACAAAGTTGTGAAGGGTGGTGTGACTAAGATGAAGGATTACTTTTCAGTATCTCACAAGAATGTTGCTCCATGCTCCAAAGTGTCTGATATTGTAAGGGAGGAGATAAAGTCATACATGAATAAGTCTACCATATCAAAACATCTTGCACATAAGCAATTTAAGGATAGAGTTAATGTTGCATCTTATTACGGGAGTGAGCGCAACGTTAGGGATTCATCTTTTTCGATGAAGCCCATTTCATCTAGGGGTGCTAGAGGTCCTATGGATCATTATATGGTGGACACATCAAAGGATATGCCTCCTACTACATAGAAGATGGCCCCATCAAATTCAAGGGAGGCACAATGAAGAGTGTGTAAGGATATAGGTAGATTCTTCTACGAAAATATAATTCATTTAATGTTGCAACATCACCTGCCTATTACGACATGATTCGTTCAGTTGGAACATTTGGGAGAGGTTTCAAACCTCCAACCATATGTGATTTAAGAACATAAATTCTGAAGGAGTTGGATAGCATTGATAAATGTATTGAATAAATTAAGAGGACTTTGGCCCAAACAAATATAACAATTATGTCAGATGGATGGTCTGTTATTAAATATAGAAGTTTGATCAAAATTCTCATTAATAATTTTTTATGGTACTATATTTTTAAGGTCTGAAGCATCTGACAGGTCAAAGATGCTGATTTCATATTTGAATTATTATATAGTATTGTTGAGGAGGTTGGAGAACAGCTAGTTGTACAAGTTGTTATAGATAATGCAATTGATTACAAGGTTGTAGAGAAAAAACTTATGGAGAAGAGGAAACACCTGTATTGGACTTCATGTGCTGCACATTGCATAGATTTGATTCTTGAGAAGCGTGGGGAGCTACCTCTACACAAGAATGCATTTACTAAATAAAAAAAGGTTTATTTACAACCACTCTTGATTTTTAGCTTTTATGAGAAAATTTTCAAAGAAAGAAATTCTAAGGCCAGCAGCAAAAAGATTTGTCACCGCTTACTTGACCTCAAAGAGTATGTTGGATGCTAGACAACCATTAGACGCTATATTCACATCTAAACAGTGGTTGAGTTGTGCTTGGGCGAAGAAGGCTGAGGGAAAAGAAATTAGAAAGATTGTTTTAAATGATAGATTTTAGCAAAGTATCTTGTATGCCATTACAACTACTAGACATTTGGTTCAAGTTTTAAGGATGGTGGATACTAAGAAAAAGCATGCTATGTGTTTCATCTACAATGCTATGGATGAAGCCAAAGAGATGATCGCCTCCAACTTAGGAGGTGAAGAGGGAAGCTTTAGGAAAATTTGGAATATTATATAATAGGAGGCAGCTGCATGCAGGAGCTACAGCTTCACTGGCACTTGCATGCAGCTAACTATTACCTAAAATCTCAGTATCAATATGCAGAGAACAATTCTACAAACCCTGAAATAAAGTTGGGATTGTATCATTGCATGGATCGGCTGATAAGTAATGCAACTGAAAGATCAAACGTTGACATGCAATTGACACCTTTTTGGAACAAAGAAGGCTTTTTTGGATTACAATAAGCAAATAATACAATTGTCAAACGATCTTTAAGTAATTTTGTTTAATGTTTTAAACATTTATTTGAAAGTTCTTTAAGCACTAATTAAACTCCCTTATGTAAGTATTAGTTGAGTGGTGGATTCAATTTGGTGACAGGACTCTAGAATTACAGCGTTTTGATGTGAAAGTTTTTGGCTTGACTTGCTCTTCATTTGACTGTGAAAGAAATTGGAGTACGTACAATTAAATACATATAAAGAGGAGATATCACTTGTCGACATTGATGATGAATTCACTGGTGTACATTATGTACAATAGAGACTCAAAGACAAGAACTTAAAGAAAAAAGGATTAATAGATGATGATCCTTTGCTTTGCAAGGATGTGACATCTGATGAGTGATTTCTAGATGATAAATTTGAAGTGAAGTCATCTGAGTTACAAGAAGATTTAAATGTTGATTTCTTTGATGGTCTTAAAGAATCTACATCCACCACAACTCAAGAACAAATAAAAAAAGATATATAAATAATATAGTTTTCTTAGACTTTTAATAAAATATTATACTATTATTCATTTTGATATTGTTCAAAAATATTTAGGGAAGAGGAAGATAGCTGATATTGAGGAAGGAGCTGACTGGGAGACATTGGACTCTATAGGAGAGGAGGAAGGGAAGAGAGCAGTTCATTATAATGATGATTCAAATGAAGACCCCCTTAGTGATGACAGTGTTGATGACCTATGAGTTCTTATGTGATATGTCATTACTATTTATTTTTGGAATTATATGTTAATGAAAAGAATATTATGATTTGGGAAAGATAGAGTTTGAGTTGAACTATATTTCATGTTGTCTTATTATTGGGATATTTTAATTTCACTTCATATCTTATGCATTTTTATGTTTTATATATTATTTACTCAGTAAATAAAAATTTATCATTTTTTTTGTTTACGAAATTTTTTGATTTTGAGGTTTACGCTTCAAAATGCCTTGAGACTTACACCCGCATCACAAACGAAAAATGTCTCAATACTCGATTACGCAATTTTAAACATTAACCATAGATAAGGAAACAAGTAATAAACTAATAATACAAAAGGTAAACCTAGAGAATCAAGATATTTTTTTATCAAGAATGCAACTAATGCAACTATCCTCTCTAAAGGACAATGCATCCCATCCAAGATCTTTTCTGTCTTTATAATCTAATCCTCAATTGCCTTTAGTTCAATAACACCCAAAAGTATGGGAGATTGTAATCTCATAAAATTCTATAAATACCTATATATGTCATCATATCAGGTACCAGAAACCCGCATATGAGCCTCACATACCAGTTGTATTACCATACCTGCAACTTGAGAAACTATATATGGTAACAATCATAATAGATCTTAGGCTCTAATTTTTCATATATATAATAATTACCATATCAACATAATATCTCTCTTAGTCAGTAGAAATCCTTATTAGGGTATATCAGAATAACCCTTAGGCTTCAGAAACATAATAGCCCTCTGACTCTAGAGTTTTTATCATATAACAAATAACAAAATTTGCTCTAGCATCATGGTGCCCCACAGTGCCACCCTACAGGATTAAAAGTGTCACTTCCCATGCTGCGCGTCAGAGCCCTAAATTAATTGCAAATTTTCCCAAGACTTCAATGCCAGGGCACCATAAACACAACGTTGGGGAACTCTAGGGAAAATTCTATATTTCTTCAATTGCATTCAAACCTCTGGAATTCACTCCAAAACACATGCGGAACTTCATGTGCACACATAACACTCTCAAATATGAGTAAAAGAGTTCAAATGTAGAAATTTAACAAGTCACTTGACTTCTAGTTGGGTTAGATCGATTTGAATGGTTCTTTGAATTTGGAGGTTGCATAGTTTGAGAGAGTAAACCTTAAGAAAGTAAGCTAGTGTGTATGAATTTGATGCTATACTAATTTTAACTGCACAAGTGGTTGTTATATCTAGAATGCTAAATAATGTTGGAGTTAGTTCATCCCCAAGCACACCATTGCTAGTAGATGAAAGTGTGTATGAATCATCTAGTGACCAAAATACATCAAAAGTTGAATCATTACATGTCATCAATAATAGACAAAATAACCATTTCTCTAATACTTATAACCCAGGTTGGCGAAATCACTCTAACTTTAACTAGAATGACAATCAGAGCAATGTTTAATAATGTGAATTCTAGTCATCAACCAAACCAAGTAAGAAATTGGAACCCATCTCGTCAAAATTATGGAAATTCAAGGGCTAATTATGCACTTGAATTTAACTCAAATAATCAAACTAAGAATAAAAAATCATTTTTAAAAGATCTAGTTTTGCAAATGAGATCCCAATTATGATGTCAAGCTCCTGCAATAAGAAATATTCAAGATCAATTATGGTAGTTAGCTAGACCTTTGAATAGTAGATCCCAAGGAAACTTGTCTATAATAATACATAAGCAAAATTAAAAACCTGTTAGAAAGGTTGTTGAGAGACCATCACCACATTTTCCCAAATGATTATTAGAATATAATAGGCAGTTCTCTATATTCTTAAATTTGCTTAAAAAAAGTAACAATTAATATATCCTTTGCTGATACCCTATAGCAGATGACTATCTATGTTAAATTCATGAAAGATATTTCTAGTAAAAAGAGAAAATTAAGAGACTTTGAAAAAATAGTATTAATTGAGGAATGTTGTGCTAACATCCAAAAGAAGATCCCACATAAGCTTTAGAATCCAGGTAATTTTATTATTCCTATGGCTATTTGAGACAAGTGTTGTGGGAGAATGCTATGTGACTTAGGTACTAGCATCAAATTTGTGCCCTTCTCCATCTTTAAAAGACTAGACATAGGAGAAGTCCAATCTACCATCGTTACCCTATAGTTAGCTGATCATTCATCCACCTATCTAAAAGGGCTAATAAAGGATGTATTAGTAAATGTTGATAATTTTATTTTTCTTATGGACTTCATTGTACTATATATGGAGGAAGACAAGGAAATACTTATATCTTGGGTAGACTTTTCTTAGTCACAGGTGGGGCTATGATTGATGTGCAAAAGGTGGAATTGACTATGAGATTTAAGACCAAGAAATCACCTTCAATTTCTTGAAATCTTATGAAGTTTCCTACGGATTAGAGTGAGGATTGTTGTCGAGTAGATTTAGTTGATACTTGTGTGGAAAATGTTATGAATGAGTTGTTGAGTGATAGTCATTTGGAGTTGTTATTGAGTGAGGATGACTTTGGAGAGGAGATGAAGATTTTGTTCGTGTGATTAGTGAAGTCATTAGGATTAAAGAAAGATATGAAGTATTAGATACATCATCTCTAGGGAAATGATACATCTTTAGCCCTTGGGGGATCTAGTAAAACATTAATTCATTATGTTAAAAAGGAATTGAGGAAGTTATTAATTAGGAAGGATTTCTTAGTTGAAATTTAAATTGTAGAGAAATATATTAGGAAAAGGGGCTTCTTTAGGAAGGTTTTAATTAGGAATATTTCCTAATTGAAATTTAAATTGGAGAGGGAAATATATTAGAAAGAGAAGAAGATTTAGGAGGAAAGTAGGAGAAGCTTATTTAACGCTAAGTTTAGGGTTTATATCGTTTTATGCAGATTTTGATTTGGTTTTTCTATAGTTCTCCTTTTAGGGCTTTCTAACGGTGTCTATGTTGTTTGGGAGAGCCGATCTACCTCTCGAATTGTAGATCACCTGTATCTTGCTTTCAAATTGAACTTAAATACCACAATCAACCGTTCTTATTAGTATTTCTGCAGTTTTCCATTGTTCGTCTGTTGTTTATGTCTCCAAGGCATATCAAATTGGTATCAGAGAGGTGTCATGGACCAAAATCTTAGTTCTCCTCGCAATTTCTGTTGCTTATCTCTCCAGTTTGCTTATTTTTGCAGTTTGAAGACTTTAGTTGCTATTTTTTGCTGATTTTTGCCATTTGGAACGTAGATCCGTGAATGACAACAAAGAAAGTGGAGGCGTTCAAAGGCGAGATGGAGCAATTCAAAACTGGTGTGGAGGTGAATCTCGCTACCATGGAAGAAAGTTCTCATTTGTGGAAATTTGTATGGAAAATCAATTTGGAGGGGTGGAAAAAATGCTATGTCACCTGAATTAACAGAGGCAGGAATAGACAGTTGAACAATTGATTAGATTTCATTTGCCAAAATTATCTCCAATAAATTGAAAGAGCCACTATAACCACAACTTTTAAAACAAAGTTAACTATTATAAATACCTTTTTTCTTGTGCGCTGCATCTACTATATACATCATCTTCTCTTCTACTCATTTCAAGCTTTAAATAATACCTATTAATTTATAAATTTGGAGTAAGTCATAAAAGAACTCGGTGAGTAAATAATACTTATAAATTATAGTAACTCAAGGTATTTGGAACTATATGCATGATCATTTCAGTGTATCAAGTAATTATATTTAATCATTTCATTTCAAGACTTTCAATATTATACATATATCGTTTCTTTATTCTTTCTCGTAAATAATACAACCATCACATGAGCTAATATCTAAAATAGTATCAATAAAGGTATTCCTTTTCTATTTTCTTTTTCTTTTCCACAATCTTTTCCATTTATGTACACAGATACATTGTGCCCACAGCTAATAGCATAAGGGAGTGTGCTCCGTCAGTTAACATGCACATGCAAGCATATATATCTAGCTATTTCATTTTTATAACATTCATTAGCTTTATATGATAATGTGATACATAACATATTAATTTTCATTTGACTTAACATGATCAATCATTGCGTATGAAGAAAGATAAAACATGATCTTGCTAACAATTAAAACTTCATAAGCAGGCATTATCTTCCAAAGCATTTAATTGAAGAGAAAATAATGTCTTTGCTATAATAAAAGAAACGTGAGCACTCACCTTGATTCAGATATCTTGATAATTTACTTTAGGCACCACTCCAATTGTCGCCAATATAATACCTATATAAATGCATTCTCTGTAATTTTTCTCTCACTTGAAATATTCTTTAATTCTAATATTAAAATTTTCTCTCTCTAAAATATTAAATATGTTATTATTATTATTATTATTCTATATGAATTGCCCTTTCTCTTTCTATTTGTTCTCCTCGTTTTATTATTTACATATGGATAAAGTCAAAATTTCATTATTATCAAATTTTTTAACTTTCTATATTTTATAACTTCTCACTTTAAAAGAAAAATTATTATTTAATTATTATTAAGTTTTACTAGAAGATTTCTATTAATGACATGTACTCTCATTTTCTATAAAATTTGTTCTTAGCTCATAAATTCGTTATTCTCTCCTTTCACGTGTTTAGAGCTTCTTCAATTAGTTTGATTCAAAGGGAGTGAGCGAATCTGGGTTGTCTCACACGAGGAGTTACTACATTTCACATTTGAACGCGATTCCTCGCTCATTCGCAAGGTTCGGTGCCGCCAATTGCTCCTGTGTCCGTGCTCAGCTTGCTCGACACGCCTACTTCATTCGATACTTTGCCCGTGATTTGATTATGGCCTGTTCAACTAAACCAACCATGCTTGGTTCTTACAATCTCCCTTTGTTATAAACATTTCTTCCTCAAAATTTGCTTATAATTATTAGTTATAATATACTACTATGAGTTAAATCAAACATAAATGCTTGACACTTAAATAAAATAATATCTTTAATTTCCTTAAACATAGACTTTAACGTTGGATACATAACTAAATAAAACAAAATTTCTGATATAACATAATAAGATAACTAGATAAAACAAAACATCAGATATAACATAACAAGTTACTATATTAATAACATCTCATTTATCTTTATTAATATATATTGATTCATTAGTCTCTTGCTAGGTCAAAGCATAAACTTGTGGCCGAATATTCTATCTTATTTGATTTTGTGTTGGAGTTAAAACTGTTGATTCTACCATTTTATGTTTGTCAGAAATCTTCAGCAAAGTTGCTTCACTTGATGTTATCTCCCCTAAAGTCATCTGAATCAATGTAGGGCAATATTTTGCAATGTGTCCAGGCTGACGACAACACTGGCAAGTGTTGGAACCCATCAAACATTCACCCTTATAAAACCTGCCAAACTTAGCACAAGCTTCCATAACTCTACTCGCAGTGGCACTATTGATTCCACTAGTGATAAACTTGGGCTTCTTTCCATTTGATTCTTCAATCTAATTGCTTTGAATTTTTCTTCAATGCTCTTCCTTTTTTGCTGATTTCTTCTCTTCTGAGTGATTTGAAAATCAATATCCACCCTTCTAGGTCTTTCTACCAATACTGAATAATCCTTGATTCCTAAAGATATTAAACATTATCTAATTGCGTCTTTTAGACCATATAGGAATCAATATCATTTCTCTTATGTTGTAATCAATTATGGTGCATATCGAGATAAACCTATAAAGTCCGCTTCATATTGCATCACTGATTTATCTCCTTGTACTAGTCTTATTAATTTGTATTGCATCTTCCTCCTTGCTAACATAGGTACGAACCATTCTTTGAAAGTTCCACAGTCTTTTCAGTTGATCAGTAAATTTGGAATATCTCCTAGCTTGTTTTCACGTTGACCTCTCCACCACTTTTTTGCTTCTCCATCCAAAACAAATGTTGTGAATGGCACTTTCCTTTCATCGAGGCATAACATTTTATCAAATATCTTCTCTACACGAAGCAACCAATTTTTTTTCTCAATTGGTCTCTCATTACCTTTGAATGGTGGTGGTTGCATGTCTTAGAATAACTTCAAATAGTTATCCACACCAACTCCAAGTTGCGATTTTGATTCCTAAAGCATTTGGGTCATATAGCCGCCATCATTTGGGTAAAGGTATTGGTGTTGACAGCCACTTCAGGTGGTAGTTCTTCTCTTTCCATATTTCTATTAGTTACTTCCTCTTTATCATCCGCATCAGTTACTTCCTCTTGATCATCTGCATACCTAATGTATTTAGAAATTATTATCTAATTGAATCCTTAAATTCTTCACAAATAATTTCATAAATCATTCCTATGGCTCTTTCATTACAATTCACATTCCTAAGATATTAACTTAGCTCTCGGATGCCACTTTTGTCATGATCCGACGAGACTCGAATTAACGTGGGAACAGACGGTCGAACGATTAATTAAATTTTATTTGTTAAAATTATCTCCAATAAATTGAAATAGTCACTATAAACCTCAAAAGTCGGAATAAAGTTAAATATGATAAATACCTTTTTTCTGGTGCATCACACCTACGATATGCATTATCTTCTGTTCTGCTCATTTTAAGCTTTGAATAATGCCTGTTCATTTATAAATTTAGTAGTGATTCATATTTTAGAAAAGTCTACCTAGGAAAATTTTGCATCATTCATCATCTTAAGTTCAAAACATTTTACTCTAATTAAAGTATCTTTTCAACAATTGTAGTAATTCTATAGAAAACTAATTTCGCCACGCCTCGGTAGGATAAATTTTGCTATTTGTAGTAGATAATACTAGGGCATTCTATGATATAATTTTTCTAATAAGATCGACACTCTACTTTTCACTTTATTATTTGATGTACAAATTACACCTGTGTAGCAAATAGAATGACCATCATTCTGCCACCATCAGCTATAAGTTAAATACAAACCGCTTCGAATCTCCACCACCATCAACTGTAAGTTAAATACAAACCACTTCGAATCTCCGCCACATTCAACTATAACATAATGTCAGTAAATTTTAAACAATATTTTCATTTTTTATTTTGCTTATAAATTTACTCTTATGGAGTTTAGGTTGTTCTTAATGACTCTTGCGTTTTATATAAACTGTATACTGGTTTCTAATTTCAATGTGTTTTTTCGATAGAATATAAATTTTTTATTTTTATTGCTTCAAAAAATTTAGTAATATTGGAATTAATAAATATTTTTTGTTTTATATAAACTGTATACTGTTTTTTAATCTCTTGTGTCAGTGAAGTTTGTTTCGTGATCAAAGCTTTGGGCAACTTCATGCAATGTCACATCTATAGATCATTGTTTGTTTTATTGTGTTCACTTAAATTTGAAGAAGAGGGGTCTTTCCTTGACTATTTTGATGTTCCAATTACAATGACAGACAATTTTGCGATCGGATGATGTTCTGTGATTTTTTAGCAACATCAAGATATTTTAGACCTTCAATAGATGTCACTTAAGTCTACCATCATCCTCATTTTGCTCAGTCGGATGGTTGTGACACATGTAAGGAGGTATGCTTCATGACCAACTTGCTAAGTGCGTTTGTAGTTGGTATGCTTCATGACCGACTTGCTTCTTGATGATGTAGGGTCCTTCCCAAATGGAATTAAGCTTCCCTAATTTGGACTAGTTATTTGCTGCATCATCTGTCTCCATCAAATTGCCATGGGTTGTATTGTTTTTGTTCTCCATTTTCACTGATTCCTCTTGGTCCTATTGCCCTACTCCATGTAGTGCTCAACTTCTAATCATTGGCATCAATTTACACTAGTCACACCTAAGATGATGTTGAATCCAAAATTATCCGTAGATCACACCTTGACCCTACTAGTGATTCAAACTAGGTAGATATGGTAAAAGCAGGGAGATAAGTAGACGAGTAAGTAGAACTTTGTAATCAACTACTCTGTAAATAGTAAAAATAGCATAATAATCATCATATTGTCCAATATATACTTTTTAGCCCCTTCATTATAGGATTGTGAGGGCTAGAGGTGAGGATACACCTAAAAAAGTAATAAATAATACATGATTGAATGGTTATAGATTGTTACAGACATCTAGACTTGTCTATGTCATGTACACATAGGCTGACATCTAACTTGGCTCTGGCTACCTTCTGTGAATACATGTGATATGTTCTTTTGGCAAATGCCTTAGGGGCAAGTGTCTTGAACAAGTCCTCTCGGATAAGTGTCTTTAGTAAGTTCTCTTAGGAAAATACCTTAGCTTATGACTGATGAGGTTATTACTGTGTGATTGTTAGGTGTGCATCTCATATAGATTGAATGAGGGGACCTCTAAGAGAGATAAGTTGCTTTGGTTGTGGCAAACCTTTCTTTTGGATGAGTTCTTATGAGGCATGTTCCTCCTTTGGTCAAGGTTTGCTAAGATGAGTTCTTTCCTCAATCAAGTCTATTCGGGGGGTGTGCTTCCTTGGTCTCAAGCTTCTCTAGGGCGAGTACCTACCCTTGTTTAACCTTACTCGGGTGAGCTCCCATTTGAGTCGGGTATGTCTTGGATGAGTGAACCTCTTGGCAGAATTCCTCTAAGGCGAGCTTGGCTAGTACCTCCTAGTTGCCTGTACCAACATATTGGGCTCTACAATATTTGTCTCAAAATAAATCTAATGTCGTATAATTCATTCTAATCAAAATTTTACCAGAATATACTGATCATAATTTTCTCCTAGCTATTTTGGACATTGTTGCTGCTACTTATTCTTTATAGCCAAACTGTATTAACAGCAGGTGATGCATTTTTAGCTCATGGAACATTTGTACATAGGTGCAGGACACCTTACATCAATTTATATGCCAGAAGAGGTAGAGGATCCTCTTGATATAGCTGGCATTGGACTAGATGAGTACCCATTACCAGGCATAAAGCTGAAAGATGACTAAGAGGATCAGAATTAAAGCTGAAAAATGACTATGATGCTGCTAATATTTATCTCGATAATGGAATTGTTGGTATTACTTTTAAAAAAGCTAATTAGTGAGTGAAATGGATTCTCTTTTTGTTATATGATAAAATCATGATATATTTGCTAAGGCTGCTTTTGTTACTGTTTTGCTTCTGCTTTATTTTATTTTGGCTTTCAAACAAGCTCATAATGTTTGCTATGTTGAAAATAATAATAATAATAATAATAATAATAATAATAATAATAATAATAATAATAATAAT
Source organism: Dendrobium nobile (assembly GCA_022539455.1). Classification (NCBI taxonomy): domain Eukaryota; kingdom Viridiplantae; phylum Streptophyta; class Magnoliopsida; order Asparagales; family Orchidaceae; genus Dendrobium; species Dendrobium nobile. The sequence continues at coordinate 41,440,896 of CM039723.1, forward strand.
ATTATTATTATTATTATTATTATTATTATTTCATGAAGTTATTAGATAAGAAACATAAGTTTTTTGATAAATCCTAATATTTTTTTAGTTTTTGAGTAATTTTTGAAAGTGAGCTAATATTACTATTTATTGATAATATAATTAGTTATTATGTTTAATGGTAATTAAAATTGGTTTAATTAAAATAACATTTAGAAAACAAGTGAAAACACCTCCAAGGGTGTGTTCTAAATTTTAGGAAATAAATCCCATTATTATTAAAAATAGGGAACATATTCAGCCAAATGCTAGCTTTTCTGTATTTATTTTTTATTTTTGACAAAAGATAAAAACAATATAAAATAATGCCAAATGTTTCCATAGGTTTACTGATGTATGTTATTTATCAACTGATTTTTTTAATATTTAGTCGACGCTTCATTTGATTATTGAAGTGCTATTCAAAGAATTTTACCTTATGAGGATTATGATTAATAAAAAGTGCACGGTCAATTTATTGTTAGTTCAAAAAATTATTAATACCACCTCTTTTTCTAGTGAGGAGCTTACAAGTTCAAGACCTTAAGCTACTATACCAAAAAAGTGCAGAGATGTTTCATCATCTCTGGCATCTTCATTAAAGAAAACGCCCCACAAAAATTATTAGTAAAATCAAGATTAGTTATTGCAGAAATAGCTTCAACCTTACCTCTCATAATTTTGTCACTTCTAGGTATGAATTTAGTATGCAAATAAGCAGATAGATCAATTTTTGAGTTTGAACTTGCGATAAATAGCCTAAGCCTTCAATACGCAAAGGCACACATCTTAGAGATTGAAAGCCTAGAATTTAAAATACACACTGCAGCATATTTCGTAAAAAGAACGTAGTTCTTTACCTTATGGACAATTGCATCAGGAATTTATATCGTATTAGAACTTCTGCATGTATTTCCTTGCTCTTCATTTTCCTGTCATACTTCTCGGCAATGAACTAACACTACATTATCAGTTCATACGACTTTGACTATGATGAGGCCGATTATTGGCCTCTTGAGGTAGGTGTCGGTGTTATTGCTTCATCGACTTTGCTTTGTTCATTCATAGTCGTTGTTATTGGATGCATTGAGGTTTCAGCGGATTCATCTCTTGATTGGAGCTCATTGACCTCTAAGGATGTTGAAGATGGTCATTTTCATGTTTTGGCAGCTGTTTTAGTTATTCCTTTTCTTATTGTAGTTTGTTGTTTTTTTTTTTTTTTTTTCTTGTAGGGTTTACTGTCCTTTTTGAAATTATTGTAATGAAATGTGAGATTTTTGCTAGGTTTTATTTTTTGCCTCTTGGGAACTCTGGGATACTAACCAACCTTATAGTTTGTTTTAATATTTGGTGTCCCCATCACCCAAAGGGATTTAAAATGGAATTTAGTAGATTGCATATCCATTATGATAGTTTTAAAGGCTTGTCTTTGCTTTCTAGTTTGTAATAGTTGTTTCTTTTTAATGCAATTTGCATGTTTCAAAAAAAAAAAAGAACTCACACTACATGATCTATAGCAGATATGTGTACAAATTTATGGTCAAACTAGATGAAATTAACATTTTTAATCACTTGTATACCGCACAATACAGTGATAAAAACTAAACTTAAGAGCTTTGGAATCATAATTCAAATACTAGCAAGTATTTGAGGATTTGAAAACGAACCAAAAGTGCAGCAGCAGTTTTCTCATAAACTCTTATTCATATTAAGCAGCACACAAATTATTTTCTTCCTAATCGTAACTGATTATACATGGATGGTTGTGACTTTATAAACCATTACTATGCTTTCTTTTGTGCCTAATGTTTCTGAATTTGGTGACTTTCCAAGATTTTAACAGTTATTTAACTTTATATTCTTATCTATTCATATCTTCTCGTTACTATTCCACAACTTTCTGATAGGAAGCATTCTCTCCTTTTACATCGATTTATCAGTTATAACCGTTTACTTAGATGATACATTCATGTTTGTCTCTGTTGATTTCTTCCAAAGATGAGAAATTGGAACATTTATGCAAATCTTCTTAGCAGGAAAAAGTTTCTCATACAGAATAAGGAAATTAGAAGGAAAATCATATTGAAGGTGCATGTCATTAGTTGCCTTCAAGGGTATCCTCACAGATTGCAATTGGTTTGCAATAAAGATATTCTTTCTTAAGAGTAGATGTCTTAACAAATGCACCAATGGCTACCAGAGGAATTCACCCAAGGAAAGGGTGTCACTCACCTGCATCCACTCGAAGAACTCTCCCTACACTGGGCTACTGGAAGGTCTCATGATTGAAAAAGAAAATTATCACTCATCTCAGTCAAGCTCTTACCCTCTGAGCCATCTGAGCTCTTGACACTCATTTACAAGAAAGAATCAATCACAACGATCCCTCACATATAACTCATTCCTGAAATCGCCATCGCCGCTCACACTTCAACTTGCTTTCATCAACAGGGTGATGTCGAACCCCTCATATCACTCGCTATCATCAAGAGACAATCCTTTGACAATGTGTTTGCCCCTTCTGAAGACTCTCTCTACACCTACTTACCCTCTCTTAAGTTCACCCAACGACATGTCACTCATATTGACCTTCTCAAGGGTGACCAATAGACGCCACATGTATTATGCCAGCATGTTGCATTGTACAGGCTTCTACATGTAGCCCACACATTTTTTTCTTTTTGGTATAGCCATTCCCGCTGCCCCCAAATGCTAAATATATGGTGATGAGGATAGTTAGAGATTAGAATTTTGAACTTTTTAGAGAGTTATAGTCTTTTGGGATTTAAGCTTATTCTTGTATTCATGACTCAATGAATATTTTGCTAGTTCATTCCACTCTACTCTATTCTCTTTATCTTCCATTCTCCCCCCTTCTCCACTCTCATTAATAAGTCCCCTAACTGATTAGTTGAATATGTTAGCATGGTATAGTATCATCAACTAGATGGATTCATATCTAGTATCTCTTAATTGCAATGATCATGAATTGATGCACAAATTAGATGATAGGCTTCACTTGGCATGCGACCTCAAAAAGAACCATCAGTGAACTTGGAAAATGTGGAGTACACCACTCATCATGATCTATAGAACATGAAAGAATGAGTCACGAAGACAATCAGGGAAGCCTTAGGCAACCACATAGGAAGAGCATTATTGTAGTCTTCAAAACTCTATTGAAAATATTTGATAACTAAACCACTACAATATCCCTGATAACTCCTTGTTCTATAATTCAAAACCTTCTTACTTAACCTTGACCATTGGAGATGTCTCGCAAGTTCGGGTTAAGTTTCTTTGGCATGTGGCGGGTGCCGATATGAACCTTCTTCAGCTTAAGGGGCATGACAGCATCAAACTAACCCTAAGGGTCTGTTTGATATCCTATTTACGGTGGGATTTAAGTTGGATTTACGCTAAATCCAGCCAAACCGTTTTTTGAGGTCGCGTAAATCCGACGCCTACTTAAATCCAGGATTTATGATTTACGACATAAATCCAAGTAAATTCGCCTAAATCTAAATCCCGTTGTTCGTCGGATTTAACAAGATTTGGCTGAATAAGCACGCGAAAGAAAGAAAGATGGATACCTTGGCAACGAGCAAGAGCAAGCACCCGTCAACACGCGACCGAAGCTCACGTCATTGGTTCATATCAAAATATCATAAGTTCTGATTCGACATAAGTTATGATTCGACAGGAGGGGAACGTCATCGAAGGAACGAAGTCGAACAACAACGAAGGAGCTGAAGAAGTGATTCGTGCAATCACCACTACTAAGCAACGAAGCCGAACAACAACGACGAAAAAGAGATGATAAAAAGATTCACTTACTTAATATAATTTAAAATATTAATAATTAAGTAAATAATTAGTAGCATAATTAATGCAATTAATAACATGTCTCCTTTATTTTTATTAAATATTTAATATTACAATTAATAAATAAAAATATAATTAACTTAATTAATATAATTTTAAATAAAACTTATTAAATTCACAGTTAATTGTCTAAATAATAATTAAATAATTAATGAGTAGTAGACTTTTTTAGTGATTAATGAGATAATTAATAATATAATATATAATTAAAACTAACTAAATAATACTTAAATAATTAATCAAATTATTAGTAAGAATATTTTTAAATAATTAGTTATTAGTTATATAATTGTCATTAAATTATTTAGCTGTTAATTATCAAATTATTTATTATATTACTATTTATCTAATTATCAAACAAACATTCATATTACATTCAAAACAAATTAATAATTAAAACTAATTTAAGTGATTAAATTCATATGATGGCGGGTTTCTCGTCTAAGATGGCGGATCTTACTCCGGCCATCTCTGGTGATCGGAATGCTCCTCCGTGGACTGGATTGTCGTCGACGACGACTGTTAAAGCTTTAGTTGGGAAATAAGCTGGACTTGTGATCCGGGAGCCGGATCTGAATAAGGTGCCTGTTTTATCTCCTGTTGAGGGAAAAGGCAAATAGATTATGGGTCAGGAAGCGGCACAATCTCCCTATCCTGGATTGGGTTCTTCATCATCCAGAATGAAACTATTTGTGAACAGATTTGCTTATCCGAAATTTGTTTTAATGAATGAAGCTGATAGATCGTCTGAAATTCAACGCTGCAAATCAGATGCTTGTGAAAAACCTGTAGAGGAGGGAAGCATTTTGAATACTACTTCTGTAGACAAAACCAATTTCTTGGCTTTAGAGCAAGAAAATTTTAATCCCTGGAAAAAACGTCCCTATATCAAAGTTAATCTCCCTGCGGACAGTCATTTTCTGACAGATGATGGTTCAGCAATTAAGCTTTATGAACCAAATGTGAGAGCCAATTCTGAGAAACTGCAATTCTCCTTAGTTGTCAAGGTGTTTGGGAGACGCTTACCAATTCAGTTGGTAGCAACTGAACTGAGACGTCAATGTATGAAGTTTGGTAAGTTCCACTTAACCAGTCTGGGGTCGGACTGGGTGTTATGCTCGTTTTTTTTCAAAGGATGCAATGGAAAATATCCTGTCAGGAGGACCTTGCTTTGTCAATGGCCACTTAATTGGGCTAGACAAATGGAATTCTGAATTTAATCCCAATTCTCTTAAGGGGTTATCTTCTTCTATATGGATTAGAATGCCTAATATACCGCTGTTTTGCTGGGACGAAATTAATGTTTCCAGGATTGCTTCTTCAATTGGAGAACCCATGTTGATAGATGGAGATATGTTCCAATGGGGAAGACGAGAATTTTCAAGGATTTGTGTCCGTATACAACTTGATTAGTAGCTTCCAACTGGTGTTTGGGTGGAAGGTGTTAATGGAAAAATTTTTCAGCGAGTGGAGTATGAAAAAACTTCTGTTTTCTGCCAAAGCTGTGGTCACATTGGCCACTTGAAGGATTCATGTAAGGCTGCTGTGAAGATTTCTAAACCGGTAGAGAATCCCACCTAAGAGGAGTGTTATGAATCTGCTCTGGATAAAGATTCAAGCATTGTTTTAGAAGACAAATCGTGGCACTTGGTTAACTACAGGAGATTCAAGAAAAAAGAAGTGAAGAATCAGAGAAGGATGTTCATTCCCAAGATTGGTGTTCAACCTATTGCTGAAGAGAAGGATGTGCCTAAATCTGGTTTGAATAGAGATAAAAGTCCTTCGAACAATGAGACTAGTGAGAAGTCTATGGGTATTAAAAAGGTGGAGGAGATGACATGTGAGATTCCTAAAGAAAATGAAGTGGATGGCAATCCTATTGGGATTCGGTATGCTGGGGAGAATGCAGTGGATTCTATTGACTTGGATAATGATACCAGTTTTCAAGCCAGAGAAATGTTGGAAGCAAGAGATCCCTTGGGGAATATTAGTGAAGATTCTATCCAGTTAATTCAAATACCGTCAGGTAATAAATTTGAAATTCTCAACTCTATAAGTGAAGATTCTTCTAGAATGAATGTTCAGGAAAACAATTCTAGCAAAAGAAGGGGTAGGGACTCTTCCACATTCATACCAAAATGAGGTCCATTAGTTTTTGGAATTGTAAGGGGGCAAATAAGAAGGAGGCCACCCTATATTTGAAGGAATACATAAAGATTGGGATGTATTCTTTGTTGGTATCATTGAAACTAAAATTTCTTCTCTCTAGAGAAGAATTTGAAAAAAAATTTGGAGACAAATGGGAATTTTTTCTGCAGCCATCCAGAGGTAGTTCTGGTGGTATTTTACTTATTTGGAAAGCAAATGTTGTTGCTTTTTCTTTGATCAAAGCTTCAGAGCAGTGTGTTTTGGGGGAGCTAAAGATTCCCAATAAAGGAAGTTGGTTGATAGCAACAATTTATGGAAGTAGGAAGATGCAGGGAAGAAGAGAATTATGGGAATTTCTGGACAGGAATTTGAAGCAAGACAGTCCTACCATTGTAGGTGGTGACTTTAATTGCATTCTATCTCAAGAGGATAAGAAAGGAGGTAAGAAATTTTCTTTTAAAACCGGCCCTTTGGAAATGAAGGCATTTATGATTAGAAATGATCTTCATGATGTGGATTACATTGGCTCTAGATTCACTTGGTGTAACAACAAGAGCGGTAGTGCAAGGATTTTAGAAAGACTTGACAGATGTTTGCTTAACTCAATTGCCTTGAACCGAATCAATCAACCTATTGTGAGACATTTGAGTAGGATAGCATCAGATCATTGTCCCATTGTTTTTAAAATGTTTGATCAGATTATCCAGAAAACCAAATTACAAAGATTTGAAGATGTTTGGTTATCCTATGCTGCGGCAACTTCTATTGTTAAATTCTCTTGGGCTAAACCAATGAAAGGAAATGATATGGAGGTTCTTAATAAAAAGTTCTCTAGAGTTCTTAAAGCATTGTTCTTTTGGAGCAAGGCAAAACACCAAAGGCTTGAAGATGTGAAATCTGGTTTAAAGGTTGAAATTGATGAAATCCAGCAAGAAGAGGACAGGGACCTGCAGTTTTCTGATGATATGAATCGGTTATTAAGAACCAAAATCAGTGAATTCAACTGTACACTTGCTCGGTTAAATACTTGGTGGAGACAAAGGGCCAAAGCTAAATGGATGAAGGAAGGAGATTCAAATTCTAAATTCTTCCATGCTTTTGCTAATGGGAGAAGGAATTTTAATCATATTAAACAGTTGAAGAATGTTAAAGGGGAGCTGATTGAAGATCCTGAAAGCATTAGGAGCTGTTTCTACGATTTTTCTACAAAAAATGGGATCAAAGAGATTGTCTTTTGGACAACTGGCCACCAAATGTGAACTATCTAAACCAAGAAAGCTGTAGATTTCTGGATTCTGAATTATTTTTTGCTGAAATTGAGAAAGTCGTTCAAGATATTGGCAACAACATTGCTCTCGGATTGGATGGAATCACGTATTCCTTTCTTAAAGCTTACTGGGGTATCATCGGGAAGGATGATAGGAGAGCTATTCTTTTATTCTTCAACTCGGGTTCTATGTCTCCAATGTGGAAAGAAACAATGGTGGTGCTTATCCCCAAAGTAAGCAATCCTTTGTATCCTATTAACTTTAGACCTATAAGCCTTTGTATGTCTATTTATAAAATTGTAGCAAAATTGTTATTAAATAGAATGATGAAGGTTATTCACAACCTTGTATCGGAGGAACAAGTTGCTTTTATCAAAGGTAGGTCTTTATCTGATCATGTTCTTATTGCTCAAGAACTCTTCCATAAGTTCAGAGTTTCTAGTTCGAAAAGAGGTTTGATGGCAATCAAATTAGATATGGAGCAAGCTTATGACAGTATGACATGGAAAACTCTAAAACAAGTTTTGAACTATTTTGGTTTTCCAATAGGCTACTCCAATTTAGTTATGGAATGTATCACTGATCCTAATTTCATTGTTCATGTTAAATGGAGTTGGGTTGGAAGGAATTAAAGGGAAAAGTGGCTTTAGGCAAGGGTGTCCGTTATCACCCTATTTATTTATTCTTTGTTCTCAGCTACTTACCAATGCTTTCTCATATGAAGGAAAGAGTTTGGGATTGAAAATTGCACCAACGGCTCCTAGGATTTCTCACCTACTATTTGTGGATGATATTTTGATGGTCTCTTTGGCCAAGAGGGAGAATTTGTTGAAAATCAGGAATATTACCTTTGATTATTGTAAATGGACAGGTCAAAAGGTTAATTTCTCTAAATCTGCTATTATTTTCAGCAATAATATGGAGAGAAGGAGGGAGTTATCTAATCTTATGGGAATTATGGAGGTCGAAGAGATCAATTACTTGGGCATTAAAATGACGGTAAGGAGATGCGTGATAGCTGATTTTTCAATCATTTTGGAAAAAGCTGCAGCAAAATTGGATATATGGGGAAACAAATTCATCTCTATGCCAGGAAGAGTGATTCTTATAAAATCGGTGTTTCAAGCTCTTCATGTCTTCTATTCTTCTTTGTCTATGGTACCAATGAGTATTCTAAAGAAATTGGACAGATTAAGCAGAGATTTTCTATGGAGTAAAAACAATGGAAGTAATGGGATTCATTATATAGCTTGGAATGATGTTTGCATTCCGGAAAGCCATGGAGGTTTGGGTGTCTTAGCAGCTACAGATTCAGTAGAACCACTCAGAGAAAAGCTTGCCTGGAATTTTTAAAGAAGCCTAACTCCTTACTGAACAAATCATTATCAATTAAATATGGAAGAAAAATCTGGGATGTGGAAAGAAGACCAAATTCTTCACCTTCTTGGAGATTAATTCTCAGTGGAGCTAAAATGCTGAGACGCATTGTGAAATGGAATATCAAAGACGGTTCTTCCAATAACATCATGAAAGATAATTGGATTATGGATAGAAACTTGGAGAGGTGGCAACATTCATTGCAATTGGAGATGACAACTTGCCTAATCTTTCTGAATTTATTTCAGAAGGAGAGTGGATTACCGACAAATTAAATTGTTTCTTTGGAGAGGAGCTAGTGATGGTGATCTACAGCATTAAAATTGATTTTGACATAGATGAAGACGAGCTTGAGCTGCTGAAAAACCACTCCAGGAAGACAGTTTCTGCTATGGCTAGAGAAGGTAAATTAGCACTGGAAGATAAAAATTTGTCTTTTATTCAACATTGGAAGGACATTAAGAAGCTGAAACTCAATCCCAGGATTGCATTCTTTTGGTGGAGGATGTTGAAAGATGCAATTCCCTCTTGTGATGTTTTAATGCATAGAAGATTATTAAATAATAATAATCTTTGTCCTAGAGGCTGCGGTATGAAAGAGGATGATGAGCATGTGGCGGTGAGATGTTTGAAATTAATTCAAATTATCCAATTTGCAAATAAATGGGGATTCTCTATTCCGGTTTTCAATTGTCTTCAAGATTGTCTTCTTTTCTTTAATAAGATTGTGAAGAATAACTGTTTCATTACAAAAATTTATTGTGCTTTGGTTTTCAACTCTTGGAAGAGTAGGAACAAACTTATTCATGAAGGAAGTGAAATGGGAGATGGATTTATTTTATCAAATGCCATTATCAATGCAGCTTTTTCATCTAATGATCCATACACGGACCACTGGGGTGCTAACCAACTTCTTAAGCTGAATTCTTCCTTTTGGCATCCTCCTCCACTCAGTTGGATTAAGGTGAATATTGATGCCTCTCTTCTTCCATCTAACAAAGCAAGAATAGGAGGTATATTCAGAGATAACAAAGGAAGGATGCTTTTATCCTTTGGATTCTCGGTGGTTCATTGGGACATTGGTTTTCTTGAATTATTGGCCTTCCGCTCGTTGAGAACTGTTATGAAAGAAGGGATGATGGATGCTAGAGGCCTTATTATTGAGAGCGACAGTTCTAATGTCATTAGCTATCTGCAGAAATCATTTGCTAATAAAGGATTGGTTCTGTCTACAGAGGAAGATTTCGATTTTCTTGAAAGGTTTGAGGTCCCTCTTTTTCAGTCTGTTAGTAGAGATTGTAATAAGTTAGATAATTGGTGTGCTAACTTTGCTTTGAGAGAGAAGTTTTATTGGGATGTTCTAGAACTAAATAAGGTTCCTCCTTTTAATTCTTTGTTAAAGGAGGAAAGTGATAGGTTTACTATCACTTAGGTTTTTTGTACCTTGTTTCTTTTTCTTTATATTAATGCTATTGCATCTTCTCAAAACAAAAAAGGCAATGGTTTTATCTTTTCTTCTTTCTCTTGTATCTGCAGTTCTTTGGATTTTTTTTTTTCGCTCAAGTGCAATTATTAAACCTAGTTAATTATAAATAGAATATGCATTCAAATCCTTAGATTCAAATATCGTCATTTGTTGACTATATATAAAAAAAAAGAAGAACAAAAAAAAATCGAACCGAAGCATCTCTTCACTGCTTCTTCCTGCCCACACCCCAAACGAAGCAACCCTTCGTTCAAATCAACATAATCACCTCACTTACTCCTTTAAAAGAATCAGGAGGAGCGATCGAAAAAAAAAAAATGCTCGGTCCTTTGACTCCATTTCTGTTCGACTTCGTTGCTTCGTAGAAGAGTCGAGGGTTCACACGAATAAAATGTCGCCACGTGCTCTTACTCTTTATCGCGATGCCCGACGACCCGATCCGGACCGAAACCCAATATTGCTATGTATTAGCTGATTTGTACATACCAAGGTTTTGCTAGGTTTTTCTCGGTATTGCTCGGTAACGAGAAATACTATTCTGTCAAGACCAATACCTAGCAATACCGAGCAATACCTAACAATACCGAGCAATACCCCGATTTTGATAGGTATTGCTTGGTATTACTAGGCATTGCTCGGTATTGCTCGGTATAGGTCTTAACAGAGAGGTATTTCTCATTATTATTAAGAAATACCTAGCAATACCGAGCAATACCTAGCAATACACGAACATAGAAATACCGGGTTTCCGTTCCTGGTCGAGTGGTTCGGAAAAGAGTAAGAGCACTTGGCAACATTTTATTGGCGTCCGGATGCAGAGCTACGTCAAGTGTCCGGACCTAATAAAAATTTGTTTGCCTGTGGCAGAGATTGCGTATGTCACTTCTTCGACTTCTTGTTGCTGTTCGACTTATTACTTCGCAGGAGGTGTACAAGTCGCACGAGTCGTGACTTCGGGCCCTTCTTTGTAGTCTGACTTTCGAATAGATGACGAAGACCCGCGCCATCGATCTTAGATCTTGGCAGATGATTTTAAAATTTTGAAAACCCTCGCTGTGATCATAGATTCGGGCGAATGGTTTTAAATTCGAAGCACTCACGCCATTGATCTTAGATCTGGGAGGAATGAAACAAAATTCGAAGACCCCACACAATCAATCTTAGATATTGGTGGAATGATTTTTATTTGAAGATCCTACGTCGTTGACCTTAAATCCGGGTAGAAAGAAATTTCGGCAAATGCCATCTCGATTTCTCTCTTGATGGAGAGGGGACGTCGGGAGGCTGTTGAAATTTTCTGAAAAAGTACATAAACTTTTTGGAATAATTATAGAGCAATTAAATTTGAATTTTTAATTAATCAATTAATTAATTGGGAAAAATAATTAATTAAAGTTAATTAATCAAAATTAATTAAAGTTAATTGATCAGTTAATTATATAAAATGCATGAGCTATTTAAAATACAAGAGCATTTCAAATTTGAGAGCAATGAAAAAATGAAAATTTTTAAAATACGAAAAACTTTAAATTTTGAAAGTTTTAAAGTATAAGAGTTTTGAAAAAAAAAATGCAAGAAAAAAAAATTGTTTTTCCACTAATCATGTATATACAAGAAAATTCTACTCTAAAAATAATACAACTATCACAATAACTCTCAAAACATCCTCCAATACTCAAAGCAAATCAAATCCTAAAACTCTCCAAATAAGCAACACTCCAACTCTTGCTAAAGCCTCTGGTGGGCTCCAACCTCTTTAATTGTATCCCTTACGGTAATGAGCTCCTGCAACTATCTGCAAACTCATTGAATTGCTGCAAGTGTCACGTACCTGCAAACAAGCAAAAAATGAATAAGTGCATCTTAAATAAATTAAATCAATGCTGAAAAATAGTAAATCATCCACTAATAGTAAAGCAAAATTCTGGGACGCAAGAAAAGTTAAGTACAAAAAAGCTAGTAGAGCAACAATGCTAAAGAAAAATAGGTAGCTTAGTGGACTACTGTAGTAGGAAAAAGACTACGAGCATAGAATAACTAAAACACTAAGGCAAGTATCAAACCTCTGAAAACACTAGTGTCAACTCAACAAACAAACATTCAAATTCAAAACCTCAGGGCAACCTTGTTTATTAGAACTTGATTGTAAGACTCACTACCCGACAATTTTCAAAGGAAAGTCGTAAGCCTGACCTTAGGGGAAAGTTTTAGGTAGAAATTGACCTAATCCCTAAACCCTAATTAAAACATCGGTCACTTCTAATAGAAGTCATAAGTCCGACCTCTGAGGAAAATTTTAGGTAGTAATACAATCCTAGATCCCTTACCCGGGTATCTTAGTCTATAGGGCTTGGTTTTAAGACCCATCATTCGGGCCACTTAGCTTATAGGGCTAGGTCGTAAGACCCATCATTAGGCAACTTCTAAGGAAGCACTAAGACCTATCCAACTAAATATTCGGGCTACCCTTAATAGAGGTTGTAAGTCCTACTATCATTGGCTACTTTCTAATGAAAGCTACAAGTCCTTACCCAAATCTAGTCACACGGGCAACTCTTGTTAAAAAATTAAGGCAAAAGCCTCAAGAGAAAATTTTCATTTTTAAGTAATGTTTTGAAATACAATAATTTTGATTCCTATGTTGAAAGCATGTGGAATTTCTATCATAGGATCTCCTACCCAAATAATTAAAACCTTTGAACATCCTAGCCTATAGGGTTAGGTTGTAAGACCCACAAGTGGGCAACTCCTAAATGAAGTCGTAAGACCTACATTTTAGGAAAATTATTAAATAAATATCAATGATCCTAAACCCCAAATAATCTAATTCAAACCAATTGATATCTTAATATAAAGGATTAAGTTGTAAGACCCACCTTTTTCAGGCTACTTCCTAAGAGAAGCTATAAGTCCTACCCAATCAATTAAAACAATCGGGTAGCCCACTGTAGAGTTAGGTTGTAAGAGTCATTCTTGGGCAACTCACAAATAGAGTAATAAGCCCCACCCTAAATTAACTACCTGGGTTACTTTCTATGAAAGTCGTAAATCCTAATCTAAATCTAAATACCTTGGCTACTTCCTAAAGAAATCATAAAACCCTCTCTAATCCAAATTTCAGGATTACTTCTAAACGAAATTACAAAATCCCAAACTAAATCAATTTCAGGGTATTTATGTAGATGTAAATCCCAAAACACCCAATGAAATTAAAACTCACATTTAACCACTTCAGTCTGTTCGGGATCCCTGAGAATAGGCAACCCATGGCTGTTAATCAGATTCCTTGGACACTACGGTCAATGATTGTTAGTATTGTTAGACTGAATTTTATGGTATACCCGGGACGATTGAACAGTGGGATCTTGATCGAGTTTACCTCCATCTTCCCCACAATTGAGACTATGCTACCTAAAATTTGTTCATCCTTAATCGAGAGTTCTCTCTTACGTAGTAAGAGTGATAATTAACTATGAGGGCTTGCATTCATAGGAAGTAAGAATCCCAGATCTTTAAACCCTGACACTATCCTCAGGGGAAATTTAGTTAAATACAATTTGATTTAAGGGAAATAGAATCTTATAGCTATAAAGCGGGATTCATGCATTCGTGCCATTTTTTGTTGAACCAACATCATCATCTTGGCATCCCAAGATTCAGAGAGACATCTAAGAATCATTTTCACTTTCATAACATTTGAAATCTCATTACAAAGTGCATGCAAGGATATTATAATATATATCAAAAATAGTTTCACCAAGTTGCATGCCAAAAGGTCTTAATCATAAAACAAGATATTCGATATGGATTATTTAACTTCATTTTTTCCTTCTTATGTATTGCATAATCTATCTCATATTTCTTTTCCAATGTGCAACTAGACACAAGCATATAATCATCATATTTAAGTGCATAAAAGAAATAGTTTAAACATTTAGTATTTAATTATGCAAAATTACAATCCTCTAAACTCCATTTAGTAAAAAAAAAACTTCAACTTTATTGCCATTCATAATTCTTTATGGAGATGAATATTTAGTTTGAATTAAATGTCACGTGTGATAATCAATTGATTGAATAAAAGTAGACATTCTGATTTTACAAAAGTCAAATTAAATATTATCAACTAGTGGAGGTCATGTGATGGAATATCCTTCCATTAAGTAATCGTAGGGTATCATCAACTATATCAAATCAATAATCATCACCACATGTTTTATTAAATCATACTAGATTTGAATTATATAATATAATTGTCCATTAAGATTTGATCCTGATTTGATTACATGATCAATGGTCCAAATTTAGTAAAACAATTAATAATTATATAGTGCAAAATCTTTCATACAATATGATTATGTCAAAATTCAAATTTTAAATTTACCTAAATTTTGTAACTTAGATTCAATGATGGTGTTTTGTTAAAATAACTTATTTCCATGTACAAACTCAGATTGCACAATATGATTAGTTATTCTAAAAATTAATTTAATTAAACACATGACTTAATTTCTGAATTAGTCAATCACATAGTAGATTGGGATCATGCAGTATAATTTAAAAGTATTTAATTTTCATCCCTATTCATAAGTGTGTGTTCGGTTGTCTTGCTAATATATATCTAATTATACAAATGACTCAAGAAAAATAAAATACACTCTTGTAACAAGTTTAACTAGACTCAACACTATAATTTCTTGAGTTTTCTTCTTTGACGTAGCTCTATGTATGTTTTACCTGAAATGTAAGTAGCACACAAAAGAAACATGTAAAATATATAAAGCCAGAGGAAAAAGTGATATAATCATTATTATTTAAAATCATCAAAATACTTGGATGTATGTTTTACCTGAAATGTAATTAGCACACAAAAGAAACATGATGACTATTTAAAATTATCAAAATATTATTTAAAATACTTAAAATGAATTCATTTTATGGTTTTGGGGTATTACATTCTCCACCTAAGAATGGAGAAGGGTTTCTTCAGCATGCTGAGCGGAAGGATTTATTTCTTAAAATTTTGCGTTATTTATTTCTTGCATTTTTTATATTTTCTAGTTTTGCATTTCTAAAATTTTTTTTGTTGCATCTAAGAAAATTTCTCAAAAATATTGCTTCATATAATTTCTCTAAATAAAAATATTTTGTTTTAATCCTTCTTACACATAACTTTTTATAATTTCCATTGCTCTAAAAAATAACAACAACAACAACAACAAATTATATTTAGTACTTCTATTTTGAAACTTTAATAATATTTTCAAAACTACTTTTGCTGCAACTATGTTGTTCTGCAATAAATTTTAAATAACCAATTAACACCCTCACACCTCTTAGTTGTGCCAAGTCACTTTCAATCTAGCCATAGAAGAACAATAAATCGTGCAAATTGAAGGGAATCGACTAATGAGTTGGGTCAATTATTATATTGAATACCTTAGGATTAAACAAATCAATGCTGAAATTAGTGACCCAATGTGATCCAAAATTAAGATAATTGACTATTATTCTCGGAAGGCAAAATTTTAGAAAATTGATAGGATCAATCTAGTTATGATGTATGCACGAGTAGGAAAAGTAGTAGGTGCTAAAAAAAATTCACTCGAGTGTAGAATTCAGTCCAAAGGAAGGATGCTAGGCCACTGAGTCCTTAGGCAAGGATATTTTTGGTCGACTTTGAGAAAGAATACCAAGGAATTCTTTAAGAAATTTTTATGATGCCAAAAGTTTGCTCCAATGCAACTTCAACTATTTCATAAGCTCCAAACTATTAATAAACCCTAGCCATTCATCATTTGGGGAATGGACTTGTATGGATCTTTTGTCCATCCACAAGGCAAAGAAGATTCATCTTAGTCATGGTCGACTACCTCACTAAGTTGATAAAGTACATGACACTCACTCGAACAACCACCCCTATCATAAGAAATTTCATTTGGACCAATGTTATTTACCAATATAGTGTCCCCTTGACCATCATCATGAATAATAGTCCCTAAATCATGATGATGGTCCAAATGAAGTGTGTAACATATTTTATATTATAGTATAATTTAATCTTGATATTTTGAATATAAGAAGTTGAATCTTTAGTGGTTAATTAGCTTTCTTTTTGACAACTTATGTGTATATCAAATAAATGAATCATTTTTATCAATCATGATAGTTCTCTAAAAGTCCTAAAATATTACTATGAATGTTCTTTTGAAATTATAATTGGAAAAAGAAAGGCTTTCCCCTTGTATGGTTTAAACACCTCCAAATTCATCGTGAGTTAAACCCTGGCTAGTTTGACTTGGTTAAACCACCAAGGTTGGTCAAACTCCACCATACCTTCATCTATCATTTGCTCAAATATCCAGCCCACTCCCTCGAACCCTTCGGTATTGATCCCTAAAGCACCCATACACTTCCTCAAGTCCACATCAACAAGGCTTGAGCAATTGATTGGTACTAAAAATGCACACATAGGCCAATTTGGTCAACACTCCCCATATACTCATTTCCCTCTAAAAGACCAAACCCTCCCAGATATTCAAATGCACTTCAAAAGCTTCCTAATCACCATCCTAACTTAGCTTAAACCTAAGTTAGCCCTAAAATAACCCTAGTGTTCCTCCCATATGAGAAAAACCTAGTGTCATTTTCCTTATTCCCAGCTTGTTCTCCTGTTGCCTAACGGCCTAGGCCAGCCGTCAAGCATCCGAGAAACCTCCCTGATACATCTAAGCCATCAACATCAGCTGCAGTAGTTAGAATAGGGCAAAATATGTGAGATTTTCATTCAAACTTCATTCTAAACTCAGTCACCTCCCAGTCCTGAGATTTCAGTTTGTCATCTCATAGCTCAATCTTTATTTCCCTGTTGATTCCCCGACGTTTGGAGTTTGCGACTGATGAGATTGCTGGAGAACCGTGAGTTTGTTTGTCCCAGTCAGTCAAGATTCTCATCTAGACTTCCTCCAAGCTTGTAGTCTTCAGAAAATTCGTAGAGCATCTCTCAACAAAGAAAATGAACCCTCAAACACCATCTGAGATTGCTGGTGTTGAGGTATTTCTTAAGCCTTAGGCATTTATCTTTGTCTAAAATTTATAATCATTCAATCCATCATATATCAAGTTTAGAAGCTTTTGTGAACATGGGGTTTCATCTATTCAAGCGAAGAAGATGATTCCAAAACCGTCTGATTTGCATGAAATCTTATGGAAGGCCTTGATTTTACTGCGTAGTGCAAATGATCCGACTCAATGGGCAATGGAATACGCCGAATGTGATCCATCGAGATCCTGACTATTGATTCCCAACCTCGTGGGATCAACGGTAGGGATCTATGGCTGACTTGTTTAAGTGAAATGGTGGGGCTGATGAATGGCTGCCACATCTATGATCGCCACTGATCAATGATTTGAAACTGTGTCACACAGCTCACACAGCTCACTTTGGCCTGTTGGTTGAGAGCTTTGGCTTCCAACTAAGAGGTTTAGGATTCGAGTCTTTGTGTATGCATTGTGTGTGTGAGTTTGCCTTAAATGTCCTAAATGTCCCAAAAAAAAACTGTGCGGGGCAAATGATTGGTTGTCATTTGGTATTTGAATTAATTATATAAATTAAATCCAAAAACAACCCAGGTCTTCAAAAATCTTTACAAAATTCATTCCTTAATAATTTTTAGAGTTCTTGGACTTATTTGAGTTATAAGCATATACTATTTTTCTTTATAAAATGAAAAACATTTATCAAATTGAGTTCAATTTTAGCAGAGGTAAATTAGGGGATGTCCTTGACATTCAATGATTTTTCTAGGGTCATTTGATGCCACCATAGCTCACATTTGAATTTTCAAAAACCTAGCTCATATCTTAAACTAGATTTTTAAAAATTCGTAATAAATTAAATTCTTGTTTAATCATTGCATATTAGGGTTCTATGGAATCAATATGATGGGTTCTTTTATTTAAAAATAAATATAGGATTATATGATCATTCATAGTTTGAAAGAAAATGTTCGTTATTTGGTTATGAATTTTTGTACATTGATCACTAAATAGACATGACCTTAAATTCAAATTTGGTGGGTAAGTATTTGACGATGTTACGTACATCCTTCAACACTCTTGGCCCAATTTGATACGTATCTTTTATGTAGTAAAATTTCAAGACCTATAAGTGACCTATAACTTTGATAATTCACTACATTCAATCTATATATCATTTGGTCACCAAATTCATATGGTTTCTTTATATGTGTCTAAGGGTTAGCTACACCAAATTTTGAACCCATTTGAACCTTAGTGACATCTAGGAAAAATAGTTAAGGTGTGTTTAGTGAACTTAAAAAAATTATAGGAATTTATACACATATCCAATAGGGATGAAACTTTAAACTAATGAACTTAGACACATTACACGCCATAGTAATTAAATTCACCATGATTTGACATTAATTGACAATAAAATTAATCAAAATAAACCCTTAATTAATGGTTGAATTTTCCAAAAAATCACAAGAAATCAAAGAAAATTCACCAAAAGATAAAATCACTTTAATCAAATCTAAATCAATCCTACAATCTTTGAAAAATGAAATTTAGATCTATATTTAATTAAATTTTAATTAATATTAAATTAACCTTTCATTAAAAATTAATTCAATAAATTCATTTGAAATAAATACAAATAAAATTAATTCCAAATTTTCATAGATTCTTTCATTGGTTTTCTTTAATCAATGTTATCAATTTCATAATGTTTGAAATTAGTTTGATATCAAAATTAAATAATCCAAGTTATGTTAAAAATCAATTCATTTAAATAATTCATTAAATACTTAATTTAAAAAAAAATTAAATAAATATAAATAAAATATACATAATAAATTTAAATAAAATAAAATAGAATTTAGAGATTAATAATTCAATTAATAAATTTTTAATAAAATTTATTAATAATTCACACTATTTTGAAAACCAGACCATACCAACCGGTTCAACTGTGAACTAGTCAATTGGCCGATTTGATCCAGCTTACAAAACTGGCTTTGCATTGAACTGGAGTGAACCGTATTAAAGTGGAGGTTCAGCTGGTGATCCGGTCCTGGTTGAAAAAAATCGGTCAATTTTATTTTAATTTTTTTGTTTTAATTAAATTTTAAATAATATATCTTAATTTATTAATTTTTAAAACTTTTTAAAATATGTTTTTTAAATATAATTATTAATTACTCCATAATATAAGCATGTTATCTCAAATATCTCACATAATTTACTTAGTAAAAATTGTGTACTTTAAACATTATAAAGGTTTAAAGGCATCAACCTCAAACTCCTCCAATAATATGGGACTAAAAAATTTTCATAAATAGTTTAGAATATAATTTTGAACTTATTTGGGCTAGTTGGGCTTTAAATTTGGACTTCATTGAATTTGAGCAATATATATTATTGATTTACTATAATATATATTATAAGAGTTAATGATATAAATTTTTAATATTATAAAGTTTATATATTATATTAAATATTATTCTTATAAATATATTTTATTATAAATATATAAATATATTATTCTTAAATGATATTTATATTATAAAATTTAATTGTATATTTTTAAAATTTTTAAAATATTATTAAATGCTTGTATATTTATATTATATTAGAGATCATAAATTTTTAATATTATAAATTTATATATTTTTTAAATATTATTCTTATAAATATATAAATATATTATTCTTAAATAATATTTATATTTATAAATTTTATTTTATTTTTTGAAAATTTTATAAATATTATTAAATGCTCATATACTTGTATTACATTATGTTAATTTTATTAATTTTTAATAATATTATTATTGATTACTTCATTCGGTTCGATCATGGTTCAATTGGTCGAATTGTGAACCTCTCCTTCTACCGATTCCTTGTCTGATCCGGTTTTCAAAACCTTGATAATTCATTAACATTTAATTAGAAAAATAATTATAATTCATAAAAATTCAATAATTTATTAAAATTTCTAAATAATTCAATAACAATAAAAAAACAACAAAAATTTAAAATAAAGAATTTTAATTTGATAATTTATTTTACTAAAATTTATTTTTAATTAAATAAATTTGATAATTAATAATAATACCTTTTATGCTTAATGATTGCTTTCTTTTGTAGGGCTTTTTAGCATTAATTTTTAAGATATTCAATACATATTAAATCACCCAATAATACTTTATGTGGTGCATAATTCATTTTAGGAAGGCACACACAATTTATTAAGGGATTTTAATAAATTTTAGTAACTAATTAAGTATTCTATGCACCATGCTGGCCTCCACTTGTAGAAGGAATTATTGTATAAAAGTCTTAATCAAATATTAATAAATCAATGACCTTATACATCATGCTTGATTCTATTTAGAGGGCATTTTCTTGGAGAGCACCTGTGTTTGTTTACTTATTTTCAATAATTTGAATGATACACATTTTAATTTCTACTGGTTCACTTAGGCTTTTAAGTATTGCATT
This sequence comes from Dendrobium nobile, assembly GCA_022539455.1. NCBI lineage: Eukaryota > Viridiplantae > Streptophyta > Magnoliopsida > Asparagales > Orchidaceae > Dendrobium > Dendrobium nobile. Next base: position 41,461,604 of record CM039723.1, read on the forward strand.
GGAAGCATTAGGATATTACACAACAGCTCTACACATTTTATATTTTCAAATGCTTATTATTTCTTTAAACAACCATTTATATTTTCTGTAAGAGTCAAAGTAGAATGTATAAATGATATATTGTATAAATGTATGAGACATTATAAATGTAGTTTGTATATAGATCAAGTTGTACAACATCCAAAGTTGTCAAAGGTCAAATACACCTGTTTATACATGTAAGTGGGGCTTCAAAAGATGATGTCCTCTCCTTTGAAGGATAATCTCATTTTAGAATTCCATAGAAGACTTGGGCCTTGAAGACCTTAAGAAACTATATTTGATTCTCTACATATGGTAGGCTTACAAATTATATTGTAAACATTCTAATCAACAAATGATTAGAGTTTATTATATATAAATAGTCTCTTTTATTTATATTATTTCATACATTTCATTGATAAGGGTGGTAGCTTATATTAGTGGGAAATAGTTTTCTTAGATTTTTCTTGGTGTGCATATTCCGGACTTTGTAGGAATAGGTATACTGGTTCACGATTACATAGTACTGGATATTATAGACACCAACCCCTTTACCTATTCATGCATACATACATGCATCTTTTTATTTTTGTTATGTATGCTAGAGCCTATCTTTTATGCCTACCGTGGGTAAGGTAGCGGGGTCCTCGTTTCTCTTAGAGGATGCTACTCTTTTCTAGTTGGTATATGGTCTTTTTGCTTCCAAAATTTCTAAAAAATTTTGGTAGTTATAAATTTTAGATAGGTGAACTAAATAAGATAAAATTTAAAATTTTTAGCAAGTCATCTCATTAGCATCATTTGAACTTAAAGTTAAAATTACTCATCTTGTGTCATTGATTTAGAGTTTGATTTAATCCATTGATCTCGTAAGATAGAGAAAGTCTTCTCATGCATTATATCTAGGATAATTGCTTGTGTATTATGTCATTAGCTAGCAGTGCATTCTAAGCAAGCGTAAGCTTAGAGATATTTGAACACCTCAAATTCCTTTTTATAATAAGAATAAAGAATGCAAGCTATTTTATAAAATTTAATATATTTTTGAAGGAGCGAATTATATTTTTCAAAATATATAAGGCAACTCACTTAAACTATAAACCCTATAATCAATCTAATCTCCACTTTAATCAATTTTTTTCTCTTTGGAGATGTAATTGACCATAGAGGCTTGCCTCAATAAGAACCTAAGATCCTCGTATAAGAAAACACTATCTTAGTTTGCTAAGATAGGGGAGAAATCTTCTGGATGTTGACTAAAGCTAATCCAAGATTAATTTTGTATTTAAAATGATATGTGAATGTGAATTTTATCCTTTTAGATAAATTTTACATTCCTTACTCTGAATTTGAATATGGAAATAAATTATTTTATTCCTTAAGTCGATGATATGATGTTAGTTCATCTTTCAAGATAATTAACACTAATTATGTAGATTTATTTAAAGAAACACTAAAGAGAAAATCGGTGGTACAATAATCAAATTAATTTTGTCCATATGATTTTTCTAGTGAACCTGGTAGGGATTGGGTTTACTTATCATCTATAGTGGACATTATACTCCAATTTTATAAAACAATCATTTATGTAAGTGAAGTGGTAGAAACTACTAATGATTCCATCAAGTCAGTTCCCCTTCAAGTTAACATCAAGGGTGGGTCTGTAGCTGCTCTAGTAGTTATTAAACCTTGGTCTTTTCCAATTTAATTTTCCCTCAATCATCTACCATGAATAAGGAAAAGTTTGCTGTCAATCTTGAAATCCATGTATTTGGAAACTTTGAGATGGGGTCATCTTTTGGAGTCAAGGAGATGACTAAGTCTCAACATCGTAACATGAACTCTTATAAGAGGCAAAGGGTTGAGAAAGCCAAGCAAGTGAAGGAAGATGTTCTGTTCAAAGATGCTACTAAGGCAACAATGAACATAGATCCTAAAATCCCTAAAGTAATAGTGAATCCTGTGTTGTTGGGTAGAAATCACTTCAATCCATTATCTACTACTGCTGAAGATAAGAATCAGGTAAGGATAGTGAATTCTCCTCCTACCCCTTTTTGTAGAAATCATGTATTAACTTCTCTATCTTAACGGAGGAAATTCAAATATCTGTTAAATGGATTAACTCATTACTATGTCACTAGTTATGGGCAGTGAAAGGGTGAATTTTTTAGATGGGTCAAAGATGTCATTTTTAATCAAGTAAAACCACACTCAAGTAGAGGAAAAGAAGAATTTCCTCTACTAAGAGAAGGGTATAGTTTTAAGAATTGGGTTCGAGTTGACTAGATGGTATTACAGTTTATCATCGAGATCAAGAAAGTTCTAATACATAATCATCCTGCAACATCAGCCTATGAGCAACAACCATAATCCCATTAAATTTTTGGGATATGGAGCATTAGCCCATCGAGGGTATAACACCATATATATTCCATCTTCAAATCAATTTAGAAATCTTCCAGTGAAAACTTTTGGTCATTCTTTAGGTCAAAAACTATTAAGGGGTGATCAACATCATTTACAAGGTACTAAATCATCTTCTTATTTTGGTAGGAGGAGGCTGAAGTTCACAAATCAGGTAGCCTTATTATCTAATGTGGAGAGGGTTTGGCAATCTAAAATGGTTTCTACTCCAACTGTGTTAATTACTCATAGAAATAATGCAGTGGAGGAAAGATCAAGGATATGGAGATCTATAGATGAATCATCATCTGCTATAGAGTAAGCTTCAATAGATTTATATTATGTGTAAGGAAAATCATTCAAAAAAATGGTGGATCATCTAAAAGAAAGCATCCATCATATCACTGAATAAGAAGCTGCAAAAGATGTAGAAAGGAATGAAGATATGTTTGATAGTAAAGGTGAAGCAAGAGATACTGATGATAAATGACAAGTGTCACTCAATATATTAGACACTCATTCATCCATACAAAAAGGGAAAGAAAAGGGTAAAGGTGAAGCAAGAGCTACCGATGATAAATGATAAAGATGATACATCAAATTCAACTCAGCAACTCTTACTACAACTAAGCAAAAAAGATAAGCAAATCCTGGGGATGGAGAAGAAGTTAGAGGAGATGATGGCTATGATTTCCATCATACAAGGTAAAGTGCCTCCTGTCTTGGATATTCAAGTTAAATCTCCTCCTGATGAATCAATATAACTTAGGAGTGAGAATAAGGAAATAATGATAAAATAACCAGAGAAACCAGGGAGTAAACATCTAAAGGTAGAACTAGCATCAGTGCAATTAGTAGATATCAAAAAGATGGTAGAAGAACAAATTAATGAAGCACTAGCTATATCTTAGGGTACCTCATCTGTTCTAAGGGATATTCCATATCCAAAAGAATATTTGGTATCTTGTTCAAAAAGATTTTTACTTTCATCATTCAAGATTTTTGATGGTACGGGGAACTCTAAATAACTCCTTATAAATTTTAGAGCTAACTACGGTAATGCAAGATGCAGTAATACACTATTATTCATGTATTTATCATTAGCTTATCTATTATTGCATTTGATTGGTATGTTAAACTTCCTTATGGGTTGGTCTGTACTTCTAGTAACTTAGAGGGGTTATTGCTAAAGAGGTTTGCTGATGCAAAACAACATATTATCCATTATCTTGTAGAAGGGATAAGAAATAGGGTGAAAGTCTTGTAGACTATATCCTAAGAAGCAGGAATCTCAGCATGACGTTTAAGCCACAACTGCAAGAATAATATGATATGAATATTCTATTTAAAAATATTCATAGTTCGGTTTCCTTCTTGCTAAGAGGTTTTACAATTAAAACCTTCGAGAAGCTATTAATTAAAACCTTTTATTTCAAAGAGGAAGCCTCTAAGCTACCATTGTTGAAAGACCAATCTTTTTAGAAATGAAGAAAGGAAAGCCTAAAAAAATTATAGAAAAGAAATTAGGATTAGTGTATATAGTTAGTAAGGGGAAATAATAGATGCAGATTCAAGCAGAGAATCAGAAATAACCTCCTCAGTATCAACAACATAGTAGACCACAAAATAAGCAACATTTCATACCTCAATCTAATCTCACCTATGAATTGAGAAGAGAGAAGTTTAAAGAATTAAAAAAAAAAAACTTATCTATTTAATAGAGAGGCCATCAAAAGAATTTTCAAAAGTCTTTTAAAGAGACCAGAGTTCAAGATTGAAGACTTAGGTGATCGACATAAACGGGTAAATTAGAACAAACTAATTATTTCCATGCCACAAAATGCTCAGTCATAAATTGGAAAGTTGCATAACATTTAAAGAATAGCATGCAAGGAATATTAGAGATCAATTAGTTGTGATACCCAACAAATATTTAGTTGATTCAAATAAAGGATCAGTTAAATGTGTAATTGGCGAGCCTTCTGTACCTTCATCCCTACAAAATTTGATAATAATTGGAATATAGCATTATCCCATTCATCTAAAAAGAATTTTAAATAAGATATATCATTCATCTGTTCAGGAATCTCTAGGAGCATAGAATCACATCTAGGTTGATCTAATAGCTCCTGATAGAGATCAAAATAAAGTTCATATTAAAGAGCCTAAGGAAGTACGAGTCAATCAAACTTTTGTAGTCTCAAAGAAGGAAGAAGTGAATAAAGTTAAAGTTGTGTTTGATAAAATAGTTATTTTTGTAATTGGAGATTTCAAAACACTTAAGCATTTAACATTGTAAAACTTTTATTCTATCCCTCTAGGAACTAATAAAGCAACGAAAAAATATTCTACGTATATCTTTTTTATTTCTGCTGATGAATATTCATATCAAAATATAAATAACAAAAAAAAAAAATCCAAAAATTATCTATAAATGAATTAGAAAAAAAAAAGCTCTGCCAATTTTTGTTTATAGTGACACCCCTATTCTCGATGTTCATGGTGATCCTATTAATATTGAATTAGAAATGTCTAATTCAGATAGCCCATCAAAAGGGAATGCCAAGATAATTGATAAGCAAAAGGTAGAGCAATCTGATACTTCTTCTCCCAAAGAGGTAATCAAATTTAACCTTCGTAGTGGTAAAGTTCATCCTCTGTTAACTCTAGTCATAGATAAATGGAAATTAGTTACAAATAATTCAGAGCTCCAAATCAACCTCAACAAATTCAAGATTCAGATACAGTAAATCCAGATGTTCTAAAAGCGTATTAAAATGTCTTAGTTCAACTTAGAAAATTGCTTGTGAAATTAATTATTTATGATGCTTTGGTTCTTTCCAAAGAAATGAAGGAGGCTTTAATTAAAGCCTAACTCAACCTAGAGATCTATATGGCTTAGCAAGCATCAATACAATCAAAAGAAGCATTATACTTCAAAGAAGTTCTATGAGTCACATTTTTAGATGAAGTTTTGCTACTGGGAACTACAGATCGTAATCATCTATTATACATCTCAATGAATATTAATAACTTTAAATTATCTCATGTTCTTATTGATTCGGGTGCATTGGTCAACATTATGACACTTAGAACTCTCGCATACTTAAGAGTGGATACTCGTAAACTCGGTTATGTTAGAATGATATTATGAGGATTCAATGAGAAAGGCAAGAGAGATTTGGGTTTGATAGCCCTCTTGTTATAACTTGAAACCCTAAAAATCGAAGCCAAATTTCTTATAATAAAATTTGAAGCTTCTTTTAAAGCTTTCCTACCCTTGCTCCATGAAAATATAATGGTGCCTTCCACCTTACATCAGTGTATTAAATACTATGGAGAAGGGTAGAGTACTACATTAAAGGAGATTCATAACTATTTTTTATTTACAAAGTTTGTATATATGAAGATGCTTCATATTATATGCCTTAGAAGCAGAATATTTTCTCTAAAATATCAAATTGATTAGAATAGAAGCAAAAGGTTATGGCTACTGGATGGTGCATAGTGATCGAATTTCTAGAGAGAGAACGTCCGAATTTCTAGAGAGATAAAGTTCTCTAACAAGTTCGAATTTTGTTTGCGAGGGCTTTTGGTGATCGGCCGAAGTTATCGCCAGATGATCGCCGGCGTTTCTTTGCCAGTGTCATGAATCCTCCGCGTCCTGCTGGTACTCTACGTTCCAATGGTAGAGTATCGAATGTCATCGTGATTAGAGAAGGGGGAAGACCTCCGAGCCATCAAATTCTTATTGAGGGTAAGGGGAAGAATGTTATGGTGGAGGATATGGCTATTAAAAAGAATATGGATATGAAGAGAAATCCAGACTTGGCTGTTCTTGAATCTTCGGCTTCAGATAATCTAACATTGCGGGTGAATAATTCTAGAGTTCTTAATGTGTAGATGGGTCGAAATATTTCTAATGATCTAACGGCGGTGGAAGTTTAGAAGGTTGATGATAATTTGACTCACGTTGAGGATCCTGCTAAGGATTTGAAGAGTTTTGGTGTCTCCAAGCCCAATCTGAATTATAAATCTTTACAGGAGGGTATTGGTGAGGTTGCTGAAGCATGGTCAAAACCGAAACATATCAAGATATCGTTTAACAGGGACCAAGCTGAATTTTCTGAAGATGGGATTGCAGTTAGGCTAAATTCTAAAATGGAGGCAAAAAATTCAAAAATCCAGAAAAATTTGATAGTAATTAAGGTTTTGGGAAGCAATGTGTCGTTCTCTATTTGCAGCATTGAACTGAGGAGACAGTGGAGCAAATACGGTGGATTTCACTTGACGTCAATCGGCATGAACTGGATTTTGTGTTCCTTTAAATCGAATGAGGCAGTAGAAGAAATTCTGAATGGAGGGCCTTGGTACGTGAGCGGGTTCATTGTCGGCATGGATAGATGGTCCCCTGCTTTCGATCCAAATTTGTTTAAGGGAATTTCTGCTCCCGTCTGGATCAGATTTCCGTGCTTGCCGCTGTATTGTTGGGATGAAGAGAATATTGCGAGAATTGCTTCTTGCTTTGGGTCTCCAATGTACATAGATGGCAATACATTTTGTAGGGATAAACGTGAGTTTGCTCGTGTTTGTGTAAGGATCGACTTGGAGAAAAAGCTACCAAATGGTGTTTGGGTAAATGGCTCAGCTGGGAGATTCTTCCAATGGGTGGAGTATGAGAAAATTGATCTTCTTTGCTATTAATGTGGTAGAGTGGGTCATGATATAAAGGTATGTCCGGAGAATGTATCCCTTGGGATTCAAGACCAAACGTTGAGAAAGATGGATGCAGTAAATGAGAAAAGTAAGAAGGCTGTGGATGACAGTAAGCCTTCCATGATCAGTTTCTGAATATGGACTGTGGATACATGTTCATTTCAAAAATAGTCGTTTTAATAGAAATAATGTCACTGGTAGAGGATGGATTAGCAATGGGGTTAATACCGACAGCAGGGGAAGTAACAGCCAAAGGGTTACTTTGCAGGAGGATATTCAGTTGATGGAGGTGGTAGATGCTGTTGTAGGAAATTCTGTTCTGGCTCCAGGAAATTGCTTAGGTATTGAGAAGACTGCTGCTATTAAGATGCCAGATATTCAGTTAATTAACAGGTTTGCTGCATTAACTGATGGTAATGAAGAAGAAGATATTGATGAGCATGAAGAAATTGACAAATCATTGGACACGGGTATGGACATAGCTGATCCAGAGGTCAGTAATATTGGTTTGGATTCTCAAAGTGGTGCTGCCAAGGTTAAATTAGCCAAAAAGTTGAGATCATTGGGGCCAGTTGAACAAGATTATAAGAAAAAGAAGAGGGATGGAAGATTAAAGTCCATTAATGGGGAGAGATCCCCTTCACTTATTTAAATGCCATCAATCTTATTTTGGAATTGTAGGGGGCAAGGAAGAAAGAGGCTTCCCTGTATTTAAAGGAAATTGTTAGAGACCAAGATGTGTTTTTTGTTGGGCTCATGGAGACCAAGCTTTCTAGCATTGAAAGAAGGGAGATTGACTTTCTTATTGGGGCTGATTGGGATTATTTTCATTACCCTGCAGTGGGTACCTCAGGAGGTATTTTGGTGTTATGGAACATGAAATTGGTTTCATTTGATGTGAAGGGGACTTCTTCTCAAATTATTGTTGGGGATCTTTCAGTTCCCATCTTGGGAACGTGGAGAGTTGCTACTGTTTATGGGAGTAGGTGTTGTAAGGAGAGGGGTAGTCTTTGGAATCAACTTGAGAAATGTATGGAGGATTCAATTCCTTCCATCATTGGAGGGGACTTTAATTGTATTTTAAACAAGGAGGAGAAGAGAGGAGGTAAGAGGTTCTTGTTCTCAAAAAAACCTAGGGAGATGAAAGGCTTTATGATGAATTCAGATTTTCATGACATTGGAAGCATTGGTCCAAGGTTTACTTGGTGTAACAACAAAGAGGGAGCCTCTCGGATTTGGGAGAGGTTGGACAAATGTTTGCTGAATTCAGTTGCTATTCAGAAGCTCCCATTAGCTACTATTAGACATCTTGCAAGAGTGGCTTCTTACCATAGTCCAATTGTTCTTAAATTGGATGTTGGGGTGCGGTTTAAGTCAAAGGCTATCAAGTTTGAGGATACTTGGAGGTCTTACCCGGCAGCTAAGAGTGTTGTTTATCACTCTTGTAAGAATAAGGACTTTGGTGATGAGTTTATGATCTTGCAAAGGAAGCTTAGCCAAACCTTAAGAACACTATTTTTTCGGAATAAAAATAAGTGTAAAGACTTGAATAGATTGAAGGAAAAGTTGAAAGAGGAAATCCTTGAACTTCAAAACAAGGAGGCTTTGGGTGATAATTGGTCAGCTGATGACCTCTTATTGCTTAGGACCAAAGTGCATGATCTTTATGTCACTTTAAGAAGACTTTCTACTTGGTGGAATCAAAGGGCAAAAGCAAGATGGCATGAAGAAGGAGATACAAATTCTAAGCTTTTCCATAATTTTGCTACGGCTAGAAGAAATGGGAACCGTGTCAACCAAATTAAAGATGAGTTTAATAACTTGCATGATGAAGATGATCAAATTGAGAAGGTCTTCATTCATTTTTTTGAGAAGAAATGGGAATACAGGAATTGTGAATTGACGAGCTGGCCAGTGGCTTCAGAAAATCAAAAGGTTTCAGCAGAGGATGTAGAGTTGCTTAATGCTGAATTTTCAGTGAATGAGCTGCAGTTTTCGGTCTTCCAGCAAGGGAACAATAAATCACCAGGTATGGATAGTGTTACTTCTTCGTTTTACAAAAGTTATTGGAGTATTGTATGGGAGACTTTGTGGAATGCTGTCAACTATTTTTTCAAATCCAGCCATATGAATAAGGAGTGGAAGGACACGTTGATTGTCTTGATTTCTAAAGTTAAGAACCCTTTGATTCCGGCTAATTACAGGCCTATTAGCCTTTGCCAAACTAATTATAAGATTGTAGCTACCATGTTAGTTAATAGATTGAAGAAGGGTATTTCCAAGATGATTTCTGAAGAGCAAATGGCCTTCATTCTTGGAAGATCTATTTCAGAGCATTGCCTTTTGGCTCAGGAAATCTTTCACAAGTTTAAGATCTCTAAAAATAAGAAGGGATTGATGGCTATAAAATTGGATATGGAGCAAGCATATGATAGCATGGGGTGGACAACTCTTCATCAAATTCTTAATTGGTATGGTTTTCCTACTAATTATCATTAATGGAAAGAATTCCAAGTGGATTAATGCTCATAGTGGGTTCCGTCAAGGGTTTCCACTCTCACCCTACCTCTTCATACTGTGTTCTCAACTTTTGTCCAATTCAATTGAGCAAAGGGGACAGTATCTTAGCATTCATATTTCTTCTAGAGGCCCAAGGATCACACATCTCCTTTATGCAGACGATGTGTTAATCTTTTCCCATGCCTCCATTGCCTTAGCTAATGCATTGAAGACTATTGTGGAAGATTTCTGTAAGTGGACAGGACAAAGAGTCAATTTTAGCAAATCACAAATTATTTTTGGCAAGGTGGTTAGGTACCCAATGAAGAAGAAGGCTGCTAGAGTACTTGGCTTCAAAGTGGTCAAAGAGATGAACTACTTGGGGGTGAAGATCTCTTTAAGGAGACTCAGGATGGTTGATTTTCAAGAGCTTCTTAGTAATGTTATGGATAGACTCAATGCTTGGGGTAAGAAGTCTCTATCAATGGGAGGTAAGCTCACTCCCATTGAAAGCTCTTTGCTTTCTATGCCAAATTTCTTAATCACTCACTCTTTGGTTCCCAAGAGGGTGTTATATGAGTTGGAAAAATTGTGTAGAAATTTCATTTGGCATAAAACTGATGGAACTAATGGGATGCATTATGTTGCTTGGGGAGAGGTTTGCAAACCGAGGAGTTTGGGAGGGCTGGGTTTGCATTATCCTTTGCTCAGAGTTGGATCTCTAAGATCTAGTTTGGCTTGGAATTCTATGCAAAAGACGGATTCATTGTTTCATAGAGCAATGAAGTTTAAATATGGTAGGGATGTTATGAATGGAGCCCATAAGAAGATTACTTATAGTGCTTGGCGAATTCTGTTGGATGGTGGTAGACATTTGAAAAATGCAGTTAAATGGAGAGTGGGCAAGGATGACAAAATTAGTGTATTAAATGATGCATGGTTACTTGATAAATGCATCAACTGGTGGCCAACATTTTTTGACTGTGAATTGCTGGATGGGGTCTACGTACAGCATCTTACTCTGAGTAATGGTGAATGGAATTTTACAGTGTTACAGAGGGCCTTTCATCCTAATTTAATCTTACTGATTAGTCAAATCTGTATTGATTATGAGGAGGAGGATCGGGTGGAGCTGCTGAACTTGTGTTCGGGGAAGACAGTATCTGCTATGGTTTATAAGCATTTGATGTTTAACAAATATACTTTGGAGGAGAATGGGTACTTCAAATGGGTGCAGAAACTCAAACTTAACAAGAAGGTGGAAATTTTCTGGTGGATGCTTGGCAAAGCAGCAATTCCAACCAATTTGTTCCTTAAAAATCGCAGGTTGTCTGAGAATGCATTATGTGCCACAGGCTTCCAATCTAATGAAACATATGAACATATCATGGTTCACTATAAATATATGGTTGAAGTTATTGAGAAGATGCTTGAATGGGGTATTCATGTACCTATTTTTAATACTTTGGATAGTTGTTTATAGGAGTTGAAGAACTTATCAGCCCAAAATTCTGGAATTGCCAGAATTTACTGCACTATAGTTTACCTCTCATGGAGAAATTGGAATGATGTCAAGCATGGTAAATCTTCTTTGCCGTGTTCTATGGTTGCTTCTAATGCTTTATTCTTAGCCACTTCAAAATCTAATCCATATCTTACTAGCTTGGGCACTTATCTACTTAGGGAGTCTCGAAATACTTGGTGCCCTCCACCGAAAGATTGGATTAAGATTAATGTGGATGCTTCATTGCTTAGTTCCAATCTTGCTAGAATTGGTGGCATTTTTAGAGACTACAAAGGCAGGTTTATCAGTGCTTTTGGGAAGAAGAAAGTACATTGGGACATAGCTCAGCTTGAGTTAGAAGTTGTTTTCACGGTGAGAGAATTTCTTAGAAGTTGGATGTTGGAATGCAAAGGATTAATTGTAGAAAGTGATAATACCAACATTATCAAATTCATTCAAGACTCCTTAAAGACGAATAAATGGCATGTTGATAGGTGGCCGGCAAAGGATTTATGCTTCTTAAATGATTTTAATAAATTTGTTTTCCATCATGCCTATAGAAGTTGTAATAAAGTAGCTAATTGTTGTGCTACTATGGCATTGGAAACTAGTTTCTTTTATGATAGTTTTTCTTTTGAGAACATTCCTTCCTTGTTGTTGAACTTAATCAATGAGGAATGTGATCCTTTTATTACTTGTACTTAGTTCTTTGTTCTTAATGTAATTTGATTCAATTCTTCAAAAAAAAAAAAAAAAAGGAAAAGAATAATATTCCAATCTCAAACACAATGTTTCTAATCACATGCCCCTCGCCCATAAAGAGGTGGTAGAATAGCCCAACAATCTAAAGGAAGAGGTCGATAATGGAAAAACCAAATGATACAAGAAAATTAAAATCAATATATATATATAAATAAGGGTGCCTGCAATATATATCGATTTGGAATCTAGCTTAGAGGAGGAAACATATATGATTGAGAAAAACCCATAGGCAATATAATATAAGAACTATACAAAATATCTGAAGTTTGAGATTTTTATAGAAGCTGATAGTGATGATGAAAAGGTATAAGTTACTAGGGAAGCTTATTCAAATAGGCCTACTTTCAAAAAATTAATTTTTTTTTGTAGAAAATATTACCTTAACCCCACTATCTCAAAGTGATCTAAAAAGGTTGGAGGTGAAAGCCTATCTTCCTTTAAACCCCAACACTAAAGGTTTGAACCCATAACTAATAAACTCCCTAAAACTGATGTTACCATTGATGATCCATTTATGGATGATATAATAGAATTATTTTTTGACTATTCAAATTGTGTAAATAAAATTGCTAAATCCGATTTAATACCCACAAATTGGACTAAAGACAAAGCCATAAATTTAAGACCTATGGACTACAAAATACAATAAATATGCATCAAGATTTGGAGTTAACTTTCCTACTCTACGTTCATTTGATGACAATAAATATTGCTTAGTTATGTTAAATAATTTAGACTCTAATAGGTTGTAAATTTGGATTCTCTACTATGTTATCTCCTGGTATTATTATTGCATATTTGTTCTTGTGCACTAACATTTAAGGCCCACCGTACCCCACACAAATTGATCAAGGCAAGAGTGGGTAGGGTTAAGTGCCTTTAAGAGTCTATACTTCTAGTTTTATTTATTTTTATATTTCTTGATTCAAATTCATGTATTTGGTTGATGTTAAATTTGGTGACCATGCACACATAAACTCAGGGGAGTGAGATAGTAAGAAATTAGAATTGTAATTTTTATGAACTAATCATACTGTACGACCAGCTATTCAGAAAATAGTTATAATGGCTAATTGGCATAATTAAAGCTACTTGAACTCATCATACTATTTGATCAAGGCCATATAAGATAATTAGTTGAAATCAAGATCTCAGCCAGCAATCGTAATTTAAGCAATATTTTGAAATTTAAAATTTATAATAATTATATCATTTAATAGCATCGTAATGTATGATGTAATCAAATTTTGCCTAATTTAATCCTATAATTAGGGGATCAAATTTGGATTAATTTTTCTAATCAGATTATACTTGATAATCAAAACAATTGTACTATACAACCCGAACTTTGTAAGAGATGATATTTATTTTCCTCCAATCATACAGAACAATAATCCAAGTCAATTGAATTCATCATATTGGACGATGCTGGATATCATACTAAACAGTCAACTCAAATACTTGAATTATTCTTACAATGCCTTATTCTTAATACATTACTAACATAACTATTTGAACTAATCGTATTGTACGATATAGGATTTTACTGTACAATCAGTGCAACAAAATTAAATTATCAAGGTTTTTGTGAGGCCTTATATTTAAACTCTTTTGATAGACTTGCTTCAACTCTTGGTTATTGGATTTTCTTGGAGAGAGAGAGCTTTGAGAAGAGTTCTCAGAGAGCTTTAGAAATAATAAAGGAGAGTTTGTATGCGAAAGAGAAGGAGTTAGAGAGGTTTTCACATTGATTCTTTCATTAAGCTTCTGCCTTTTCTCCTTCGAGTGTCTTGCTTGGTTTCTTGAGTGGTTGTGTGAAGAAGATCGGCATCACAAATATTCTCTATCTTCACTAGGAGTATAAAAAAGGAGTGCTAGGTTGTCTACCTTCACTATGAGGGTGAATAAGAATTTAAGGTTCTTTGCTGCACCAGGATGGTGAAAAGACTGTAAGGGTATCTCCACCTAGCTCCAGGGGGGGGGGGGGGGTTGCTAAAAGAGAGACACTAAAGTTTTAATGCAATACTATGAAAGAAGGATTCTGGGGAGTGTACGTAAGTCATTCTTTAACTGAACCACTATAAAATTTTGGTGTGTTCTTTTTTAATTTTATTTTTTTTGTAATTTACTTTTCTACACTTCGATTTTCTAGAAATTTTATGGTTGAAAATTACCTGTTTGATGATATATTTATTTGAGCTATTCATTATCACCAAAATTTAAAATTTTTGTTTCATAATTTTGCTTCTATATCAGGTGATAACATTATTTGTTTTTAAGCTATTAAAAAAATTATATATATATATATATATATATATATATATATATATATATATATATATATATATATATATATATATATATATATATATATATATATATATATATAGTTTTATGTTTAATGTAAGCTTTTTTTTTAAACTATCAGTTCCCCCCCCCCCCCCCCCCCCTCTTTGTGTGCTTAGGGATAGTTCTCCGATGCTTAAAATCCTACATCAAACTTTCATAATACTCTAGCAAATGTTAAATCTTTTAATAAACTTTATTAAGAAACTTAAAAAAATCTAGATTACTCTCAAGTTAGGCATGCATCTCGTGAACTTGAAGAGGAGATCAAATCCATAATAAAAGCTCCAAAAGAAATAATTCTAGGCATCGAAGAAGACCCTCATCTGATTTTCATAATTTCTCTCTTGAATGAGGATGAGAAAAATAATATGATCAAGTTATTATTAGAATTTAATGATCATTTTACTTGGAGTTATGAGGAGATGTCTAGATTATCTCCTAACATGGAAGTTTACAAGTTGGCATTTCAACCAGAGATGATTCAAATTAAACAAGTGCCTTGATGGATGTGACTTAATGTCAAGCATTAAGTCATGTTTGAAGTAAAGAAGTTAATCAATGTTGGATTTATTAGGGAAGAGAAATATCCAACCTGTTTAGCTAGTATCCTCCTAGTCAAGAAAAAGTATTATAAGTTATATGTCTATGTTGACCGCACTTTTATATGAGGTCACTGTGACCTTTCCTTGACTCCAGACCCTAGGACTTTTTAGACAATAGAATCCTTCTTGATTCTATATCTTAATATTCTTTTAGACTTTAGACCCTAGGATCAATTTAGATCTTCGATCAATCCATACCAAAATCCAAGGCTAAGGGCTTAGGTCCTGAAAGCCTTTCCTAGTGTTTTTTTCAAACACTTCAAAACCCAATCAACTGATCCTTGATTTAGAGTCTATCAATTGCATATTAATAAGACATGTCTATGGGGTTAGTCCTCTAGATTTGAGCTCAATCTGATATTTCTAATCCTAGAAACTAAATCCATTTTCAAAGGCTGCAAAACCTTCAAGTAATTATAACCTATGCCACTGGACCTATCACCTAGTGGAATTTGGCCTTGGAGCCCCTCCAAACCATTTGATCATATCCAGGTCTTTGATATTCATATGTTAAGCATTACTCTACATTTTTTTGGACTCACTTTGACCCAGACTTGACCAGAGGTCAAAATGACCAGAATGCCCTTTAAGCGGATTTTTGGACTTTTGACTAAAATTCAATATAGTTCAACATCATTATCCTTTGACATATTTTGCATTCAATTCCAAACATCCCTTGGGGCCTATTTAACTAAGTCCCAGACCTTGGGACAACATGGTTGAATAGGTTAACCTAAGTTAACCTAAAAGCCCTAAAGGGTCAAAACAGTCATTTTGTCTGAAATGACCTACCCATGTCCTGGGACTACTCCCAACACAATAAAAATGTCATTTAAAATTTGTTGATCCCAGATATAGCCCCTGGCCCAACCTGGTTGACCAAGTCAACTTAGGTTGACCCAAAGACCCATTAAGATCCTAAATAGGTCTTTTGACCCAAATGACATTTCCAGACCTTGAACCACACCCATTAAACTCCAAATATTCAAATAAATCCAATCGGCCCAAAATAAGACCTTTGGTCAACCTGGTTGACCAAGTAAACTTTGGTTGACCCAAAATAAGACCTTGGGTCAACCTGGTTGACCAAGTAAACTTAGGTTAACCCATTAACCCTTAAGGGGCTTAAATATGTTAACCTAACCTATTTGATCTCTACAACCCTTATCACCCCTATAAGTCAACTCCTAATTATAACCTAAGCATGACTTAATATTTTGTCAAACAAACCCAAGTTGCATTGACCAAGTCAACTCTCAATCCCTCGTCAAACTTCTATGGTATGTGCTCCCACTCACCATAGCTTGGACCTTGACCCTTGACCCTTTCCTAAGCTATGCCAAATAGATCCCTACACCCCCAAAATGCCACATCATCAGCCTTGACCTTATTGACTGGTCAAAGAAAGTCAATAAGGCATTTAATTTCCTCCTTGAAGTGGTCAACCTGCTCTTTTAACCCCAAAAGCATTGGCTTTGGGCTTGGGGTTCTCCCAAGCTTCTTCTCACATTCATCACATGCCACCTCAGCCTACATTGATAGGTTGACTGGTCAAAGGGGTCAACCCATGCTTTAAACCATTCTAGATGGTAAACTGCCTAATTCTAGCCAACTACCTCCTATCCTAGCTGCCATAGACATTCTATTCAAGCCCTAAAGCACTCCTTAAGCTCTATAAACTAAGCTTAGGGCCTAATTTAGCCTAAAAGGGTAATGGTCCCACCTACTCATCTCCAAAGCAACCAATGGGAAGATGGCTTGGTTCATCCTTCCCTTGCCATTGTAACAACTTAGGACACTTGTCCCACATCAAAGCAAGGTCCCTAATGCATCAGGATCATCTAGCCAACTCCAAACCACTTGAATAGGGTAAAATCTCATTTGGGAGAGACATTCAAACCCTTACACTCTCTCACTTCCTCTTGCCTCCCTGACCTAGAGCTCATTTCATTATAACTCCCTGGCATTTCTCTACCTTTCCCTCTAAAAAATCCAAGTGGTTGAATGTTACCGGTGGCTACTTTTCCTGTGAATCAAGCACCTACTCCATCCTATCTATATAACCATAGATCTAATTATTGTTGGACGCAGATTTCTTCTAGAGATTTATATGAGAACAGTCTACAAGCTCAATCGTATAAAGATATTAAAGATCCAGCAGAAAAATATCCTAAAACCCTTAGCCCTAGCTCATAACATTTAGGTTTAACATGGTGGCCTGCTGTTACCCCTTCTGCTGTTTAATGTATTTAAAGTTTTAAATTAATTTTAAAAAATATTTTAAATATAGTTTTTAATACAAAAAATTATAAAATTCAAATACAAATCTAAAATTAAAATATATTATATCAATATTCTTAGAAAATTAATACTTTAATTTAAAATTATTATTAATTTAAAATATTAAATATATATTTTAAATTTTTTAAATATTAAATTTTATTTATTTTCAATTGAAATTTAATTGAAATGATTAAAACCTTTTATAAAATATATAATTTTATTTTAAAATAAATTTTAAATCTTCAAATAAATGTTTAAATTATTTTTTATTCATTTTTAATTAAATTTTAATTCATGCAATTTAATATAATTTAATTTGTTTATATTATTTAATTATTTAACTAATTAATTAATATTTAATTAATTAAATGTTTAATATTTTAAATAATAATAATAATAAGTAAAGAACATATTTCATTTTTTTATATAGTTAAAAAATACTTATTTTATAAATATTCTAATTTGAAATTTAATTAACTTAAGTTTTATATTTTATTATTTTTTTAAATTAAGTATTTAAATATTAATTAGAATTAAATTCAAAAATTTGAAATTCAAATAAAATTAGTTTTTGATAATTTAATAATTCCAAATACATTTAAAATTTAATTTAATTTAAATTAAGAATTATTTAAATTTAAATTAAATTTTTTTAATTATCTTTAATTTAATCATTTATTTTAAGACTTTAAAAATTTAATATAAATTTTAATTTAATTAAGGAAAATATAGATAATGTATCAAATTTTTTGAAATTTTAAATACTTTAATTTAAAACTTATTTTTGAATTTTAATTTTAATTTATTTTAAATGATTTGAATTATTTGAACATCTTAATATTTAATTAAGAATTTTATTATTTAAAAACAAAAAATTTGATTATTATTAAAAAAACAAAAATTAGAGGATCTCTCAAGTCTATTTTTTTTTTTAAATTATCTTATTTTAAAATTTAAACCTTTATATATAGGTTTAGATATATATATTAAAATCTATTTAACCACTTTGCTAATTATTTATGTTAGCTTAGTCTCTTGCATGTGTTGGACAAACACATCACTTAGGTTATGTCCTCTTAGATTTAAAGACTTGATTGTGCTATGTTTGTGCTTCTGTATATGTGATGTCCAAGGGTTAGACGCATCAATTTGATCCTACATAACTTAGTGACACCATTAGGGATAATAATTAAGAAATTGAGTAGAGAACTTAGAAAATTATAATAATTAGGGTGCATTTCCCCTTGACTTGAATCTTTGCAAAAATAAACATAGTGACATCTCCCTTTCATAGAAATTCTCCCACTGATTTTAGAAGTCGTTAGGCCTCATAATTAATTTACTTAATTTTAAGCCCTTAATTAACCCTTTAGACTTCTAAAAATTCTAATAAATCAAGATTAATTCTAAAAAATACATATAATATCTATATTTAACTAAAATTAGTCCCTTAATAAGGAAACATTAAATCCACTTTAATTTGATCGCAATTTTAAAAATAATTTAATTTTAATAAAAAATTAAGATTTAATTAATTTTATTAATTAAAAATAACAAAAATTCCCAACAATTTCTCAAATACTTGATGATTCCTCCTTAGATCATTCCTAGTCTTTCAAGATGATTTCAAGAAGTTTAGGGCTTATTTGGGTTCAAATCATTAAAAAGCTCTTTAATTAAAGCAACTAAAAAATTTGATAAACACTCAAATTCCTAAAACCATAATTAATTCTAGAAAATTCCAAATGATCAAACTCAAAGGTGTATAACTAAAATTAAAATTTAATTTTTAAAAAAATAGTAAACCTTAAAAAATTAGTTAAAGTAAAAAATTTGTCAGTTTGGTCAAACTTAGGTCAAAATCAACTCAAAACTTCAAAAATTCATAACTTTCTTTAAAAATATGTAAATAGAACTTACTAATAGTTTAATAATTCATTATAATTTTTAATATTTATTATAAATAAAAAACTTTTGAAATTAACTTTAATTTAAAAAGTTAACTTTTGGACTCTTAATTAATATAATTGAAATAATTTCAATAAATTTTAAAAATTTAATAATTCATTAAAATTTTAAAATTTTTTATTTGATTAATAAGGATCTTTTAACCGGCCTAAATCAACTTAATCAACCCCAATTGTTACTTGGTAACCCAGGCCTACGAGGCTATTAACTTTAGCCCCTAGAAAGGTAAAATAAATTTCACAACCTCGATGTGCAACAAAGGTAATAATAATTGAATAATTAAAATGCATCCATATCAATGTTCAATACATTAATACTTAAAATCTAACATAAAACCTCCCTTCAGCCTTAGCAAACTCAAACTTTAGACAACTTCAACTAACAACCTAGCCTAGGATCTACCTCAGCTACATGATGTTGTTAGGACAACTGACTCTAAATCTAGGCTAGGCAGATGTTTGATTTTCCACTATGTGCCAAATTTTTTGAGATTTTATTGCATGTTATAATTGAAATTGCCTGGTATGTTTGCTTACTTTTATTGCACTCTATAGATGATTGATGTGTTTGACGACTAGATTACCCTTATGATAGGAATGATCTGGAAGCTCACTGAGTTTTTGCAAGTGGTCACACTCATGCAGGACAATAAGGGGCTAAATAAAAATCAATAATAAATATAATCGCTATAGGTATTTTAGTTGCTTAGCCCCCAAATAAAAAGAGTGTGGCTAAGTGTGTTTACTTCTTTTCTGCACGTATATATAACCGCTTATGAATGTGTTTTAATATTTAAATTTTTAGGATAACCTTACAGGAGAGTCTAGAATTTTTATTTTTATATATATATGTAATTCATTTGAGTATTGAGTTGTGAATGTTGAGCTTTTAGTTAGGATACACAAATCCAAAGGTTAGATTCCAAAGACTAGAAGATACCCCTTTGGGGGATAATCCTTTCCTATTTGGAAGTCTAAATTTGGACCACATATTCATACCCAAATTGGAAAGAGTAACCTTCTCCCTCGTGAAAAGAGTTATCTTTTCCATTTGGGTAGCCAATTATAAAAAATCCAAGGAGCCTGAAGGAAAGAAGATTGAAGAATTGAAAAAAAAGAGTATCACACTCAAAGTCACTTGTATCTTTATTAGGACTAGAATCCAGGTTATTATCAGTGAAAAAGAAGAGTATCCTACTCAAAGTTAATTTTGATATGCTGAGGTCTAGTCCAAGCATTCATAAAAACTTATTTATGAATAGAAATTTCCTCATTCAGATTAACTGCATTCTCCTTATTAAGTAAATTAGAGTTTGAAGAATTTTGATTTTGATTTGTAATCTCAGGGTTTGAAAAATTATCTGTTAAATTTTGACTCAATGTCCTTTCATTATTAATAACAAATTAATTTATTGACTTTTAGAACCAAATCTGAAGATGTAGAGGTTCCATGATTAAAAATACTAGAAGAAATTGTCTTAACACCTTCAGGTTATTGCATATCAAATGACTTCATCAAAGTAAATAACTTCTTTCCCTTCCCTTCAATTGCAGCTTCTTATCAAACAATTGGGTTAAAACATTCTCTGATGATCAAAGGTTTTTGAAATTTTGTGATTTCTCATTTTGCATCCTCCCTGGTTAATCTCCTGTCTTTAGAACCAATGACATTTCCAGCAACAGTTGAAGATTTCACTGATGAAGGCGGGTGGACGATCAATGATACACCAGTAAGAAGTTGTCAGCTATCAATCACCATCATGAAGGATGATCACGGAAGAAACGTGAAGTAGAAATTCAAAATATGAGTTTTCTCTCACTATAAAAATCTTATAGTTTCTCTCACTAGAAATTTAAAACCAAAAAGGGTCCATCTAAAGATTTAAGGACTTGATTGTGCTATGTTTTTGTATTTCTATATGTGATGTCCAAGGGTTAGAAACATCATTTTGATCCTAAATAACTTAGTGACACAATTATGGACAATAATTAAGGATTTGTGTAGAGAACTTAGAAAATTATAACAATTAGGGTGCATGTCCCCTTGCATTAAAAATTTGAATAAATAAACATAGTGACATCACCCTTTCATAGAAATTATCCCATTGATTTTAGATGTCATTAGGCCTCTTAATTAATTTACTTAGGTTTAAGCCCTCAATTAACCCGTTTTGACTTCTAAAAATTTTATGAAATCAATATTAATTATTTAAAATACACATAAAACCTCTAACTAAACAAAATTAGTCCCTTAATTAGATAAAATTAAATCCACTTTAATTTTATAGCAATTTTAAAAATAATTTAATTTTAATAAAAAATTAAGGATTAATTAATTTAATTAATTAAAATAACAAAAATTCATAAAAGAAAACACTTTCTGATCCCTCCTTGGATCATTTATGGTCTTTGGAGATGATTTCAACAAGTTTGGGGCTTATTTGGATTCAAATCATTAAAAGGCCCTTTAATTAAAGCAATTAAAAAAATTTGATAAATACTCAAATTTCCTAAAATCATAACTAATTCTAGAAAATTCTAAATAGATAAAACTCAAAGGCGTATAACTCAAGTTAAAATTTAATATTTTACAAAAATGTTAAACCTTCACAAATTAGTCAAAGTCAAAAAGTCAACAGTTTGGTCAAACTTAGGTCAAAGTTAACTCAAAACTTCAAAAATTAATAACTTTCTGTAAAAAACTCCAAATAGAATGTACTAATAGTCTAACTACTCATTATAAGTTCTAATATTTATTAAAAATTAGAAACTTTCAAAATTAACTTTAATTCAAAAAAGTCAACTTTTGGCCCTTAATTAACTTAGCCCCATAAAAGGTGAAATATACTTCACGGTCTCGGTGTGCAACAAAGGTAACAATCATTGAATAATTAAAATGCATCAAAATCAATCTTTAATACATTAATACTTAAACTCTAATATAAAACCTCCCTTCAGCCTTAACAAACTCAAACTTTTGACAACTTCAACTAATTACCTAGCCTAGGATCTACCCTAGCTACACGACCTTCTACATACACTTTAGATGGTTTGCTAGGATAACTGACTCTCTATTTAAGCTAGACCGATGTTTAATTTCCTACTGTGTTCTGGATATTTTTAGATTTTATTACATGTTATGATTGAAACTGCCATGTGTATTTTCTTACTTTTACTGCACTCTACAGATGATTGATGTGTTTGGTGACTAGATTACCCTTAGGATAAGAATGATCTGGATGTTCAATGAGTTTTTTATAGGTGGACACACTCATGAAAGGCATTAAAAGGGGCTAAATAAAAATTAATAATAAATATAATTATTACAGGTATTTCAGATGCTTAGCCCCAAAATAAAATGAGCATAATCAAGTGTGTTTACTTCTTTTATGCACATATTTATATCTGCTTGGGAATATGTTTTAATATTTAAATTCTTAGAATAATCTTGCAGGAGTGTCTAGAATTTTTATTTTCATATATATATATATATATATATGTAATTCATTTGAGTATTGAGTTGTGAAAGCTGAGCTTTGCTTTGTGATACACAGATCCAAAGGTTGGATTCCAAAGAGGAAAAGATACCCCTTTGGGGCATAATCCTTTCCTATTTAGAAGTCCAAATTTAGACCACCTTTTCATACCCAAATTGAAAAGAGTAACCTGCTCCCTCAAGGGAAAAGTTCTCTTCTTCATTTGGGTAGTGACTACAATGAATTCAAGGAGCTTGAAGGAAAGAAGACTGAAGAATTAAATATGAAGAGTATCCCACTCAAAGTCACTTGCATCTTTATTAGGACTAGGTTATTGTTAGTGGTGCCCAGCCACTTTAGTTTCTATAAACCCTGGGTTGTAATATGCAAGGCAGTTTGCCTATGGACATTTATTAATTAATTTGATTACATCTGATGTGTTAATGTGATTGCATATAGGATTTATTACTTTTCATTATTTTTTGGCAGTTTTGTGCCACTTTTTGTTTTAGTCTGGATACGTGAGCTCATGAGGGTATGAAAATTTTTCTACTAGCAATTAAGATTCAAAAATTTTTAGGAGTTAAACAACATAGAGAGATAACAAATCTAGGGAATAAGCTGGGGATCATCTCTGAGGTCATATGTATATTACTGCATCTCTTTTCGTTATTTTAAGACACTTCTCTGCCTATGGATATAGTTTAGATAATTCATCTTATAACAATGAGGTTCTGAACTTGGGGAAGCCTTATCTTCTAAAAAAACTATTTTAAAGCATTTTTAAATTTTTAAGCATACATGATTTGGGTAATTCGACTAGTATACATTGTATTAGAAACACGTTTAAAGGAGTCTAAAATTTAATTTTGTCTATCTTTAGCATTTTCACCCAACATAAGTCAAGAGGACACTTAAGAAAATCTCTAGATGTCGGCCCTAGCTCTCCAAAGCTTTAATAAAAATGTCCCTGCCACTCTTTCATAAAAATGATCGGACTCATGTATTTAAAATTGACTAGGTGGTTAGTTGACTCCTTAATCCAGGTTGGGGAAAGTCAAGGTTTTATATTGCATTAGTTAGGTTCAGGTCACCACTATGTGGAGCCCAATTTAGATTTAGGATCTGGGGTGGATCTTGGATCACAAGACCCCAATCTCCGAGAATATAATCTCAAATTTCTAACAAAATGCTCAACTTAGACTAAATTTTTTTTAATCCCAAAATTTAAACCCTAATAATTAGATTAGGTTGGGACACTTTTGGAATGTTCCAGAATCTTAAAGTGCCCAATACGTTTCTTCCCTTGACTCTAAAAATAAGTGCTTCAATTTGATCCATTCCCACTTAAAATTCCAAAATTCAACTCCTTTGATATCACTCCTAGAAAAATCTTTAACAAAATTTTGCTACTATTCTAATCGAGAGTATTCATAAGAAATTTTTATTTCTTACGATGTAATGAACTAAGAGGGCTTGCACTCATAAGAGATTTAGAACCACACACACCTAATTTTCAAATTCAATTTTCAAAATTTAATTGGATTTCCTTGGGAAACTTAAATCATCAATGATCGTTATCATCATATCTGAAGAATTAGCAACGAATGATATTTTCTCCCTTTGGGGAGATATATCCTTTGTTGGTGAAGCCTTGGATTTGAACTTAATGATCATCCTTCTTGAATATCATGGCTAGATTTTTGGTTGAACTTTATCTCGACCCTTTTGGGTCATATGAATTCCTCTCTTAAATCTAGTTATGATATTCAAGACGTGATTTACGATTCTAAATCTGAACCCTATTCTAAAACTTTATTTTCACCTCCATATGTGATTTATCTTTTTTGATGGGATGTTCGATTTTAGAATTAGAATTCAACAATAGTTTTAAATTTTTGAAAGAAAACTAATATTTTTCAAACCCCGTTTTCAAAACTTTCACTAACAGTTTGTATCGATTTTAGAGAATTAAATAAGACATGTCCTAAAGATGAGTTTCCCTTCCAATACCAGAACTCATGGTCGTTATTGCATCTTCACATGTGATATATATATTGTTATGGATACTTTATCTAGATACAATTAGTTAAAGATGGATCTAAAAATGAATAATATATATCATTTAAAACACTGACAGAGATTGAGTGCTACAAAGTTATGACATTTAGATTAAAGAACATTAGAGCAACTTATCAATGAGCATTGATGAGGATTTTTCATGAACTCATCCACCATCAGGTGGAGTGTTATGTTGATGATCTAGTTGTTAAAAGGCTTAAAAGAGATGATTATTTAAATGAATTGAGAATTATTTTCTAAAGATTGTGCTAATATAATTTAAAAATGAATCCTTTATTATGTGTTTGGAATCACTTCTAGGAAAATTTTAGGTTTTATGGTTTGACACCATGTAATCAAAATTGATCCAAATAAAATCAAAACAATAATAGAAATGACTCTAGCTAAAAGCCTTACCCACTCGACATCTTTCTAAGGTTGCTTAGTGTACCTTAGAAGATTCATATAAAACCTTTTAGGTAGATTTCATCCATTTGCAGGATTATGAAAAAAAGATGCTTCATTTTAATAGAATAAGTATTGCCAAAAGTATTCAATAGTATAAAATGATATTTAATAAATCATCCAGTATTTATAACTCCCATTCTAAGAAATCCATTGATCATATATACAATATCTTTATGTGAATCTAATAACACCTGATTAGCTCAGCTTAGTGAGAAAGGAAAGGAGTGCACTTTATTATCTGAGTAGATATTTACTTCCCACTGAAGTAAATTATTCTTTGATTGAGATGCATTATTTAGCCTTAATATTCACTGCTCGAAAGTTAAGTCATTACATACTTTCTCATAAAGTAAATTTGATATCTAGAATAAATATGTTGTAATATTTAATAACCTATTAGACAATATAATTAGCTGGGGGTGAATGATTGTATCATAGTTTGAGATTACATTCACTCCTCTATGAGTAGTAAAAGGGCTTATTATACCATAATTATTATCAGCTCATCCAATGCAAGATGACTATCTTATAAATAATGAACTACAAAATAAACATATCATGGAATTAGAGTGAAATGAAAAGGCTACTTGAAAATTTTATTTTGATAGTGTTATTTCTAGCCAACAAGGATCATATGATGATATTTTTTTAGGGAAAGCTAGAATTGGTATAATATTCTTCACACCAGATAAAGGTTTGATATATTACTCTTACCATATGTCAAAATTTTGCATAATTAATGAAGCTGAGTATGAAGTATTGATAACTAGCATGGAACTGACAATCTTAAATGGAATCAAAGAGATCAAAATCTTTAGAGATTTGTAGCTTATGATCAATTAGGTAGTTGGAATTTACAAAGTGTTAAAAGAAACTCTAATTCATTATTATCAGTATATGATGTATTTATTAGAATAAATTCAAAATATGACATTATATAAAATAATATGTGGAAAGAATTCTACAGTAGATGCTCGATCTCGTTAAGTTAGCCAAAGCAATAGCATGTCCTAAAGAAGATTCAACTTTGATAGAAGTGCAAGGCCAACAAGTTTTATTACTAATAGACTTTGAATTTATAAATAAATAATCACCAACTGAGGTGAATATTATTTTAGCTGTAGATAATAAATTGGTGAATAGGAGAAAACCTTTCATCGAATAATAGTGAGAAAATTAGCTCCTTCAAGATAAATTAGTAGCAAATTGAATTAAAATAAGATTATTATCCTATACACTGATTAACGACACTTTATATAGAAGATCATTTGATTAAATATGGTTGCAGTGTCTAAATAAATTAGAAGTATGAAAGAAGTGCATGCTGGTTTGTGTAGTGCACACCAATTTGGGTCAAAAATAAAGATAAAAATCAAATGAATGAGATGATACTGGCACCCGATGATTGAGGACTGCATGAATATTGCATGTCATTCTAATCAATGTTAGGTGCATGGTGTGTTTTTATATTAGCCACCAAATACCCAACATCCGACCATTGTTTTGTTGCCTTTTAAAAGTTGGGGTATATATATCATCAGTTCAATAGATCATCCATCTTTTAAAGGTCATAGGTTCATATTAGTAGCTACATATTACTTCTAAAAATTGATCGAAGTAGTTCCTTTGAGAGAAGTCAATGTTCATCACATTTTAAAAATCTTCAAAAAAAAAATATTATATACATATTCAGTGTTCCTCACAAAATTAATTAGATAATGGTCTTTCATTCAGAAGTACTAAGATAAATAGTTTTGCTAGATGTCATAATATTGATTGGAGATACTCTACCATCTATTACCCTCAAGCAAACAAATTGGCAAAGGCTTTCAATAAAACTCTGGTATAAATATTACAAAAAAACCTTAGATGATGAGAAGCGTCAATGACACGAGAAGTTGGTTGAAGCTTTATGGGCATACCGAAACATATTTTGAACTTCAATTTAATCTATGTCATATGCTTTAGTCTTTAGTGTAGAAGCAATTGTTCCCTTAGAAGTACTACTACTTTCACTCAAGATGGTAATAAATTACCTGAAAAATTTAGATGAAAATGTTAAACTCCAATTAAAAGAGCTTAAAAGTTTGGAAAAAGAAGCATTTGCAAGCTCAATAGAACCTCACATTGTATAGAGCCTAAAAGAATCTAGGCTTATGATAAATTGGTTCATCAAATACCTTTTCAAGTAGATGACTTGGTGCTAGTTCTACAAAGATCCATTTTTGTTCATTGAATGATAGGCAAAAAATTTTAAGCCAACATGGGAAGGACCATTCGTGGTAAAATGTCTACCAAGGAGGTTCTTACTAGTTGATAGATTGTAAAGAGGGTCACCCTATGTTCCCCATCAATGGATGATATTTCAAGAAGTATCATGATAGTTGATGTTTTAAGAAGAATATTTTAATAAAATAAATTTTAAGAGTTTAAACTATCAACATCATAGTGTTACAAATCAAATTGGGTCTAAGGGATAGGATTGATTCCTGAACCTTTTCCTGAATTTTGTGGACTTCAAAATCCTCAAATTTTGATTGCTATTCTTAACACCAAAATTCTCCACAATATGGTCAAGTGAATATTGAATTCATCTCATCTCTAACTAGTCACTAGTTTGATATGGTCGAGTGAGTATTGTATTATCCTCCATATTTACAATACCAATTTAGTTGGTTAAGTGTTGGATTCATCCCATTCTTTCATGTTTGTTATTACAATATTGTCAAGTGAATGTTAGAACATAAATCTTTGTGTTATGTTATTTTGATATGGTCAAGCAAACGCTAAACCCTTTGAGATATTATTGTTCATTATTTTGATATGGTCAAAAAATCATTGAATCTCTCCTACTCACTATTTTTATTATAGTTAAGTGATGATGTAAATCTTTCATATTCATCATTTCAATATGGTTAAATGAATATCAGATTCATTTTAAAATTCTCCTCTTTTATTGTTTCAGTAAGGTCAGTGATTATATGTTATTTTCCATTTCTCATATTCATCATTTTGATATGGTCAAGTGAATATTGAGTTATATTCCACATTATTCATTTTGATATGGTTAAGTGAATGTTGGATATATAATTAAAATCTTCCATATTTGACTATTCGATATGGTCAAGCAAATTTCAGATTCCTAAACTTATGTCTTGCTAATTCGATATAGACAAGGATGACACTGAATTCTCCAAGATCTTTTCCTTTGCCATTTTGATATGGTCAACCAAATAGAAGATATATTTTAATGAATCCACCCCTAACACCTCATTCCAATTTAAATTTTAATCTCCCTACTAAGCATCATTTCCTTCATGGGTCATGATAATTTACACATCCTACTAGATTCCATTGATTTCTTTGATCAACACCAACATGTGTGATTTACTTTGTCAGTTCATCACACCTGTTGAGAGTCCATTTATTGACCTGATGTTTAGCTAAGGTAAATAGATCCACATTTACTTGATCACCTTGATCTATAATTAATCATGATCTACAATCACTTGATTTACAACTCTTTATTTCATAATCCATGTGCTTACAATCATTTAATCTATATATTTTCAATCATCTTCAAGTAATCAATAAATATATGCTTAATCAAACTTTAACCATCCCTAGATATCCAATCATATTGATCAATCATCACATCTATAATCAATAACACTAAACTTCAATCACCTAGATAATTATAGCTTAGTATGACAATCAGGTTGCCCAGTGCACTGCCTGGCATAGTGCACTAATGCCTTGACCTCAGTCATAACCAAAACCACTTCACTAGGAGCTTCATATAGTAGACGACCCATCATTAGATCCTTTAGTCATCAACTAACCCATTTGACTTTATTGAGCTAGCCCAAGTTAGCTCAATTAATCATCAACCCTAGTTAACATCAGAAATGAACTATGATCTTTGTCAAACTTATTTGATCATCACTCTTAGTGAATTGGACTTGACTGGTCACCCTAGCTCAGTCAATAGTTGACTTGGTCAATTGAGCTTGGGTTTAGTCAAATAAAACCATGTTGGTTCAAACAACTACGTAGCATTCATTTAAGAAATCTAAACCTATTAGGCTTCTTCATTGCATGGTTTAAACACCTCCAAACTCACCATGAGTCAAACTATTGCTATGTTGACATGGTCAAGCCACCAAGATTCATTTTCCTTCTACCCAAGTAATTCTATTGCTACCTAATAGACTGGACCAGCTTTCAAGCATCCAAAAAACCTCAATAATGCATCCTAGCCATCCATAGTAGCTTCAACAGCTAGACTAGGAAAAAAATATGAGATCTTCCTTCAAACTTCACTATAATCCAAGACATCTCCCAATCCTTCTATGATTTTATTTCATCATCTCATAGCTCTCTCTTCATTTCCTCATTGATTCCATGGAATTTGGAGTTTGCCAATTATGAGCTGGATAAAGAAATGTGAGTTTGTTCATCTTAGTCAGTCAAGCTTCTCATCCAGACTTCTTTTGAGGTTGTAGTCTTCATAAAGTCAGAGAGCATCTCTCAATGATGAAAAGGAACCCTCAAACACCCTTTAATCTAGGATTTTAGATAGGGTTTTATAAAGTGCTTGAACGACCTTAAAAATTCTCCCCCTTCTTGCTCCAATCCCATTTTACCTCTATCTAAAATTTAACATAACTTAATCCATAATATATTTAGTTTAAAAGCATTTAGGATTTTGTGGTTTTGGCTATTCAAGCAAAGATGATTTTAAAGTCATCCAATTCGCATAAAATCTTATGGGCATCCTTGATTTGGCTGCACAGTGTAGATAATCTAACTTAACAGGCGTCAAAATATGAAAGTTCAAGGGAGGGTATTAAACCTCATTGAACTGCCCAATGCACACCAAGAATGGGGGGGGGGGGGGGGGGTGAATTACTGTTTTTAAAATTTTCTTTTTCAAAAATCTCTTTATGAAGGTTTTAATAAAATTCACAACTTAATTTCAAAATTAGATCTTGAAATATGGAAGCTAATGAAAAAAAATCAAATACTATTACTATTTTGCTTTTGTAGAAACATACTTGTAAAAATATATTTTTCTTTAGTTTATATTTTTCGATAAACAAAAATAATCTCAATATTCCCAGCTCAATTTTCAAGAAAGTAAACCTGTAAGAAATAAAAAATACGAAAAATAAAAATGAAGAAATAAAGAATGAACATGCCATATTTTATAGTGGTTTGGTCAAATAATGACCTACATTCACTCCCCAGAGTCCTCCTCTCTGAGTATTGTATTAAAATCTTATTAAACCTCTTTTATTCCCACAATAGGATTGAAATTTCCTTATAAGAATAAACTCCACCATCTCAGTTTGGTGGAGTATCAAAATCCTATTCACCTTCCTTATGAGGAAGAGAATCTTGGATGCCTTTTAACTCTACTGGTGAAGGTAGAGCACCTTAAATTCCTTTTCACCCTCCTGTTGAATGTATATAACCAAATGATCTTCATCCTTGAAGTCTTTCTCCCCAGAGAAACCCCAAGAAATCAACAAAGCCACTTAAGGAATCATGGTGCAAGCAAGCATGGAACAACCATAAAGAATACCCTCACACTCCCCCCTCTCACACAACCTGACCTTCTCCTTCTCCAACAATATAAGATGTCTCATAAAGCTCTCTCTCTGAATCTCTTCAAAAACTAAATGTTTCTTACTAAAGTATTAAAAGAGTTTTTATATTTAGATTAAAAAACCCAATAAAAATTTAATTATATCACTTCTGATCATATAATATGATATGGTATCGTATAATATGATTGATTGATTTCATCATATTAGTACTATACAATAAATAAGGATCTATCATATTAGTTTGACTAGTTTTAATTGATCATCCAATACAAAATCAGAAGTCATAAAATATCATTAATTCAATTAAATCTGATTTTTATCTTCTATGATAGCTGGTGGTTAATTATATTCCTCGGATCGGATCAGGTTGTATAATACAATTGGGTCATCGTATAGTATGATATAATGAATCAATTAATTTTGATTTGATTGCCTAATTACAATATTTAATTAGATAAGATTTATTAATATTGTTCAAAATGATTGTCACCGTATGGTATGATTATCATTATACGATAAGATTAGTTCAAATTTTAAATTTTAAATTATTTCCTAATTTATGATCAGATGTAGGAAACTTGATTTCTATAAATAATCCTATATGATATAAATCATAAAGTATGATTTGTTCAAATTTAAACTTCCTTAATAAAGTGTTTAATTAATCACCATTTTACACATATCATACAGTATGATATCCATAAATTTTACAACACTTAATTTTCCTCCCCAGTGTGTGTGCATTAGCATAAACCCTTGCATATCATTGACATAAGAAATGAAAAATTAAAGAAATCAAAAGGACAGACTCTTTCAACATATCCTATTCTATCCAAATCTTGAGCCCTAAATGATCTTAAATGGTGTATGATATACTTGAGATGTTAGTACAGACAAAAATGAAGACATAATGCAAATTATAGGAGAAATAAAAATTCAATCAATATAGTTTGTTATCATCAAAATCACAATATGAAGATCCTAAATTATAATAATCTACCCCTTTTTATGATGGAAAATATTTTTAGTGGAAATTTCAAGTTAATTATATTTCCTCTAAAGCTCTCCCTCACTAAGGGAAGCCTTTAAAAAATAAGGGAACAAAACCATCTAATTTTACTTTTAATTCAATATTGTTATTTTTTTATCATTAGAAACAATGAGAATATAAGCCCATGAAGAAAACATAAAAGTAGATAAAATAATAATGAACTACAACCAAATACTACTCTCCCTTTTGACATCACAAAAAGGGGAAATAATAAAAATATAATAAAACAAATAAAAAAGCTAACAGAAGACACCAACAAAAAATGCAACAAAACATTATCTTAAAACTAGGATGGTCGACAACATTTATGTTAGTTTCAATCATAATAAAGTAGGTGACTTGGGATTGAAGAGGTATGATATGTACCCTATCACCTATTTTTTGAAAGACTATGTTCCAAAGGATATGCTAGATTTTATGGGTACCTTGAACTATGGTGTAAACTAAGGCAGCATGAGTGTTCAGATGAGTATCCCTTAGAGTGAGATTTGCTTGAGAACAATCATAGTCTGGAATATAAGCTATAGAGTTTGCATTGAGTCCACTAGGGGAGAGGTGTAAGATTTACTCAAAATCTTTAAAAGTGATTTCTATAGGTCTCGTATAGACAAAAGATTTAATGGCTATCCCTTCACTATTGACTCTCAGACTAGCGAAAAATCTAAAAAGCACTTCAGAGTTGAACAAAAATGTTAAGGTGAGAATTAAACCAAGTGTAGTGACAACAAAGATATTGAAAACATGATAATTAAGAACATCCTGATTGATGATTCTGGATGGTGTTATCCCGACAGCCTTGTATCAGTTGTAGGCATCTTTGTTAGCAGCTTTATTAAACTGAGGTTCTACTTGACATCAAGAAGAACAACCTACTATAGCCCTAGATTGCTTACCTTCAGCCATATGAAATGAAAAACAAATCCAACTGAAAGAAGGAATAAAAGGATTGTGTGGGTGAAACCTTAGAATCCCTTCCAATTTATACAGTTTTTACCATATCATACTATACGATATCTTTAAATTCTTTACTGTACCAGGTTAGTGAAAAGACTGTAAGGTCTTCTCCACTAGCTTAGTGGTGGGGGGGGGGGGGGGGGGGGGGGGGGGGTGTTGGCTAAATATGAGACACTAAAGTTTTAGTGTAATATTTGGAGAGGAGGACTCCGGGGAGTTGATGTAGGTCATTGTTTAACTGAACCACCATAAAATTTTGGTGTGTTCTTTCTGAATTTTATTTTTTTTTAATTTACTATTCTACACTTTGATTTTCTAAAAATTGCATGGTAAAAAATTATTTTTTTGATGATATATTTATTTCAACAATTCATTATCACCATAATTAAAAATTTTTTGTTTTATAATTTTGCTTCAGTATTGGGTAATAACATTATTCATTTTTAAGTCATTAAAAGTAAAGAATATGTTGTTTTATATTTAATGTATGTTTTTTTAAAAACTACCATTTCACCCCCCCCCCCCTCTTGGTGTAATTAGGGATAGTTCACTGATGTTTAACATCCTATATTGAACTTTCATAATAGTATTATAAATGTTAAATCTTTTAATGAACTTTGTTTAGAAATTTCAGAAAATCTGGATGACTCTCAAGTTAGGCATGCACCTCCTGAACTTGAAGAGGAGATCAAATCCATAAAAAAAGATCCAAAAGAAATAATTCTAGGCAATAAAGAAGACCCTCATCTGATTTTCATGATTTCTTTCTTTCTTAAATGAGGATGAGGCAAACAATATGATCAAGTAATTATCAGAATTTAAAGATCATTTTACATGGAGTTATGAGGAGATGTCAAGATTATCTCTAGACATGGCAGTTCACAAGTTAGCACTTCAAAGAGAGATGATTCCAATCAAACAAGTCCATCAACAGATGTGACTCAATGTCAAGCAGTAAATCATGGTTAAAGAAAAGAAGTTAGTCAATGTTTGCTTTATTAGGGAAGAGAAAAATCCAAAGCTAATATCATCTAAGTCAAGAAAAAGTATGGTAAGATATGTTTCAGTATTGATTTTAAAGATTTAAATAAGGCATGTCCAAAGTATGAGTTTTCATTCCATTACTAGAACTCATGGTCGATATTTCATCTTCACATGCTATATATATATATATATATATATATGGACAATTTATTTTGATATAATCAGATCAAGATGGATCCTAAAGATGAATAATATATATCATTTAAAACACTAATAGATATTTATAGCTTTAAAGTTATACCATTTAGATTAAAGAACATTGGAACAACTTATCAATGAGCATTATGAGGATTTTTTATGAACTCATCCACCATTAAGTGGTGTGTTATGTTGATGATCTAGTTATTAAAAGTCTTAAAAAAGATGATCATTTATATAACCTAAGAATTATTTTCCAAAGATTAATCCAATATAATTTTAAAAGGAATCCTTTAATGTGTGTTTTGGAATCACTTCAGGAAAACTTTTTGGTTTTGTGGTTTGACACCATGTAATAAAAAATTGATCCAAATAAAATAAAAAAATAATAATAAAGATGCCTCAACCAAAAGCTTTACCCACTTGACATCTTTCTAAAGTTGCTTAGTGTACCTTAGAGAAGATTCATATCAAACCTTTTAGGTAGATTTCAACCATTTGTAGCATTATGCAATAAAGATGCTTCATTTTAATAAAATGAGAATTGCTAGAAAGTATTCAATAGTATAAAAAATCCTCCAGTACTTACAGTTCCCATTCTAAGAAAGCCATTGATCCTATATTCAATATCTTTAAGTGAATCTCTTGACACCTTATTAGCTCAGGCTAATGAGAAAGGAATAGAGAATGCACTTTATTAGCTGAATAGATATTTACTTTCCACTAAAGTAAATTATTCTTTGATCGAGAAGAATTGTTTCGCCTACATATTTATTGTTCGGAAGTTAAGTCATTACATGCTTTCTCATAAAGTAAATTTGATAACTAGAATAAATCTATTGTAATATTTGATAACTCGTTCAACATTATTAGAAAGATTAGCTTGTGGTGATTGATTCTATCATAGTTTGAGGTTACATTAACTCCTCTATGAGAAGTAAAAGGGCAAGTTGTACCATAATTCTTAGCATCTCATCCAATGCAAGATGATTGTCTTATAAATAATTTACTACCAAATAAATATATCATGGAATTAGAGTGAAATGAAAATTCTACCTGAAATTTTTATTTTGATTGTACTATTTCTTGCCAACAAGGAGCATACATTAATATTTTCTCAGGCAAAGCCAGAATTGGTATAGTATTCTTCACACCAGATAAACTTTTGATATGTTACTCTTACCATATGTTAGAATTTTGCATCAACAATGAAGCTAAGTATGACACAATGATAATTGACATAGAACTGACAATGCTAAATGGAATTGAAGAGATCAAAATCTTTAGGATTTGTAGCATATGATCAATTAGGTAGCTAGAATTTACAAAATGTTGAAAGAAACTCTTACTCATTATTATCATTATATGATGCATTTACTAGAACAGATTCAAAATATGACATGATATAAAATTATGTGGAAAGAATTCTACAGTAGATGCTCTCGTTAAGTTAGCCAAAGCACTAGCATGTCCTGAAGAAAATTCAATTTTGAAAGAAGTGCAAGGCCGATAAGTTTTATCACTAATAGGCTTTAAATTTATAAATAAAACATCGCCAACGTTGGTGAATATTATTTTACCAATTGATAATAAATTAGTGGATTGGAGAAAACCTTTCATGGAATACTTGCAAGGAAATTAGCTCCTTCAGGAAAAAATAGTAGCAGATTGAATGAAAGATGATTATTATCCTATGCTCTAATTAATGACACCTTATATAGAAGATCATTCAATCAAATGTTGTTGTAGTTTCTATATAAATTAAAAGTATGAAAGACGAATAAGCTCGATTGTGTGGTGCACATAAAATTGGGCCAAAAATAAAGATAAAAAACAAATGAATGCGATATTACTGGCACTTGATGATAGATGACTGCATAAATCTTACACATCATTTTAATCAATATTAGGTGCTTGGTGCATTTTTATACAAGCCACCAAATTTCTAACATCCAACCATTTCTTTGTGGTCTTTTAAAAGTTGGGGTATATATATCGTTAGTTCAATAGATCCTCCATCCTTAAAGGTCATAGGTTTAGATTAGTAGCTACATATTACTTCTAAAAATTGATAGAAGTAGTTCCTTTGAGGGAAGTCAAAGTTCATCACATTTTAAAATTTTTTAAAGAAAATACATATTCAGTGTTCCTCATCGAATTATTCAGATAATGGTCCATCATTTAGAAGTACTAAGATAAATAATTTTGCTAGATGTCATAATATCGATTGAAGATACTCTATCATCTATTAGCCTCAAGAAAATAGATTGGAAAAGGCTTTCAATAAAACCCTAGTTTTGATATTAAAGAAAACGTTTGATGATGAGAAGCGTCAATGACATGAGAAGTTGGTTGAAGCTTTATGGGCAAATCGAACCATATTTTGAACTCTATTTCAATCTACATTATATGTTTTAGTCATTGGTGTAGAAGTAATTACTCCCTTATAAGTGTTGAAACATGTTCACTCTTAATTAGGTTGTTAAACCTAAGCTTATGTCCCAACGGCTAACCAGGGGGGGGGGGGGGTTGAATTGGTAATTAAAAATTTTACCCCTATTTTTAAAATTTAAAATCGAGAAAATTAACTTTAGTGAATTTTATAGAAATGTTTTTCAACCACAAGTTAAAAATAGTAAAGCAAAAGTAAAAACAGCGAAAAAATAAAAGACACGAGATTTATAGTGGTTCGGTCAAACACGACCTACATCCACTCCCCGGAGGCACCCTCCGGGTATTACACTAATACTACTAGTGACTTTCTTTTTGCACCCACAGGAAGGCAGAGAAGCCTTTACAAAAACTCTCTTCCACCACTACCCGGTGCGGCAGAGAACCATAATCCTTTTACACTCTTCATAGTGTTGGCAGAGAACCGTCTGTCCTTTAACTTTCTCCTGGTGTAGGCAGAGAACCCTTCATCCTTTCACACTCTCCTAGTGTGGGAAAAGAACCCTTCGGCTGTTCACACTCTTCAAGTGTGGGCAGAGAACCCTTCGGCTGTTCACACTCTCTAAGTGTCGGCAGAGAACCGGATCTCCTTGACAGAACTTCTCACAAGGAGGAAAGAAAAGAGTGAAGTAATCACAAATCAAAAGTAAGGCTCTTACCTTTAAACACCAAGTGAAGCCTTCACACTCCAATAGTAAGAATCTTCCTTCGAACACTCTCTCACACTCTTTCCTTGACTCTTCTTTCAATAGGCACAAAGATCAGTAGGGAAAAAGATTAAGTGACAGTCTAAATTGGACTATTTATATGAAAGATAAGAAAAATTGTCCAAAAACTATAAATTTTCAAGTCAATAAGCAGTGATCATTCCGTCCGATCGTGGATCACCTAGATGATTTTATTTAAATGTGTTGGGAACGAACTAAATGTATATTGGTATGAACTGAATTCGTACCTGATCATCATCCCGTACGAACTAGATTCATCTGGTACGAATTAGATTCATCCGGTACGAATAGTTATTCCATAGGTCGGTTCCCAAAAATTGCAGGACGTCGTCAAAATTTGAAGAGTCGGTTCACTTCATCCTGGGACGAATATGAGTTTGTCCGGATGAAATTTTTACAGAGAACATTTCATCCTGGGACGAATTTGCATTTGTCTAGAAGAAAATTTTCCAGAGAGCAATTCGTCCTAGAACGAATATGAATTTTGCATGAACAAAAATTTTCCAGAGAACATTTCGTCTTGGGACGAATTTGAGTTCATCTGGATGAAAAGTTTCCAGAGAGCATTTCGTCCTGGCACGAATATGAATTTTGTCTGAACGAAAAATTTCCAGAGGACATTTCGTCCTGGGACGATTAAACATTCGTCTTGGATGATCAGGACTTAGAAAAATTTTGTTCATTTACTATTCGTTTCATTACTCTTTAGAGGAGATAACTGACTTGATCATCCCGTATGAATTATGTTCGCCCCGTATAATCAGTATAAAGTCTTAAAGATCTCCTTAAGTGTGTGTGTGTTTATTTACTCAATTACAATCACTCCCTCTCAAACTTAATTCAAAGAAAACTACAAGCTTCAAATTACAAAATATCTCATGCTGAATTTGATTTGAAGTCTTCAGTAGTCTGGAGTTCGATTTTCTTGAAATATTAGTACACACAAGAGCAAAAACGAATCTTCTAAAAAGTGTCAGGAGATATTAATACATAAAACAATAATATTTGAAATCATCAAAACTATATAAGTTGCAAGAATATAAAACATACAAATAGCAACTCTCTTAACAATCTCCTTCTTTTTGATGATGGCAAAATAATTATTGTTTGTATAATTTCAAATTCTAAGAATCTCCTAAATCCTCCCTGAATTGATGAACACGTAAAACTGAGGCAATTTAATCATAATTTTTTGTTTTTCAAAATTGTTCAGAGATACAAAAAAAAAAAAAAACACACCAAAATAAAATAAAAACACATAAAACAAAAACACATATGAACAAATAATTTCTCCCCCTTTTTGACACCATCAAAAAGTGAAGAAGAAAAAAGACCTGAAATGTAAGCAGTCATATGAAAATCATTTGATAATTGAACCTTGAAAGTGATTGAAATAAATTTTGCAAACAAAATCAATATATTAGGCAAATTATAGTAATTCATAGAATTTAAGAAGAGATATAACATTGATAATAAAAAGTATTTATAAAAAATATGAGTCAATTTAGACACTAAGATAGAGAAAATCATTGAAAAAAGGATGAATAAAAAATTTGTATATTTTAAATTTCAATACTCAATATAAATGTACAGAAGATCAATTTGAATTAAGAGAATAAAAGATTATGGAAAGACATAACTACCACATGTGGCACATGTGGCGCTTTGCGCATATTTTTCAAGTTTGTAGCACATTTTTGTGCATTTTATTTTTACTTGTGGGCATATTTTGTGCCTCTTTTTCAACTTGCGAACCATTACACATTCCTTTAGATTTTTGTACATTTGTACATTTTTCAAGAGTAATTTTGATCTTTCCAAAATCAATAATAAAAAATTTTAAATTTTTCTAAGTGCATAAATAGTTATTGATAAGTGAAATACAAAATAAGAAAACATCACAGTTGCAATAATAATATTAGGCATTAATGTGGTCTAAATAAGAGACATGAAATTGGCAATCTTAGTTACATCAAGTTATAAGCAATACTAAAATGAAGAAAAATTAGATTTTCTAATGAATTTAATTTTAACTTGCATTTTAAAGTATAGCACTTTTAAGATCAAACATTATAACGATTGTCATATAAACTAACACACATTTTAAAAATAAGATTAAAGCCAAAACAGGATAACTTATATTGATATCAAAATGAAAGATATTACAATCTAAGAATATGATATCAATACATCATAAGACTTAAAAAAAAACAAAACATCTAAGGAAAAGAAAAAACATCACACTTCCCTAAGCCACAAAACAAAAACAACAACTAAAGAAACACATAAAATCAAGTGCAGCTATCACTCAGAAGGACACTTATCTAGAGGAAGAGGAGGAGGTGCAGCACCAAAGAAGTTATAGTCGCTGTTAATCATGATCATGTTGGAGTTAATACCGTCTATTTGCTCCCTCATCCATCCCATGTCATGCTGATACTATGCAGCCTGCTGCTGAATATGAGTCTCAATTTGATCAAAACGATGATCAACATGAGTCTCAAGGTGATCAAATCTTTGAACCAAATTCTGATAATTTGGTTCATTTGCAGGTGAAGGTGCAGCTTCATGTTCTTCCTCAGTATTACTAATGACATCTGTTTTACTTGGTTCTTCTTTATTGAAGATTGCTCTAAATGATCCGTCGTTGTAGTAGAGCGGTTCTTCATAGTCTTGATCAGGATGAACCAAAGCGTATTTCTTCTCCAGAATGTAGGCAACTAGATGTCCTAAAGCAATATTCTTTCTTTTATGTTCGACATAACTAATTTTAGAGAGTCCATAAAGATAATCAATGATAAGTTAGGCTTCGTTTATAGGTTCCTTAGTCATGATCAAGAAGGTCACCATAGAAAGAAGAGGAGTAATGTTGATTTTATCACCAGCTTTAGGAATTATAGAAGTTCTAAGAATATGCTGGATGATACGAGCATTACGAACGAGACAAGATACTTTAGGCATATGCTCGTTAAAAATAATTCCTCTAATCACTTTATTAATTTCAAACCATTCATATTCAGTTGAGGTGATCAAGGTATGTGCTCTAGCTCCCTTAGTCCTTAGGTTCAGAAAGGCTCCTAAGTCAGCTTTGGTGATTTCAATTTTTCTCTTAAAGACAAAGGAACAGATAACAGTATGGTCGGAGTTGAAAGACATGTTTGCCAGGAAGTAGTGAAAGGTTTCTTTGTTGTAGAGATAAACTATGGTGAGGATAAAACCAAACTGAGTTGAAGCAAACAAGTTCATCACCTGAAAGGTTAGTTGCTCCTAGACAAGAATTCTAGAGGGTGTGATCTTGGCGGAGACAAACCTAAGAAAGGATTCTTCATTGGCTTTAGAAAGGAAGTTCTTAGAAGAATTCTTAGGTGGACCCTTGGCTAGAATCTTTTGAGGCTTGCTAGAACTTGCTATTGATAGGATCTAAAGAACACAAAGATTTGAAAGTGAAGTGAGAGTGTGACTGTTTAGTTCAAAAGCCCGTTTATTTATTGAAAAATGATTGTTCGTACTGATGAAATTTTACATTCATCCTGTACCAAATAGATTCGTCCAGTACAAAAAATTTTGTATGGACGAATGAATGCATCCAAAATAAAAAGGCTTTTCGTAATCAAACAATTTACGAAGCATACTTTCGTATAGACTTTTGACCAAAATGATCGTACAGACGAACAGGTGTTCGTCCTGGACGATCGTGATGATCGTACAGATGAAGTGAACATTAAAAACTGAAAAAACTGCATGCAAACGGTTCAAAATATGACAGTTTAACACACGACACAATTCATCCTGTACGAAAAAATTTCATTCTGGACGATTGTCACTCAAAATTTTCAAATCATGCACTCAATCAAAACTAAAACACAAACACAACAAAAAATGCATAAAATCACAAAAAAAAACTCAAATATAGAAAATCACAAACAAAAGATCAAAAACTCATAAAAAACACACAAAAATATTAACTAGAAAACACATATCGATGTTGCAGAAAACATTCTTAATTAAGCATTCAAATCAATCACACCAAGCCTTATTTTTAATGCACTGAAAGTATCAAAGGCTAAAGGTTTTGTAAAAATGTCTGCAAGTTGATTTTCGGTAGAAACATGCATGAGTTCAATTTCTCCTTTGATACATGATCTTTTATGAAATGATGCCTGATGTCTATATGTTTGGTTCTTAAATGTTGAATAGGATTTTTAGAAATACAAAATAGCACTAGTGTTATCACAATAAATTGGAATAGCGCCTATAGTTAATCCTAAATCAATTAACTATTATTTCAACCAAAGTACTTGTGTCACACAACTTCCTGATGTAATGTATTCAACTTCTGTAGTAGATTGGGCTATTGAATTTTGTTTTCTATTGGACTAAGAGGCTAAAGAATTTCCAATAAACTGATATGTTCCAGAAGTGCTCTTTCTATCCACCCTATAACCTGCGAAGTCAGAATCTGAATAACCAATTATTTCAAATGAAGAGCTAAACTTAGGATACTAAATTCCTAAGTTTTGAGTTCCTACTAGATATCTTAAAATCCTTTTTACTGCTGTCAAAAGTGATTCTTTTGGATCTGATTGAAATCTAGCACACAAACAAATACTAAACATGATATCGGGCCGGTTAGCTGTAAAGTAAAGTAAAGATCCAATTATCACTCTAAATTTCTTTTTATCAACAAATTTTCCCTTAGGGTCCTTATCCAACTGAACTGAGGAACTCATTGGTGTACTAATAGGTTTAGCATTATCTATTTCATACTTTTTGAGTATGTCCTTAACATACTTTGACTGACTAAGAAATATACCTTCCTCAAATTCCTTAATGCTAAATCCTAGAAAGTAACTTAAATCTCCAATTAGACTCATCTCAAATTCAGTACTCATTATTTTTAAAAAATCATCACAAAGATTTTTATTTGAAGATCCAAAAATGATATCATCCACATAAATTTGAACAATGAGTATATCCTTTACACATTTCTTCAAAAAGAGAGTTATATCCACACTTCCTTTTTCAAAAGATCTTTCAAATAGGAAGGTGCTCAACCTCTCATACCAAGCCCTAGGTGCCTGTTTCAATCCATATAATGCCTTTTTCAATTTGAAAATATGATTTGGGTATTTAGAATTTTCAAAACTTGGTGGTTGTTCTATAAAAACATCCTCTTGAATTACCCCATTTAAAAAGACACTTTTTACATCCATTTGATACAGTTTAAATCCTCTAAAACAGGCAAAGGCTAGCAAAACCCTAATTGCTTCAAGTCTAGCTACAGGGGAAAAGGTCTCCTCAAAATTAATCCCTTCAATCTGATTATACCCCTTAGCAACTAATCTAGCCTTATTTCTAATGACTACTCCTGAGTCATTCATTTTATTTTTGAATACTCACTTAGTTCTAACTACACTTTGATCCTTTGGCCTTGTAGTTAATTCCCAAACTTAATTTTGTATTATTTCTTACAAATTGATTTAACTCTTCTTGCATGGCAAAAATTCAAAATTTATCCGAAAGTGCTTGACCAATATTAGTGGGTTCAATAGTTGAAATGAAGGTAGAATGATTGACTTCTTTGTTTAATCTACAC
The DNA here is from genome assembly GCA_022539455.1 of Dendrobium nobile. NCBI lineage: Eukaryota > Viridiplantae > Streptophyta > Magnoliopsida > Asparagales > Orchidaceae > Dendrobium > Dendrobium nobile. Next base: position 41,504,289 of record CM039723.1, read on the forward strand.
CTAGTCCTTACACCCTCAATAGGTTCACAAATTAACAACTCCTTTGGGTGGTTTTTAGAAAATCTTAAATCTCTAGGCAAAGGGTTTTCTATTTCCAAATTTTCTTCCACACTTTTTTTCCAAATTTTCTTCCAAATTCATTTTATCAATCTTTTGGGAGTTAATCTCAATCTCATCTTCTATAACATTTGGCTCTTCCAAATTTCTAGACTCATCAAATACAACATTTGTGATCTTCTCAATTACCAAAGTTCTTCTATTGAATACTCTATAAGATTTTCCAACACTTGAGTATCCAACAAAAATTCCTTCATCTGATTTTGGATCAAATTTTCCTAAGGCAGATTTTCCATTGTTATGAATGAACACCTTGCAATCAAAAACATGCAAATGAGATAAATTAGGTGTTCTTCCTTTTAGCAACTCATAAGGTATTTTTTTTTAATTTAGACCTCACATTCACCCTATTCAGAACATAACTTGCAATACTAACCACCTCAGACAAAAAATATTTTGGAAGTGAGTATTCTGCCAACATTGCTCGGGCAGCTTCTATTAATGTTATGTTTTTTCTTTCGACTACCCCATTTTGCTGAGGGATTCTAGGTGCAGAAAATTTGTGATCAATTCCTTTCTCCTTAAAAAATTCCTCAAATCTCTCATTTTCAAATTCTCCTCCATGATCACATTGTATAGAAATAATTTCACACCCAAGTTTTCTTTGAATCCAAGTCAAAAAATTTCTAAATTCCTCAAATGATTCACTCTTATGAAATAGAAATCTAACCCATATGAATCTTGAGTAATCATTCACAATCACAAATTCGTATACCTTCCCTCCTAGACTTACAGTTCCAACTAGTCCAAAAAGATCCATATGCAAAATCTCTAATGGTTTACTAGTTCTAAGATCCTTATTAGACTGAAAAGAGGACTTCACTTGTTTTCCTAATTGACATGCATCACAAAGGTGGTCTTAGTAAAGTCTAATTTTGGTATACCTCTCACTAAGTTCTTTTGGATAATCCTCCTAAGGTTTTTCATGCTAGAATGATGAAGTCTCCTATGCCAAAGCCACGACTCATCAGATATAGTTTTCAAATAAAAAGCAGTAGGAGTTTGAATGCAATTCAAGTCTAGCATATAAACATTATTTATCTTTTTACCATTCAAAACATCATTTCCATTTAGGCTTAATATGCAGCTAGTAGGAAAAAATTTCACACAATATCCTTTATCACATAGCTGGCTTATACTTAACAGGTTATGCTTCAAGCCTTCTATCAATAACACATTTTCAATGTAAAATTTCTTGAGATTTTCAATCATACCTGATCCAACCACCTTCCTTGTGGTATTATTTCCATGTGTAACCTTGCCTCCACTCCTGGTTTCTAGCATTATGAATTATGCAGTATCTCCAATCATATGCTTTGAGCATCCGCTGTCCAGGTACCATATGCTCTCACGAGGTCTTATGTGAGAGCAACCCTGCAAAATTATCAAACGTTAAACATGGGAACTCAAACAAGTTTAAGTTCTCCTTTTGGCAATTTATAATCAGATGCATGTATGATATGTCTAGGTTTATGCATCTTAGGTCTCCACACCAAATAAGTTTTCATCTTCAAAATACAGGTTTGAGCTATATATCCAAATAATCCATAATTATTACATTTGACTTTGAAAAAGAATTCCTAAGTTTTCTACCATTCATCTGTCTATTCAGGGATTGCATTTATTTATGATACATAATAGGATTAGTAAAATCTTCAAGTCTGTGGGGTATCCTATTATCCTCGAGAGCTTTTATCTTCAATTTATAAAAAGAATTCATATTTTCCAAGATTCGATTTGTATAATTGATTCGATATATTTTGCTCTCATATTCATCCTTAAAATTTTTAAAATCCTTTTCAAGTTCTGCATAGGATGATTTTAAATTTTCATGATTTTTATTCAAGTCATCAAACTCATCAAGTAATTTCATGTGGTTGTCATCAATTAAAGCATGATTATTCCTAAGAATTTCATGTTCCTTTTGTAGTTCTTCAAACTCTAAACTTAGACTAGCATGTATTTTCTTCATTTTCTTATATGCATCATGCATGTGTTCAGAAACTTCAAATAGTTCATCATAAGTTAAGTCACATACCTCTTCTTGATCTAACTGATCAAGACTATCGGCCATTAAGCACAAGTTAGTGACTTCCTCTTCCTTTTTAGTCTCTGATGAATTTAAAGCTGAGTCCGCCTAGAAAGTTCTTTGAAACTTCTTCTTGCCCCTCTTTACAGTTGGTTTCTCCTCTACCTTCTCCTTGCTAGGAGTGGCTTTGAGTTTTGGATATTCAGTCTTGATATGTCTAGGTTTCCTGCACTCATAGCAAATTACATCATTTGAAACCTTGGCATTTCTATTAAATTTATCTCTATTCTATTGCTGACGTTTCTTTTGCTTTCTCTTCAAAAAGCTTCTGAATTGACTAGTCATTAGAGCGATGTCATCTTCATCCTTAGGTTGTGAGTGTTCACTTTTAGATTCCTCTACTTTCAGTGCTATGTTCTTCACCCTCCGTGGTTCACCTGCATCAATCTTTCTTTGGCTAACTCCTTGCTCGTAAGCAATTAGCGAATCAAGAAGATTGTAATAGAGGAAATGTTTAGATCTTTTGACTCTATAATTACAATAATTTTAGCATCATAAGTAGTAGGAAAATAACAAAGAATTTTATTTACCATTTCAACATTCATTAGTTCCCTACTCAATGCATGTAAAGAGGTGACAATTTGTGTGAATCTTGTGTACATATCAGAAATGGATTCATTTAGTTTCATGCGAAACAGTTCATAATCATGCAATAATATATTAAGTCTAGATTGCATAACCTCATTAGTCCCCTCATAAGTTATACAAAGTCTATCACATATGTCCTTTCCACTTTTGCAAGTAGAAACCCGCATGTAATATTCTGATTTAAGAGCACAAAAGAAACTATTCAAGCATTTGACATTTAGTTATGCTAAGTCACATTTTTCTACTGTCCAGTCTACAAAAGGTGTTTCAACTCTAACTCCGTCAACTAGTCTAGTTGGTTTTGTATACCCTTCCTGAACTAAGATCCACATACGATAATCAAGTGACTGTAAAAATGTAGATATGCGTATTTTCCAAAAATCAAAAGGTATATTGTCGAACAATGGAGGTCTAGTTATAGAGAAACCCTAAGGTGTGTTTCGGTTTCCAAATGTATCCATCTACGTTAATCAAAAAGTAGTCTAGACTTATGATTTTGAAACAATGCTCTAATACCACTTGTTAAAACTTGTTCACTATGAATTAGGTTGTTAAATCTAAGCTTATGTCCCAGTGGCTAACCAAGAGAGGGGGTGAATTGATAATTAAAAATTTTACCCCTCTTTTAAAATTTAAAATCGAGAAAATTAACTTTAGTGAATTTTATAGAAAACGTTTTTAAACCATAAGTTAAAAACAGTAAAGCAAAAATAAAAACAGTGAAAAAAAAAGACACGAGATTTATAGTGGTTCGGTCAAACACAACCTACATCCACTCCCCGGAGACACCCTCCGAGTATTGCACTAATACCACTAGTGACTCTCCTTTTACATCCACAGCAAGGTGGATAAGCCATTACAAAAACTCTTTTCCACCACTACCCGGTGCAACAGAGAACCGTCATCCTTATACACTCTTCCCAGTGTTGGCAGAGAACCGTCCGTCTTTTAACACTCTCCCGGTGTAGGCAGAGAACACATCATCCTTTTACACTCTCCTAGTATGGGCAGAGAACCCTTCAGCTGTTCACACTCTCCAAGTGTGGGAAGAGAACCCTTCGGCTGTTCACACTCTCCAAGTGTCGGTAGAGAATCGAATCTCCTTGACAGATCTTCTCACAAAAAATCTAGAAGGAAGAAAGAAAAGAGTGAATTAATCAAAAATCAAATGTAAAGACTCTTACCTTTAAACACCAAGTGAAGCCTTCACGCTCTAGTAGCAAGAATCTTCCTTCGAATAGTCTCTCACACTCTCTCCTTGACTCTTCTTTCAATAGGCACGATGATCAGTAGGCAAAAAGATTAAGTGGCAGTCTAAATTGGATTATTTATTTGAAAGACAAGAAAAATGGTCCAAAAACTATAAATTTTCAAGTCAACACGTAGTTGATCATCCCGTACGATCGTGGATCGTCCTGGACGATTTTACTTAAATGTGTTGGAAACAAAACAATTGTATATTAGTACAAACGGAATTCGTACTGATCATCATCCCGTATAAACTAGGTTTGTCTGGTACGAACAGTTATACCATAGGTCGATTCCCAAAAACTGCACGAAGTCATCAAAATTTGAAGAGTCTGTTCACTTCATCCTGGGAAGAATATGAGTTCGTCCGAACAAAATTTTTACAGAGAACATTTCATCTTGGGATGAATTTGCGTTCGTCTGGATGAAAATTTTTCAGAGAGAATTTCGTCCTGGTACAAATATGAATTTTGTCTGAACAAAAATTTTCTAGAGAATATTTCATCCTGGGATGAATTTCAGTTCGTCTAGATGAAAATTTTCCAGAGAGCATTTTGTCCTAGCACGAATATGAATTTAGTCTGAACGAAAAATTTCCAGAGGACATTTTGTCCTAGGACGATTAAACATTCATCATGGACGATCAGGACTTAGAAAATTTTTCTTCAATTTATGTTCATTCCATTGCTCTTTAGAGGAGATAACTGACTTGATCATCCTGTACGAATTATGTTCATCCCGTATGATCAATACATAAAAAATAATATTTGGAATCATCAAAACTATACAAGTTGCAAGAATGTAAAATATGCAAATAGAAACTCTCTTAACAATAAGTATTATTACTTTCACTCAGGGTGGTAGTAAATTACATGACAAATTTAGATCAAAATGTTAAACTTTGATTAAAAGAGCTTAAAAATTTGGAAGAAAAGCATCTGCAAGCTCAATTGAACCTCACATTGTATAGAGCTACAATGATTTAGGTTTATAATAAACTGGTTTGTCAAATACCTTTCCATGTAGATGTCTTGGTGCTAATTTTGGAAAAGATCTATTTTTACTCATTAAATGATAGGTGGCAAATTTAAGCCAACATGGGAATGACCATTCATGGTGAAATGTCTACCAAGGAGGTTCTTACTAGTTGATAGATTGTAAAGGGGGCTGTCCTATATTGCCCATCAATGGATGATATTTTAAGAAGTATCATGCTAGTTGATGTTTCAAGAAGAACATTTTAATAAAATAAATTTTAAAGTTTAAACTATCAGCATCATAATGTTATAAATCAAATTAGGTCCAATAGATAGGATTGGGTCCTAAACCTGTTGCCGAATTTTGTGGACTTTAAAATTATCAACTTTTAATTGCTATTCTTATCATAAAAATTCTCTACATTCAACATTTCGATATGGTCAACTAAATATTGAATTCATCTCATCTCTAAGTACTCACGTTTTTGATATGGTCGAGTGAAGTTTGAGTTTTCCTCCATATTTACTATTTAAAATTGGTTGGCTAAGTGTTGGATTCATCCTATTCTTTCAAGTTTTTTATTTCAATATGGTCAAGTGAATGTCAAACGTTAAATCTTCGAGTTATGTAATTTTCAAATGGTTAAGTAGACACTAACCCTTTGAGATATTTTTGTCCATTATTTTGATATGATTCACCTTTTTTATATGGTCAAGTGAATATTGAGTTATATTCCACATTCATCATTTTTACATGGTTAAGTAAATGATGGATACATAAATAAAATCTTCCATATTTGACAATTCGATATGGCCAAACAAATTCTAGATCCCCAAACTTGAGTCTTGCTAGTTTGACATGGACAAGCATGGAACTAAATTGTCCAAGATCGTTTCCTTCGCCATTTTGATATGGTCAACTAAATGGAAAATATCTTTTCATGAATGCATACCTATCACCCCATTCTGATTTAAATTTAAATCTCCCTTAGCATTAGCTGCACAAGAAGTCCTTGTTATTCAACAAGATGTGAATGACACTTCACAAGTTTGTGGAAATGCTCAAATCAAATCTTTAAATGAAAATGTTCAAAAGGAACCGGTGAATAGTGTTATTGATCCGAATGGTAAAGAAGGCACAAATCCTTGGAACATAAAGAAGTATATTGAAGTCAATCTAAACAAGAAGAAATCATTTTTGTCTGAAGATGGAACAGCGGTAAAGCTTCATGAGCCAAATGTTCAAACTAATTTAGAAAGGCTACAATTTTTTGTGGTTATAAAGGTATTTGGGAATAAAATCCTAGTCCATTTGATTGCTATTGAACTAAGAAGGAAGTGGTTGACTTATGAAAAATTTCATATTTCTTCTCTTGGTATGGGGTGGTTGTTATGCTCTTTTTTTTCTATGGAAGCCATCGAAAGTGTAATCTCAGGAGGTCCTTAGTTTGTTAATGGCCATATAATTATAATGGACAAATTGAACTTCAATTTTTTTTGCAAAATTCTCTTTTTGGATTGTCATCCCCTGTTTGGATCAGGATGCCAACCCTACCTCTTAATTGTTGGGATGAAGTTAATGTAGCTAGAATGGCATTGCTAGTGGGAACTCCTCTATTGATAGATGGAAACATGTTCCAATGGAGTAGGCAAGAATTTGCTAGAGTTTGCATCCGAATTGAGTTGGACAAGCAAATCCCATTAGTCATTTGGGTGGAAGGAAAAGACAATCATTTTTTTCAAAAAATATAGTATGAGAAGATATCTTCATTTTGCTTCAAATGTGTAAAAGTTGGTCATCGGATTGATCATTGTGAATTGGAAGCGGGAAGAACAAGGTCTGAAGGCTCTGAGAAAGAAGCTATCAATGAAAAGGTTTCTTCCAATAAATTAGTTCCTAGTAACGGTTTATCTTATGGGTCTTGGATTCATGTTAATCATAAAAATAATAAGAGGAATACTAAGAAGGTCATTGTTCCAAAACCAACTCCCCTTTTGACCAAAAATTTGGTTAAAATTGATTTGATCAATGCTAAAAGAATAACAATAATAAGCCTGCTTTGAATTTGGGTGAGAGGAAGGAATATGGAGCTGAGTCTGGAGCTGAATATGGATCTGCTAGTGGGACTTCCATAGAAGGTATGAAATCTATTATTTTATTGCAACCGATTGATAGTATAAAACCTATTGTCAATGATAACAATATGTTCAAAATTTTGGATGGATTAATTGGAAAGTAAGAGGGTGCTGATAAATCTTTATTAGAGAATGCTATGGAAGATGACGTAGAGGAAGGAGAGATGGTTAAATCTTTTATTACTAATGAGAGTATTCAAAATACTATGTTCAATATTTTGGAGATGGACAATAATGGTGATTCTGCAGTTAATATTGATGTGATCTTGGATAATAATGAGAATGGGACTACTGCTTTCAATACAAAACTTCAAAAAGAACTCAAGTCCCTTGGTCCTTTGAATAACTCCTCTAGAAAAAAAAATTTGAAGTACTAATTAAAAGGAGGAATGGGGGTCCCTCCCCCTTGGTGGGGAAATGAGTTCCTTAGCTTTTTGGAACTATAAAGGGGCAAATAAAAGGGAAGACTCTCTCTACTTGAAAGAAGTAGTAAAAGATTGGGATGTGTTCTTTGTTGGAATTGTGGAAACAAAAATTTCCTCTATTGCTAATTGGGATTTTTGTAAATTTATGGGTAAGGATTGGGACTTCTTCCTTTACCCATCTGATGAATTATCTGGTGGAATAATGGTTTTGTGGAGGACTTATATGGCAACCTTTTCTTTATTGGAAGCATCTTCTCAGTGTGTTGTTGGAGAGCTGAAAATTATTAATAAAGGCACTTGGATTGTCTCTACCGTTTATTGGAGTAGAAATGTGTGTGGAAGGAGAGAATTATGGAATTGTTTAGGATGGCATTCTAGTTTGAGTCTTCCTATAGTTGTTTGGGGGGGGGGGGAACTTCATCTGCATCTTGTCACAAGAAGATAAAAGAGGAGGGAAAATTCATGTTTTCTCTTAGCCCACAAGAGATGATCTCCTTTATGAATGAATTTGATTTTCATGAGGTAGGTGTGATTGTCCCAAAGTATACATCGTGTAACAATAAAAATGGAAGTGGTCGTATTTAAGAAAGACTTGATAGATGTCTATTAAATTCTAAAACTTTGGAGTTGATTCAACACACGACTTGTAGACATTTTGCAAGGGTAGCTTCGGATCACTGTCCCATTGTTCTTAAATTTTTTGATAAATCATTACATAAAAGCAAAATGTTGAGATTTGAAGACGTGTTGATTTCTTACCATGCTTCAATGGCTATTGTGCATAATTCTTGGAATAGAATTACTAAATATGAGCCTACAGAAAATCTAAATAAGTAATTTCATAGAATGTTAAGGGATTTATTTTTTTGGAGTAGAGCAAAGCTTCAAACTTGATGGAGTTAAAGGATAATTTAAAAAATGAAATTGTTGAACTTCAATCGGAGAAAATGGATGGCCACGGTTTATCTAATGATAAACTTCTCCTTCTCAGATTAAAATTTGGTGAATTGAATACTACACTAGCTTAGTTAAACACTTGGTGGAGGCAAAGAGTGAAGGTAAAATGGTTGGAGGAAGGAGATATTATATCCAACTATTTTCATGCATTTGCTAATGGTAGAAGAAACGACAATTTCATCAAACAAGTGAAGAATGCGGACGGTGTCACGATGGTGGATCAAGAAAGAATAGATAATACTCTGTTTGAGTTCTTTTGCAATAAATGGAGGAGTAGAACCTGTGATCTTAAGAATTGGCCCAAACTGTTGCATACTTTATGTCAAGAAGATTGTAACATTTTAAAAATTGATTTCACCTTTGAGGAAGTTGAAAATGTGATTGAAGGCCTTGGGAGGAACATCTCTCTAGGTTTAGATGCTATTCCTTATTCATTTCTCAAAGATTATTGCAAGATCATTGGTAAGGACGTGTGGTTGGCTATATCTCAATTATTTTCAACTTGTTTTATGTGGTCTAAGTGGAAAGAAATGCTAGTAATTCTTATTCCAAAAATGATAATTTGGTAGCTCCCTCTCACTTCCATCCTATCAGTTTGTGCTTATCCATTTATAAAGTTGTTGCAATGGTGTTATTAAATAGGATGCTTAAAGTTTTTTAAAAACTTATTTCTGATAATCAAGCTACTTTTATCAAAGGTAGAAGCTTGTCTGACCACATTCTTCTAATGCAAGAAATTTTCTATAAATTTTGATTTTGTAAATGTAAAAAAGGGTTGGTAGCAATAAAGATTGACATGAAACAAGCTTATGATAGTATGGCTTGGCAAACTTTGAAACAAGTGTTGAAATATTTTTGTTTTTTGGTTCATTTCTCTAATCTTCTACTGGAATGTGTTGTCAATCCAAAGTTCTCTATTCTTATTAATGGTAAAAATTCAAATTGGATTGAAGCTAAAACTGAATTTAGGCAAGGATGTCTGTTGTCCCCATACTTGTTTATCTTGTGCTCTTAACTCTTGACCAATGGATTTAATCTGTGTGAAAATTTGGGTATCAAAGTTGCTACGGCAGCTCCTAAAATCATGCATTTACTTTATTCTGATGACATCATTATTTTTTCTGAAGCTAAGATCTGGTATTTCAAGAAGATTAAAAAGATTATTTTTAATTATTACAAGTGGACTGGACAATGTGATAATTTTCAAAAATCTGTTATGATCTATGATAAATCTGTTACTCGATTGAAGAAAAAGGATATTTCAAAATTGTTGAATTTCAGGGAAGTTAAAGAGCTGAAATTCTTGGATGTTAAAGTTGGTTTAAGGTGACTTGTTTCATCAGATTTTCTTCATATTCTGGAGACAGCTGCCGGCAAACTAAATGGATGGGGCAACAAATTTTTTTCATTAGCTGAAAAGCTCATTTTGATCAAATTTATAATTTTATATATTCCTATTTTTTATGCTACACATTCTTTGGTTCCAATGAGTATCTTGAAGGATATTGATAGGATGTGCAGAAACTTCTTATCAAAAAAATAGGGAGGAAACCGTAGCATTCATTATATGGAGTGGAAGAAGCTTTGCAAACCTTTGGAACAAGGAGGACGAGGTATGCATTCTGCTGTAACTGCTAATGCACCTCTTAGAGCTAAATTTGAATGAAGATTTATCAATGATCCTTCTTCGATTCATAACAAATCGTTGAGGGCTAAGTATGGTGATCACATTTGTCATGATGATAATAGGAAAAATTGCTCATCTTCTTGGAAGATTATCCTTCATGATTTTAAATTCCCTTGGCCTTTGCTAAGGTGGAGGGTGTCATCAGGTATTTCTGTTAATATTCTTAAAGATGTGTGGATATTGGATAGAAGTATTGAAAAATGGCCAACATTTGTAGTTGTTTTGGATGGTGAATTTCCATCTCTTGATAACTTCATCTATGTGGAATCTAGAATAAAAATGAATTGGTCAAGTAATTTGGGAGCTGCTTAGTTGTTAGTATTATGCAAATAAAATTATACCATGAGACAAGTGGTGATTGTTTGGAATTCATTAATAAATTCTCAAGTAAGTCCATTGCTCGGATGGTAGCTTCTGTGAATGTGGAGCTAACTGATCAAACTAATTATTGGAAATGGATGAAAAAAATAAATCTATCACCTCGAGTAGATTGTTTTTGGTGGAGAGTTTTGAATAATGTATTGCCTTTGCTTGAATTTTTAATGCATAGAAAATTGTTGGAATTCAGCCTTTGCCCGAGAGGATGTAATCCTGTAGAAAATGAGGAACATATCACGGTTAATTGTGAAAAGTTGATTCTTGTCATTGAATTGCTTAATAAGTAGGGTTTTCCTGTGCCAATTTTCACATATTTCACGGATCATATTTATAATTTGGAGCTTCTTTCTTCTACTAATCCTTTCATTGCTAATCTATACTATTCGGTGGTATTCTTCTCATGGAAAAGAAGAAATTGTGTTCAGCATGGAGCCACAGAATTTGGATTTAGATATATTGCTTCTAATGCTCTCAACATGTTAATTTCAACTAAAATAAATTTCTATTTGGATCATTGGGGTATTAACCAGCACTTGTTGTTTCATTCTTGGAACCCTCCTTCAACCGAATGGATCAAATTTAATTTTGATGCGGCTTTGTTGAAGTCTAATAAAGTTGGTCTTGCTTTCATTTTAAGGGATTCTAAGGGAAGGTTTCTACTTGCTTACGGAGTTAAAACTGTACATTGAGATAGTGGTTTGTTAGAACTTCTAGCTCTTAAATCTTTGAAGAAGATCCTTCAAGAATGATAAATAGAAGCTAATGGGATTATTATTGAGGGTGATAATTACAATGTTATCAAATATCTTCAAGGATCGGTTGATAAAAGATTTTGTTCAAATGCCATTGACATGGTGGAAGACTTCTCCTTTTTGAAGGATTTTGGAAAAAAAAAATTTCATTTCTCTCATAGAAATTGTAATAAGTTGGCCAATTTTTGTGCTAACTTGGCATTATTAGGTGATTTTTTTTGGATGATCTTAGTTGTAATAAAATTCCTCCTTGTTTTTTCTCTTTGTTAAAGGAGGATTGTGATAGACTTTCTATCATATAGTAGTTTGTAATAGTTTCTTTATTTTTAATGCAATTGGCAATTTCTCAAAAAAAAAAAAACTTTGGGAATGAGAATAACAAGCGTATATTTCTAATTGGTAGGCATGATACTTGATTGAAAAAAGGTATTGACTGCATTCTATACATCAACATTGATAATTTTTCAATAGAATTTAAAAAATGTAGGAGAAATGCAGTCTAAGCTAGGAGACTTATTCTGTCTCATTTGAAAAACAACATTTTTGAGTTGTTCCTTGGTAAATTCAGCTTCATGTAGTTGATGATGAATTGAATTTACTTTGTTATCTTCATGAAAAATTGCCAGTCATTGAGAGAGAAATGCCAAGATCTCCATTTGTTGCTAAAAATTTGGGAAAAGATATCAAAAATACAATGTCTTTGGAAATAACACCATTAGGAAATTTGGCTTGAATTATCTTATTAGAATTTATCCTAGCTAAAGCATAAGTGTGAAAGAAATTAGAGTTAGAATTTCCATGCTCTAACCAATTAGCTTTAGCTCTTTGCTTCCACTACGTTACCAACCTAGCTTGAGTAGAATTAAGTTCTTTGACATTTATTCTCAATTCAAGAAGTTCATCATTTGGTAGATGTGAAAGAGATTCTTTTGTTTGCAACATAGTAATTCTATCATTCATAGACAAATTAAGAAGAGATAGCTCTTTTAATTTAATCTTACTGCAAAAAAAAAAGAGAGAGATTTCAGAGTTCTAGCCATCTTTCTTTGAAGAATGTCAGCTGAGGAACCAAAATCATTCTTATTCCAAGAATTAGAAACAATGTGCCAAGTAGCAAGATACGAAGTCCATAATTTTTCATATCTAAAAAATTTATGATATTTATGAGATTTACTAAGAAAATTAAGGATCAAGGGACAATGATCAGAGAAAGTACGTGCTAAATGCTTAGTGATAGCAAAGGGAATTAAATGAAGAGCAGAAGAGTTTAACACAATCCCGTCAAGCATTTCCCAAATTTTGCTTTCACAATCTTTGTTATTACACCAAGTTTAATGAGGACCAATGAATGAAAAGTCATGAAGATCATTAAGAAGCATAAAATCATTCATTTATTGAGGACCTAGAGTCATAGTAAATTTTTCCCAACTTTTTTTAATTTTTTTAATAAAATGCAATTAAAGTCACCTCCAATAATACAAGGTTCTCTAATTGATAAGAACCCTTGAATAGAATGTCATAACAACCTCCTCACATAAACATCCTTTTAACCATAAAGAATGCCAATCTTCTAAATTAAAGAATTAGGAAAAATAAGGTTTCCTAAAATGCATTGTGACAAGGAAAGAAGGATTGAAAAATTGGCAACTTGTAGCTTCCAAAGAGCTAAAATTCCTCCAAATTTTCCTATGGCAGGTGAATGGAAAAAATGCCAATCCTTACCAACTATTTTATTAATATCATTCCTTTCCAATGATTCAACTTTGGTTTCTAATAAACCAATAAAAAAGACATCATTCTTAATGATTAAGTTTTTCGAATGAAACCCCACTTATTTATTGTGGGCTCCTCTATAATTTCAAAAAAGAATTAATTTCATTATTCAACTAAAGAGGAAGCCTCCGAAATAGTTAATCTTCTTCTAGGAACATCATAAAAAGGTAGTAAATGCTTCAGCTCTTTACTAAACCTGGTTTTTTTACTAGATGATTTAGACATTTCAAGAGGAGCTACATTTTTTTTGAAATTAGAATTACAAACCTGCTCATCATTCTTCATCAAATCTTTAAGATTAATTGTAGCATCCAGAGAAATCATTTGAATATTGTCTTTAAGAATTTTTGCAGAAGGACTTTTCAAGTCTTTGGATTAAACATCATTTAATGAGTTGGCTTCCTTGTTTAGAATGACTGAAATGTTTGCGGCAAAATTAACATTATTGCTGATAAGAGTCAGATAAATATTAACTTTTGAAGAAGTGTCACAAATAAAATCTTTGTCATTGTCTTTTCTAGCAATATTTTCATAAAGAGGGGAAAATTCGGACCGAGCAACAAAATATTGCTTTTAAGTTCTCTCTTAGCAGGAGCATAATTAGAAACCTTTGGGTTTCAAATTTTTTCCTATACAAGAATCTAGCTGCCATATAAATTTTCTTCATGAGGGGATTCAGAAACAACGTTCTTATGTTGATCTTTAACAAAAATTTCATTGTTCTCCTTGGTAGTATTAAGAGGTAAAACTTTATTAACATCAAAATTTTGACATTAAGGAGCAGTATTTCCAATTTGCTTTCAAGCTGATTTCTTGTGGCCTTTTTTAATACTAAATTCTTTCAGAAAGCGTGGCCTATTATTTATATGGTGGACTATTATTTATATGGACATTTTTTTTTGCTATCACTAATTTTTTTCATGGTAATCCTATTCCGAAGAATTTTTCCTCTACTGCTATTGTGCTTATTCCCAAGAAAAATGCTGTGAATAGTTGGAATGATTTTAGACCTAATGGTTTGTGTACAGTTTTTTATAAAATACTTTCTAAAATTTTGATGAATAGGTTAACTGGTTTGTTGCCTAAGCTTACTTCGCCTTTTCAAATAGGTTTTGTTAAAGGTCGGGCCATTACCGACAGTATTCTTTTGGGACAAGAATTTTGTTAAGACTTGGATGTCAAGGTGAGAGGTGGTAATATGATTATAAGATCGGATATTGCTAAAGCTTATGACAATGTTAATTGGACATTTATTTACAATATCAAGAGTTTATTTGGTTTTGATTATAATTTTATCTCCCTCATTAAGACTTGTATTAAAAGCCCTTTTTATTCCTTTATTGTGAATGTTAAGAGCCATGATTTTTTTAAGGCTTCTCATGGGCTTAGACAAGGGGAACCCATTTCCCCTACGCTCTTTATCATTATTGCTGATATCTTTCTAGGGGCCTTGTGGATCTTTTTAATAAATGCCCTAGTCTCTATTTCAGAACTTTAGGTGGCCTTAAAATCTCTCATTTATGTTTTGCCGATGACTTGATTGTGTTTTGGAATGCATCGATGAATAGGATTAATAAAATTGTGAGTCTCTTTGACTAGTTTGAGTCGGTTAATGGTTTGGCTTTTAATAAGCACAAGTGTTATTTTATCTCGGCTAAAAGTGTTCCTTCAAATCGTATTATGGATATTAAGAATCTTAATGGATTTACTCAAAGTTTTTTGCCTTTAAAATACCTGGGTATTCCTCTTTATAAGGGCAGAAAGAAGTCTTTTCTCTTTGATGACTTAATTGTTGTGGTGCATAACAAATTGTCTTCTTGGGATTCTAATTTCTTAGTTTTTGTGGTCATCTTACTCTTATTAAAAGTGTTCTTTGCTCTATTCCGATCTATAATTTCCAAACCCTTCTCCCTACTAAGACTGTGTGCTCTAGAATTGACAGAATTATTAATAAATTTTTTTAGAAAGGTTTTGAGAATAACTCTAAGATTCATTGGTCGTCTTGGGGTAAATGTTGTGGAACTTTGCAAGAAGGGGCATTAGGGTGCAAAGCTATGTTTGATTTGGCTTCCGCTTTTTCTTTCATGCTTTGGTACAACTTTAGGGCCAATGTGAGTCTTTGGGCCAATTTTATGATGGCCAAGTATTATGGTGGGAAACATCCCACCATGTGTAGTTCTAGTATTGGCCACTCTAAAGTTTGGCAACGGCTCTACTCTGTTAAATGGAAGGTTGAGCATGCTCTTGTGTAGGGTTTGGGTAATGGCGATATTTTCTTCTACAAAGATCGTTGGTTGGATGGCCAGTCAATTGACTCTTTATTGAATTCCTTTTCCATTACTAATGTGAAGGTGAATTATTTCTTTTCTAATAATCGTTGGGACTTGGATAAACTTTCTGTTGTTCTCCCTGATTTTATTATTCAGCTCATTTTAAAGATTCCTCTAAATATTAGCTCCATGGATGTGCTACTTTCTACTTTCACTAAAGATGGGTTATTTAGTGTTAAAGATGCTTGTCATTCCTTTAGAGCTAAAAATGAGCCTTCTAAGCTTTTTAAAATGATTTAGCATAAAAGCTTCCCCTCTACGGTTTCTATTTTTATTTGATAATTTTACATAAACTTATTCCTACAGATGGGAATTTGAGGAGAGGAGATTTTATCTTTCCCTCTAAGTGCCAATGTTGTTAACATGTTGACAATATGCATCATGTCTTCATCTCTAGTCCTGTTGCTGTTAAAGTTTGGACTTACTTTGAGGATATTTTTCATCTCAATTTTTTTATTGCTAGAATTTTTATTTACAATTTGCTTGATTGTTGGTTTATCAAGTCTAAAGGCCATGTTAGAAATGTTATCCTTCCATTATCCTTTGGTTTCTTTGGTTGGAGAGAAATGATTCTTGTTTCAATGGGGTTACTATGAATTATGAAAGAGTTATCCAAAAAATTAAGGATAAGATGGTTGCCCTTTTCTCTGCTAATTTACTCTCTGTTAAGAATTTTAAGAATTTCTTATTTACTTCTTCTACCTTTGGCATTAACTTGGAAGGGAATTATTGTCATAAGGTGTCTAGGAGCATTGTTTGGATGAAGCCTAACACTAACTCTCTTAAGTTAAATGTGGCTTATGCTGGTTCGGGCATTATTCATGGCTGTGGTGGCGTCATTAGAGATCATAATGGCACCTACTTGTTGGGTTTTGCTGGGCTGGTTGCTAATAGTGATGTTAATTTTTCTATTTCATATGCCAAGCTTAATGACTTAAATCTCTATGCTAACCTTCATATTAGTAATGTGGTGCTGGAGGTGGATCTTATTTTGACTACAATTTTATTTATTATGAGGATAAGATTTTCTCTTCTGCTTTGTTTTACATTTGGAGGGCCATTAGAGACACCTTGAACACCCTAAACTGCTCCTTTTTTGTCATTTTGGATGATGGGAATGCGTTTGCTCAGTCTATTTCAACTTTAGGTAGTAATTTAAATGGTATGACTGAGCTTGCTATTTCTCAGTTGCCTTTTTATGTTAAAGGCCTCCTTAAAATGGACCAAATTGGTTTATCTTATGTTAAGAATTAGGAGCTTCGTGTTCTGGATTTGGTGTTATTTGGTGGCCCTTTTCAATTTCGTTCCTTTCTTGCAGTTTATTCTGTTGCTTTCTGTTTGCTATCCATTTTGGCTAGAAAGAGGTTGTGGGGTTCCTTGCTATGGAGTCTTCCATTTACCTCTCGACTCTTAATTGGTTTTATATGCTTATTGTGTTTTCTATTGATGTGGTTTTCTCCTCCTCCTTGTTGGGTTGGTCATTGTTCTCTGTGTTGTTTTGCTGGTTAATTTTTTGGATTTACTGTATTTGGTGGCCTTTTATTGGTTTGTTCCCCACCTGCTGTTCGTTTTGCTACTTTCTATTGACTATCCTGGTGGCTTGGTTTTGTCTGCCAAGCTGTGGCAAGGGTGCTCGTATTTCATGTGGTTATCTGTCTGGGCGTTTGTTGGGGTGCAGATGTTTCTGTCCACTCCTTTTTCGTGAATGGCTCGACTTGGTTAATCTTGTGTATCCTGGATCTCCTATTTTCTGTCAAGGCTGTGGTTCCCTTATTGCTTTTGTCCCCATGGTTTGATTTACATGTTGGGTGCATTGGGGATTTATATTGATGGTTCTCTTTTTTCTGGGAGGGTTCTGCTAACTTTATTATCCTGAATGCTGATAGCTTCTCCTGTTGTTGTCACTTGTCTTTTGAGTATCTCCTCTATCTTAATGTTACTAAGAAGAATGATCAAGTGGTTTGCTTAGTTACTTATAGTAGTTTTGTCTATCACTCTAATGGTTGTGATATTAATCGTTTGAACTATCCTTACATTCCGTTTAGGCCATATTACTGCTATATTTTTCTTACCTATCAGCATTTTTTATAGGTAATTTTTTGGGTGGAGAGCTACAAGGTTGGTACGTGGATTGGTTGCATGGAGCATTTTGTTCTTTTTTGGTTAGCTCCTACTTTTTGGGTGCTTTTTTTAAGCACTGCAGAATGTACTTAGGGTTTCTTGTACTTTTCTTTAGTGTGGATCTCGAGCCCTCAGTTTTTTTTTTCTTTTATTTTTGTAGCTCTTTGAGCAGTAGTGGGCTTGAGTTCCCCTTAAGGACTGTATACAATTTTTTTCCTTAATCAACACGTAGACCCCTTTGGGTTTCCCCTAAATATATATATTTATATATATTATGGTTAATTGAAAGTTAAATAAAGATAACAAATTAAGTTTAAAGTAAAAAAAAAGTAATAAAATTAATAAATACATCTAATAAAAAAATAATGTTCAAATTGAGTGAAAATTGAATGTTAGGAAAGTTGGTATTTGCATGTTTTACATTCTTGCAACTTGTATAGTTTTGATGATTTCAAATATTATTGTTTTATGTGTTGTTATCTTCTAACTTTTTTGGAAGATTTGTTTTTACTCTTGTGTGTACTAATATTCCAGAAAAATCAAACTCCAGACTACGAAGACTTCAAATCAAACTCAGCATGAAATCTTTGTAAACTTGAAGCTTGTACTTTTATTTTAATTAAATTTAAGAGGGAGTGATTGTAATTGAGTGAATAAATTTACACACAATAACGGAGATCTTTAAAAAGTTTTGTGCTGATCGTACGGGACGAACATTATTCGTACGGGATGATCAGATCAGTTATCTCCATGTAAGAGCAATGGAATGGACAGGAACTGAACTGGAAAATTTTTTCTAAGTCCTGATCGTCCAGGACGAAACACTTTTGTCCTAGGACGAGTTGCTCTTTGTAAAAATTTCATCCAGACGAAGTCCAGTTCGTCCCAGGACAATGGGAACCGACTATGGCAGTTTATGTCAATGTTCTACAGTTTTTGAAATTGACCTTTGATATAACTGTTCGTACTAGATGAAATGTTTTGTCCCTGGACGAACCTATTACGTCCCAGAACGAAATTAGTTCATACTGATGCAAAAATGGTTCGTACGGGACATTTTTTTACATAGTTCATCCGTACTAACTCAGGTTCATACGAGACGATCCACTAAGTAGAAAAACTTGAAATTAGCAGTTTTTTGGACGATTTTTCATGTCCTTCCTATATAAGAAGTCCTAGAAACTATTACAAGTACCTTTGGAGTTGTTTTCTCTTAAGAGGGATCATTGAGTGTGAGAGTTTGGGAGAGATTGTAAGAGTGAAGAGTGAGAGATCAAGTGAGGGGTTTGCGAGGGATTCACAAGGTTACTTGAAGAAGAAGATCTCTTTGTTTCTGCCCATCTCCTCTGAAGGCTCTCAAGTGAAATTCAACAACATCGGTCTGGTTCTCTACCGACACTTGGAGAGTGTAAAAGGACGACAAAGTGTATATTTGACAGTCATTGTGTCTTCGTTCTTTTGGAGAAAACTAGAAGAGAGAACTTGAAAGGGAAAGAGGAAAGGGTGGAGTTTGAGAGGGAGAAGATCCTTTGAGGGGACTTCAAGGGAGTGTGGAGGGAATATTCACACGGTTGCTCCGGCGAATTTGCACCTCAGTACCATCGGATTCAAAGGTCGTCTTGAGGGAAGTTTTGGCGAGAAGAAGATCTATTTGGTGTCAAAAAATCCGGCTACTATGCCGCACTGGGGAAGGTGAAAGTGATTTTGTACAGGCTTCTCCGCCTTGCGTTGGGGGCAAAAGGAGAGTCACTTTGTGGTATTAGTGCAATACTCGGAGGGTGCATCCAGGGAGTGGACGTAGGTCAAGGTTTGACCGAACCACTATAAATCTGGTGTGTTCTTTCTTATTTTTTCTTCCGCATTTAATTTAATTGCAAGTTATTTACTCTGGTTGAAAAGTTTATTTTTAAACTTTAAATTTAACTTGCATTAATAATTAAAAAGGTTTTCTAAAAATTCAAGAGTAGAAGTATAATTTTTAAATTACCAATTCACCCCCCCCCCCCCTCCTGGTTAGCCGCTAGGACATAAGCTTAGGTTTAACAACCTATTCACGAGCCCCAACAAGTGGTATCAGAGCTTTGTTTCAAAATTATAAGTTTAGACTACTTTTTGAAAAATGAGTATGGCTAATTTTAGAAATCGTAAAACAGTAGAAGGATATTCGAATGTTAGACCACCTTTATTTGAAAATATTTCTTTTGATTTTTGAAAAATTCGAATGTCTACTTTCTTGCAATCAATAGATTATCGAATGTGACATATAATTCAAAGTGGTTATTCTATACCGTCACGTATTATAGATGGAATCAAAATTGAGACCCCTTTTTTTTAATGGAGTAGAGTAGAAAAAAATTATGCTGAATTAAATGCTAAATGTATGAATTGTTTGTTCTGTGCTTTAAATTCAGAAGATTATATGAGAATCTCTACATGTACTACCGGCAAGGAAATTTGGGACAGTTTATGCATTACATATGAAGGTACTAGTGAAGTCAAGCAATCTAAATTGAATTTTTTTATGCATGACTATGAACTCTTTAGCATGAAATCTTACGATACGATCTTAAACATGTATACTAGGTTTATTCAAATTATAATATCATTGCATGCTTTAGGTAGAGAATTTTCAAACTTTGAAATAGTCAATAAAATTCTACGTTGTTTACTTGACAAGTTTGATGCCAAAATTGTTGTTATTTGGGAATCAAAAAATTTGAATGAATATTCTATTGATAATTTGATTAGCTCACTCATTGCCTACAAGTAATGTTTGGGTCAAAGACTTTTGGATGCAGGTGAAACAATAATGCTAAAAGCGGAAGGCATGGAGAAAAGTGACTTAGTTGGTGAGGAAAGCGAAGACTTAACAAGAAAATTGAAAAGTTCACTAAAGCACAAGCATAAGCATCAATAAAAGTGGAATAAAGGTAAAAATGGTAAGAATATTAAAATTTCTTCAAATATTATTTGCTTTGGATGTAGAAAATTTGGATATCTAAAAAGTCAGTGTCCTAATTTGAGAACTCTTCCTGCTAAAGAAAAAGGTAAACCTAAGCAAATTGTAAAAAGGGATAATAATGAAAAGCAAAAAATCTCCTAGGCAGATCTAGCTTCTGAATCATCAGATCAGGAGCAAAATGATATTTAAACCCTTTGTTTATGTGTTTATGTGTTTTTGTGTGCATTTTTTTTGTTGTTGTATTTTTATTTTTGTTTGTTTTATGTGTTTTTCTATCTTTATTTTTTAGTGTTTTTGTATGATTTTGAAATGTTTTCAAATCTGATTCCATGTTTTAGATCGATCGTGCAAATTTTTCTAAGTATTCTATTCGTACTTGACGAAAATATTTTTGTACAGTACGAATTTTGTAGCAAATTGATAGTTGGTTTTGATTAATTGCGTATTATTTAAATTTTCCAATACATATCGTACTGTACGATCTCCTGATCGTCCTGGACGATTTGTATTACTTCTTTTGTATGCATATAAATGGCTATACGGGTAAAATGTTGAGAACGAATCTTTTTGAGAGACATTTGGAATGTGATATGAAGATTTTTATAGTTTATATACTTGTGTTTTGTACTTGTATTACTTTAGATTTTTTTAATATTTAAGTGAATTTGTTCTATGTTTGAAATGTTCGTTAGCCTATATGAAAATCCTTAAAAATTTTGATCATACAAGTGATATGCTTTGAACTGCAACATAAAATTGAATTCATTAGAAAATCTATTTTTTTCTAAATTTAAGTTATGTTTATAACTTGATATTGTTAAGATTATCAATTTCATGTCTATTATTTAGACTACATTAATTTTTTTTATATTATTATTGCAATTATGATGTTTTTCTTATTTTGTATTTCACTTATCAAATAATATTTATGCACTTAGAAAAATTTGAAACTTAAAATTATTGATTTTGGAAAGAATTCGATTACTCTTGAAAAATGTGCAAGTGTACAAAAATCAAAAAGAATGTGCAAAGGTTTGCAATGTGAAAAAGAGACACAAAATAAGCCCAAACGAAAAGATGCACAAAAATGTGTCATAAATTTGAAAAAGATGCGCAAAGCGCCACATGTGGTAGTTATTTCTTTCCAGACTCTTTTAATCTCTTAATTCAAATTGATCTTATGTACATTTATATTCTGTATTAAAATTTGAAATATAGAATTTTTATATCATCATTTTTAAAATGATTTCCTCTATCTTAAATATCTAAATAGACTCATGTTTTGATAAATTCTTTTTAGTTTCTATGTTATATCTCTTCTTAAATTCTATGAATTTTATGGTTTGCCTAATATTTTAATTTTATTTGCATACATTATGTCAATCACTTTAAAGGTTAAATTTTCAAATAATTTTCATATGTCTGCTTATATTTTTAGTCTTTTTCTTCTTCACTTTTTGATGTTGTCAAAAAGGGGGAGAAATTGTTTATTGTGTTGTGTCTAGTATTTTTGTTTATTTTTGTGTGTTTATTTTATTTTGTTTTGTGTTGTATAAAATTTTTAAAAAATAAAAAATTTTAACGATTCCAAAGCCTCCTTATTTTCATGAGTTCATCAATTCAGGGGGAGTTTAGGAGATTCTTAGAATTTGAAATTATACAAACAATAATTGTTTTGCCATCATCAAAAAGGGGGAGATTGGTAGGAAAGTTAGTATTTGCATATTTTACATTCTTGCAACTTGTATAGTTTTGATGATTCCAAATATTATTGTTTTATGTGTTATTATCTCCTAACATTTTTTGGAAAATTTGATTTTGCTCTTGTGTGTACTAATATTTCAGAAAAATTGAACTCTAGACTGCGAAGACTTCAAATCAAATTCAGCATGAAATACTTTGTAAATTTGAAGCTTGTACTTTTTATTTTAATTAAATTTGAGAGGGAGTGATTGTAATTGAGTGAATAAATTCACAGACACTAAAGGAGATCTTGAAAAAGTTTTGTCCTGATCGTACGGGACGAACATTGTTCGTACAGAATGAACATTATTCGTACGGGATGAACATTGTTCGTACGGGACGATCAGATCAGTTATCTCCTTGTAAGAGTAATGGAACGGATAGGAACTGAACTAGAAAATTTTTTCTAAGTCCTGATCGTCCAGGACGAAACATTTTCGTACTAGGACGAGTTGCTCTCTGTAAAAATTTCGTCCAGATGATGTCCAGTTCTTCCCAGGACGATGGGAACCGACTATGGTAGTATCTGGCAACATTCTGCAGTTTTCGGAACCGACCTTTGATATAATTGTTCGTACCGGATGAAATTTTTCGTCCCAGGACGAACCTATTTCATCCCAGGACGAAATCAGATCGTACTGATGCACAAATGATTCGTACGGGACAGTTTTTTACACAGTTCGTCCATACTAACTCAGGTTCGTACGGGACGATCCACTACGCAGAAAAACTTGAAATTAGCAGTTTTTTGGATGATTTTTCATGTCCTTTCTATATAAGAAGTCCTAGAAACTATTACAAGTACCTTTGGAGTTATTTTCTCTTGAGAGGGATCATTGAGTGTGAGAGTTTGGGAGAGATTGTAAGTGTGAAGAGTGAGAGATCAAGTGAGGGGTTTGTGAGGGATTCACAAGATTACTTGAAGAAGAAGATCTCTTTGTTTATGCCCATCTCCTCTAAAGGCTCTCAAGTGAAGTTCAACAACATCGGTCCGGTTCTCTGCCAAAACTTGGAGAGAGTAAAAGGAAGACAAAGTGTATCTTTGACAGTCATTGTGTCTTCGTTCTTTTGGAGAAAACTAGAAGAGAGAACTTGAAAGGGAGAGAGGAAAGGGTGGAGTTTGAGAGGGAGAAGATCCTTGGAGGGGATTTCAAGAGAGTGTGGAGGGGATATTCACACGGTTGCTCCGACGAACTTGCACCTCAGTACCATCGAATTCAAGGGTCGTCTTGAGGGAAGTTTTGGCAAGAAGAAGATCTCTTTGGTGTCAAAAAATCCGGCTACTCTGCCGCACCGAGAAGGTGAAAGTGATTTTGTATAGGCTTCTCCGCCTTGCGTTGGGGGCAAAAGGAGAGTCACTTTGTGGTATTAGTGCAATACTCGGAGGGTGCCTCCGGGGAGTGGACGTAGGTCAAGGTTTGATCGAACCACTATAAATCTGGTGTGTTCTTTCTTATTTTTTCTTCCGCATTTAATTTAATTACAAGTTGTTTACTCTGGTTGAAAAGTTTATTTTTAAACTTTAAATTTAATTTGCATTAATAATTAAAAAGGTTTTCTAAAAATCCAAGAGTAGAAGTATAATTTTTAAATTACCAATTCACCCCCCCCCCCCCTCTTGGTTAACCGCTAGGGCATAAGCTTAGGTTTAACAACCTATTCACAAACCCCAACATTGAACTTAAATACAAAATACTTTTCCTCTCCTTTTCACATCTATTTAATTGAAGTAAATTTAGATCCAATGGCTGAAAAGAAAAAAAAACAAAGGATAAAATTTAATATCATCCCTTTCATCAAGGTTGCCAAAGGCTACATAATCAATTCATTTGATATCTTATGAGAGTTTTTACACATGTTAGGATCGATTGGTGGGTAAAGAAGGCTGATTCAACATACAAAAAGACCTCTCTCATTGTCAGGTGCATGGCACACCTCCAATGCCTCCAACACTCTCATGTGACAAGAAAGAAAAACTTAAGCAGCAAAAGCCCTCTTCTGTGGAGGGCTGGATTCCCTCACTATCATATCTCCCTCATGCGTCGATTCTCCCATAGGCATAACCCTCCATCTCTCACTCCCATCCTAAAGATAGCCACACAACACCCCTCTCCCTAGCTCTCTTGTAGGGCTTGCATCCCTCTCTTCCTCTTGGATTCATGCACAGTTACTCCAGCTTCTTTGGACCCTGCTAGTTCTGCCTCCCATCCAGCCACCCGACTGAACCTATAGACCGAATTAACCCCAAGCACTAGCTCAAAACCAAACAAGCCACTAATCTCTTTGAAAGGGTGGGAAGTTTATCATTACTCCTTTTGAAAGGGTGGTGTAATCATTAGTTTCTTATATTATAATCATTCAATGAATGGGCATGTATATTC
Organism: Dendrobium nobile; assembly: GCA_022539455.1. Taxonomy (NCBI): domain Eukaryota; kingdom Viridiplantae; phylum Streptophyta; class Magnoliopsida; order Asparagales; family Orchidaceae; genus Dendrobium; species Dendrobium nobile. Next base: position 41,528,953 of record CM039723.1, read on the forward strand.
TTCTCCTTGCTACATTGAAATTTGCTGCTTACTAATCTCTTTGTTGAAATATGATATTCTTCAATTTGGATGCTCTGGAGATGAACCACTTGATTCTGTTTCATTATGTTGAATAAAAGAAGTTATGAGATAGTGGCGTTATAATGTATTCATGGCTAGTGGAAGGAGCATAAGGCATTTCTATAGTTGCTATATAATACGATTCATGGCTGATTTAGAGAGTTTTCTTTATATAAATTCATGATTGTGTTGCTTTAGGAGTTGCTTGGAGAATATTCAAGCGCATTCACCAATTAATTCATAAATGGAGTTTAATTAAGCAACTTATATGGGAGGTTGCTAATTGTTGTAAATTGGGGTTGCATTGGAGATGACATGGAGAATTTACTTCATAGTTGGAAAGAAAGGCAAATCTCATTAACAAATACTTTAATTAGCAACTAGATAGACATATACTTAAATATCTGGAGGCCTTGCATGTATTATCTTGGCAAATTCAAAATGTTCTATTCCAATCGGTATTTGATTGTCTTCCTGTTAATTTGTTTGGTAGATCTCCTATGTGTAAGCACCGTAAATTCCTGCAGCTTGTCTATTTCCGATGAGAATGAAGATCCATCCTTCATTATCTAACAAATTATGGAAATGGCTCATGTTGTATTTTTCAAAGCTTTGAAAACCGGACTGGACCGGCCGGTTCAACCGGTTGAACCGTGAACCGGTCAGCCGGCCGGTTCCGGTCCAAGATAAAACCTGTTTTGCAGAGAACCGGCGTCGAACCGCTCGAACCGGCGGTCCGACCTCCGAACCGGAAAACCGGTTCCGATTTTTTATCACCGGTCGGTTCTGCTACTACGCCGATTAACCAAATCGAATGGCCGAGATTTCAGGAGACGGGAAGTATACGCGGTAAATAGGAAAAAAAACCCTCATTTCACGACGAGAAGCTGCTCGGTCGCGAAGCAAGAAGCCTGACGAAAAAAAAAACCCCTCATTCGCGACCAATCTTCTTCCACGATGGCGTTCGGAGCGCCGAAACCAACACCGTCTCTGAGACTCCGACTCACTGTTCTTGGTTCTGCTTGGTCGCGAAGCAAGAAGCCAACATCGTCTCCTCGGTGTGTCTGGTTGTTCACGAAGCCAAGGCCAAACATTGAATCATTCTGGTTTGTTTCAAAATCTGAAGGAGTTTTTGAGTTTTTCTTCTTCTTTTTCGAAAAACAACTTCCTTGCTTTCGACTTTCATTTTTACATGAAATCAAAAAATTGCTTTCGACTTTCATTATTTGTATTCCCTTTGATTTTCATTGCTTTTGACTTTCAAGTTTTCTGATTTCTGATAAAGCCCCTTATTTGAAGAAGAAAAATAAAAAATGTGTACATGGCTAGTTGAAGGAGCATCTTGATCTATTTTAGGTTCTTTGTTTCCTGCGTAAGGATAAGCATGTATAAGCTTGAGCAAAGTCAATTAGTTGGTTTGTAAGGTATACTTGGATAAATCTCCAAAGCATGAACAATGTGCAGCACATTGTGGAAGCATAATAAATTAAAATATTAAATCCTCTGTTCGCAATTGTCTGCCACTGTACCTTTCCTTCCAAGCAGTCTTAAATCTCTTGTATGATTTGGCCGTATGTTTTCTAAATGTTTTACTTTATCTAATATTTCCTTATTTACTTTATCTAATTTTGCATCCTGAGGACTCTTTAGCCATTGCAAATGACAGAGTCAAGGGATCATTGAAGGTGACAAGAGCTTTTGGAGCTGGGTTTTTGAAGCAGGTTTGTGCATGTCTTGTTATTGAATTTCTTTTAGTTAATTCAGGTTTTTTGATCTTGCATGCTTAATTATTACCAAATGCTATTAGATAAGTAAAAGTATTATAATGTTTGAATTTATTTGACTAATATTTCTCTATTAGATAAGTAAAAGTATTATAATTTTCTTCAATTTTTGCTATATATTTATAAATAGTTGTGTCATTATTATAATATTTAAATATAATAAATATTTATTACGTCATCCGGTTCGACCCCGGTTCGACCCCGGTCGAACCATCAAACCTCTAACCCCTCCTTCCGGTTCATTGACCGGTCCGATTTTAAAAGCCTTGGTATTTTTATTAGAGAGTAAGTTCTGCTAATCAATACTCTAAGATTATTCATGAATATTGAACTATTACTTTCACATAGTTTCTACTCTTTTTCTCCATATCCATGTGGAAGCATTAAATTAATGTTCGAAATGGAATATGCATGTATGTTAACTCTCCAAACCTTAATGCGGTTGAGCAATTTTATGTACATTTGTATGAAATTGACACGAAATGAAAAGGTATATATGTTTGATTATAAAAGGTTTACGAAGAATTGTTGGGAAATTAATATAAATGTTTGAATTGTGATATTAGTATATTAAATGTAAATGTGTATGACATGGGTAAAGTCATATGATTCACCGCATACATTCATGTTTGGAATAGAAATTTGTTAGTAAAATTCTAAATTTATACAAGTGCGTGTGTATGCTAATCAAGATAAGGAATACTTCATATGAATATTTTGCAAGTGATAATCCATTGATTTTGCTGGTGTATAGTCCGCTTGTCTAAATCCCATAAGCAAAATATGTTTTTCTTACAAATTCATATTTGAGAATATATTCAAAGTGATTGTTGATTGGAGAAATAACAAATTTTTTGGAGGTTTTAACGTCTATTTCTTTTCATCATTCCTAATAGTTCTATCTATGCAATGAAAAGCTTCCGTGTTTGGCATGACATTGGCAGTGACATGAGTAGATTCATTCATAATTTAAAAGAAGTGAAGTTGCATTTGTTTTCTCTTTTCAATTTAACCTTAATATATGTATCGAGTTCAAATGATAAGTGAGAAGGGTGTTGAATAATATTCTTGTTATTAACAAAAACATTCTATTGTTTGTTGTAAATAAAATTCAAGTTGAAGTTTAAAAGATTGTATATAATATTTCATAATTCATTCAACATATATTTGTGTCTCCACTATTCACAAATGAGATGTCATTAATATGGTGTTATACTTTTTTTTTTTTAATCCAAAGCAAAAAAGCTTTATTGAAGAAGAAATCTAAAGAAAATTATTACAATCTACAATCATCCCACTCCTTTAACAAATTGATAAAGGAAGGAGGGATTTTATTAATATCTAGAGTATCCCAACAAAAAGAACTAAGACAAGCATAGTTAGCACAGAGATCTACTAACTTATTGCTATCCCTTCCCACACAATTGAAAAAAACATAATGAAAATCTTTGATGAAAGAAATGTCTTTCATACCTTCTCCGCCCTTATCCACCATTCCCTTGATGTACTTCATTACATTCTTGTTGTCTCCTTCAATGATCAAACCTTTATATTCATACATCCAATCCTTAATTTCTGATTTGATCGAAATGATAGCTGTAGCTCCAAATCCGCTGCATTCCAGTGAATAAAAGACTTACCAAAAGCCTTAAGTAATATGCCTTGTCCATCCCTGAAAACTCCTTCAATTCTAGCTTTGTAATTCTTGAAAAGAGCTGCATCTATATTGACTTTGATCCAATTAGGTGGAGGAGGATGCCAAGTATTAGACAACCTATTCGGTTGATTGAAATCCTCAATACCTGAATTTATACAAGTAAAATTCTTAATGACTGCAAAAATACTAACAGCATTGGTTGCTATTATCAGAGGACTGGTATTCTTCCTTTCGTGTACATACAGATTTCTTGCCTTCCAGGAATAGTAAACTGCATTGCAATACAATTTTTCCATCCATTTACTATTTTTATCCATCCAATCACAGCAATCTTTTATTGAGTTCATAGTTGGAATCTTGAACCCCCAACTTTTTAATATTCCAATGACTTCCTTGAGTTTACAGCAATCTGCTGCTATATGATCAAAGTTTTCTATTTCTCAATGGGTCTATAATTCGATGGAGTTAAAGGATTTTTGGAATTAATACTATGATAGTATCTTTCCATTTATCATTCATCCTTCCATTTATAAAAAAATGATTCATTGCCTTCCAAAGATCATTTTTAATAATGTGCCAATAGCTTTTAAAGAAAGTATAAGTCATACCGTCAATTTCTGGTGCTATGTTCCCTCCAAGATCTTTTATCACCTTCTCCAGCTCTTCAATGTGAATTCCTTGGTTAGCATGGATTTGTCTTCCTTATTCAAGCTCTTCACCAGATTTGGCCACCACTACATTGAACATCTTTTGTCCTTCCATTTGTTTTTAAAGTATTGAATTAGTACCTCCTCAATGTTCTTCTGTTCTTCAACTATAGCACCATTTTCATCTTTTACTTTATGAATATAATTTGAGTTCCTTCTAGCGCTAGCATAAGCTTGAAAGAACCTAGAATTTGCATCTCCCTCTGTTAGCCATTTGACTTGGACCGTTGTTTACACCAAGTGCTGATCTGTGCCATAGTGGAATTCAGTTCCTCTATTTTTTGCTTCAGGATCCACAATTCTTCTTCTGTTAAGAACCCGCATCAGCCTCTTTCTTCTGCATCTTCAGAATTTCAGTCTTCAACAATTCCTTCGCATTGTTTATCATCTTGAACTTTTCCTTGCTCCAGTAAAATAGTTCTTTAAGAGTTCTCTTAATGTTTTTGTTAAGAGCTTGCCCAGGATCCCCACTGTAATTCTTGTTCCAAGCCTTCCTGACAACTCCCATTGACGCTGGAATGGATGCCCATATTTCTTCAAATATGATATTTTTTCTGTTAGAGGAGTTAAATTCCAAAAGATTCAAAAGTATTGGACTGTGGTCTGAAGCTATCCTTGCTAAATGTCTCACCAACAGCCGATGAGAAGAATTAAAAGCCACTGAATTCACAAGACATCTATCAAGCTTCTCAAGTATTCTTTCCGACCCTTTCTTGTTATTACACCATGTGTATCTAGGCCCGTTACTTGCCACTTCATGAAGATCATTACAAGAGATAAAGGACTTCATTTCCTTCGGCCCAAGAGAAAAAACAAATTCTCTTCCACCCTTTTTTTCTTCTTTTGATAATGAAGTCACCACCTATTATCATAGGAAAATCTTTAGACATGTGTTGTTCCAATCTTTCCCATAAATTCCTTCTTATGTAAACATCTTTGTTCCCATATATTGTAGCTATTCTCCAAATACCTTTGTTAGCCACATTTAAGTCTCCTACTACCATTTGAGAAGATGCCTCCAGCACATTGAAATCTGCCATCTTGTCTTTCCAAAGCACTAATATTCTTCCTGATAAGCCTTCTGATGGAACATGAAAGAAGTTCCATTCTTCACCAATCAATGAATTGATCATCTTTTTATCAATTCCAATTAACTTTGTTTCTACCAATCACAGAAAAAACACCCCATAATCTTTAATGAACTCCCTCACATATAGAGAAGCTTTAGTCTTTTTAGCTCCTCTACAATTCCAGAATCCGATAGAAGTCATTACTGTTTTGAGGGGAGAAGGCTCCCCGACCTTTCCTTCCCTTCTCCTTCCAATCTTCTGCTCCTTGGAACTAATTTTATTGGTCCCAAGCTTTTAAGTTGTTTTGCTCCTTTCTTTTTCATCTTACTGTATTCACCACCAGAATGATTCAACCGAGAATTCGTTATTCCAGCTGTATCTTCTATCAATGTCTCATTGTTATCAAGTACATTTGTAGTTTCTGTAAAAGTGAATTCTTCTGCAATCTCTCCTTCCTCCACTATATTTTCTAGAGCTTCAAACTTATTGGAAATCTTTGTACTGGTAGCATAAACTTCAACCACTTCTTTCTCAACATTTGAATTGTTGATAAAAATAGCTTCCGAATTGATCAAATTCACTAGATTTACCTCAATTAGCTGCTCTTCCTCCTGGGAAAAACATTTGCCTTTGATATTTTCCTCCTTCATATCTTTCCTATCATCTTTCGATTCACAGCTATTTCCTTGTTTTTTCCCGAATCATTAACTTCTTGACGCACCCATTTATTCTAGAATCTGTTGAATTTAGACCTCTTCCTTCCATAGTCCACGTGAAATCATGGACCATAAACATCATCCTTTTTTTTGTTCTTATTTTTCTTCTTGAATTTTCGCCTCAAGGAAGGCTGAACCTGCTTTCTCCTCTTCCAAACACGCAGCATTGGCATTTTGTTTTAATTTTTTCTCCAAAATACCTTCAGGACAAAACTTCTCCTCATGACTGATTTTACCGCATGTTAAGCATATTTTAGGAATTCTTTCATAGCTGATCTTCTTAAAGAACTTGCCGGAAGCAGCCTCCACCCAAACTCCAAGGGGAAGTTTTTCTTCTAACTTTACTTTCACGCAAACTCTTGTGAATTCGCGCCTACCCCACTGAAACATATTTTCATCAATTAGAACTGGAGTTCCCACTCTTGAAGCAATCCTACAAACATTGATTCTATCCCAGCTATTCAATGCAAGATTCAGGAATCTAATCCAAACCGGAGCTGTCAGCCCCTTCAAAGATGAGGGGTGAAAATCTGTGGGCCATTTATCAAGTCCAATGAAGCATCCATTCACATACCAAGGACCATTATTTAAAACTAGCAGTGTCATGTGGAACCTGCCAAACCGATTCCATTGCCTTCTCAACTCCGTCCCTATAATGTGATAAGGAACATTTTCACCGAACACCTTCACCACCAATGACTTTTGAAGTTTATTCGTGTTCTCCCATTCACTCTGTAAATGGAACTTTATCACACCATTCTCAGAAAAGTTATTACCGTAGTGGAAATCTACAGGTTTGAAATTAGCCTTCATGTTCCAAACGTTTCCCATTATTTTACTGGGCTGAGAGAGTCTTTTTGAAACTGTATCTTCTGCAGTAATACAGTTAGCAAGATCTGCTTTATCTCCTTCTCGGACCTTCATCAAATCTTCCTTCATGATCTGATCATTAAGACCATTTGCTTCATTCTTTAAGGAAATGGAAATTCGCATTTCTATATCAACAATTGAATTGCCATTTGAACCTTCAAAATCAGAATTCTTTGAAGTAGATCTAGAATCATCTTTTAAAACAGAATCATTCATCCCGCCAATCAATTGTGAGGGTTCGTCTAAAAAAAATCCTTTGCTTAATTGTTTTTTTCAAACTTTCCAATGTTTCCGGCTGAATATTCTTGCCTTTGCCGATGCAATCCATATGAATCTTTGAAGGATTGATTCCACCTTCATTAATTACTAGAGGTTTGAAAGATTTGAATCTTATGTTGGTATCTTGATCGAATACCTTATCTTCACTATCGAAAGCTGGAGGTGACGAAATGTGCGACTATTGTGGAAGAATCCTGACAGCAGTAGAGGTTGGATACCTTCCTTCGCAGGCGTCTGAGGGAGGCAGCCGACGGCCCTCCTCCACCATCGGAGGAGGAGAAGACCGGAATGCGGAAAATCATGAATTTGAAAATTCAAAGTGTTCTCTCTCTAAAATCCGGGAGCTTCTCTCTCTTTCAGACTAAAATATGGTGTTATACTCTTGCTTGGAAGGGATGAATATTAGTACTTTGTATTAATGTGTATAATTATTCTCTAATGTTTACTTGAATTTTCTATGCATATACATTCATAAATTAAATGTGTTTAGTTATTAATGTGTTATGCACCTTTTATGAAGACAATGATTTATTGGATTGAAAGCTCTTAACGACTTAAACATTTAATTAAAATGGAAGGCTTCTATGCAACCAATCCTATCATTTATGAAGGGAATAATAACATTACAATTATGAGCTTTAGGACTTGGGTTAGAAGTTTTTGTACTTTGAAGCTACGAATTAACTGTTGAAACTTATTTAATATGAATTAGGTTGTTAAATCTAAGCTTATGTCCCAGCGACTAACCAAGAGGGGGGGGGGGGGGGGTGAATTGGTAATTAAAAAATTTTATCCCTCTTCAAAATTTAGAAACGAGAAAATTAATTTTAGTGAATTTTTTTAGAAAAAGCTTTTTTAACCACAATTTAAAAATAGTAAAACAAAAGTAGCGGAAAATAAAAGACACAAGATTTATAGTGGTTCGGTCAAACAAGACCTACATCCACTCCCCGGAGGCACCCTCCGAGTATTGCACTAATACCACAAGTGACTCTCATTTTGCACCCACAGCAAGGAGGTGAAGCCTTTACAAAACTCTCTTCCACCACTACCCGGTGCGGCAGAGAACCGTCATCCTTTTACACTCTTCCAAGTGTTGGCAGAGAACCGTCCGTCCTTTCACACTCTCCCGGTGTAGGTAGAGAACCTTCCGTCCTTTCACACTCTCCTAGTGTGGGCAGAGAATCCTTCATCCTTTCACACTCTCCTAGTGTGGGCAGAGAACCCTTCGGCTGTTCACACTCTCCAAGTGTAGGCAGAGAACCCTTCGGATGTTCACACTCTCCAAGTGTCGGCAGAGAACCGGATCTCCTTGACAGATATATTTCACAAGAAATCTAGAAGAAAGAGAGAAAATAGTAAAGTAATCACAATCCATAAGTACAGACTCTTACCTTTGAGTACCAAGAGAAACCTTCACGCTCTAGTAGTAAGAATCCTCCTTCAAACACTCTCTCACACTCTCTCATTGACTCTCCTTTCAATTGGCACGAAAATCAGTAGGGAAAAAGATTAAGTGGCAGTTTAGATTGGACTTTATATAGGAAAGATACAAAAAACCGTGCAAAAACTGTTGAAATTCAAGTCTGTGAGGAGTTGATTGTCCCGTACGATCGTGGATCGTCCTGGATGATTTTACTTAAATCAGTTGGAAACGAACCCAATGTATATTGGTACGAATCGACTTCGTACACAATTATCGTCTCGTACGAACTAGGTAAATGCTAGCAAAACTCTAATTGATTCAAGTCTAGCTATAGGGGCAAAAGTCTTCTCAAAATCAATCCCTTCAATCTGATTATACCCCTTAGCAATTAATCTAGCCTTATTCCTAATGACGACTCTTGAGTCATTCATTTTATTTTTGAAAACCCACTTAGTTCCAACTACACTTTGATCCTTTGGCCCTATAATTAATTCTCAAATTTTATTTCTTACAAATTGATTTAACTCTTCTTGCATGGCCAAAATCCAAAATTCATCCGAAATTGCTTGATCAATATTTGTGGGTTCTACAGTTGAAATAAAGGCTGAATGATTGACTTCTTTGTTTAATCCACGCCAAGTCCTTACACCCTCACTAGGTTCACCAATTATCAACTCCTTTGGGTGGTTTTTAGAAAATCTCAAATTTTTGGGCAAAGGGTTTTCTATCTCCAAATTTTCTTCCAAATTAATTTTATCAATCTGTTGGGAGTTTTCCTCAATCTCTCTTCTACAACATTTGGATCTTCCAACATTCCAGATTCATCAAAAATAACATGTGTGATCTCCTCAGTTATCAAAGTTCTTCTATTGAACACTCTATAAAATTTTTCAATACTAGAGTATTCAACAAAAATTCCTTAATCTGATTATGGATCAAATTTTTCTAAGGCAAATTTTTCATTATTATGTACAAACACCTTGCAATCAAAAACATGCAAATGAGACAAATTAGGTGTTCTTCCTTTAAGCAACTCATAAGGTATTTTATTTAAATTAGATCTCACATTCACCATATTTAGAACATAACATACAGTGCTAACCGTCTCAGCCCAAAAATATTTTGGAAGTGAGTATTCTGCCAACATTGCTCGGGCGGCTTCTATTAATGTTCTATTTTTCTTTTCGACTACCCCATTATGCTGAGTGGTTCTAAGTGCAGAAAAATAGTGATCAATTCCTTTCTCCTTACAAAAATCTTCAAATCTTTCATTTTCAAGTTCTCTTCCATGATCACTTTGTATAGTCATGATTTCACACCGAAGTTTTCTTTGAATCCAAATCAAAAAATTTTAAATTCCTCAAATGATTCACTCTTATGAAATAGAAATCTAACAATGTGAATCCTGAGTAATCATCGTATACCTTCCCTCCTAGACTCACAATTCCAACTGGTCCAAAAAGATCCATATGCAAAATCTTCAATGATTTACTAGTTCTAAGATCCTTATTGGACTGAAAAGAGGACTTCACTTGCTTTTCGAATTGACATGCATCACAAAGGTGATCCTTACTAAAGTCTAATTTTGGTATACCTCTCACTAAGTTCTTTTTGGTAACCTCCTAAGGTTTTTCATGCTAAAATGACAAAGTCTCCTATGCCAAAGCCATGACTCATCAGAAATAGTTTTTAAACAAAAAACATGAGTATGAATGCAATTCAAGTCTAGCATACAAACATTATTTACCCTTTTTCCATTCAAAACATCATTTCCATTTAGGCTTAATATGCAGCTAGTAAAAAAAAAATTTACACAACATCCTTTGTCACATAGCTGGCTTATACTTAACAAATTATGTTTTAAGCCTTCTACCAATAAAATATTTTCAATGTAAAAATTCTTAATATTTCCAATCATACATGTCCCAATCACCATCATTATGGTGTTATCTCCAAGTGTAACATTGCCTCCACTCATAGCTTCCAGTGATATGAATTGTGCAGTATCTCCAGTCATATGCTTTGAGCATTCGCTGTTCAGGTACCATATGCTCTCACGAGGTCTTGTGTGAGAGCGACCCTACAAGAATATCAAACCTTAGACCTGAGAACCCAAACAAGTTTGGGTTCACCTTTTGGCAATTTATAAATAGATGCATGTATGATATGTCTAGGGTTATGCATCTTAAGTTTTCACACCAAATAATTTTTATTCTTTAAAGTACAGGTGTGAGCTATGTATCTAATCAATCCACAATTATTACATTTAACTTGTGGAAAAGGATTCCTAAGTCTTCTACTATTCATTTTTCTATTTAGAGATTGCTTAAATTTATGATACAAAATAGGATTAGTGAAATCTTCAAGTTTTGGAGGCATCATATTATCCTCGAGAGCTTTTATCTTTAATATGTAGAATGAATTCATATCTTTCAAAATTTGATTTGTATAATTAGATCTATAAAATTTGCTCTCTGATTCATCTTTAAAATTATTAAGTTCTCTTTCAAGTTGTGCATAGGATGATTTTAAACTTTCAAGATTCTTATTCAAGTCATCAAACTCATCAAGTAAATTCATATGGTTGTTATCAATTAAAGCATGATCTTTCCTAAGGATTTCATGTTCCTTTTGTAATTCCTCAAATTCTAAACTTAAACTAACATGCATTTTCTTCATTTTCCTATATGTATCATGCATGTGTTCAGAAACTTCAAAAAGCTCATCATAAGTTAAGTCACATACCTCTTCTTGATCTGACTAATCAATATTATGGGCCATTAAACACAGATTAGTAACTTCCTCTTCCTTTTCTGTCTCTAACGAGTCCGAAGCTGAGTCCGTCTAAAAAGCTCGTTAGAATTTCTTCTTGCACTTCTTCATAAAAGGTTTCTCCTATATCTTCTCCTTGCTAGGAGTGACTTTGAGTTTTGGGCAATCTGTCTTTATATGTCCAGGTTTCCTGTACTCATAGCAAATAACATCATTTGAAACCTTGGCATTTCTATAAAATTTACCTCTATTCTATTGCTGGCGTCTCTTCTGCTTCCTCTTCAGAAAGCTTCTGAATTGTCTAGTTATCAATGCGATGTCGTCTTCATCTTCAGGTTGTGAGTGTTCACTCTCAGACTCTTCCACTTTCAGTGCTATGTTCTTCTCCCTTCGTGGTTCACCTGCATCAATCTTTCTTTGGCTAACTCATTGCTCGTAATCAATTAGCGAACCAAGAAGATTGTCAATAGAGTAAATCTTTAGAACTTTAAACTCTATAATTGCAATAATTTTAGCATCATAAGCAGTAAGCAAACAACGAATAATCTTATTAATCATTTCACCATTCGTTAGTTCCCTACCCAATGCAGATAAAGAGGTGACTATTTGTGTGAATCTTATGTACATATCAGAAATAAATTTATTTGGTTTCATGCGAAACAGTTCATAATCATGCAACAAGATATTAAGTCTAGATTGCTTAACCTCATTAGTCCCCTCATAAGTTATACAAAGTCTATCACATATGTCCTTTCCACTCTTGCAAGTAGAAATCCGCATGTAATCTTCTATTTTTAAAGCACAAAAGAAACTATTCAAGCATTTGGCGTTTAGTTGTGCTAAGTCACGTTCTTCTACTGTCCAGACCACAAAAGGTGTTTCAACTCTAACTCCTTCAACTAGTCTAGTTGGTTTTGTATACCCTTCCTGAACTAATTTCCACATGCGATAATCAAGTGATTGTAAAAATGTAGACATGCGTATTTTTCAGAAATCAAAAGAAATATTGTCGAACAATGGAGGACTTGTTATAGAGTAATCATCATGTATATTTCGGTTTCCAAATGTAGCCATCTACGTTAATAAAAAAGTAGTCTAAACTTATGAATTTGAAACAAAGCTCTGATACTACTTGTTGAAACTTGTTCAATATGAATTAGGTTGTTAAACCTAAGCTTATGTCCCAGCGGCTAACCAAGAGAGAGGTTGAATTGGTAATTAAAAAATTTTATCCCTCTTCAAAATTTACAAACGAGAAAATTAACTTTAGTGAATTTTTCTAGAAAAAGTTTTTCAACTACAATTTAAAAACAGTAAAACAAAAGTAGCGAAAAATAAAAAGACACAAGATTTATAGTGGTTCGGTCAAACACGACCTACATCCACTCCCCGGAGGCAACCTCCGAGTATTGTACTAATACCATAAGTGACTCTCCTTTTGCACCCACAGCAAGGCGGATAAGCCTTTACAAAACTCTCTTCCACCACTACCCGGTGCGGCAGAGAACCGTCGTCCTTTTACACTCTTCCCAGTGTTGGCAAAGAACCGTCCGTCCTTTCACACTCTCCAAGTGTAGGTAGAGAACCTTCCGTCCTTTCACACTCTTCCGGTGTAGGCAGAGAACCTTCCGTCCATTCACAATCTCCTAATGTGGGCAAAGAACCCTTCATCCTTTCACACTCTCCTAGTCTGGGCAGAGAACCCTTCGACTGTTCACACACTCCAAGTGTAGGCAGAGAACCCTTCGGCTGTTCACACTATCCAAGTGTCGGTAGAGAACCGATCTCCTTAACAGGTTTTCTTCACAAGAAATCTAGAAGGAAGAGAGAAAAGAGTGAAGTAATCACAATCCACAAGTAGAGACTTTTACCTTTGAGTATCAAGTGAAACCTTCACGCTCTAGTAGTAAGAATCCTCCTTCAAACACTCTCTCACACTCTCTCCTTGACTCTCCTTTCAATTGGCACGAAGATCAGTATGCAAAAAGATTAAGTGGTAGTTTAGATTGGACTTTATATAGGAAAGACACAAAAAACCGTCCAAAAACTACTGAAATTCAAGTCTGTGAGCAGTCGATCATCCCGTACGATCGTGGATCATCCTGAACGATTTTACTTAAATTAGTTGGAAACGAACCCAATGTATATTGGTACGAATTGACTTCGTACACGATCATCGTCCCGTACGAACTAGGTTCGTTCGGTACGAACAGTTATACCATAGATCGGTTCCGAAAACTGTAAGACATTGCCAAAATTGAAGAGTCGTTTCACTTCGTCCTGGGACGAATGCAGGTTCGTCTTGAACGAAATTTTTCTAGAGGACTACGTCCAGAGACGAGTAGCGTGTTTCGTCTCGACGAATAATATTAACTTGATATCCAGAGGAGTTCGTCCATGGACGAACTAGGACATTGTCTGGACGAACAGAACAAAATGAAAATCTAGGGGATTTCGTCCAGGGAAGATTCATACATTTCGTCTGGACGAACAGTGTAAAGTGAGAATCCAGAGGAGTTCGTCCAAGGACGAATATGGAATTTTGTCCAAGGACGAATATGGAATTTCATCCAGACGATCAGGACTTAGAAATATTTCTCACTTCATGTTCGTTCCATTGCTCTTCCGAGGGGATAACTGACTTGATCGTCCCGTACGAACTCAATTCGTCCCGTACGATCAATATAAAATTTTTAAAGATTACCCCAAGTGTGTGTGTGCTACTTAATTACAATCACTCTCTTTCAAACTCAATTCAAATAAAAGTACAAGCTTCAATTTACAAACTATTTCATGCTGAATTTGATTTGAAGTCTTCATTAGTCTGAAGTTCGATTTTCCTGAAATGTTAGTCCACACAAGAGCAAAAACAAATCTTCTAAAAAGTGTTAGGAGATAACAAAACTAAAAACAATAATATTTGGAATCATCAAAACTATACAAGTTGCAAGAATGTAAAATATGCAAATAGTAACTCTCTTAACATTAACATGGTTATTTAAAACCTAAAATGAAACAACTCAAATGAATAAACCCCAATAAAAACTAATTAATAAAAATTTTAAAATATTAAAACTTAAATTTAGATTAAAATCTTCCTTCACCTACAACCAACATATAACTTCAAACTTAAATAACTTAAACATCAAGCCTCATTGGAAATATCAAAGATACATTACCTTCTTCATACACTAGAATTTATTTGCTAGAGCCTCTTACTCTTGTTTTAAGCATAGGGCGTAGTGTTTTTAGAATGATGCGGGTACTTTTTTCAGGATGGTATCCTTACTATGTATGTTTACTTTCTATATTTTGAATGACATACTCATGCATTTTTACACATTTTACTTCATAGTGCACTTTGCTTGCATGCATACATCATATGATTATTGTTAAAGTAAAATGTTAAAGTAGAGTGTATATAGATGCTTGTTAAAATAAAGATTCCAAGTAGAATGCATCTAAGTCTGGATGTAAATTGTGAAGAGTTAAATGTATATTTCAATTTTAAAGGGTGTAAAAAGTTCAAAGTTGTTTGCTTATATAAATAAATAGGGCTCCAAAAGATAATTTCCTATCCTTTGAGGGGTATTTTCTTTTGAAATTATATAGAAGACATGGAGCCAGAAGAAAATAAGCAAATTCATTTGAACCTAAATTCATAGATGTAGAAATCGAAGTGTGTTGTAGTGTGCCTTGGCCACCTTATTATATTTACAGCGGACCCTGGGTTGTATTTATTTTTTTGATAAATGAATAAAATATTTTATTTATGCATTTGTTTCATACATCATACATGACAATAAATGAATACATTTACATATTTTACATATCCCAGATTTGAACTTTTAAATTAAAATCCTTGATTCCCTAGGATAGAAGCCTCATATCCTATATGCATAAGATGATTGATTGTGTTAAGAATGTTAACTGACAACTCACTCCAAGCAAGCATAAACTCAAATTGTATATTCCTCAATGTGTCTTATATAAATCCTAAACAAATTCTAGATCTATAGTTTCTTCTTAAATGTTAAATCAATCTTTGATCTTCTAAACTCAAACTTCTAATCAAATATTCATAAATTTAAAAGATCTAACCTAACTAAAAAAGAAGAGAAGAGTATGTCACCTTTAGATTAGAAGAATTTAAGAACCCATCTATGCACCAAACTAAGAAGAGAATAAAATAACATCCATAATCGAGAGTATTCTTAAGTCAATGCTAAATTGTAATTGATTATGACGGCTTACACATGTAAAAAATCAATACCCACATGAAATAAATCTCATTTGAGATACTGTGTTGAATAAGGGAAATCTCATGATTATCGCATCATATATAGGTATTATCCATCGAGATTTATAGGTGAAAATCACTATTATCTATGGAGAATCATATGTATGATCTCATTTGCTCTTCCATTGATATGCTTGCTTAAAGTATAAAGGTTTATGACCGTTTTTGTCCTATGAGATAATATGACCATACCCTTTGCATTCTAACCCCCACGAGCAGCATCCTTTCGATGACCAACATCACTAGTAGGTGCCTAGTTGACGGGGATTGAAAAAAAATTGAATGAAAGGAATAAAGTGTGAAGTGTTTGCACTGCATGATTTCAACAATTAAATATACGTGATTGGATAGTATGCTAACAAGTCTAATACTAATGTTGCATGATTACTTTCGATGTAATTGGTGCAAAAATGTCTCACTCCACTATTTTAATGCTAATAGTTCATAATTTGATTTGAATACGATTTGAATATAGTTCAAATGAAGTTTGACCCTCTATTTTGAAGCAAATTTTCAAATATGAATATTTTAAAGCATGTAAAGTCAAATTTACCAACTTAAATTGTCAAGCAAAACCAAGCTTAACCTAAAAATAAAATCAGAAGGTTAAAGTTTGCAATAGGATCATGTAAACCTGGGTAGAGATGGCGCAGTTTCAAGGGAAGATAAGGATAGAGGTGGAAGGAAGAAAAATGCATTAATCCGAGAAAGTAATTAAAAATTAAAATAAAAAAAGCTGAGAAAGAGATAAACCTAAAAGTAAATCACGAAGCCTTCTTATGGATCGTAACATTAAATATTTCCACTTAGAATTAGTCATATGTTCGCAAAACATTTAACCAGCATGAAAACTTGCCCCTACCCGAATATTGATGAGTATTTCAGTGTTCTCACTCCTTTCAGTCGGCCTGTGCTCAAACACGACACAATAGCCCACTTATTTGTAACAGATTATACCTCTCGAAATTAAGAAGAATAAGGAATAACTGCCACTGCGTCTATTTATTAGCAATCTCAACACATCGCGGTTATTTTTCAATATAAAACTAACATCAGTGTGTCGTATGAACGCTAATGTGAGTAAAAAAATTGAGACTTAAATTAGCACTTCTTTTAATAAGACATTTCACATACTATGATGACAGCTTCGTCACCAGTGGTATCAAAGCAAAGTAGAATAGATCTCAAAGTTATACAAATAGATCCTCAGCAAAACAGTTCAAAATCATTCCAAATAATACACTATTCATTAATTCAAACAAAATTGCCTTGAACTTCACCAAAACTTGCCTTAAATTTTCCTATAGATATAACTTATGTGTTTGTACAATAGAAATATTGAAACTCTTAAGAAAGACAAAACTTTTAACAAAAATCAAAGTCTGACAAGGAAATAAAACAAAGTGATGACACAAAACCAAACCAAAACCAATACCTCAGGCAGAGAAAGTGTTTGGAGGAGATTGCGGTAATCCAGTCTCCAGTAAGATGCTGCGGCTGCAATAGGATCTTGACGTACTTGAAGAAGACATTAGACACCTAGCATCGCCACTCTGAGCTATGAGTTCATTTCTTTGAGTTCTTGTTTTGCCAGCCATTCTTTCAATTCCTCCTGCATGTTCCATGGCTCCAGAATAGCCATCTTGAACAGGGTCCAGGCACTCCATAAGCATTCTCAGAACCTGCTTGATTGATGGCCTCGCCCGCCCTTCTCGACGGGTGCACCATTGGATGATTTCAATCACTACTTGAAGCTGCTCAAAATCGAATGCAATGGCAATGGCTGGGTCCACTAGTTCATGCAGTCTAGCATCTGAGGACAGAAACTTCTGAGACCAATCGATGCTGTTTTTGCCATCTTGTATTGCTCTCCTCCCTGTCACAAGCTCCAGTAGCAGCACACCGTAGCTGTAGATGTCACTCTTCTCAGTTAGCTCTTGAGTGATCACATACTCTGGATCCATGTAACCTGCAACCAAATTTTAACTTTAAACTTGTATGATATCACACTCTGCAGAAAAATCAGAGATAAAAAACTGCATTTGCAGATAAAAAGGTGAAGGGTTTATTTGACATAGTAACACTAATCTAATTGGTTTAGCCAAAAAATAATCAATTTCAAATATTCTAATATGAAATTGCAATTTGGTTAGCAATCCTTAACTAAGAGGAAAGAGATGAAGAAGCATTAATATGGCTATGAATGTTGCTTAAGACTATAAGGGGTGATCTCTTATTACTGTTTATTGGGCTTCTTGAAGAAATCTACTTCAAATTTTTATAGATGGCGGTCACAGGAATTTCACATTGACGAGCAGTGTCAGTAAAAATTCTAGCCATCTTGGCCGCTTCGTTGGTGATAGATTAGTTTCTATTTAAGAATCTCTTTTGGGCAGTTTTTTAATTGAGCATCAGTGTACTTAGAATTTGGAAAGAAATAGTTAGCCTTCTTCTTGTTGCGTGCTAGAATATACGCGGCGGTAGAGTTTGTAAATTCGCGTCCGAGCGTTGTACGAGTATTCAGCACACAAACAAAAAAGAGAATATGAACACCAGGATTTTTATGTGGAAAACCCAAAAAGGAAAAAAACCACGGGGCCACGCCCAGTTGTAAAGTTCCACTAGTGTTTGTTTGAAGTACAAAGGTTGATCCGTCTTACAAATCAAGACGATCAGTTTACAATCAACTTCTCACAAAGTTACAAAGTTCTGCAAATTCCCGGCGTTTCCCGAAAATCCGGTAGAGTTCCGACGTCTTCAGGCGGCGGGAAGAGCTCCGGTGGTGGTCGAGGAGGAGCTTCTTCCTTCTCTTCCTTCTTCTTCCTCTCCTTCACTTGAGTCCCCTTTGTGAAGAATGAGGGCTCTATTTATCGTTTTTCTGGAGTGGCGTGGCTCGTAAATAGGTGTGAGATCATCGGCGAATAGGGAGTGGTTTGAATGGACGGCCGATATTAAACCCTTCGATCGTGCACCGTTCGTTGGACATTTGGAGGCCTTAATGATGTCGGAATTCGGCGATCTTGGGCTCGTTGGATTCGTCTCATCGAGCCGCTCGATTTGAGTATAAGCTCGTTAAAATCGGAGACCGTTTGGTAACTCCAATTGCGGTTTGAACCTTCTAAAAGCACTTCGGGTCCTTGATTCAGACTCATTTGGGCTCGGATTGGGTTGAACTTGGTGTCGTTGGGTTCGTATTTCCGAGACGCTCAGTTTGACTGCAAGCTTGCTGAAATCGGAGTTCGGGTGCTTTTGATTTAAAATTTTGAAGTTTCCAACTAGCTTTTGCCTCGAGATTCGTGCCCGATCAAGCAAATTTTGTGATGCCGTATCAGTTGCCCCCCTATTTTCGGACGTCGTAGCTTCAGGAGTCTAAAAATATGCGTCACAATTTTTTAGAGAACTTTTTCAAGTGAGTCAGAATTAATCTTGTGTAGAGGAGCTCCGAACGGCCCTGAAAGTGCCGAATGTGAGTCGGGGATGTCGAAAAACGGCCCTAGGGACCCCAAAAACGTCGAATTTGGACTTGTCGGGGAGAAAAATGGGCTCGGAATGGTCCGGATGGCCGAACCAGCCGAACCGGCCGGCCGGCCGCCACGACGGAACAGCAACTGCGGTCGCGCGATCCCGCGCTGGGCGCAATCGCGCGCTGCGCGCTTGGGCAGCGTTTGGGCTGCACCCGCCCACGCTTAGGCTGCACCTGCGCAGGGCTACGCCCGCAGGTGGCCGCCCGTGCCTACGACCGCAGGTGGCCGCGCGTGGCCTCCTCCCGCGCCAGCTGACGCGGACGCCTGCCGCGCCGTTCAGATCTGCGGCCACGCGCGATCCGCGCACTGCGGGTCGCGATCTGCGTGCTCTCACGCGGATTTTGGGTGGCAGTTTGTTGCCACCGCCTTAAGCGAGCCCCACCACAAGAAAAAATGAGTTTTTTGCTATTTTTGTGTCCTAAAAAATTCCCAAAAAATCTCACAAAATCCGAAAAATTTGAAATTTTTTTCTAAAAATAGATAATTTCGAAAATGGTAGTAACTTCCCTTCATTCTCTCAAAAACCTATAAATAGGCCCCCTAGGCCTTTAGAAAACTTGCACCTTCTCTTTCTTCTCCCTCTGGCTTTCTGATAGTTAAGGCTTCCGCTATTTGCGAATGGGAAATTTCTCCTGCTCGAATTAGCGCCCCTCCTCTTGTGCAAGAGTTAGGGCCCCCCCGCCCCCCGGCTTTCTAACGGTTGAGGCTTCCTCTATTTGCGAGTGAGAAATTTCCCCTGCTCGAATTAGCGCCCCTCCTCTCGTGCAGGAGTTAGGGGATTTTTCTTCTCCTCCCCCCGGCTTTCTAACAGTTGAGGCTTCCACTATTTACGAATGGAAAATTTTCCCTGCTCAAATTAGCGCCCCTCCTCTCGTGCAGGAGTTAGGGGATTTTTCTTCTCCTCCCCTCGGCTTTCTCACAATTGAGGCTTCCGCTTTTTTCAGTTGAGGCTTCCGCTTTTTTCGAGAGGGATATTTCCCCTGCAAGTTTAGGGGATTTCTCTCCCGGCTTTTCACCCGTTTCTTTTCCCGCTCTAGGGGCTTTCTGCTATCTTTTGTAGGAGATCTTCCCTACTTAGAATTGCACCCTCCTTTTAGTGAGCAAATCGAAATGAGTGATCGCACTTCTATCAAAGATATTTCCGTTGTAGAAGATCGTCCTACTGCCCGTTCAGAGGTTCGAAGAAGGTTCCTGAGGCGACAAAAGCCGACGACGTTATCTCCACCATTACCGAAGACTCTTTCATCTCTTTTAGGAAAAAGTTTCATTTTCCTAATGATTTGGTGATGAAGGTGCCGGCGAGATCTGAGCGTGCCTGCTTCCCTCCCCAGGGATACGTGACAGTGTATGAGTTTAGTTTGCGAGCGGGGTTGCGATTTCCGCCGCCTCCTGAACTGATTGATATTCTGACGACTTGCGGATTGAGTTTGTCTCAATTTTCCTATCGGGCTATGTCGGTCGTTGTGGGCCTGATCGCATTTTTCAGAGACCGCGGAGTTGTATTGTCTACAGAATGCCTATCCCGGATGGGGCGTATCTATACTGATCCGCAGGGCCGAATCTCCTTCAGATCCAAGTGGTTGGATATTCGTACCCGGGATCCATCCAAAGATTAGGTTAGCAATTTTTTCTTTGTGCAGAACGATTAGGGCCTCCAAGAAAGATAAGAAAAGTTGAAGGAGCTACCTACCCCCCTTCATATTGGAGCGGAAGACTTGTTGAGTATGTTGAAGCTTCCTGATATTGATGCTCTTCGTTATGAGATGCGTTCTCTGAGCAGATACATAGACGAGGAACATTTATTCAAGGTGGGACTATCCACGCATGCAGGGAGGTCGCATGCATAGAAGTTGAAGATATCTGCAAAAGTCTTGGAGGCCCAAAAAATTCAATCCAAGCGACCTTAGGGCGAGGGAGATTCACAGGCGATTAAGAAGAAGTCAGACGAAATTTTGTCAGTTGCCGGCAAGGGCCCCCCGCTTTTCTACGTCCAGGATATATATTCCAGAGGATGTTCTGAAACATAGGTGCATTGGTCGTCGACGAGCCGAAGAGTTGGTTAGTTCACCTTCTCTCCATTTCCCTTGTATTTGTGTCTAATTTCAGGGATATACTTTTCACTTGTTGATTTTTCTCTTTTGAATAGTACCTTGAGGTGAACAAGATCTTGGATGACTGGAACGATGAATTCGTGAAGGTCAAATATCTTCAGGGGGAATACAAGAAAAAATATGAAGGCGGAGTGAAGGAGATGGAGACGGTGGAGAACCAACTTGAACAATGCAGAACAGAATTGGCGAACAAGATCGCTTCAGCCTCTTCCCAGAATGAGCGAATGGATCGTTTGCATATACAGCTGGTGGAGGCAGAGGCAACAAACAACCAACAACTAAAAAATATGCAAATCTTTGAGGCTGAGAATAAGAAGCTCCTGAACAAGTTGTCGGAGAAGGTAGCTCAGATGTCACCGTCTGCAGCCGTAGAAGAGTTCAAAAAATCTTATGCTTTTAAGATTTTTGTCGAGGATCAAGTCCAGGAAGCTCGTGATTATTTTTATGACGTAGAGGTGAAGGCTTTAGAAGCAGAGCTTATGCAAGATGGCTTCATTAAAAGCTTCATGAAGGGCGTTCGTGCAGTGCAACGCAAGAACGGAGGGGAGATCGAGTGGTTGACACCGAGCCAGGCTTCTGGTGATCCTTCTCCAAATTCTGGTGGTGAAGAATTGGAGAGTGATTTGCAAAAGATCTTCGCATTAGAAGAGGACGTCGATGATGATCTTGAGATTCTGTAGAATTATTTTGATGCTTTCTGTGTTGCTTTTATTTCTGTTGCGGTGATTGTACGTATGTTCCTGCTGTTCGTGTGTTGCTATTTTTAGACGATATATTTGATGTTTGTGGGTTTTTTACATATAAAAAAGACATTTTTCTTTTTCATATATATTAACTCGAATGTTAAGGTAGTCTTTTTGACTTGCACGAATACGAGAGATATCCGCTTTGGGATACTGTGACCTATCCGAGGTTGTTAATCAAAGCACTTGCTTGATGATTTTAACCTGTGTGGAAGAGGTCGGACTAGATCCCCCTGAGATTAATCGCCTATTGATTGAGATACAACATTAGTTGTGTATTTCTCGAATCATAGGAAAAAAGCTCGAATAGAAGAGACAGTATAATGATAAAGGAAACATCACATTACTATATTATATAAAACAGTATGACAATTCCCTAGTAAACTTAGAGATACGAAAATGAGTGTTCTTTTACAATCAACATACAAAGAGTACGAGAAACTTAAAAGATACAAAGCATGGCTACAAAGCAAAACAAACACCACGAACGACATCACACTAAACAAATAACAGCATCAACTTCTACTGATAGTACTTGCGAAGGTTGCCCACATTCCAAGTTCGGGGAAGCATCTTTCCGTTTGCATCTTTCAATTTGAAGATCCCAAGCTTGACCATAGCCGCCACCAAGTAAGGACCTTCCCATAGGGGGGAGAGCTTATTGCGTTGAGGGCCTTTTCCAGCAGCTTCGATGCTTTGCAGAACTAAATCCCCAATGAAAATAGTTCGAGGCTTTACTCTCCAATTGTAGTGACGAGCAATCCGTTGATTGTATGCATCGACCCTGAGTGAGGCTTCATCCCTTGCTTCAGGGAGGAGATCTAGATTTGTCCTGAGTTTCTCCTCGTTGTTATTGAAGTCAAAAGTCTGAACTCTATTGCTTGGGACTCCAATATCCACTGGTATGACTGCTTCTGTACCGAAACAGAGGTTAAATGGAGTCTCTCCTGTAGGAGTCCTGGCCGTGGTACGGTAAGCCCAGAGGACATTTGGGAGTTCTTCAACCCATTGCCCCCCAGCCTTCCCTAGGCGTGTCTTCAGCCCTTTCAGAATTGTTCGATTTGTAACCTCCGTTTGCCCATTTGCTTGAGGATGGGCGACAGCTGTGTGGACGAGTTGAATATGAAAATCTTTACAGAAACATGTAAAGATTTTTCCAGTAAACCGAGTTCCGTTGTCGGTGATGACCATTGACGGAATACCGAAGCGACAAATTATATTCTTCCATAAGAATTGTTTGGCATTTGCTTCAGTAATTTTTGCTAAGGGTTCTGCTTCCACCCACTTCGTGAAGTAATCTACAGCCAGGATGATAAATTTTCGTTGTCCTGTGGCTATAAGGAAGGGTCCCATTATGTCAATTCCCCACTGGGCGAAAGGCTAGGGGCTTTGAAGTGATGTAAGTTTCAGAGTTGGAGTATGGGTGAGATTGGAATGCAATTGGCAATTCTCGCACTTTCGTGTAAACTCAAGTGCGTCCTGTTTCATTGTGGGCCAATAGAACCCCTGTCTCAGGATTTTATAAGCCAAAGCTCTTCCTCCCAGATACTCGCCACATACTCCTGAATGAACTTCTCGGAGTGCATAATTAGCTTCTGAAGGTGGGATACACTTCAGATATGGCCCGATGAAAGCGCGCTTATACAACTCACCACCAATGATGGTGAAATTTGCTGCTCGTCTTCGAAGTCTCATTGCAGCCATGGGTTCTTCAGGTAGTACCCCATCTTGTAAGAAAGACAAGATGGGATTGATCCAAGACTCCTCCCTTGTTTCATCGATCGATTGTATGACCCATAGACCCTGGATACTTGAAAAATGGATCTCCTAAACACACTTTCTCTTGTAGATGTCTCCCGTCGTCGATGTTGCAAGTTTTGAAAGAGCATCTGCTCTTGCATTTTGCTCTTGGAGAACATATATGATTTGGTATTCTCCTATTCGGGCCAAAAGTAGTTTCAAAAATTTGCAATATTGGGCTAGTTGCGGATTGTGGATATCAAATTCTCCTTCCACATGAGAAGAGATTAGTTGTGAATCAGTGTAGACTATTAGATTCTGCACCTCACAATCGACTGCTAGTCTTAATCCAGCGATAAGGGTTTCGTATTTTGCCATGTTGTTTGTTGCCGGAAACTTGAGTCGAAGCCCATACTCAAGAGTAGTCTCCTGCGGGGATATTAACAGAATTCCAGCCCCCGCGCCAGAACTTCCAGAGGATCCATCAACATACAACATCCAACGCGGAGGAGAAGGCAAAGTACCTGGTTGAATATCGGACACTGGAACGGTGCAATCAACCACGAAATCTGCAAGTGCTTGAGATTTGATATCGGGTCTAGGCAAGTAGTGAATGTCAAATTCTCCCAATTCTACAGACCACTTGACGATCCTACCTAATGCTTCTGGTTTTTGCATAATATTTTTCAGCAGCAAATTTGTGTAAACCCCAATTAAGTGGGCTTGAAAGTAGGGGCACAGTTTTCTGGCAGAATAGACTAAGTGCCAATGCTGTCTTATCCGCTAAGGGATAATGTCCCTCTGTATCAAATAGAATTTTACTAACATAGTAGATGGGGAGTTGCACAGCATTCTCTTCTAGTACTAAGACCGAACTGATGGTTTGGGGCAAAACAGCTATGTACAAATACTTCTCTCTAGGTGTTGGTTTAGAAAGTAGTGGCGGGGAGGCCAAATACTTTCTTAGCTGTTCGAAGGCCTCTTGGCATTCATCTGTCCATTGGAAAGCAGAGCTGTGAGCGCCTCTGAGTATTTTGAAGAAAGGCAGATACTTGTCTCCTGAGCGTGCCAGGAAACGAGACAATGCTGCGATCCTCCCGTTCAGCCTTTGGAATTCCTTGACGTTCTTAGGTGGCACCATATCTCTTAACGCCTTGATTTTTTCGAGATTGGCTTCTATCCCTCTATGGATTACCAAAAAATCCAAAAATTTTCCAGAGGCGACTCCGAAGGTGCATTTGGCGGGGTTGAGGCGCATATTGTAACATCTCAACAAATGAAAGCATTGTTCCAAGTCAGAGATATGTTGAGACTTTTCGAGACTCTTCACCAACATGTCGTCGACGTACACCTCCATATTACGTCCAATAAGGGTTTTGAAAACCTTATTCATGAGACGTTGATAAGTTGCTCCAGCATTCTTGAGCCCGAAGGGCATCACTCGATAACAGTACAGTCCTCTGTCTGTTTGAAATGTTGTTGCTTCTTCATCAGTCGGATTCATCTTGATTTGATTGTAACCGGAGTAAGCGTCCACGAAACTCAACATTTGATGTCCGGAGATGATATCGACTAACTGGTCGATACGAGGAAGTGGAAAGCTGTCTTTTAGGTATGCTTTATTGAGATCTGTGTAATCTATGCACATTCTCCATGTACCGCTCCCCTTTCGAACCAAGACGACATTTGCCAGCCAAGTAGGATAATGCACTTCTCGTATGAATCCGACTTTCAGGAGTTTGTCCACCTCTTTTTCGATCGCCTGCTGACGATCTGGTGCAAAATTCCGTTTCTTCTGGATGATTGGTTTGTTCGCCAGATTGACCTTAAGGGAGTGTACGATTACTTCAGGGTCAATCCCAGGCATATCCGCCGGACTACATGCAAAAATGTCCTGATTTTCTCGTAGAAAATCTGTGAATATTTTCTTCTCGTCTTCTGAGAGAAGTGACCCAATTTGCACCGTCTTTAGATGATGTTCTTCAGAGATAGATACAGAGGTGAGTTCTTTTACTGGGGAGGCTCTCTGAGGTATGTCTTCGTTTCAGAGATCAAAATCCTCAATGTTTAGAGTATCAATCGGGCGTGTTTTGACCTGCCTGAGATAGCAGGTTTGTGCTATTTGCTGATCTCCGCACACCACACTAACTCCTGTCGGAGTGTGGAACTTCAGCTTGAGGTGAGGGATAGAGGTGACAATCCCAAAAATTGACTGAAATGGCCTTCCAAAGATAGCGTTGTAAGCCGATTCGGACTTTACAACGACGAACTGGACAGAGTGTGTAGATTGCCGGGGGAATTCTCCAAGTACAACTGGGAGACTGATTATCCCTTCTACTCGCACAGGTCGATTATCAAATCCATATAAAGGACCTGCCGCAGGTTGAAGCTTCTATCTGGCGAGACCCAAATTAAGGAAGGTATAGTAGAACAGGATATCTACAGAGCTACCGTTATCCACAAGAATTCTCTTAATATTGTAGCATGGGTCACCTATGCCTGCATTGACAACAAGCGGATCTTGGTGAGGGATTTTTACTCCCTCCAAGTCGGAATCATCAAAGGTGATGGTGTGATCTACACGAGCTTTCTTTGGAGTTGGAATTTAGTCTACAGCCAAAAAGACTTTATCGGATAGCAAAAGGCCTCCAGCTATTGTCTCAATTTCTCCAACTGCTATTAGATTATTTACTGGTGGCCTCTTTTGTCGATCTTGCCCCCCAGTGGGACAAGTTTCCTCTCAAGTAGGTGGAGCCCGAATAAACTGCCGAAGATAGACTTGATGGATAAGCCTTTCAATTTCCTCCTTCAGTTGTTTACAGGCTTCTGTAGTGTGGCCACGACTACGATGGAAGTGGAAGTATTGATCCTGATTTCATGTGTTCGGCTTCAAGAGATGTGGCCACTTTATCGTATCTTGATCTCGAATAGACATTAACACATTTGCTCGAGACGTATTGAGAGGAGTGTACTCTTTCTCCTGCCGAGGTTCTCATCGTGGCAATGGAGGCCTCGGGGGTAGATTGTTCTTCCCTTGCTTCTTTCGTTGTGAGGAAGAATTATCTATCCATGGTGCACCCTTGCGCTTTCCAGTAGATTGTTCAAACTGTTTCCTATGGGCGTTTATAGCCTCATCTACCGAGATTTGAGCTTCTACTCGGTGAATTAGATCGGCATACAAAGGAATAGTGTCGCGCATAAGTGCTGAATAAAAGGGGTCAGGACGAAGGCCTCCAAGGAACTCCTCTCAACAGTTCAAGGTCTACTCCTGGGATTTGTCGAGCTTCAGTGGAGAATCGCTAAAAATACTCCATTAAATATTCTCCTTCATTTTGGCGGATTCCGAAGATGTGAGAAGAATCCTTAGCAATTCTTCGGTTGGCTACGAACTGCTCGACAAAAGCTTTTGCCAATTTTACAAATGAGGGGATCGTTCCCAACGAAAGCGAGTAGAACCACGTGCAAGCCTGTTCTTTGAGGGTGGCAGGAAAGACTTGGCGGAAGATAGCGTCTGAGGCTCGCTGAATGTGAATAATGGTTCTGTAGTGGTCGATATGCTCATACGGGTCGGACGTTCCGTCAAAAGACTCGATGCTGGGTAGTTAAAATCTAGCCGGAATGGGATGATGTAGTATAGCCTCAGTTAGAAGTGATGACTCCTGGAAGTCTCTCTGACGAAAAGTTTGTCTCGTATCCCCTTGGGGGAATTCTTCGCTTACCAACCTTCGCAGTTCGTGATGCAGGGTGTCGTGAGGGAGCTCCGCAACGTGTGGTTGAGCAGAGTCTTCTGGGAGATCTGGGAGAATGCGAGGCTACCGAATTGAGGGTGGAGGATGTGTAGAACTTGCTGTATCGACAAGTTCATTATCCTGTCGAGACTGACGAAATCTTCTAGGTGGAGGGAGATGAACTTCTGCTTGAAGATGTTCGAATTGGACAGCTTCAACCCGTGGTGGATTCTGAGGGATAAAAACTTCCTCCTGTTGTGCCAATGCCGGCTGTCGATTCTCTCGCAGGAGTTGAAGGATCTTGTTCTGAGATTCTTCCATCTTCCGGATTCTTTCTTCCAAAGAAGGTCCCGAGGTCCCTTCTCCGGCAGCATTCTGCCCCCTAGGATGAAAAGAGGCTGACATCGGGCGTCTATGGTTAATAGACGGATTTCTGGACTGACGAGAGTTGGAGCGAGAAGCTCCAACTATACGACTGCTGCGCCTGTTGACCATCGTAGCAATAGTTGAGACTGCTGCGCCTGTGGGATTGTGTTTCCCACAGACGGCG
The DNA here is from genome assembly GCA_022539455.1 of Dendrobium nobile. Classification (NCBI taxonomy): domain Eukaryota; kingdom Viridiplantae; phylum Streptophyta; class Magnoliopsida; order Asparagales; family Orchidaceae; genus Dendrobium; species Dendrobium nobile. Next base: position 41,556,990 of record CM039723.1, read on the forward strand.
TCAAACTGTTGCGTGCTAGAATATACGCGGCAGTAGAGTTTGTAAATTCGCGTCCGAGCGTTGTACGAGTATTCAGCACACAAACAGAAAAGAGAATATGAACACCAGGATTTTTACGTGGAAAACCCAAAAAGGGAAAAAACCACGGGGCCTTGCCCAGTTGTAAAGTTCCACTAGTGTTTGTTTGAAGTACAAAGGTTGATCCGTCTTACAAATCAAGACAATCAGTTTACAATCAACTTCTCACAAAGTTACAAAGTTCTGCAAATTCTCGGCGTTTCCCGAAAATCTGGCAGAGTTCCGGCGTCTTCAGGCGGCGAGAAGAGCTCCGGTGGTGGTCGAGGAGGAGCTTCTTCCTTCTCTTCCATCTTCTCTTCACTTGAGTCCCCTTTGTGAAGAATGAGGGCTCTATTAATAATTTTTCTGGAGTGGCGTGGCTCGTAAATAGGTGTGAGATCATCGGAGAATAGGGAGTGGTTTGAATGGACGGCCGATACTGAACCATTCGATCGTGCACCGTTCGTTGGACATTTGGAGACCTTAATGATGTCGGAATTCGGCGATCTTGGGCTCGTTGGATTCGTCTCGTCGAGCCGCTTGATTCGAGTATAAGCTCGTTAAAATCGGAGACCGTTTGGTAACTCAAATTGCGGTTTGAACCTTCCAAAAGCGCTTCGGGTCCTTGATTCGGACTCATTTGGGCTCGGATTGGGTTGAACTTGGTGTCGTTTGGTTCGTATTTCCAAGACGCTCAGTTTGACTGTAAGTTCGCTAAAATCGGAGTTCAGGTACTTTTGATTTTAATTTTTGAAGTTTCCAACTAGCTTTTGCCTCAAGATTCGTTCCCGATCAAGCTAATTTTGTGATGCCGTATCAGTTGCCCCCTTATTTTCGGACGTCGTAGTTTCAGGAGTCCGAAAATATGCGTCACAATTTTTTAGAGAATTTTTTCACATGAGTCAGAATTAATCTTGTGTACAGGAGCTCCGATATGGTCCTAGATATAAGCAAGCCTTTTTCAAGTTAATAGAACAAAGATAAGCAGCCTTTTACTAGATCAGGTTTGTGATGTTCATAATCAAGTTGGTTGGCTGTATTTAAGTTAGATTGGTAGGTTAATTTTTTACCTTCATATATTTAGCTCATAATTTGATTAATTTTGCATTCACAGATCAACAAAGATCCCATGTGGATTTCTTCGATATGGAGGAGAAAAATCTCTTGTAGCCTATCGATTAAAAATGATGGGTGCCTATATATAAGCATAAAAGATGAATACGAAAGAGGATAATAAGGAGAATATCCACAATTATGAGGATATAAATCAATATAAAACGTATCATCAATAGACCTAACATAATAAATATCTGAGAAAGCTTTACATTAAAATGGCTATTATTAATGATTATAAATCATTTCCCTGGTGACTTCATAATAAATCTGAAGATACATAGAATAACATCTCAATATTCATATTTAGGAGTTTGTACGTGTTTACTCACAACCCCCACAACAAATGAAACAGCTAGCGTGATAACAAAAAGACTGATTTTTCAACCAAAGGTCAATAACAAGAGACATCTTGGAACATTCCCTATGTTCGTAACCGTCTGTTTGTCGATAAGTTCGCAACCCAAAAAACCCGTTCCTCGGGAAGGTGAGCAGTATACTTTCTTTTAGATAAACACTTTTCTTGTTGTAGGAAAATTATATTCCCAAAAAATATATGAGATGACCTAAACATTTAGCAAAAAAATACATTTGTAGGTAGTGATTTACTTTAGTAACATCTTTTTTATCACTCCTAATAACATGTTCTTAACATAAATTGCTAAGATAACACAATAAGATGACTTAAGTATGATAAAGATGAAGTTATATGTTGTTCTACCGTGAATATCAACCCCAGAAAAAATTTCACAAAATTTATTAAACTGAGATTATAGGATTTGCTTAAGCCCATATATGGCTGTTATGGGTTTGCATATTCTTATTCCCCTTGAACAACATACCCAGTTGTTTCTCTGTACAAGCACCTTCGTAAGATCACAATAAAGGAAAGCATTACTCACATAAATTTGCAGCAAAGGACATGTTTAATTAATCATGATAAAAAAATTTGAAAAAAGTGTCAGAGTAGTCAATTCTATTGCTTAAATAAAATATTTGGCAATTAGGTAGGCCTTGCCATACCTGTTAACGGCGAATGGCGCACCATGGCGCAAAGGTCTATTTGGAGCCATGGCGCATAGCACACGGCGCGACGCGCGCTATTTTGAACATGGCGCAAGCTATATAAAAATTATAAAATAATAAGCATGAATATGAAATATTATTAAAAATGAAAGACAAGCTATCATAATAATAAAAGACAACCATAACATATATAAGTTCGACTAAGTAACATCCAAATATCTCATAATTCAAATATTACAATCTTTTTTTAAAAGATCAAATAAAAATTTAATCTACTCTTCTTGGGAATCATCATCAGCAGCAAATATTAAAAAAGCTTTATTATCTTTTTCAACATTGTCTCTTACTTCATAATTCTCTTCATCACCCTCCTCATCATCATTCTCAATAGCAACATCCTGCCTAATTGAAGATTCTTTCTCTTTCCCTTTAGATCTTTCCCGAATATTATAGCTTTTATCATAAATACCAGTAGCTTTAGCAACATTTGTCCAAGTTAAATCTTCTTCTCCAACAATAATGACATTTTCTTCATCAGACTCTTCATCTAATTTTTCTGTTAGCCATTCATTTGCATCATCTAACTCAGTCAAAGAAATAGGATCAATGACATCACGATTATTGAATCTCTGAATCAGTGCTCTATTATATTTCACATAAACTAAATCTTTTAAGCGACCATGATCCAATTTGGATCTTCGTTTGCTATGAAGCTGCAATTAAAATATTATTACATTACTATATTATGAACATATATAAAAATCAACACATATATTGTAAAATACTTACATGTTCAAAAATACTCCAATTGCGTTCGCATCCAAATTAACTACATGTTAGACTTAGAACTTTAATAGCAAATCTTTGTAAATTGGGAGCTTCTTGTTCATATGCCAACCATCAATCAATTGGAAGAAATGATTTTTTTTTTCAATATTATATAACAAATCAGTCTTAATTTTTTTGTAAATAATGATACCTGGAGATCGGGTAGTTCTTTGTCTTACAGCTGGAGGAATACCAAAAAGTCCTTCACCCTTAATATATAAACTTAATTCATTACTGATTTTATCTTCTTCAGTTATATCTTGACATAATCTTCCAATACATTGGTAAAGACCATCAGCTATTTCCTTATCCTTGGTAATATCAAGGTTATTGAAGAAATATTCAGGATTTAAAAAACATCCCGCTGCATGTAGAGGCCGATGTAATTGCACTTCCCATCTTCTATCAATCATTTTAAAAATTTGATCATACTTATCACTGTTATTAAAGCTTGCAGCGGGGTTTCTGGGGCAGCGCCCTTGCGAGGGTTTTCGGGGGCAGCGCCCCCGGAACAAAATTTATTTGTAAGAGGAATTTTTAAGTTCGTTTGCATGGAAATTAGGGAGTGATACCAAGCGTGTACCTAGTTGTACCGAGCTGTATCGAGCGGTACAAAGCATGTAACTAGCGGTATCGAGCATGTACCGAGCATGTACCGTGCGGTACCGAGCATTTACATAGCGGTACCGAGCGGTATCATGCATGTACTTAGCAATACCGAGCGTGTACCTAGCGGTACAGAGCATGTACCGAGCTGTACCGAGCGGTACAGAGCATGTAACTAGCAGTACCGAGCGGTATCGAGCATTTACATAGCGGTACCGAGCGGTATCATGCATGTACTTAGCAATACCGAGCGTATACCTACCGGTACCGAGCGTGTACCTAGTTGTACCAAGCTGGTACAGAGCATGTAACTAGCGGTACCGAGCGGTATCCAGCATATACATAGCCGTACCGAGCGTTTACTTAGCGGTACCGAGCATGTACCTAGCGGTACCGAGCATACCTGTTAAGTTGTAAATTCTTGTAAGAAATAGCCGTACAAAACAAAAGAGCTGTGCGGAACAGACGGAGGTTGCAAATTGGAGTCAGTTGGTAAGATTTTTTATTGAAACAGACGCAGGGGGCAGATTTGGCAGAAGCACTGCTCTGTGGGACGATTCGGCAGAAATAACGACTTCAACTTCGGGACAGATTCGGCGAAAGCAGCGAATGCAGCAAACAAAAAACAGAAAACCTTCGACTACAAGATAGATTCAGCGACCTCGACTTAGGGACTGTGGTACCGAGCATTAACTTAGCGGTACCGAGCATTTACTTAGTGGTACCGAGCATACCTGTTAAGTTGTAAATTCTTGTAAGAAATACCGTACAAAACAACAGAGCTGTGCGGAACAGACGAAGGTTGCAAATCGGAGTCAGCTGGTCAGATTTTTTATTGGAACAGACGAAGGATGGGCGGATTTGGCAGAAGCACTGCTCTGCGGGACGATTCGGAGGAAACAACGACTTCAACTTCGGGACAGATTCGGCGGAAGAAGCGAATGCAGCAAACAAAAAACAGAAAACCTTCGACTTCGAGATAGATTCAGCGACCTCGACTTAGGGACTACAGGATGTGTTTGGCGGATGCAGCAAACAGAAAAATCTTTAGTGAAATTAGGGCAATGAATACTGGTTTATCTTAAAATATAGATATATTTTTAAATATAAAACATATTCATAAGTATACCAAAATTTAAAAATAATTTGACGCGCTATTTTGCGTCGTGTGCAATGCGCCATGGCTCACATGTGGTGCAAATAGCGTGAGCTATTTTAAACACATGCATCTCGCCATGAACATGGCGCCGTAGGTGCGCCGCACCGTGTGCCATGGCGCGCGCTATTTTGCGCCATTGACAGCTATGAGCCTTGCATCTATCAACGAAGCTGTTAGGATGAAATTCGAATGTGTAAATCCATTGAAATGAGAGTGATTTACTCTAAGAAGTGTAACCATATCTTATGCATACCGATTAAGACAACTATTTCAATTTCCATAGTTTGCTTTCATCAAATTTCTTACAGTGCTCCCAGTATGTCTTGGGAATAGAAACACATAACACAACAAAATACAATAAGCTTGAGAAATGATGTTCAAAGTGTACACTCAGAAATGCCTTCAAAGGTGTTTAAAAGGTAGCTCCCGATAAGGTAGAAGTGAGTGAGGGCAGGAGAGAATTAGGTTTAAGTAGGCGAAGTTTAGCACCACGTGTTTGTGAAAGAAACAACAGAGGGAGGAGTGGCATCGAGTGTTAGCATTAACCCTGCTCTGTTATCACATTAAATAAAAATCACTTGTATAATTTGTCTAATTATGGATACCCATGTATAAGCATACAAAACAAATACAAAAAGAAGATAATAAAGAGGATAATGCCCTCAACTATGAAATAAATTAGTAATAAAACATATCTGCTAATAATTATTTTATTGCAATAATACTTTTTAATCAAGCACTTTTCATTAGTGGAGCCAATCCCAACCAATCATATTTTTTTATCCAATCTGTAGGAATCAATTAGAAAGGAAAATCCCCTGTGATACACTAGATCTGACTCGGTGATTGGAGTGAATAGATCCACCATTTCTAGAATCTCTCTTCTGATTCAAAAAAATTGTGACATAATGCGTATCCCGCTTTGTTTCTGTCATGAAATAGATGAAAAAAATCAAAGCTCAACAACTTTGGGTTGGCAAAATAAATTGGAGATTTGAGACATCTAGGTTTGCCGGCAAATTTGTTTATTGATGCACGTAGATTAAAATAGTTTAAATTTCATTTTAGCATTAATTTCATAGTAATAATTTTGAAAATTATTTTGCTACAGCTATTTCGTATGAAAGCATGGTTTGGAAAATATCTTCACAATGTTCAAATAGGTCTTGGATTACTATTCTGAAAAAAAATATTTCAGCGTTACCAGGAGTTCCACGAATATCGGTGTTCACTGGTTCAAAACTGATCGTTCCACTTCTTGAAGCATGTGCAAGACCAAAATCTGCAACCTATACAGCAGAAGGTTGTCGAGGTACATCACACTAATTAATAACAACATGAAATATCAACATTAGCATTTAACCTTGTTTACCTTTGCCACAAAATTTTCATCCAAAAGAATATTGCTTGACTTTATGTCTCTGTGACAAAGAGGAGGATTGCAATAGAAATGGAGGTACTCCTGCATTATAATTTACTATTTTGGACTAAGTGATAATTAAAAAAAAAACGGGAAGTGGACACAAAATAGCCAATATTTCCTTATTGCTTTAATTAATGAAACATAGCATAAATTCTTAATTAGAATAATGAATTGAATCTTAAATAAGATAATAGCATAGAATAAAAGATGCATAATGCATACTATTTATGTAACTTAGAATTGATTTGCAATGTATATAGTTAGAATTTACCAATGCATTGGCAACATCGACAGCAATTTGTAATCTAGCAGGCCAAGTTAAAGAAGCTTTCCCTGGAGCTGCAAGATATATATTTTCCACCACTAGATGTGATTTGCAATAAAAACCAAAGAAATTGTAACAAACCATGAATGACACTATATTACCATGAAGATGATCCTTCAAGCATCCGTTTTCCATGTATTCATAGACGAGAAACCTTTATAAGAAAATATCATAATAAGGAAAAAATATTAATAGAATGCATAGTTTCTACAAGCTCATCAAAACGCCTACTGAAAGAAGAGTATGAAACTAGGAATTACAGCAATCACCTCTCATTTCTATCTATGCAAAAGCCTCTGAGAGCAACAAGATGGCGATGATGCAACCGAGCAAGAAGTTCCATTTCTCGGCAAAACTCCACCTCACCTTGCTTGGATACTTTGTTCATCCGCTTCACGGCACCTATGGTCCCATCACTGAACTGGGCTTTGTAGACGGTTCCAAAACCACCTTTTCCTATGATGGTGCTGAAATTATCTGTTGCCTTCATTGTCTCTTTGTAGCTAAACCGTTGGAACATGAGAGATGGGCCTAAAAAATAAAAGTTTAGACTGACACAAAGATGAAGTTAAAGATCCCTAAACATATAACAAACTTGTATCAACATAGGCAATCCATGAAGTGGGCACTTCAAAAGGTTCTTCAAATATTTCATGATAAAGCTGAATACTGCTGAGTCAGCCCTCACAGCCTTGAGCAGTCTTTAAAATCAATGCATCGCCACAACAACATATGTCTTAAATGATAAAAAACCACGTAACTGAACAAAAGTTGTGAGAAATTGTAAAACCAGAAAACAAAAATGTCTTTTTAGATCTCGCACGCTTTTCGATGCTTCGCGACGAGATTTAAGTGAAAAATTTAAAGTTAACGGTTTTTGACAGAAATAATTTTATAAAAATCTACGCAAAATTCTGAGTGATTTGATATATAAAACCTATATCTAATTTCGTTTAATTAGGGAGATAAAAATTAAAGAAATTTCATAATACCTATTATACCCCTATTAAGTATTAAAGCCAAGATGGATTAAGTGAGGGCAATTTGGTCCTTGGTCTTTTCTCTTTACCCGCCTGCTCATAAGAGGACCGAAACTTATTCGGTCCCCCACTTGTTTCGTTCGGCCAAACGCAAGGAGGCGGAGAGGGCGGATGGGGTAGGCGACGGGAAAGCTTGGGCGGCCGCTCCGGCGATGGTTTCCAGCTGTCGGATTTGAGGAAACTTGTAAAGGACACTAAAGGGAAGACTAAGGTATGATTTATTTAAGCATTTCTCCATTCCCCGTATAATTTCCTTAAGGAAGAAATTTTAGGGTTTTCCAACAATTAAGAATTTCCACATGAAATTTATAAGGAATGTTTAGGGAATGATTTTAATCATGAAAACGAAGTTTTTTTCTAGAAAGTTTGAGTTGGAAATTTTAGGATTTTTCCCTAAAGTTGAAACTTTTGAAAGTGCTTTTAGAAACTTGATTCTTAAGGGTCCTAAGAGAGTTTCTAAGGGTATAAATTGGGTTTTTCTCACAAAATGATAGTTTTGTAATTTTAGAAATTATTAAATCCGAAAATATAAATTATTTTAAATTAAATTAGGTTAGAGGAAAAGGGTTAATTTGGTTGAAATATGTAATGATACAAATTATGAATTTTTAGAATATATACTTGCTTTAGGTGATCAATTAGAGAGAGGGAGAGGGAGAGTTTAGGGTGTTTTAGAAAGAGAAGATTTTATTTTAGATTTATTTTTGTAGATTTTTTAAGAAAAAATTAATTCTTATAGGTGTTATTTGTGGTGACCTCAAAGAAAGGAGGATTAGTAAAGACAATCAAATTCCTAATTTCTATAAGTATACATGATTCTTTATTCACAGTAATGACTTTTGTTTTCTCTCAAGTTATATGTTTTGAAAGACCAAGCATGTTCATAAAATCTTTACACTTGTCAAATGATTGATCATGCAATTTATATGTTACATCTTATGGCATTTTTATGCAAAATTCATATATTATAAAAATGAGATGATATAATTATAATATGATTGTTATATTGAGTGATTGCTTGTGCATATTGAATTGATAGAGCTCACCCCCTTATGGTACTAGCTGGGGACACTGTACTCGTGCACGTTAAAATGGTAAAAGATATGGAAAAAGATATGGTAAAAGAGTACATTTATGGTACTAGACGGCTCTGTTTAAAATTGCGCAACAAGAGGTGCGCCTCTGCGCAATTCTGTCCAAAAGCGCCTCGAGGCGCACGCAATTTGGACATTGCTTGAGGCGTACGCCTCACCCTGTGTGAGGTGCGCCTCAATTGCGCAATTGCGCAATTATGGGTGAGGTGTACGCCTCATCCAAATGGTCCCACCTACTTAAAATAAGCATTTTTTCCCCTTATACCCGATCGGCTACAGGCATTTCGCGAAGTTTACCTGCCCGCAAGCTCCAGGTCGCGAAACCAGAGCCTCCTGCACGGTCGGCCAACCTTCCCGCCGCCTCTCCCGCCAGCGCTGCCTCTCTCCAGCGAATTTGAAGCGTCTGGCCACCTTGTAGGAGAAGTCCACAAACGATTTTAGGTTTTTTTTTTTTTTTTTGGTTAGATTTTTCAAGTGAAAGAAATTCTAGGGTTTTGGATTTTTTGAATTATTTTGGATACTTTTATTAGAGATCATGGTTTGAGGCAAGGAAAAAGGGTCTGCATCATTGCGGATGGATCCTTCTTGGAAATATAGTGTACAAGTTGACATAGTCGGCGGAGAGAAGAGCTATGTTTATTTGAAATGCAATTTTTGCGAAAAAGTGGTGAAGGGAGGTGTTACCCGCATGAAGGAACACTTATCATGCTCGCATAAAAACGTAGGACCGTGTGCAAATGTGCCGGAAAAGGTGAAGGAGGAAATTATTGCTTATATGAAAAAAGTACCACGGCAAAACACTTGCAACAGGAGCAATTTGATGATAGGGTCGAACATGGCGCTTATTTTAGGAGCGAGAGTGGAAAGGGCTCTTCCTCCACTATACATAACAGAGGTGCACGGGGTCCTATGGATCAGTATATGACTAATCCAGAAGAGGATAGAGGACAAGCACAAATGATGCCTGCGGCCAGTACTAGAGAGGGTCGACGCCAGGTTTGCATGGATATTGGGAGATTTTTTTTTTTTAAATGCCACACCTTTTAATGTTGCTACGTTGCCTGCCTACTTCAATATGCTGCGGTCTGTAGGGTTGTATGGGAGAGGGTTGAAGGCACCTTCTATGTATGAGTTGCGAACATAGATTTTAAAGGAGCTGCTGAACACAGAGCGTAGCATTAATGAGATTAAAAGGATATGGATTGAGACTGGTGTAACCATTATGTCAGATGGATGGTCTGACATGAAGAGCAGGAGCTTGATTAACATCCTTGTGAACAATCTCTATGGCACGGTGTTTTTACGATCGGTTGAAGCTTCAGATGAGGTGAAAAATGCTACATTCATTTTCAATTTACTTGATGGGGTTATTGAGGAGATTTGGGAGCAATCAGTTGTCCAGGTAGTGACTGATAATGCCAGTGCATACAAAGCAGCTGGTCAGCTGTTGATGGAGAAGAGGATACACCTATATTAGACACCCTGCGCAGCACATTGTATCGATCTCATTTTGGAGAATCTTGGTGACTTACCTCAGCACAAGAGTGCTTTTTGTAGGGCGAAGAAGATTACAAAGTTCATCTACAATCACTCTTAGGTCTTAAGCTTGATGAGAAAGTTTTCAAAGAAAGAAATCATTCGCCCTGCAACCACTAGGTATGTTCTTAAATTTGTACATTGCAAATCATTCCTACTATATGTTCTAAGTTCTTACATTTGTGCACTGTGAATCTATAGGTTTTCCACATCCTATTTGACAATGCAGAGCTTGATGGAGGTGAGGCAACCTTTGGAAGCAATGTTTACATCAACTGAATGCCTTATAATTATGCTTGGGGGAAGAAAAGTGAAGACAAGAAAATAAGAAAGATAATTCTGAATGATAAATTTTGGGCAACTGTGACCTATGCCATTTTGAGCACAAGACCCTTACTGCAAGTACTACGCTTAGTGGATGCAGCGAAGAAATTAACTATGGGTTTTATTTATAATGCTATGAATGAGGCCAAGGAGTTGATTGCACATAACTTGGGAAGATAGGAGGTAAGTTATAGGGAAATTTGGGATATCATTGATGCTCGGTGGGAGGTGCAGTTACACCGTCATCTACATGCAGCGGCATATTATCTCAATCCTCAATTTCAATATTCAGAGAAGAAATCTTCAAATCCGGAGGTGAAGCTTCGTCTATATCATTGTATGGAAAGACTAATACCGAAGCAGGCAGATAGGGAGCTTGCAAATTTACAACTTGTTCAATTCCATAATAAAGAGGATTTTTTTGGTTTGAATGCAGCAAAAACAACCATTTCCAAACGGTCTCCAGGTATAGTTATTTTGATAAATGCAATACACTTTATTCAGTTCTGATTATCTTTTTTCTTGAAAACAGTTGAATGGTGGATCCAATTTGATGATTTCACCCCTGAGTTACAGAGTTTTGCTGTAAGAGTGTTGGGCCTCACTTTTTCTTCTTCTGGGTGTGAGTGAAACTGGAGTACATATAGTCAAGTGCAAACAAAGAAAAGAAATCGGCTATCAACACTCAGAATGAACTCACTCGTATATGTTATGCACAACAAGAGGATAAGAGAGAGGAGGTTGAGGAATAAGGGGTTGAAGGATGATGGGACCCGTTGGTGTGTGATGATGTGTCATCTGATAATGAGTGGTTCATTTATAATGAGACAGATTTGCCATTATCAGACTTACAGCTAGAAGATCTAAGTGTGGATGTCTTGAGGGGCGAAGCAGATCAAGTGGGCACATCCACTAGTACCACACCACACACATCCACTAGCTCTGTAGCACAACAATCAAGTAAATGTATTCCACAACTTCTTATATGCTATTACATTATATTTATGTCAAGTGAGCAATTAACATGATAATGATATTTTCTCTTATTAAACAGGGAAGAGAAAAGTGAGTCATATTGAAGATGATGATATGACATTCATAGATACAATTGGAGAAGAAGATTCCCTTGAAGACCCATTTAGTGATGGGATATGATTGCATTTTATTTATTCTTTGTACTTTTGGAGTTTTGTTAAACTAATATTTTATGATTTTGTACTTTGGGACATGATTTTATTGCATCTACTTTCTTACTTTCCACTATTTTCATATATCATTTAGATATTTTTATTGTAAGATAGAATATTGTTATTATTTTCCTGCTAAAACCCTTAATTTTTCATTTACGTAATTCTGTGTCTATGAGGCTTACGCCTCGTCTCACGGACGAAAACTGCCTGAGGCTTAATTACGCAATTTTAAACCTCTTGCTAGATGGTGGTAATATATACGAAAAGAGAAAATTATGAATATTAAAATAAATATGAAAATGAAAATGAAAGATATGATTTTATCATATATGATATGTTTAATGACATATTTGTAAGAAATCAATTTATGTTATGTTTAAATGAAATGTGACATCTACCATATTATTCATTTTGCTTTGATTACTGTAGTTTAGAATCCTGTTTTACTTACTGAGCTTTGGTTTACTATTAGTTATTAATATTTTTCAGGTATAATTAATTTAAATCAAAAATGAGTAGAATGGGTGGAAATATATACCGTAAGAGAGGAGCGCTGGAAGAAAAATAATTATATCAATCTGCTTGAGGTTATGTTTATGTGTTTTAAATTTATTGTTTTAGTGGCTCTCTAAAATGTTAAGGTGATAGTTTTAGAAATTAGATATTTTAGTCTACCGTCTGACCTCCGTTTCCGCCTCGCCTATGCGAGCTTATCGGGCCGGGGCATGACAAAAGCGATATTAGAGCAAAGGTTTAAGAATATTGATCAATTTGAAAGAGTCATTAGGAAGATCCTATAAATTAGAGAAGGTATAGGGTATGTGTGTTATAGACTGCTAATTTTATTTCATCGCGTTATATCTCAGAGCCATGGATCCTGAAAACAATGCCATTGATAGCATTGATGGTGAGGAAGGGAAGGAGCTACCAGAAGTAACAGAACCTCAGAGGAATAATGATAGCACCACTATGGAGTCATTCGCTCATATGATGGAAGCAATGACTCAAATGATAAAGACCTCACAAACTCAGACCAGTGGCAGTGGAAGTTATTCTATGGACAAGAACTTGAAGCTGCTTCAAGACATAAAACCTCCATTGTTTTCTAGTGGTGGACCTATAGAGGCTGAAGATTGGCTATCGTGGATAGAGAAAATCCTAGAGGGCATATCTTGCCCAGAGGATAGGAGGGTGACACTTGCTACTTATGCCTTTGATAGTGAGGCAGAAAGTTGGTGGTGCGGTTAGTTGGAAGAAACTTTTGGTGGGCGACCCAGTAGTCAAGTCTCCTGGGAATGGAAGAGTTCCTGAAAGTATTCAGAGAATGGTATGTACATATGTCAATCAGGAGATAGATGCGGGATAAGTTCAACAGATTGGTTTAGAAAGAACTATTACTCAGTACGAGGCTGACTTCACTAGACTTTCCAAGTATGCCTCACATATGATACGTAATGCAAAAGAGAAGTGCCATCGTTTCTTATCTAGTTTGAAGGATATCATTAGACAATCTTTGATTCCTTTTATTATTGAGGATTATTCAACTTTAGTAGAGAAGGCCCGAAGGATTGAATCAGATTTACAAGCTACTCAGAGGAGAAGAGACCAACATAAAAGGAATAGTTTTGATGAGGATATACAAAGCAATCAGACTGGAGGATCAAATGAAAAGATACCAAAGTTTAGTCCTAATGGAGTCAGTGGTGCAACTATAAGTAAAGTCATTGAACCTCGTGCTAAGTGTGGCAGATTACATAAAGGTGAATGTCTGATTGGTTCCAACACTTCTTATTGGTGTCATCAGCCTGGACATATAGCAAAATATTGTCCTGCATTAGTTCAGAAGATTTAAGGAGAAATGAGATCAAGTGAAGCACCTTCACAGAGGAATTATTGAAGACCCAAGATGATAGAACCATCAGTTGTAGGTTCAGTGCAAAATCAATCCATGCAGAATATCAGACCGCGAGTTTACACTTTGACTCAGCAAGAACCCAATGAATCCGTAGATGCTAACAATGATAATTGAGATGGCTTTATTGTTTATTTTTAATGATTAATAATGTTAAATATGATATTTTGGATTTAGTAGTTTATCTTGTTATATCATATCAGATGTTTTGGGGTTGATCAGACTATTTTTTGTTATGATATATCGGATGTTTAGTTTGTTATGTTCCAATGTTGAAGTTTCTGTTAAGTGAAATGAAAATGTTGGTTGATTTGCAACTAGATGTTGTATGTAAATTTCGAGGACAAAATTTTTATTAAGAGAGGAGAATTGTAAAACCCAAAAAAAGTCATTTTAGACCTCGCATGTTTTTCGATGCGTCACGATGAGATTTAAGTGAAAATTTTAAAGTTAACGGTTTTTACGGAAATAATTTTATAAAAATCTATGCAAAATTCTAAGCGATTTGATATATAAACCTATATCTAATTTCGTTTAATTAGGGAGATAAAAATTAAAAAAATCTCATAAATACCTATTATACCCCTATTAAGTATTAAAGCCGAGATGGATTAAGTGAGGGCAATTTGGTCCTTGGTCTTTTCTCTTTACCCGCCCACTCATAAGGGGACTGAAACTTATTCGGTCAAACACTTGTTTCGTTCAGCCAAACGCAAGGAGGCGGAGATGGCGGACGGGCTAGGCGACGAGAAAGCTTGGGCGACGACTCCGACAGTGGTTTCTGGTGGTCGGATTTGAGGGAAATTGTAGAGGACACTAAGGGGAATACTAAGGTATGATTTATTTAAACATTTCTCCATTCTCCGCATAGTTTTCTTAAGGAAGAAATTTTAAGGTTTTTCAACACTTAAGAATTTCCACATGAAATTTACAAGGAAGGTTTAGGGAATGATTTTAATCATGAAAACAAAGTTTTTTTCTAGAAATTTTGAGTTGGAAATTTTAGGGTTTTTCCCTAAAGTTGAAACTTTTGAAAGTGCTTTTATAAACTTGATTCCTAAGGGTCCTAAGAGAGTTTCTAAGGGTATAAATTGAGTTTTTCTCACAAAATGATATTTTTGTAATTTTAGAAATTATTAAATCCGAAAATATAAATTATTTTAAATTAAATTAGGTTAGGGGAAAAGGGTTAATTTGGTTGAAATATGTAATGATACAAAATTATGAATTTTTAGAATATATACTTGCTTTAGGTGATCAATTAGAGAGAGGTAGAGGGAGAGAGAGAGTTTAGGGTGGTTTAGAAAGAGAAGATTTTATTTTAGATTTATTTTTGTAGATTTTTTAAGGAGAAATTAATTCTTATAGGTGTTATTTGTGGTGACCTCGAAAGGAGGATTAACAAAGAGAATCAAATTCGTAATTTCTGTAAGTATACATGATTTTTTATTCATAATAATGACTTTTGTTTTCTCTCAAATGATATGTTTTAAAAAACCAAGCATGTTTATAAAATTTTTACTCTTGTCAAATGGTTGATCATGCAATTTATATGTTAAATCTTATGGCATTTTTATGCAAAGTTGATATGTTATAGAAATGAGATGAAATAAAATGATATGATTGTTATATTGAGTAATTGCTTGTGCATGCTGAATTGATGGAGCTCACCCCCTTATTGTACTAGCTGGGGACATTGTACTCGTGCACGTTAAAATTATAAAAGATGTAAAAAGGAAATGGTAAAGGAGTACCTTTATGGTACTAGACGGTGGCTCCTGTGAAGGTTGTAATATATACGAAATGAAAAAATTATGAATATTAAAATGAATATGGAAATGAAAATGAAAGATATGATATTATGATATATGATATGTTTAATGACATGTTTGTAAAAAATTAATTTATGTTATGTTCAAATGAAATATGGCATGTAGCATATTATTCATTTTGTCTTGATTACTGTAATTTAGAATCGTGTTTTACTTACTGAGCTTTAGCTTGCTGTTAGTTGTTAATATTTTTCAGGTATAATTACTTTAAATAAAAAATGAGCAGAATGGATGGAAATGTATATCAGGTGAACAATTGCGCGCAATAACTCATTAACAAAAAAGCTTAAGTTCATGTTTATTTTTTCAATAGATGCTATCAGTTTTGATATGCCCCGGACAAATTACTAGTTCTTGGTTAGCATTGATAGTTTGATCAAGAGCACAAAACTTCATGCTTCTGCCATCTCAACAAAATTGTACTTCAAAATCAACACCATCGCCTAAAAAAAGTGATCACTCTTCAGTCAAACAAAAAAAATTCCTGAGGCTTCAATTGGGATATGATAATTCAAATCATATTCATCTCCAATATTAATCTAATAATTTCAAAGCTCGAAGCTTCAAACTATTCCATCACCCCCAAAGATATGATTTGGGGGTGATAATTTCATTTGTATTTTTTAATTTATACATCATCACTAACAATTAAATTGCTTAGCATATATATTCATCTATTATAAATTAATTTGTTTAATGTGCATAAAAGGTAACATAATATGTGATAGTCAATCTCCATGTGCTTAAATAAATAATATTTTCTATCAAATAATTTGATGAATTTAGCTAATTAAAAATACCTTGAATTCATTTAAATAATATCTACTTACATGTATATAATAGCCGCTCAATGAAATTATAGAAATTAATGAATATTAGCCCAAAGAATAATTTGATCCTGACAATAGAGATTTGAGTATCTGACATGAATAATAGGATCTTCTTCGGGATGAATATCCAGATTTATATCACCATGATATCTTATACTTTCATAAGAAACCTAATAATCACAAATTTTTAATTTAAGATGAATTTTTAATTTGTCGCATCAAAGCTAAATAAATTAACATTAAGTAATATTCTTACCTCAGCATGATTTCTTCTCATTTAAGCCTTCAACCCTATAAGCTTGAATACTCAATTTGTAGAAAGAAACATTAAAATAGGATTCTTACTAAAAATCTTTAATTATCCTTTCCCTTGTCTTTCATTTCCTTCCTCTCTTTTCTTGTTCTCTGCTTCTTTTCCCTTCTCCTCCTCCTCCTTCTTCTTCTTCTTCTCCTCCTCCTCTTTTTCCCTTCTTTTTCTCTTCTAATTCTTTCCTTCTTCTCTTCTTCTTTTTGTGGGCTCCGAAAATTCGGCCCCGACCTCCCCGCTTTTCTTTTTTTTCGGTGAGGGAGTTTTAACGGAATAAAGTTCTGGGCATTGTTTAAAATTGCGCAATATGAGGCTCGCCTTGAGGCCCGCCTCAACGCAATTCTAATGAAAATTTATGAGGCTTGCGCCTCAACTTGGCTGAGGCCCGCCTTGAGGCACGCCTCGCCTCGCTAGCGTGAGGCTTACGCCTCACTCTATTTATATAATTTTTTTGTTAAAACTAACATAAATCATGTCTCAATGCACATTCAAACGCAACAACTTCATCTCGATTGCCTCAACCTCCATCCCGCGGCCTTTGCCGTAACCAACATCGTCATAGTCGTCACCAAAAATCACTTCAAAGCTGCACATAACCAACCTAAAAATTTTGGAGCATTAATCTTATATTTATTTTGATGAAAATATTTATAAAAGATGAATATGATTAAATTAAATAGAAAAGAAGCATATTGGAAGGCGTTCAACTTTACTAAATGAGGCAGATAAAGACCACCTCAAATAAACCAATTTGTTATGCAAAAACTCAGATAAAGACCACCTCAATGATGGCAGTGCAAATAATTCCTAACTTGTTGCCAACTATTTCAACTTTTATTAAGAATTAAATGTAAATTAGTAGAGAAATGATAAAAAAAATTGGAGTTGAACTTGATGTTATATAATACTTTTATGCAATTTCTATCTTTAATATTATTTTCTTTTTAAAATATTTGGATTTTAATTCTATTTCATGCAATTTATTACTTGTCACTTTAGATTTTGTGTATTTTTTTATTTCATGTGTTTGTCAATTTGTTAATTCATAATTCAATATAAAGTTAATATGTCATCATTTAACATATTATTTAGATATTATATAAAAATCACTTTTGACATTTATTATCACTTCACGCAATTTTTTGATTTTGAGGCTTATGCCTCAAAACGCCATGAGGCTTACGCCTCGCCTCATGAACAAAAAGCGCCTCAATACCCAATTGCGCAATTTTAAACATTTGTTCTGTGGTAAATTTTGGAAGGAAAATGAGTTTGTAGATAAGACACTACCCAGAGATTTCGCCCTCATCTTATAAGGACTTTATGATCTGAGTTCTGGTTTCCTATAGGCGCAAGCCCCTATAGTTAATTACCCCTCCCAATAACGAGAGAGAACTTTTGATTAAGGATAGTCATCGATCAGATACGTAGAGTATACATGTTATCTGGCATATAGTTGCAGCATGGGTATTTGAAATGACTGGAGAATTTGGGAATTTGAATGATAGAAGATTGATATTTAAAATTAGAAATTGCATCATCTTACACTTAAAGCAGATGGTGGGGAATAGATGATGGACCCGATCAAGATCTCATGGTTCCGTCGTCTCGGGCCATCGTGGACCCTGGTCTACTTTGTCAGAGGAGGTAGTCGACCCAACCTAGCAGAAGGATCCTTGTCAGCAGCCATGGGTTGCTTCGTCCAAGGGTACCTTGTAGACTTGGGATAAATATTTGTCTAAGGGGAGAAATTTGAATCCACCTTAGCTAACAGAGGGCTTTGTGCCCTATTGATCATATTCTATTGATTCATATATCAAGGATTTGATGCCTTTAAGGAGCGTATTGGCTCTGACCATAATCTGTATTTCGTGGTGCCATTTGGTGGCAAAACCACTCAGTTCAGAAGGCCCCGGGTCATAACCGTTTATCCTGTGGTGCCATTTGGCGGCAAAACCGCCGGTTCGAGGACACGTACCACACGTTCTTAAAGGCAGGAGACTGTTTTGAGAATGGATCCTAGTGATACTCTCGACCAGGCATTAGCTCTTTGTGAGCTAAATAAGTAAATTTTAATTTGTCCACTCCGACAAACTGTTGCGGGGTGGTGGATGGATTTTGCTTTAAGTGGTTTGATGGATTATTTTTTTGAATATCTTTTTTATTTTTGATGATTTTGGATTATATTGGGTATTGGACTTTGTGGAGTTTTGGATGTTTGGAATATTTGGGTGGAGCTTGAAAATATCTGTGAATCCCTCCGATTGAGATAAACATTCAACACGCCATAATCAGAGTGTTTGGTGTCATTTCCACTTTCTAGATTGAACCTTGTTGACTCTGTCTATTGGTCAACAGAGGATCAGGTTTCATGGGTTTTATGCATTTATTAGTGAATTCTCTTGATTATAGACCTTGAAGGCCTAATATGAATGTATTAAAATAAATACATTGGTCGCCACAACCGTGTATTTGTTTGAAGGTTCGAAGCCTGTCGACTCCTATTGATCCGTATAGAAGGATCGGGTTTGAAATAGAATTCACTTATTAACCCGCGCAGTATCCCTAGACTTCACATGTGTACAAATAACACGCTCATCGGGGCCCATGCGGGTGTTTGGGGGCATTTTATATTTATTGACTGAACCTTGTCGACTCCTATTTACTTGCTTAGGAGAATCGAGTTCAGATTTATTGACCCGCGCACCATCCCTAGACTTCACGTGTATACCAACAACACGCTCACCGAAGTCCATGCCGGTGTTTGAGGGCATTTTATAATTGAACCCTGTCAACTCCTTTTATTTACTTAAAAGGATCGGGCTAAAATTTAATAACCCACGCAGTATCCCTAGACGTCATGTGTGTACCAATAACACGCTCATCGGGGCCCTTACGGGTTTTGTAATTGCTTTTACCCCTTTTTAGTGTACTTATGTGTATACAAATTACGGTGCACATGTGGTGGTATTTTGAAAGTACTTGTAAACGCCTTCTGTCCGCTTGCATAGAAGTTGCGGATCCGATGGCATGGTATTGTAGTTTGTGGACGCCTTTTGTCTGCTTGTATGAGTGTTGCAGATCTTTTGGCACTGCTTGCATGTATTCATACTTATCATGTTCCTTATGTATTTTGCTCACTTTGCCACTTTCTTGCTTGTGTGTAATTTATAGCGAACATTACAAATCATTCGTCCTCCTTAGAAATAACTTGCAGCATGCATGGTGAACTTGCATTATCAATATTTGCTTGCCATCAACTGTATATACTTTTCAATTTCAATTACCTGTAAGCACATCATCACCTTTCTCACAATTTCTATTGATTGTTGCTTGTGGGTAGATTTAGCTCATTCACTTTGTGTGCTAACATGTTGGATGGATTGCACTCATCATACATCGTCAATACTTGCACCACTTACTATGACAATCTCTGCTCATTTGTAAGCATGTTTTGAGATGGATCTTGTAAGTCAAATATCATCGTACAAAAATTCCATATCAAGTTTGAAATGAATTTGTGTATGAGTCTTTACTTGTTTGCATGACATTTGAATGAGTGCTTTACCCTTAAATTAAAGTGACAACCCCTTATCATTCCATTGGAGCTTTGATGTCATCATTCAAATAAAGTTCTACTTGATTTTGAATCAAATGAGATACAAGTTCAAGTTTGAGTTCAAACGGTTCAAATTATGGCTCTCCTGAGTCAAGTGAGATTCAAATCCAAGCCTTAATGTAATTCAAGTAGTAAGCTCAAGTTATAATTCAAGTTCTCTTTTAGTTCTTTGAACTCAATCAAATTAGTCCCAGATTTCTTTAATCAAGTTCCAAATGAGTTTCACCCTTTTGAGTTCAAAACACAAGTTCAAGTTCTATACATGTTTAAATAAAGTCCATAAAGTCCAAGCTCAATATGAGCCTCTTCCGTTCGCCGAGTCCCCTGCGATCCTTGTAGAGTTTAAGTCCGAGCTCAAAATGAGTTCAATCAAGTTCAGTTCAAGCTTCGTTCAATATTATTTGATTTTCAAATCAAGTATAAGTTCAAATCTTATATTTTCAAATTTATTTGAATTTAAGTTCATTTAGCTCAATTGAATCAAGTTCACAAGACCCAAATTGTTCCAAGTCCTTGCCTTATTCCAGACAAAAATTCGGCAGCCTCCCAACGTCTGCCCCGTTTAGGGGAAAAAACCAAAAGGCCACCTACCCGCCACGTCAACAAAGACGTGCACGGTTGGTGTTTGTAAGACACCGTGGCGGTAGTATTTTGTTTTCATCCTCCATGCCAACAAAGACGTGCATGGGATTTTAAAAAGCATTTTTTTTTTGAAAAAGCAGTTTGCTTTCCCCCCGCTCGGGGGTACTTATGAGTGACCCCGCCTCGCCGTAGGTGCCGCACCGGGGTCCCATCCCACCACGCGCAACAAAGGCGTGCATGGGTGGTTTTCCAGTCCGCCACGAACATTGAGAGCGAGAATCAGGTTTAGGAAATTTCGTACCTTCACGGGGTTGTCGGTGCTAGCACGTGGATCGAGACAAGTATTTCTCTTTTTTTATTACAAATACACAACTCTCTTTCTCTCTCTCACACACACAAATACATTATATATATATATATATATATATATATATATATATATATATATATATATATATATATATATATATATAGTTGTAATAATAATAACTATTATTAAAACTAAACTTTAGCCTAACAAATACATCACTAGTAGGCGGCTTAAAGGGATCGGGCTTCAAACTCTGTTGGAGTTCAGTGGGTAGAGGCGTCGTGATCTCTACAGCTAGAGGATATGCGGTATGCGGCTACAAGGGAAGAAGCTTCTCTCTCTCTCTCTCTCTCTCTCTCTCTCTCTCTCTCTCTCTCTCTCTGACGGTCTTGTGAACAGGGCAACGGCGGAGAGAGGTCGTGAGATAGAGAGGCGTAGAGCTAGAGGGTTTGATGCTTCGGTTCGGTAGGTAGCAGGGATTGAGGTCGGATCTCCTTACGGCTTAAAGAGGTCGGCTGGATGGACCTTCAAACAGGAGAGATCGGGTATGGGGAAGATCGAAATAGGCTTTGGCGTCGGAATGGGGTAAGAGTCTGCGGCTTCAACAGAGAAGGTCGGGCAAGGCTTTCGGTTAGGTGGAGGTAGAGGCGATGGGAGCTTAATGTGGAGTTTGACGGAGAGTGAGCTTTGGGTCGTGCGTGGAGAGCAGAGAAGATCGGGAGAGGAGAAGAGCTCGGCAGTAGAGATTGAGCGCGAGAAGAGCCGACCGAAAGCCTCGCATTGGTTCAATATTTAACGACGTCGCAGAACAGCGATCGAGGCTCTGTCGCGGGATTTAAGCAAGAATCGTGGAGAGGAGATGCGAATGGCGCCGAATGTGTAGTGATTCGGCGAGATTTAGGGCAGGTTTCTGGGATCCGATGGATACCTGGTTTGATTGTGGGATTTTCATTTTGTGTTCTTCTCTCTTTTTCTTCTTTTATTCATAGGTCAACACTTTTCCACATATTTCCTTCTCTATTTTATTATGATGAGGCCCTTCTTTATTGAGAGCCTGCTCTTCCTTCTCTTTCCCTTCTTTCTTCTTCTTCTTTCCATTTCCTTTTCCATTTTTTTTTCTCGTTTTCCTTGTACTAAGAGCCTCCTTCCCTTCAGATTTGTTTCCGCCTCTAGTTGCGGAAATGATTGAAATGAAAATAAAATAAATAAAAAATCAAAATGATTGAAATGAAATGTAGAATTTTATAAAAACAGATTTGTTGATTTCCGAGATGAGGGAAGAATGAGATATATTATTTTAGAAGAAAATTGCATCTCACCTAGTTAAAATTTTGGGAATTACATGAAATATCTCCCTTAATGCCACTAATTAATATGATTTATGCATTTTCCAAGCTTCTATTGAATGAACCAGCTTATTTAAAATTAAATACCTTACATCATTAACTAAGTGCATGCATTAATTATATATTTACAAAATTAATAAAGTAAATTAATTAATTTCCTATTATCTGTGATCTTGTAATTAACCTTCTTGGAGCTTCCTCTACTTGTCCTGCATAATAATATTGAGCCCAAATCCGTAGACTGTAGAGTTAAATCAATTAATCTTCCATAAGTTCTGATCCAAACTTTTGTAGTTCTTCCTTTGTCAACCGAGAGCTTTCAAAAGGAGGTGGGTTCCTTGATCTTACTAAGAATTTGTGTTTGTAGGGTGCCTCATCATATTCAAGAAATATCACTATTTTATTTTAATTGTTAATTACTCATTACATTTGTAACCTTCCTCCCTGTATTGGATAGTCATGTGAGTTTTGTAATTCCCAGCCATTGAATCTTTCATGAAATATGGTTCTCAAATTTAAATTAGTTGCAACCTCCTCCATTGAAAAGCCGAAGCATCTCTTTTAATGATTCCAATTAGTTAGCTTCATGAATAATCCAAGTTTCTACTAAATGAACTGCAAATTTAAATAAATCAACTTAAACAAATAATGAAGTATTTGTATTAATTATAATTAATGAAAATTATTAATTAATTACTTTTTTCTGATCTTGAAATTGATCTTGTTGAAGCTTCTTGTGATTGTCCTGCATAACTTGGTTCTATGGATTTAGTCTCTCCCCTATTTTAGTCAAACAATGCAGAGGTGAAGCTAACAAGATCAAACCCTGCTTGAGCATATGCTGATATTATTAGCCAACACAAGCTGAGACATGGTAAAGCTTAGTTCAACCTAGTCTCAAAGTGCACCACAAGTAAAAGCCAACAGTTTCATGTAATCAGTAACTTTTCTCCTACAGAAACTCCATATAAAATCATAATAGAACCATGTAGCCAAAAAGTTCAATATCACCACATCCTGCTAAACAATATGAAGCAGATTCACGTGTATAAAGCCAGTTTCCAACATTCAAAATACTATATATACCCAAAATATGAAGTTCATAGTCGAGAGACAAGGTTTATATATTGTGATTCAGTCAAGGATCTAAAAGTTTCTTGCGTCATCTAATGTTGTGCCATTAGGCATGCCTAGTATGTTGATAATAATTCACTGCCAGACAAGCACATCAAACTAGTAAATAAACTATCAAACTTGGACATTTGTTGCATATTGAACAGAAGTTGATATGAAACAAAAGTTTGTGTGAACAATAATCAAACAAACAATTGCCTTAAAAATAACTAGAAATTTAACGCACTGTCATACACTATTTACAATGACATTCAAATCTACGGAAACTATTTAACATTAGTCTGTATTTAATAAATATAATCAAAGCTTTCTGACGATAAACGAAGACACTAGATATCTGGGTTAGTAAAACAGAGTTTGCCAAAAATAAAAAAGCCAGCTATAAACCCTGCAAATATACATCTATACATTTGCATACATCAAAAATGTGTATCAACATACATAGAACTATAAAGACTAAAAACACAACTACACATAGAGCTACAGAAACTCTACATACCATCTTGACATTTATGGACGGTTGGTATGGGTGAAGAACTCCGTGATTTCTCAAGGTGGTCATCTGAACACTTTAATTCCCTCCTTTTCTTGTGAATAAGTATTAACAGAATTAGCAGTAAGAGAACTGCTACCGTTATAATCACAACCCCAACTGCTGGAATTAGTGTTAGCAGGTATGAGTGCTGATGTTTCTTGAGAGGCGTGTCTGTTACATTGGTTATGTTCTGAACAGTGCTTTGGAAAGATGGCGGACTTGGAGGAGAATTAAGCCGTGGCGCTTGAGAAGATAATCCTAAAAAGTTATCACGAGAAACATAGACAAGGTTACATAACAGGAATTTTTACAAAAACTAAAGAGAAATCTACAACCATGCAAGTAGGCGCTGGTACTTGAGAACATGATCCTAAAAAATTAACTAAAACACCAAAAATGTTATAAAACAGAAATATCAACAAAAAAATTAAGAAATCTACAACCATGCAAGCATATAGATTCGGTGGATCATTTTTATTATTCTATGAAAAAAGATAAACAGGGTGCAAGGGTAGTATATGATAGGGGAACCCATACGTATTCATGAAGGATTAAGAAAAAAAATTGATGCACCATCAATTTAAATTAAGCAGATAAAATTTTAAAAATTCCATTAACTGGGGTGCCGTGTGTCACTCTACTACAGTTCATTAGGTTATCCTGCTTTAGGACATACAACAGTTATATTAAGCAGATAATACCAGCTTGAATAAACTCTAATTTGCAACAAGTTCTACAAAATTTTTTGACAAACAATGTATGCTATATACATCAATAACCATATCCTCCTGATAATTGCTTTGGTTGCACATATTGAGGTTCATGTTTTTAAGAGTACTAGATGCTAGAGGAAAAGGAGTGCTATATACTAGAAGCAAAAGTAAAGGAACAGGAATCTGGCACACCCTATAGGACTGAGATTCAAAGGTATCATATGCTAATGCAGTTAGGTTCTTTATTTAAGTGCATTGACAAGAACAAATAATAAACACTACAATAGTTGAGTTACAAAGTACAATTAAATTTCAAGCACTCCACGAAAGTGAAGTTGATTATTTGGTATACGAGATGTAATTTGTATATAGTTGGGATTAAGATGATGATGATGATCCGACACACTACAACATATATTGAGATACAATTCAACTAAATAACAGCAAGCCTGGGTGATGGGTGGTCTAACACAAGCTGTTTCTTAATGCTTGTTTCAATTTTTCATAGTTGCATTTTAAACTACGTTTTTCATTACATAATTTACAACTGGGTGGTCTACCAGGGGCCGCTAAGGAAGCATTAAAGCTGAATGTATTGGCAACGGTACTTAGCATGAATTAATCTCTTATTCATCAGAATTTACTCTGTGAGAATGCAATTTGCTTAGCAAATAATAGATCATCATAATGAAATAACTCATTTAGTAAATAATTAAGTTATTGGTGTGAAATGCTTGCAAATGGACCCAAAGTCACCAAGAATTCCACCCTTCTTTCACTTTGTATGACATTTCATTGATCTATGGGATCCCTATTACCTACACATCAATCAATAGACTATTAGGATTATTTTGCAATTATTGTTCGTTGATTTTGTATGTTTTCTATTAGAAGCCCTGTTATAATTGTAGAAATATAAACAAATATTGGAATGAAATACTTAATCAATTCAATCCAATTCTTAGCATGATATCAGAGGCCTTGGCTTTTTCTATTGTATTTACAATACTGCAACCTTCACCACTATATTATGACAATCCTGCATATTTTTATATTCTCTTATTTTTATAGAATTGTTTTATTCATTGTTGCATTGTCACAAACATTTCCATTGTTGTAGCCTTTATCATTGTATTATCACAAACTGCTCCCATTGCTAAAGCCTTCATCATTTCATTGTCACATTTCTTTTCACTTTTTTCCTATGAATAGAACCACAGTTTCCCTCTATGGACTATTATAATAATACCCATACACCTTTGAACTCTGATTCTCATGAAATTGACAAAAGAAATAGAAACCCGTCAAGAAATAAAATAAGGAATTGGTAATGTTATTATATTCAAAAATTTCAAAGAGGATTTGACTCTTTGAGCATAAATAAAAGCAAATTATATGGGTTATATAGTTGTCATGAGGTCTAACTTCAGAATATTATACATTCTTAAAAGACAACAATGTGACTTGTAGAAAAAAAATAAAATGTGGTAGTAAGATTTAGTGCAAAAACCAATTTTAGATCTATGGCATTGGAAACCATTGAATTGTTACAGCTAAAAATTAACCTAGAAGATTTAAAGGTTGAATTAAAAAATCCAATGAGGTTCTATTATGATAACAAGTCGGTCATTAATGTCGCAGGTAATCCCATGCAGCATGAACGTACAAAGCATATTAAAGTTAGACATATTATAAAAGATAAGTTTAACAATGGTCTAATATATACTCTATATGTAACCAACTTGTTGATATTCAAATCAAAATAAAATAAGGCAATTTTTTAAAAATTCTCAAGCAAGCTTAGAATGGATGACATCCATTCATATGCTTAAAGGGGGCATGAAACATCAGCATAATTTATGCCAACTAGGACCCATACCATGAGTTCCGCCCTCGTTCTTTCCTCTTCCATTGGTTTCGTTGAAACGTGGGATCTCAACTACCTACCCATCAATATATGGACTTTTGTATCATTTTGTAATTATTTTTTCATTACTTTGCAAGTTTCCTATAAAATCACACCTATGATTATATAAATATAACACAAATGTTGAAATAAAATACTCAACCAGTTCTTATCATGTGGGAATACATATTCCTAGTGCATAAATTTCTTATTTGGAGCTCATAAATTTAATGTTGTATAAACCACAAGTATAGCCAAAGGTGTCAACATCCAACTAGTTCATGGCTTGAGAGTTGGGGCACTTCATCCACTTCATAGCCATGTTGCTTCTATCAAGTCAATATATTTGTTAAAAAGCCCATAGATCTTAGGATTCAGGAATATGAGTCAGATTACATATGAACAAAGTCCTCTTCATATGGTAAAGCTTATCATCCTCAAATAAGTGTGTAGCAAGTGCAATCATAAGTTGGCAATAAAAATCGCTACTCATCATGTACAAACCTCAATGGCATTGTGACCATGAAGAACAAGCAGCATGTATAATACCCAAAAATTTTAAAAAAAGCAAGCATGAATTTTCCTCAAAATTTACCAAATTTTATCATACCTCCATAAAATATCAAATATATTTGCATTAAATTCTATTTTTAATTTCAATCATTTTGATACAGATAGTAATAGCTAAAAGAATACAAAAAGAAATATATATTTATGCATTTCGCTAATTGATATTATTAAAAATTAATTAACTAATTTACTGTAGCATACAACCATTTAAAACTAATTAAATGCATTTTACTGTAGTATATCCACTAAGCCAAGCATGCAATGGGCGGATAATTGGGAGCTGCATCATGTGTCTGGGAGTGCTGGATAGTGGAATTGTAGTGGAAATTTTATTAGTGCATATTATATTAGCAAGCTAAGAAGTTAATTAAAAGCATTTTTCTTCAATTCCTCCCACCTGCTAGTCCTTAGAAAAGTCGAATGAGCAAGTTCCTAGTAGCTCCAATCACGAGCTGCACAAGGAAGCGGGGTTGTTGTGGGAGAAATTATAGAAAACAGTGCGGTAAGAAATAAAAGAGAAGAGAAGGAAAGGAAGGGAAGGGAGGAAGGAGGTTAGGAAAAGGGAAAGGAAATTTGAGTTGAATGAGGAGTTTTATTGAGGTAAAAGTTTAAGATTTTTCATATAGCCTGGTATTTTTATTTGAATTCATGTATAAATGATAAAGTTCATTCTTCAGGTTGTTTATAAAATAAAAAGTGGTCGGGATATTGTAGAAAAACAAATATATCCTCCTACCCTAGAGAACGAGGTAAGATACCCAATTTATATTATGGAAAATGATAGCATCTTTATATAATTGTGGTAACATTATTCCCATATTAATCATATTATATGTAATTGGTTCATTTAAGTTTTTCATTAGCTGAGTTACTGGATATACAGATGTATATTATGAAAATGTGAAGCTTTATGAAAAGGTAAATAAGAAAAATCATATGTGAGGGATAGCCCCGCACAAGCAAAGGCTAAAGACCTGATAAGGAAGCCTTAGGGACCATACCGAAGGTACCCAACACTATCTCTATTTGAAAAGTTAAAAATTCGGATCCTACCTTAAATGGGAGAGTTGTAAGTGTTCAAAAGTCTATAATCATCATATGACTTGTCTGAAATATTGGAAGATAAACAAAATAAGAAATATGTGAAAGTTAAAGAATACACATAGTGATTGGCACTGTTGCATGCATTGATCCTTTACACAATATTTACAGTAGACTGTCGAATATTGTTTCTTTTTTCATGTACTAGAATTATATATTTCAATGAGTTTTAGCTCACCAGCAGTGGTTGTATTGTAGGAAAAGGGAAGGAGTCGGGGCTCTAGGCAAGAGGGTGATTTCATTTTGGGTACATTAGTTTTAAGGTGTACATAGAAGTAGGAGCAATAAGCTATATACTAAGACATTTGGGTATATAAACTTTATTAAAGTTTAGAAAAGCTTTGTATTTTATTTAATGTGCTGTGAATATGCTTTCAAATATGAAATGTGTAGATAAATTACAAAAACTAAAAATTTTATTGTGTTAGAATAGTCTAAATAGATTGTTTCTTACCCACTCTATCTGATGAAAGTAGTTCAAGATGGGTGTTAGTAAGAGATGTCTATCGGAATTCTACCTATTTATTATACTCCAAGTTGACTAAAGGGAATCAAAATGGGGTGTGACAGCATGATCACCTCCGTAAGAGTAGCAAAGACTTTATTTTATACCAAACAACACAATAATAGAAAAACATTACAAAAGAAAACCTTAACCCTCTTAAAAAAATTAACTAAAATTACAAGTAGGGACGAGTTGATCCAAGCTCGAGTTTGGGCTAACTTGAGCTCAACTCGTCAACTCATAGATAAGTGGTGAGCTCAAGCTCAGCGCACCAAATTAATAGCGGGCTCAAGCCCGACTCGTGAGCTTGTTTCATCGGAAAAGGTGGTCAGGACGCCTGGTCACAGGAGTTATAAGGGGCTTAAGCTCAAATCGTAAGCTTGGTTCATCATAGGAGGTTAGGACGCCAACTCGTGAGCTTTGCTTGTCGGAGAAAGGAGCAAGTGAGGATGCATAATCGCCAAAGGTCGAACTCATTGGGACAAAGATCATGAGCTTATGTAGCGACCAGTTAGAGAAGAGTTGTTGAAAATAACGACCTTGTTTGTAGAAGAAGAGAGGAGCAAGCTTTTTTTGAAAAACAAATAATATATTTTTTTTAAAAGCTGAACAAAAGCTAACAGTTGCATTTATTGCATTAAATGCAATTAATATTTTGCAGGTTTTTTGGTAGCATATAGAGAAATAGATAACGTTTTGTTTTTTAAATAATACAGCTTTTTTATTTTTTTATATCAGTCTAACAGAGTGAGCTCGCGAGTCGACGAGATCGAACTCAAGCTCATTTAATATGCAAGCTCAAGTTTGAGCTCAAGCTTGAATTTGAAACTCGATAAACTTGACTGCGAGCTCATTATCAAGTCGAGTTCGAGTCGACTCCGCTCACTTACACCCCTAACTACAAGCACAAAAATAAGCGAATCATTTGGTAATCCAAATTGTTAACTAGGGGTGTAAAAATTTTACCTGACCCACCTATCCAAACAAAACAATTAAGGTACTAGTCCAAAATTCTACCCTGTTTATCATACAGGTCGGTTCGAATTGACTTGTAAATCCAATTTTGACTTGAAAATGACCCATTTATTTATTTTCCTTAAATTCTTTTCCTTGTTGGTATAATCTCCTTATTTTTTTCATCATTTTAACTAAATTCTATAGTTGACAAGTTATAAATTTTGTTTAATCAAAGCAGATTATCGGGTCTAGTTCAGTTCATCCAGGTTGCCAGCACATTGGATGTAGGTCTATCATTTTGACCCGTTTATTATAAGGGTCAATTTCAGGTTGAACCCCAAACATGACCATTAACCCATTTTGACACTGCTATGGTTAATAAAGGATGCTTTAGCAGTTAAAGAACATAAGAAAATTCCTCTTTGTTTACTTGTTTTCTTAATCTTCCAGGAGAATAACATAGCTCAGACATTAAAGCACTACAAAACAACCTTATGTGGATTAAAAAACTATAGGCAGAAAGGCACATGAATATAAACTGCAACCTAAAGAAATATAGGAGCAATGCCATTATCAAAGATAATATGAACAACAAAGTTAACGATATACAAACTTCTCACAAACGTTCTTGCTGATTCTAAGGTAATCGCAGAAAGCATGTATGCCAGAAATTATTGCCACATCTGTAGTATAACTTAATTAACAAGCTGGGAACCAGAGTAGAAAAAACGAACAAAACATATACTAAGTTCATGCACGGAGTAAGTTTTCAAAAGCAAATTTAAAATTATTGTACCCGGGAGGTTTCTCAGCCTTTGTAAACCAAAAAAGCAGCTGGCCATGTCAAAAGCAGACACCCTGCCACCTTGGGTCGCTAGGACAACAAAAACTGCATCACGACACATACTCAATGCAACATTATTGTCTGGGCCTATAAGACGGTGAAGATATAAAATGCCAGAGTTTAAACACCTCCTGCAATTATTTTCTAATGTGAGCGGCATCTCACAGTTAACAATGACCTCACCGAAGTCAGGAGACTGCATCATCTCCAACACAGTTCCTCTTCCACTGCACTGATAAGAAACTTGAATCTTCGGGCCCAGGCCACAGAAGACTGTAGCACTATGCGGAATTCCATGCAAACCAAATGTCTCAGAAACAGAAGTAAGGCAAATCTCAGAGAATGCTGATGGAACCCCTAGCTTGCCCGTTTCATTAGCATAATGTGCAATGGAAATTGTAACAAAGGCATTAATGTAACGACAGCATTGTCCCCTCGCATTTGGATCTGAACAAGCAGAAGTTGCCAAGGTAAAATTTGCCCAGCTAAAATCCAGAGGACAATCTGCTCAGATGAATTAGCATTTAGCATGCATAAGACATTAATAGTTATTCTATAAAACCAGAAATGAAACCAGATAAATATAGAATTATAAAAAAAAAAAGGAAAATCCTATCTAACCCAAAAAAAAACACAGATCACTTGAGATTTTTTCACATTCTAACAAAAGATATATAAATTAGTTTTTTTTATGAACTTCTTTCTGTACATGCAGAAAATATATAGCCAAAACATATATATACATGAATAAAGTAAAGTGAACTGGCATTAAAGAATCTGCAACAATCAATAGAAAGGATGAGAGATCAACCCTCACTATCCTATTCTCACCAGAGATGAAACCGACTTTATCACTTCAATCATCACTCACTCTTCAACTTACACCGTCGCATTATGGATTTATGAGAACATACCAACTTGTCCACTTAAGAAAAAGAAGCATATCCCAATCTTTTTCAATGTGGTAAAATAAATACTCAGAAAATAAAAGAAAAGGACGGACCATAAGAGAGAGAATATTCAAGAAAGAACCTAGGAGTAGCAAGAAAATAAAGAGGTTCCCTCTCTTTGAGTCAAGCTCATTAAGTCATCCTTAGTTTTGCTTGACCTAAATCTTCCCTATTCAAAGAGAGTCAGCTGTAGTCTTATTCATAATCTTGGCCTCTTTTTTTTTCTTTGGGATTAGTTATATACAAAAAGAAAAAATCAGTATTAAGATTTCCCATCATAAGGCCATCTTAAACCTCTACACAAAAGGAGTCAATCATTATTATCCTTTCACACTTCATTTTAAAACCAAGGCGTTCCCACAACTTTTAGGCTAAAGGCTTGTTGGTGTTGCAAGAAGTAAAGCCATCATAAACTTTGATGCAGCACTAACATATGCTTATTGTCATCATCCGAGCATTGCATCAAGACTCCAGATAATCATCAATATTACCAATCTAAGTTTCAAACAAAGAAGAATGATCAAGAATTGGCTGGTCCTTACACTTAGAAATTCAACACATGCTTTAAACCACACGCCACTCCACTTTCTATATATGCAACGCCAACTTTTCTTCCATCCAAAACATGTAATGGAAAAAAATTCAAATCAACCTCCATATAAATTTGGCAGAAAATTCCAATCAAGATTGCAGATTTGATTGTAATTAGAATTACTCTCCTTCCTTTAATGACTTGCCAGAAATTGACATGCGAAACTGATGTATTTTTGTTTTGCTTTAGATAAAATCTAACTAATGTATAATATTGATTATTTTTGAATTAATACTAAATTTTTCTTATAAGAAAATTAGATCGTTTAGATTGTAATAAAATTATTCCGAGTAAAAATTTATGTTTTCAACATCGATTATTAGTTTTGGACTTTAAGATAAAGGGGCAGAAAATAAAAAATAAAGTAAAACGATATTCTAGGATTAGATGGGGCATTTAAAAAATATTAACAAAAATATTTTTGAGAGTAAGATTTTAGATCTTAAGATTTTGTCTGTGCATGAGGATACTAATGTTATGTGGAAAAAAGTGGCTAGTGATATTAATAATATTGCAAAAGATGTGCTTGAAGTATCAAAGGGAAAAACTCATAATACTAAAAATGATTGGAGGCTGAATCCAAATGTGCAAGAAAAGATTAAAAATAAGAAGATTTATTATAAAAATTGATTTAATTGTAAAAATTCTGATAATTGAGAAATATATAAAGATGCTTGTAAGGAATTTATGAAAGTAATATGCGATGCAAAGACCATAACTTTTAGTAATTTATATAATAGATTAGAAACTAAGGAGGGATAAAGATATATGTATAAGTTAGCCAAACAAAGAGATAAGAGTAGTAAGGATTTAGTTCAAGTGAATTGTATTAAGGATGAAAATCAAAAAATATTTTTCTTAGAAGATTATATTCAACAAAGGTGGATGATATATTTTCCTAAACTTTTTTAATGAAGATTGTAAAAATAAAATTGACTGTAGTGACCAAAGCTCTCAAAATGAAAATAAATATTTCTATTTTTATCACGGTATTAGTAAAACCGAAGTTAGAGAGGCTTTAAAGAAAATGATGGGTGGAAAAGCTAATGTACCTGATGATATTTCAATAGAGGTGTGGAAATGCTTAGGAAATGAAGGAATTTTTTGGCTTACTAAACTTTTTAATACTGTTTTGAAGATTAAAAATATGTCAAATGAGTGGAGAATGAGTGTGTTAATTCCTATTTTTAAGAATAAAGGTGATGCATAAGATTGTGCGAATTATAGAGGAATTCAGTTAATGTGTCATACTTTAAAACTATGGGAGCGAGTTATGGAGCATAGGTTACGACGTGATACAAATGTTTCTCAAAATCAATTTGGGTTCATGATGGGTAGGTCGACTATGGAAGCCATACATTTATTAAGAGGTTTGATAGAGAAATATAGAGAAAATAAGGAGGATCTACATATGATATTTATTGATTTAAAAAAAGCATATGATAAAGTTCCAAGAAAAGTGCTATGGAGAGTTCTTGAAAAGAAAGGAGTTAATAACGCTTATATTCAAATCATTAAAGATATGTATGCATGAGCTATTACTTGTGTTCAAACACAAGGTGCTTTGACCAATTATTTCCCTATTTTGGTTGGGTTACATCATGGATCAGCCTTAAGCCCATAGCTTTTTGCTTTAGTCATGGATGTTCTCACTAGACATTTGCAAGAGGATGTATCTTGGTGTATCGCCACCAGGGAACAGAAATGATCGAATAACACAATACAGATCAGCATTTTACGAAGAAAGCCACCAATGCTCACACAGAACTAAACCCCACTTAAGTCTCCCAGCTAAAAAAAACCATCAAAAGATAAAGTTTTCAAGTGAGAAAATGCATTGTAGAAAGGCGGAAAGCCGTGCTTATTCACTCCATACAACATTGAAAGAGAAAAGCTTGCCCTAATAAAGAGAGTGTGAATGAACATACCACCAGCTATCGCAACCAGGCCTCCAACTTCCTGAAGAACGACCAAAAACAACAAGCCAATAAACAGAGCCAACATGAGAGAAGAGCCGATAGGCGGGGGCAGGAAGCGAGAAAGAAAGCGAGTGTGTGTGTGAGAGAGCAGAGAGAGAGAGAGAGAGAGAGAGAGAGTTCTTGTCTCAGTGTTTCCGTCTACTGTCGATTTCTTGCTACTTTCTACTTGCTAGCTACTTGCGGGCAGGCAGTGCACCGAGCCACTAGCCAGTAGCCGCGTTCAGACTTGCTTCCAGCCGAGAGAACGGCCACGTTCTGCTCACCCGCGGCGGAGCCAATCTGGCAAAAGTTTCTGTAGTTATTAAGGACAAATTTGATAGGACATCTTTTTAAAACCGTAAACTTATTTCTTAACACTATTTTTTTAATTTTTATGCTTTAAGAAAGTTTTTTATATATATGTTTATTCGTTAGAAATTTTTTTTTTCTGAAATAATATTTCTTCAAACTACCTTTTATAAAAATACCGAATAATCAAACGAAACCTTAACAAAATAAACACGTCCGGAGAGATCCACACCTAATAATAACTTTTCTCGTTTCTGGCCCTACTTTATAAAATAAGAAGTCACAGTGACAAGCGAGAAACGGCAAAATTTTTATAAGGATCACAGTTGAAAAATGAGTTAGAAGAACAAGATAATTAAGTATAAATTATAAAAGGATCAAAAATATAAATAATTTTTACGTTTTTTGTTGAAATGCAATCATAATTTTAGTAACAGAGAACTATGTAGGCCCAATTACATATCTCAAATTTTCAAAGTTTTCTCTATTTTTTTAACTAAAATTTTTACCTTTTCTGCCAATTTTCTTCGTATCCACCGGCCCAAGTGGAGAACTATATAGGAAGGTTTGCATTAAGCGAAAGTTTGTATAGGTTGTTAGAACTTATAGAGCTGTCACAAGGCTAATCAAGAGAGGGTGAATTGGATATTAAAAAAATTCTTGGATATTTGAAAACATTTTTAAGATCCTTTTATATAATTATATCACTAATCCTGAAACATGTAGTTGTTTCTAGAAATGATTACCACAGATGATTTTTCAACCACAAAATTATAGATGCCATAAAATAAAAATGCGAGAAAAATAGAAGGAAACAGAAGAACACTAAATTTTATAGTAGTTCGATTCAATTAAACCTGCATCCACTCTTTGGAGACTCCTTCTCCAAGTATTTGCACTAAATAAAAGTGACTCAGGTCACCTCAATTAATAGTTTTCTTGTTTGCGGGTAGAGAGAGAAAGATGAGAGAGAAAGTCTGAGGAAAAATCAAATTCTATTTGGTTTTTCAAATTTCGTCGTTTGCGAGTTCTCCGGCTACGCGGAAATGGTGAAGGACGGCCGCCGACCAGCCATGGCCGGTGGTCCTTTGGATGTACGAAGATCATCGGCGGGGTTAATTGAGAATCAAGCACGGTCAATTACGTCATCACCTCCAGCATTTTGTGATGAATTTTCTACAATTCCTCAAGTTTCGAAACCTTTGAAGAGAACGGGTATTTTCATTAATGAAGGAGGTTTAATCTCATCGAATAAGATCCTTGAAGTTGCTGGTAAGGGTAAAAATGTGGTTGATGAAGGTTCTTTGAAGACTCAATTCATTACTGGGAAAAAGTTGGGAATTTTTCTGGAGCAAAACTCAAACGATGAAACATCTCTGTCTTTCTACAAAAAGCTAAATGATAAAATGGAGACATAAGGTAAAAGTGGCTCAGATGTAGCTGTTGTTAACTCAAGAAATTGTATCCCTGATAAGGTGATTGTATCTTCGGAAGAAGTTACAGGGAATAACAATAAGAATATAGAAGATAATGAAGAAATTGTGAAAGCAAAGGAAGCTGGTTTGACTACTGTTCGTGTTTGCAATACAGGGGAGCTGGGAAATTGCATCGGTCATGATGTTATTCCGGTGAGAAATACTAATGCAGTTCAGCTTAATGTTTAGAGTAAGAAAGCAAACATTAAGGTTGCAGATCTGAATATAGGTGAATTCTTATCTGAAGATGGTGAATATGTTAAACATCATGCTGAAAGGAGATAAAGAATACCAGGAAGCTATAATATTCTCTAGTGGTTAGTCTTTGGTGGTAATGTGCCTATCCCCATTGTTAGTACAGAATTAAGAAGGCAATGGTCTTCTTTCGGAAAATTCCATCTTATTATGCTCGGTATGGACTGGGTTTTATGTTCTTTTTATGAAGAAGAGACTATGGAAGTGGTCTTATCTAATGGGCCTTATTTTGTCAATGGTCAAATTATTGGACTGGACAAATGGACGCTGAATTTCAACCCAAACTCTTTAAAAGGTCTAACTGCACCTATTTGGGTTAGAATGCCAAATCTTCCTCTCCAAAGTTGGGATGAAATAAACATTTGTAGAATAGCCTCAAGGATTGGGAACCCTATCATGATTGATGGGAATATGTTCCAATGGGGGAGAAGGGAGTTCGGAAGAATTTGTGTATGTATCAACTTGGATACTCAACTACCTCTTGGTGTATGGGTTGAAGGAAGCATTGGTAAATTCTTCCAAAAATTGGAATATGAAAGGTTACCAAACCTTTGCTTTGAATGTGGAAAACTTGGTCACTTGAAGAAAGATTGTAAAAAAAAGATATTGGGAGAAATCAATGTTCCAGCTGAAGACAATGTGAATCAGAGTAAGGAAAGCATAAATACCAATAAAATACTTGGTCCAACTGTGAATTCTGAGAAGACAAATGAAGGTTATGGACCATGGTTACTCGTGAACTATGGGAAAAAAAGATATAGAAACTTTGGTTTCAGGAAATTCAACTCTGGAAGCAAAGAAGATCAGGGTTTTAATAATGCTGAAGGCTTTTCAGAAAATCTGAAATAGAGCATGGTGAATACTGGGAAGAAGGTTTGGAAAGAGGTTGGCTTGGTGCATCCAGGAAATTCAGTGGAACTTGAAAAGGCTGATTTGGAATCTCGGCAGGTTACAGAAATGGTGAATTCTGTTGTTGGCTCAAAGGAAAATGATATGTCTCTAAACTTGTCTAATATTGATGTTAGTAATAAATTCAATATGCTAGACAACCCGGTGGATGAAGGTGAAATTGTAGACAGTGAGAAAAATCTGGAAACTGCCAGCAAGGATGATATGAAAACTTTTAATACAACAAATATTGGTTGTATGGTAGATAATAAAGAGGATGAAATGAAGAAAGGTAATTCTTCCATTATGAAAAGGAAAGGCTCAAATCAGCTTAAAGGTCTAGGACCTATTAACTCGGCTCCTAGGAGTAGGAGAGCTGAAGGAGAAGGTAAGGATAAGTTGGGGACTTTTTCCCTCTTGTTAAATGAATTCTTCCATTATGTTTTGGAATTATAGAGGATCTAAGAAGAGGAAGGCTTCTCTATACTTGAAGGAGGTGGTGAAAAATCATGGTATTTTCTTTATTGTCTTACTTGAAACTAAAGTTAATAGCTTTGATAGAAAGGATGTGGATCAACTGATTGGCCCAGATTGGGAATTTTTTCATGTATCTTCAGAAGGTTTATCTGGAGGATTGCTTGTTTTATGGAAGGCCAACTTTGCTAGATTTCAAATTGTGGAATTCTGCTCTCAATTCATCATTGGTGATTTGGATATTCCTAATAAAGGAAAATGGAGGATTGCTTCTATATATGGAAATAAAGATGTTTATGAGAGGAGGAGGATTTGGGAGAGGCTGGAATTTTACTCTTCAAAGGACCTTCCAATGGTGTTGGGAGGTGACTTCAATTGTATTCTTTCTAAAGAAGACAAGAGGGGAGGGACAAGATTCTTATTTTCCCTTGGACCAAAGGAGATGAAATCATTCCTAGCTCTTAATGACTTCCATGAGGTTGGTTATGTGGGACCAAAGTTCACTTGGTGTAACAACAAAAAAGGTGGGGATCGGATTCTAGAAAGGCTTGATAGATGCTTTCTTAATTCGGATGCATTGAATTCTTCTCATAGATTGGTGGTGAGACACTTGGCTCGGGTAGCTTCTGACCATTGCCCAGTTATTTTAAATCTTTTGGTGCAGAATTCAGCAAAAAAAGTTCTCATATTTGAAGAGGTATGAGCTTCCAACAAGGCTTCGGTGGCTGTTATCAAAGGTATTTGGAGAAAAAGAATTGCTGGAAGTTTTTCACAGATTTTGAATCTTAAAATGGAGAAAGCTCTCAAAGCTGTTTATTATTGGAGCAAGGCTAAACATTTAAGTCTTGTTAAGCAAAAAGAAGATCTGTTGAAGCATATTGAAGAACTTCAATCTAAAGAAGCCAATGCAGGTGAGTTATCTGAGGAGGAGAGTTAGTTGTTGAATGTTAAAGTTTGTGAGCTGAATTCAATTCTAGCAAAGCTGGACACTTGGTGGAGATAAAGAGCAAAGGTTAAATGGTTGAATGAGGGAGATAGAAACTCAAGGTTTTTTCAAGCTTATGCTTCGGCAAGAAGGATTCTAATTATATTGCTAAAATCAAAGATGAGAACGGAGTCATAGTAGAAGATCAACATCAAATAGAAGAAGTGATGATTCAATTTTTTAAAAACAAATGGAAGTATAGAAATTGCAATCTTCTAGATTGGCCAGCTCCGTGGAAGAGGTTGGAAGATGGAGATAGAGAAGTGTTAAACAAGGCATTCTCTATACAAGAAATGGAAGAGGTGATCAAGTGCAGTGGTTGCAACATCTCCCCAGGTAATGATGGCATTACATTTTCCTTCTTTAAAGCATATTGGGAGATTATTAAATTTGATTTATGGAATGCAATCAACTTCTTTCAAATGGCTTTCATGGATCCTAAATGGAAGGAAACTATTTTTTTTCTTATTTCAAAAATAAACAACCCTTTGTCTCCTAATAACTTTAGATTAATTAGCTTATGTAATTCGGTCTACAAGTTAGCAGCAAAAATGTTAATGAATAGATTGTCTTCTTGCATTCCTAAGCTCATTTCGAATGAGCAAGCTGCATTTGTGAAAGGGAGAACCTTATCTGAACATGTTTTGGTGGCTCAAGAAATTATGCATAAATTCAGAATTTCCAAATCCAAGAAAGGGCTGGTTGCTTTCAAGATAGATATGGAACAGGCATATGACTCTATGGGTTGGCAAACACTGGAAATGGCAATGGTGTCCTTTGGTTTTCCAACTGGATTTGTTAATCTGATAATGGAATGTGTAAGAGATTCTAAATTCTCTATTTTGATTAATGGGAATTACACTGAATGGATAAGTGGGAAAAGTGGTTTTAGGTAAGGATGTCCCTTGTCTCCATTTCTTTTTATCCTTTGCTCACAATTGTTATTAAATGCATTTAAACTAAGGGAGGATTCCATTGGGGTTCGGTTGAATATGAATGGACCTAGGATCTCTCATTTGCTTTATGCTGATGACGTATTTATCTTCTCTGAGACAAATTTGAAGATTATTAAAGAGATCAAAATTATTTTGGAGAATTTTTGTGGTTGGTCAGGTCAAAGGATCAACACTTCCAAATCTTGTATGATCTTTGGAAAATCAGTTAGAAGAACAAGAAAGAAGAGGATCTCTCTGCTCATGGGGTTTAAAGTTGTAGAGGAAATGTACTATCTTGGGATCAAGCTAGCTTTGAGAAGATTAAAAAGGGAATATTTCCATTTCATCATTGAAAAGGCTATCAAGATGACTAATGTTTGGGGAGGTAAAATGATTTCCTTACATGGTAAGATTTTACTTACCAAATCCACTCTACTTGCTTATGTTACTTTCCAATGCACCAACTCTTTGGTTCCAAAGAGTATTCTTGATGAGGTAGACAAGATTTGTAGAAACTTCATTTGGAACAAAGCAAATGGGAGTCAAGGTATCCACTATGTCAATTGGGAAACTATATGCCTTCCTAGAAAATGGGGAGGCAGATCACTTTACTCTTGTTCATCCAAAGTAGGAGCTTTGAGAGCCAAATTAGCCTGGAAATATGTTGATCACAAAGACTCCTTAATCCACAAAATGCTATATTCTAAATATGGAAAATTGTGGGCTGATAATTCAAGGAGGACGGGATCTTCAGCTTGAAAAATCATTAAATATGGAGGTAAAGCTCGAAAACCTTTGATTAGATGGAGTATTGCAAATGGAGAGGAAATTGATGTATTCAAAGACAACTGGATTTTTTATAAAAGCATTTGCAAATGGCCAACTTTTGTCATTCCTCATGACAGTAGTAAACTGACGGTTTCTAATTTTATTTCCAATGGGAGTTGGAATGAAGAAGAATGGAAGAAGTATGTGGGCAATGAGTTGTTCAGTTTAATCTCCCAAGTTAAAATTCATCAGGTTATGAAGGAAGATAATATGGAATTACTGTACTTAAAAATAGGGAAATCTTTATTAGCTATGGTGTTTGAAT
Organism: Dendrobium nobile; assembly: GCA_022539455.1. Lineage (NCBI taxonomy): Eukaryota > Viridiplantae > Streptophyta > Magnoliopsida > Asparagales > Orchidaceae > Dendrobium > Dendrobium nobile. Next base: position 41,597,628 of record CM039723.1, read on the forward strand.
CAACGTTGATGGATAAATGTGTGCAGCAATTCTGGAGCTGGATCAATAAAGGCAAGCTGAATCTGAGAGTTGAAATTTTGTGGTGGAGAATCTACAACAAAGCTCTTCCAACTGCTCAATTCCTAGAATATAGAAGGCTATTAAGGAATGGGTATTGTCCAAGAGGTTGTAATGAAACCAAAAATGAAGATCATGTAGCGGTTAGATGTGCAAAACTGAAGGAAGTTTTAAACCAACTCAGCAAATAGGGATTTTCTTTTCCAAATCTGGATTTCTTATCTGAATGCTGTCATTGGATGTCAAATAAATCTTCTTTTATGATAAATCTTTATTTTAGTGTGGTGTATTTCACATGGAAGTCAAGAAACAAGTTGGTTCATAATGGATGTGAAGACAGCCCCTTGATTATTGCTTCTAATGCTTTGAGCTTTGCTTCTTTATCTAATGATGGAAATAGTAAAATCTCGGGTATATGGGATACTAACCAGTCTTTTGGACTGTTCAATACACATTGGTATCCTCTTCCACCCGATTGGTTGAAGGTAAATGTGGATGCATCTCTTCTTTCTTCATACAAAGCTGGTCTAGGAGGAGTTTTTCGAGATCATAAAGGAAGACTACTTCTAGCATTTGGGAAGACGGTTTTGCATTGGGATATCTCAGCTTTGGAACTTATGGCGACTCAAACTATTAAAGAGATGATGAAGGATTGGATGTTCAAATTCAAGGGAATCATCATAGAAGGTGATAATGTTAATGTGATAAAGCATTTGCAAAAGGCTAAGTCTAATGGAGATCAAAGGTAAGATGAATTATTTTTATTCAATGGGTTTAACAATGTTATATTCAATTGCATTGATAGAAGAGCCAATAAGTTAGCGGATCTTTGTGTTAACTATGGCATTATTAGCTCTTTTGTGTGGGATGAAACTACTATGGTTAAGTTTCCTCCTTTATTTTGGAATATTTTAAAGGAGGAATCTACTATACTTAGCTAGTTGCCTTACGTTCTGCTTTTTCTTTTTTAATGCAATTTGCTGCATTTTCTTAAAAAAAAAAGTGACTCTCATTTTGCCCTCACACTAAGGCGGATAAGCCCTTTTAAACTCTCTTCCAACAACTCGGTGTTGTAGATAACCATCGTCTTTTACACTCTCCAAGTGATAGAAGCATACCGTCGCGTCCTTTTTCATCCTCCTAGTGAAAGCACAGAACTGTAGCCTTTTACACTCTCCAAGTGATGCAATCGTATATTCATGTCCTTTATTCATCCTCCTGGTTAAGGAAGAGAACCTTAATCCAATCTTAAAGATCTTCTCTCAAAATCTTCCAAAAAAGTTAGGTGGATATTTGAAGAAGACAAAGAGATCCTCACTTTAAGGAACCTTGAGAATTCCTCAAAACTCCCCTTCAATAGATCTCTCACTCTTCACTCATAAAATCTCTCCCAAACACTCTCTCAAAATGTCACTCTCAAAGAAATTTGAAGCAAAAGATATATGAGACAGCTTTTAGGACTCTTTATATAGAAATCATTTGAAAAACACTTCAAAAACTGAAATTTCCAAGAGAACTGTAGAGAGAGTTTCTATTTGCATGTTTTACATTCTTGCAACTTGTATTATTTTGATGATTTCAAATATTATTGTTTTTATATATCTCCTAAAACTTTTTGGAAGTTTTATTTTTGCTCTAGTGTGTACTAACATTTCAGGAAAATCAACTCCAAGCGATGAAGACTTCAAATTATTCTTTTGTAAATTACAAGTTTTGAAATGTAAGGGAGTGAATGTAATTGAGTGAAAAATCACAACACACACTCTTGGGGGACAATTTTTATGAACTGATCGTACGGGATGAACTTGGTTCGTACTGGACGATCATGTCAATTAATCCTCAGAAGAGCAATGGATCGAACAGGCGAGCAGAAAATTTTTTAAGTCTTAATCGTCCAGGACGAATTTAATATTCGTCCCGGGACGAACGTCTCTGGATTCTCACTTTCACTGTTCGTCCAGATGAAATTAATTTTTGTACCAAGACGAAGCTCTCTGTATGAGATCGTACAGGACGAAATTAATTTTCGTCCCTAGACGAAGCTCTCTATATGAGATCATACAGGACGAAATTAATTTTCATCCGTGGACGAAGCTCTCTGTATGCGATCGTACAGGACGAAATTAATTTTCATCCCTAGACGAAACGCTCTGTATAAAATCATCCGAGGACTAAACCTGTTCGTCCCAGGATGAACCGAACCGACTTACGTCAGTTGGTTACGTCCTGTAGAATTTTGGGGACCGACCTATGTAATAACCGTTTCGTACCAGATGAACCTAGTTCGTACGGGACGATGAGCGTGTACGAACATTGTTCGTACCAATATACATTAGGTTCGTTTCCGACACTTTAAGTAAAATCGTCCAGGATGATCCACGATCGTACGGGACGATCCACTGCGTACATAATTGAAAACTTGCAGTTTTTGGGCGGTTTTTCTTGTCTTTTGTATATTAGTCCAAATTAACTGCCACCCAACATTGATCTTCATGCCTATTGGAGGAAGAGTAAAGGAGAGAGTGAGAGAGAGCATTCAAAGAAGGATTTCTACCATTGGAGCGTGAAGGTTTTGCATAGTGTTCAAAGGTAAGATTTTCTGCTTGTGATTTAAGGTTACTTCACTCTTTTTTCTTTCTTCTTTCTAGATTTCTTGGGAAGAGATCTATCAAGGAGATCCGGTTCTCTGCCGACACTAGGAGAGTGTGAAAGGACGAACGGTTCTCTGCCGATACTTGGAGAGTGTAAAAGGATGAAGGGTTCTCAGCCCTCACTAGGAGAGTGTAAAAGGATGACAGTTCTCTGCCAACACTTGGGAAAGTGTAAAAGGATGACGGTTCTCTACCGCACCAGGTAATGGTGAAAAGAGTGATTGTAAAGGCTTCACCGCCTTGCTGTGGGTGCAAAATGAGAGACACTATTGGTATTAGTGCAATACTTAGAGGGTGCCTCTAGGGAGTGGATGTAGGTCTGGTTTAGACCGAACCACTATAAATCGCATGTCTTTTTATTTTACTGCTTTTTATTTTCTGCATTTACTTTAGTGTTTTAAAAAATTGTGGTTGAAAAACTTTTTATAAAAAATATCATTAAAGTTTAATTTCGGTTAAAATTATCAAAAGAGGGAAAATTTTTAAATACCAATTCACCCCCCCTCTTGGTAGCTTTGGGACATTAACTTAGGTTTAACAACCTATTTACTAGACTCAACAAGTGGTATCAGAGCTCCGTTTCAAAATCATAAGTTTAAACTACTTTTTGATTAACGTAGATGGCTACATTTGGAAATCGAAATACACCTGAGGGTTACTCTATTACTAGACCTCCACTGTTTGACAATATACTTTTTGATTTTTGAAAAACACGCATGTCTATTTTCTTATAGTCACTTGATTATCGTATGTGGATCCTAGTCCATGAAGGTTATACAAAACCAACTAGATTAGTTGATGGAGTTAGGGTAGAAACACCTTTTGCAGATTGGACTATAGAAGAACGTGACTTAGCTCAACAAAATGCCAAATGTTTAAATAGCTTTTTTTGTGCTTTAAAATCTGAAGACTACATGCGGGTTTCCACTTGCAAAAGTGGAAAGGACATATGGGATAGACTTTGTATAACTTATGAAGGGACTAATGAGGTTAAGCAATCAAGACTTAATATCTTGTTACATGATTATGAATTGTTTCGCATGAAACCAAATGAATCTATTTCTGACATGTACACAAGATTCACACAAATTGTCACTTCTTTGCATGCACTTGGTAGGGAATTAACTAATGCTGAAATGGTTAATAAGATTCTTCGTTATTTACCTACTGCTTATGATGCTAAAATTACTGCAATTACAGAGTCTAAAGATCTAAACATTTATTCTATTGACAATCTTCTTGGTTCACTCTTTGCTTACAAGCAAGGGGTTAGTCAAAGAACGATTGATATATGTGAACCATGAAAGGAAAAGAATATAACACTAAAAGTGGAAGAGTCCGAGAGTGAACACTCACAACCTGAGAATGAAGACGATATTGCATTAATGACTAGACAATTCAGAAGCTTTCTAAAGAGGAAGTAGAAAAGACGCCAGCAATGGAATAGAGGTAAGTTTAACAGAAATGGCAAGGTTTCTAATGAAGTGATTTGTTATGAATACAAGAAACTAGGTCATATCAAGACTGATTACCCAAAACTCAAAGCCACTCCTAGCAAGGAGAAGGTAGAGGAGAAACTAATTGTAAAGAAAGGCAAGAAGAAGTTTCAAAGTGCTTTTTGGGCGGACTCAGCTTCAGATTCATCAGAGACTAAAAAGGAAGAAGAAGTCACCAATCTTTGCTTGATGACAGATAGTATAGATCAATCAGATCAAGAAGAGGTATGTGACTTAAGTTACGATGAATTATTTGAAGTTTCTGAACACATGCATGATGCATATAAGAAAATAAAAAAGATGCATTCTAGTATAAGTCTAGAATTAGAAGAACTTAAGAAAGAATATGAAATCCTTATGAAAGATCATGCTTTAATAGATGACAACCACATGAAATTACTTGATGAATATGATGATCTGAATAAAAATCATGAGATTTTAAAATCATCCTATGTTGATCTTGAAAAAGAATTTAAAATATTTAAGGATGAATTTGAGAGCAAAACATATCGAATCAATTATACAAATCGAATCTTGGAAGGTATGAATTCATTTTATAAGTTGAAAATAAGAGCTCTTGAGGATAATAGGATACCCCCCAAACTTGAAGATTTTACAAATCCTAAATTTTATCATAAATATATGGAATCCCTTAGAAGACAAACAAATGGTAGAAGACTTAGGAATACTTTTCCTAATGTCAAATGTAATAATTGTGAATTATTTGGACATATAACACACACCTGTATTTTGAAGATGAAATCTGATTTGGTGTGGAGACCTAAGATGTATAAACCTAAACATATCATACATGCATCTGATTATAAATTGCTAAAAGGTGAACACAAACTTGTTTGGGTTCCCAGGTCTAACATTTGATATTTTTGCAGGGTTGCTCTCACACAAGACCTCATGGGAGCATATGGTACCTGGACAGCGAATGTTCAAAGCATATGACTGGAGATACTGCTCAATTCATAACGCTGGAAGCCAGAAGTGAAGGCAAAGTAACACTTGGAGATAACACCACAAAGAAGGTGGTTGGATCAGGTATGATTGGAAACTTGAAAAACTTTTTTATTGACAATGTGTTGTTGGTTGAAGGATTAAAGCATAATTTGTTAAGTATAAGTTAGCTATGTGATAAGGGTTATAGTGTAAAATGTTTTTCTACTAGCTGCATATTAAGCATAAATGGTAAAGATGTGTTGAATGGAAAAAGGATAAACAATGTTTATATGTTAAATTTAAATTGCATTCATACTCCTACTGTCTTTTGTTTAAAAACTATTTCTGATGAGTCATGGCTTTGGCATAGGTGACTTTGTCATTCTAGCATGAAAAACCTTAGAAAGATTACCCAAAAGAATTTAGTGAGAGTTATACCTAAACTAGACTTTAATAAGGACCACCTTTGTGATGCATGTCAATTAGGTAAGCAAGTGAAGTCCTCTTTTCAGTTCAATAAGGATCTTAGGACTAGTAAATCTTTGGAAATCTTACATATGGATCTTTTTGGACCAGTTGGAACTATAAGTCTAGGAGGGAAGGTATACGGATTTGTTATTGTGGATGATTACTAAAGATTCACTTGGGTTACATTTCTATTTCATAAGCGTGAATCATTTGAGGAATTTAGAAATTTTCAACTTGGATTCAAAGGAAATTAGGGTGTGAAATTATTTCTATACAAAGTGATCATGGAAAAGAATTTAAAAATGAGAGATTTGAAAACTTTTGTAAAGAGAAAGGAATTGATCACATTTTTTCTGCACCTAGAACCCCTCAACAAAATGGGATAGTCGAAAGGAAAAATAGAACATTAATAGAAGCTGCCCGAGCAATGTTGGCCGAATACTCACTTCCTAGATATTTTTGGGCTGAGGCGGTTAGCACTGCATGTTATGTTCTGAATAGGGTAAATGTGAGATCCAATTTAAATAAAACACCCTATGAGTTGCTAAAAGGGAGAATACCTAATTTGTCACATTTGCATGTTTTTGGTTGCAAGGTGTTTATTCATAATAATAGAAAATCTGCTTTAGAAAAATTTGATCCAAAATCAGTGAAGGAATTTTTGTTGGATATTCAAGTGTTGGAAAATCTTATAGGGTATTCAACAAAAGAACTTTAGTCATTGAAGAGACCATACGTGTTGTATTTGATGAATCTAGAAATTCGGAAGAGCCAAATGTTATTGAAGATGAGATTGAGGATAACTCCCAAAAGATTGATAGAATAAACTTGGAAGAAAATGTGGAAGAGAATTTGGAGATAGAAAACCCTTTGTCTAGAGATTTGAGATATTCTAAAAACCACCCAAGGGAATTGATTATTGGTGAACCTAGTGAAGGTGTTAGAACTAGGCGTGGATTAAACAAGGAAGTCAATCATTCAGCCTTTATTTCAACTATAGAACCCACTAATATTGATCAAGCACTTTCTGATGAATTTTGGATATTGGCCATGCAAGAAGAGTTGAATCAATTTATAAGAAATAAAGTTTGAGAATTAACTTCAAGGCCAAAAGATCAAAGCATAGTTGGAACTAAGTGGGTATTCAAAAATAAAATGAATGACTCAGGAATAGTCATTAGAAATAAGGCTAGATTAGTTGCTAAGAGGTATAATCAAATTGAAGGAATTAATTTTGAGGAGACTTTTGCACCTGTAGCTAGACTTGAAGCAATTAGGGTTTTATTAGCATTTGCTTGTTTTAAGGGTTTCAAATTATTTTAAATGGATGTGAAAAGTGTCTTTTTAAATGGGGTAATTGAAGAAGATGTTTTTGTAGAACAATCTCCAGGTTTTGAAAATTCTAAATACCCAAATCATGTTTTCAAATTGAAAAAGGCATTATATGGACTAAAACAAGCACCTAGGGCTTGGTATGAGAGGTTAAGCACCTTCCTATTTGAAAGATCTTTTAAAAAAGGAAGTGTGGATAAACTCTTTTTTTAAAGAAATTTGGAAAGGATATACTCATTGTTCAAATTTATGTGGATGATATCATTTTTGGATCTTTAAATAAAAATCTTTGTGATGATTTTTCTAAAATAATGAGTAGTGAATTTGAGATGAGTCTAATGGGAGATTTAAATTACTTTCTAGGTTTTAGCATTAAGCAACTTGAGGAAGGTACATTTCTTAGTCAAACTAAATATGTTAAGGACATCCTCAAAAAATTTGAAATGTGCAATGCTAAAATTGTTAGTACACCAATGAGTTCCTTAGTTTAGTTGGATAAGAACCCTAAGGGAAAATCTATTGATCAAAAGAAATTTAGAGGGATTATTGGATCATTACTTTACTTGACTGCTAGCCGGCCATATATCATGTTTAGTGTTTGCTTGTGTGCTAGATTTCAATCTGATCCAAAAGAATCACATTTGACAGCAGTAAAAAAAATTTTAAGATACTAGGAACTCAAAATTTAGGAATTTGGTATCCAAAGTTTAGCTCTTCATTTGAAATTATTGGTTATTCAGACTCTGATTTTGCAGGCTGTAGGGTGGATAGGAAAGCACTTCTGGAACATGTCAATTCATTGAAAATTCATTAGTTTCATGGTCTAGTAGAAAATAAAATTCAGTGGCCCTATCTACTGCAGAAGCAGAATCCATTGCATTAGGAAGTTGTGTGGCACAAGTACTTTGGTTAAAATAACAATTGATTGATTTAGGATTAACTATAGGCACTATACCAATTTATTATGATAATACTAGTGCTATTTGTATTTTGAAAAATCCTATTCAACATTCAAGAACCAAACACATTGACATAAGGCATCATTTCATAAGGGATCATGTATCCAAGGGAGAAATTGAACTTAACCATGTTTCAACAGAAAATCAACTTGCAGACATTTTTATAAAACCTTTAGCCTTTGATACTTTCAGTACATTAAGAACTAGGCTAGGAGTTATTGATTTAAATGCTTAGATAAAAATGTTTTTCTGCAAAATTGATATTTTATTTTTGTTTATGTGTTCATTGTATTTTTGTCTTTTTTTATTTTGTTGTTATGTTTATTTTTTGTGTGTATTTAAGTGTGTCTTGTTTATTTTTATTCGTTTTTATTTTGAGTGTGAAAATGAAAATTTGTGGTCATCATCGTCTGGGACGAAATTTTTTCGTACGGGACGATGTGTGTAAAATGACAAAACTGCGTGATTTCGAACTATCTTAAGAGCAATTTTTAATGTAGTTCGTCTGTACGATCGTCTCGATAGTCTGGGACAAAATATTTTTCAAACGACGGGACGATTGAATGTAGCAGTTGAATGTATAAGACAGTTTTTATTATGAACTTCATCTGTACGAACCTTTGGTTCGTCCAGACGAACACATGTCGGTTCATGGCGGGGGACGGTTTTCAATTGCCATCAAAACGAGTTAAATTTCTAATCGTCCGTATGAACACGTGTTCGTCTGTACGATCATCTTGGTCAAAAGTCTGTACGAAAGGATGCTTCGAAAATTGTGTTTACGAAAAGCCGTTATTTTTTAAACTCATTTGTTCGTCCATACGAAATATGTTCATACGGGACGAATGAAAATTTCGTCTGGTACGAACAGTCGTTCTTCTTTAAATTAACGGTAGTTTTTTTACTGAATAGTCACTTTCACACATCTCTTTCAAACCTTTCCATTCTTCAAATCCTTCAATGGCAAGTTCTAGCAAGCGCCAAAAGACTTTGGCTAAGGGTCCTCCAAGGAATACATCCGAAAACTTCCTTTCTAGAGCCAATGAAGAATCCTTTCCTAGGTTTGTCTCTGTAAAAATCACCCCATCTAGAGTTCTCCTACAGGATTAACTAACTTTTAAGGTAATGCACTTGTTTACCTCCACTCAGTTTAGTTTGATCCTCACTTTAGTTCACTTCTACAATAGAGAAACCTTTCACTATTTCTTGGCAAACATGTCATTCAACTCCGACCATTCTTTCATCAGTTCTTTTGTTTTCAAAAAGAAAGTTGAAATCACTAAAGATGACTTTGGTATTTTTCTAAACTTAAGGACTGAAGGCTTAAGATAAGAGCACACACTTTGACAAACTTAAGTTTTGATTGGACAGAAGTTAATCGTGTGATTAGAGGAATAAGAGTTAAGGATCATCAACCTAAAGTATCAACTTTATTGCGTGAAGCCCGTATCATCCAGCATGTTCTAAGAACTTCCATTATCTCTAAAGCTGGTGATAGAATCAACATCACTCCTCTTCTTTCTACTATTACCTACTTGATTATGACTAGACAACCTATAGATGAGGCCCAACTCCTAATTGACTACATTTATGGTCTCTCTAAAATTGGTCATGTTGATCATAAAAGGAAGAAGAACATAGCCTTAGGACATCTGATTGCTTATATTTTGGAAAAGAAGTATGATTTAATTCATCCAGAACAAGACTTTGAAGAACCACTCTACTACAACGTCGCATCCTTTAGAGCTATCTTCAATAAGGATGAGCCCAGCAGAACTCATGTAGTTCTGAGTGAAACAGAAGAAGAAGCTGGACCTTCACATGCTGCTGGACCAAATTATGAGGATTTGGTTCAAAGATTTGAAAATTTAGAGGCTCATTTTGATCAAAGATTTGATCAAATTGAAACTCACCTGCAGCAGTAAGATTTTCAGCACAATCAGGATACGGGATATATGCGTGAACAAATAAATGCCATTAATTCCAACATGTTCACGATGAGTAGTTACTTCAACTTCTTTGGTGCAGCACCACCTCCTCCTCCAGATCAGGGTCCTTCAGAATGATTTGTTTAGTGTTTGTTCAGTGTTTGTTTTATGTTTGTTCTATGTTTCATTATTGTTCTTGTGTTAGTGATTGTCTTTAGTTTGTTGTTCTATTCTTGTCTTAATTATGTTATTATTGATATCTTTAACTTCAAATTATAATAGCTTTATCTGATATCAATATATGTTTCAATGTTTTATGGTTTAATGTTTTAGAAATGTATGTTTGACTTTATGACATTCCTTTTTTATTTTTATCTTAATAGTGCTTTATTTAACTTGCAAATTTAAATTAATTTCATAAGAAATTATAATTTTTCTAAATGAAAGAAATGCTTATAACTTGATATTATTAGAATTTTCAATTCTATGTCTCTTATTTAGACTACATTATCTTAAATATTATTATTGCAATTTAGATGTTTTCTTATTTTGTATTTTTCTTTTCAATTAGTATTTATGCACTTAGAAAAATTTGAAATTCTAGATTATTGATTTTGGAAAGAATTCAAATACTCTTGAGAATTATACAAATGTACAAAAATCAAAAGGATACTACAAAAAATTTGTAATGACAAAAAGAGGCACAAAATAAGCCCAAAGTAAAAAAAAAGGGAGAGATGCACAAAAGTGTGCCATAAAAATTGAAAAAGATGCGCAAAGCGCCACAGGTGGTAATTACTTCTTTCTAGACTCTTTTAATCTCTTAATTAAAATTGATCTAATGTTCATTTAAAATTTATATTGAAATTTGAAATATAAAATTTTTATTCATCCTTAATTCAATGATTCTCTTTATCTTCATGTCTAAATTGACACATGCCCTTGAAAAACTCTTTTTATTTTCTAAGTTATATCACTTCTTAAATTATATGAAATTTTATGTTTTTCTAATGTTTTTTAATTTTATTTGCATATCTTATTTCAATCACTTTCAAGATTAAAATATCAAATGAATTTCATATTTCTGCTTATATTTCTAACATTCTTTTCTTCTTCACTTTTTGATGTTGTCTAAAAGGGGGAGAAATTGTTTGTTGTTGCGTATGTTTTCGTACTGTTTTATTTTCATAGTGTTTGATTTGTTTTCGTAGTGTTTGATTTTCGTATGTGTTGTTTTTTTAGTATTTGATTGTTTTCTTTAATTTATCTTTTGTGTTGTTTTGTGTTTTATAAAATTTTTGAAAAACAAAAAATTTTAAGTAATTCAAATGCCTCCTTATTTTCATGAGTTCATAAATTCAGGGGGAGTTGCGGAGATACTTAAAATTTGAAACCCTACAAACAATAATTGTTTTGTCATCATCAAAAAGGGGGAGATTGTAGAGAGAGTTGCTATTTGCATGTTTTACATTCTTGCAACTTGTATTATTTTGATGATTTCAAATATTATTGTTTTTATATATCTCCTAACACTTTTTAAAAGTTTTATTTTTGCTCTAGTGTGTACTAACATTTCAGGAAAATCAACTCCAAGCGATGAAGACTTCAAATTATTCTTTTGTAAATTACAAGTTTTGAAATGTAAGGAAGTGATTGTAATTGAGTGAAAAATCACAACACACACTCTTGGGGGACAATTTTTATGAACTGATCGTACGGGACGAACTTGGTTCGTACTGGACGATCATGTCAATTAACCCTAAGAAGAGCAATGGATCGAACAGGCGACTAGAAAATTTTCTAAGTCCTAATCATCCAGGACGAATTTAATATTCATCCCGGGATGAGCATCTCTGGATTCTCACTTTCACTATTCTTTCAGATGAAATTAATTTTCATACTGGGATGAAGCTCTCTATATGAGATCGTACAGGACGAAATTAATTTTTGTCCCTAGACGAAGCTCTCTGTATGAGATCGTACAGGACGAAATTAATTTTCGTCCCTGGACGAAGCTCTCTGTATGCAATCGTACAAGACGAAATTAATTTTTATCCCTGGATGAAACACTCTGTATAAAATCGTCCGAGGACGAAACATGTTCATCCCAGGACGAACCGAACCGACTTACGTCAGTTGGTTACGTCCTATAGAATTTTGGGGACCGACCTATGTAATAACCATTTCGTACCGAACGAACCTAGTTCGTACGGGACGATGAGCGTTTACGAACATAGTTCATACCAATATACATTAGGTTTGTTTCCGACACTTTAAGTAAAATCGTCCAGGACGATCCACGATCGTACGGGATGATCCACTGCGTACAGAATTGAAAACTTGCAGTTTTTGGACGGTTTTTCTTGTCTTTTGTATATATAGTCCAAATTAGACTGCCATCCAATCTTTTTGCTCATTGATCTTCGTGCCTATTGGAAGAAGAGTAAAGGAGAGAGTGAGAGAGAGCATTCAAAGAAGGATTTCTACCATTGGAGCTTGAAGGCTTTGCATAGTGTTCAAAGGTAAGATTTCCTACTTGTGATTTAAGGTTACTTCACTCTTTTTTCTTTCTTCTTTCTAGATTTCTTGGGAAGAGATCTGTCAAGGAGATCCAGTTCTCTGCCGACACTAGGAGAGTGTGAAAGGACGAACGATTCTCTGCCGATACTAGGAGAGTGTAAAAGGATGAAGGGTTCTCTGCCCTCACTAGGAGAGTGTAAAAGGACGATGGTTCTCTGCCAACACTAGGGAAAGTGTAAAAGGACGACGGTTCTCTGTCGCACCAGGTAGTGGTGAAAAGAGTGATTGTAAAGGCTTCTCCGCCTTGCTGTGGGTGCAAAAGGAGGGACAATATTGGTATTAGTGCAATACTCAGAGGGTGCCTCTAGGGAGTGTATGTAGGTCTGGTTTAGATCGAACCACTATAAATCGTGTGTCTTTTTATTTTACTGCTTTTTATTTTCTGCATTTACTTTAGTGTTTTAAAAAATTGTGGTTGAAAAACTTTTTATAAAAAATATCATTAAAGTTTAATTTCGAAAATTATCAAAAGAGGGAAAATTTTTAAATACCAATTCACCCCCCTCTTGGTAGCTTTGGGACATTAACTTAGGTTTAACAACCTATTTACTAGACTCAACAAGAACCATCATACGATCATATTGTATGATAGCGGATCGTCTGGTACTAACAGTTCAAAAAATTAAGGCTTCATTCGATACGATCTGGCACGAACCTGATTTCGTATAATGCAAGTCATCTATACGAATTCACATCGTATTGTACGAATAGTTAGAAAATGAATGTTTTCATTTGTTACAATCTAGTATGAACACAATTTTATACTTTATCAATCACGACCTAGCCCGTATGTTTGATTTAATAAGGCATGAACTAAAGGTGGACGGTAGATTCAAATTATTTCAATTTATAAGCATTACAACATCAAATTTTCTCCATTTAACTAAAGAGTCACTAAAATTTTTTCTCAAATACTTTACATTTATATAAATCTTAAATTACTTTTTTAGTTTCACATCATTTTCTATAGAAGAACTCTTCTATTTCGGCCATTTTTAAAATTTTGGAATCTTACTTGAAAATATTTATTTAATGAAATGAGTTTACAAAGTAAACTCAGTGAGTAACTATTAAAAATAATCAACATGAAATTAAAAATATAATACCTATAAAATTTAATATACATTTTATTCATTTTCATTTCATTATATTCTTTTTTATTCATTTCAGTCATTTATATATATCAGATCACTTTTCTTTGTAACATTTAGCAATCTTTAATATTTATTACTTTTCTCATTTAATTTTGTACATGAGTACTATCTAAATGTACCAAAGGTACAATCATTTTCATTTTCATTTTTTTCCCATAAATGTTTCCTATTACATGCACGGGTACATTGCTTCCCCAGGCAGTATCATATGGGATGAACTCCTGTAAGTTTGCATGCATATCATTTTCCCTTTATTTTTCATTTATTTATTCATTTTGATTCATTTTCATATATCATTTCTTCGTATGCATACTTTCTTAATACAAACATGTATCATATATATTTATATATCCTTTTTCACATATACACACAATTTTATTCATGTCATTTTATTCATTTGTTTTCTGCCATATCAATATCTATTTTTCATTTATGCATTTAAACTTATAGTATTTCACACATGATAGTTTCTAAAAAGAAGTAAAACTTTTGAAGCAAAATTATGATTCTGGGCAATCGATATTTATTCTTAACTCTAATCTTATTCAGTTATCTGTAATCTATGCACATTTTGAAGTGCCTATCTTTCTTCTTTATAAACAGTAATGGAGCTCCCCATGGTGAGGAACTTGGCCTGATAAACACTTTAATCTAGCAATTCATGTAATTGATTTTTTCAACTCCTATAACTCCTTGACTGTCATTTTGTAAGGTGCCCTTGCCACTATGTCTGAACCCGGTATCAACTGAATAGTGAAATTTATTTCTCTTTCTAGTGATAATCCTAGCAAATCATCTAAAAACACCTATGGATATTCTTTGATTACAGGTATATCTTTCAACTCATTAACTTCCTTATTTGTATCCTTTACTTGAGCAAGAAAACACTTATACCCTTTGGATACAAATGTGCATGCTTTTATATAAGTGATTATCATTGAAGAAAAATCACTTCCACCTTTACCGGTGCGGCAGAGTAGCCGGGTCCTTTAACACCAAAAAGAACTTCTTCCCAAAACTTCCCTCAAGACAAGCCTTGAATCCAATGGTACTAAGGTGCAAGCTCATTGGAGCAACCGTATGGAACCCCCCTCCGAGGATCTTCTCCCTCTCTAAAACTCCACCCTTTCCTCTCTCCCTTTCAAGCTCTCTCTTCAATTTCCCTCCAAAAGAACGAAGCCTCAATGGCTGCCAAAGACCCATACTAAGTGTCATGTCAATGTTTAAATAAAAGAGCTCAAAATGAGCTCATTAATTGTAACTTACCAACTTTATCGTCCATGACAATGTTGAAATCGTACGATCAGTGCAATTTAAGCCCAATTAGCCGAGATGATTTAAGACAATCAGAAGAAATTTGTTCATATCATCCAGGACAATAATATATAGTCCTGGCCAATCAGTACAAATCATGGAATATCATCTTGAACATTGCCCTGAAAAGAGCTGTCCGATGTCCAATCATCCAGCATATCATCCCAACCGATCCTATGATCATCCAGAACGATTTGATCGTGCAATCAAGTTATAACTGGTTTCCTTAAATACCAGATTAATTTAGGAAAAATATGCTGGATCATCCTGGACGTTGCCCTGGACGATGTCCAAAACTAACTAATTCCTAAACAGATCTAGCGGCTGATTCTTTCTGTTTTGAGCCTATCATCTCGGATGATATAAAATTGTCCAAGACGATGTGAAATAAAGATGGCTGCCTTAACTTGGGATGCCCTAATTAGGGTTTCTGTTTTTGAACCGATTGTCTAGGACAATTTATGGATCGTCCCAAACGATGTTACTAAAAATAGTAAGATCTAAGAATCAGTCAGAAAATCTCCCAAGGTGTGTGTGTGCAAGTTACTTAGTATCAAAAACCACATTGATTACGAAGGACTCAAGAAAGGAAAAATACAGATTGACTCAGACTTATACTATCCAAACTTGAGCTGGCTTGAGTTGCACTTGATCTTGTGGATCTAAAAATTTAGTAGGCAAAGCACTCGTAGAGAATCATGAGTGTTTGCTATCATCAAAATCTAATTCATAAAATTAGATTCGCAATAATCTTCCCCTTTTTTATGATGACAAACATTACAGGTTGAATTTACAAAACTAAAAATATTTTTTCCTAATCTCCCCCATTCTAAAATAAAACTTAAAAAATAGGGGAAATTAAATATTTTTATATTTTTAAATTTTTTTAAAGAAAAAAGATAGAAATACAACAATACATAATACGAAAAAAATTAAACAAATACAATAATACAAAATAAAAAAAAATAACAAATGCAACAATACACAATACGTTTCTCCCCTTTTGACATTATCAAAAAGAGAAGGGGCACAAAAAAAATCTTTTAAAAATGAGAAAGTTACCTCTTAATTTTAGTCAAAAAACTTAGTAGGGAATGGATTCACAATGCATAATCCAGTAAAGGTAAGAAATTCAAAAATTGTTAATCCAAGCTCAGGTTCTTTTAAAGGCTCAAAAACTTTTTAATCTAATATCTAAATTAAGAAATAAATTAGAAAAAGAAATACTAATTTTTTAAAACTCCTTTCATAAAATATATCTAATAGAAGATTAATGCAAAAATTGGCGAATAAAAAAAAAACATGATTTTCAAGATCAAGTACCGAAAATATTAAGGGTTTTTTAAGCTTTAAGTAAACATGAAAAAAGTAAGCATACTCTTTGTGGGCTCATTTTATACCTCTTGTCAGTTTTTTGGTGCACTTTATGTATTTTTTTACTTTTTGATACACTTTGTGTAACTTTCTAAATTTGGCGTCATGGGCCACTTTTTTGATTTGGCATGATTGACCAATTTTTTTTATATATTTTAGAATATGCTACCTTTTCGAAATTTTAAAAGCAAAAGTAAACACATTCTATTGACAAAACGAACTACTTAATTAAGAAAATTATGAGATATATTCAACAACTTGTAAAAGATTCCTATGTGATAGATGAAAAAGTTCAGTTTCAAAATTAAATTTAAAATATGATGAAGATTTTAAATCAAAAGTAGAATAATCTTTTTAAGGAAATAGAATTGAGAGTCAAAATCATTAGTTTCTTTTCTTTGACTGTTTTTAGAAAAGTCAACCACAACTTACCTAAGAATTCAAGAAAAATAAGAGATAGATTTTTCATTTAAAAAAAAAGATCTCTAAAAAGGTGATGTGTGTGTGTTGATTAGTGAAAACTTCACAAAAAAAAAATAATACAACACTGAAGATGAAAAAAAAAAAAGAAAACACAACAAAAAAAACTAAAACACAACACAAAACAAATAAGTAAGGCTTTTAAACACCAACCTGCTCCTGGTCCGATGCTTCTGAAACCAGGTCTGCCCAAGAGATTTTTTGTTTTTCATTATTTTCCCTTTCTACAAGATGCTTAGCTTTACCTTTTTCTTTTGTAGGAAGAGTTCTCAAATTAGGGCACTGATTTTCATATGTCCAGGTTTCCTACATCCAAAGCAATTAACATCAGAAGAAATCTTAACATTCTTATCATTTTTACCTTTGTTCTACTTTTGTTGATGCTTATGCTTGTGCTTTAGAGGGCTTTCTAACTCATCACTTTCATTATTTATTAAGCCACTTTTCTCCATGTCTTCAGCTTTTAGTACTATCGTTTCACCTGGATCCAAAGGTCTTTGATGTGAGCTAATCAAATTATCAATAAAATATCCATTCAAAATTTTTTGATTCACAAATAGTAATAACTTTGGCATCAAACATATCAAATAGACAACGAAGAATTTTATTGACTTTTTAAAAGTTAGAAAACTCCTTTCCTAAAGCATGTAATGATGTAAAAATTTAAATGAATATAATATACATGTCTAAGATTGTCTCATAAGGTTTCATGCAAAAAAGTTCATATTCATGCATTAAAATATTCAACTTGGATTGCTTGATTTCACTAGTGCCTTCGTATATGGTGTGTAATTTGTCCCAAATTTCCTTACTAGTAGTGCACGTGAAAACTAACATACAATATTCAGAATTTAAAACATAGAAAAAATAATTTAAAAATTTTGCATTCAATTGAACATTGATTCATTCATCCCTATTCCATTTATTAAAAGGAATATCAGTCTTAATTCCATCTAAAATATGTTACGGTATAGAATAACAAGTTAAAATCATTTGCCACATTCGGAAATCAATTGATTGGAAGAAAGTATACATGCAAAATTTCTAAAAATCAAATGTAATATTTTCAAACAAAGGTGGTCTGGTGATTGAATAACCTTCCGTAATATTATGATTACCAAAATTAGCCATAGAATAAAATTCAAAATGTTTTCAAACTTTATTTTTATGAATCCCACTTTGATACCACTTAAAAGTTCGTTAGGGATGTTAGGCCCCTTATGAACTGACCCAAGGCTAACCAAGAGAAAGGTGAATTGGTATTTTAAATATCTTTAAAACAAAACTCAAATCAAACCAAAATTCACCATAAAGAAAACACAATGCGGAAATAATAAAGAAAAGAACACACCAGATTTATAGTGGTTCGATCAAACATTGCCTACGTCCACTCCCCGGAGGCACCCTTCGGGTATTGCACTAAACTAAGTGTCTCTTCTTTAGCTCCCATAGCTAGGCAGAGAAGCCCTTACAAATTCACTTCCACCTTCACTGGTTCGGCGGAGTAGCCAGGTCCTTTGACACCAAAGAGAACTTCTTCTTCCCAGAACTTCCCTCAAGACAAGCCTTCAATCCGATGGTACTAAGGTGCAAGCTCGTCGGAGCAACTGTGTGGAACCCCCCTCCACACTCCCTTGAAACCCCCTCCAAGGATATTCTCCCTCTCTCAAACTCCACCCTTTTCTCTCTCCCTTTCAAACTCTCTCTTCAAGTTCCCTCTAAAAGAATGAAGCCTCAATGGCTGCCAAAGACCCATACTAAGTGTCTTGTCAAAGTTTAAATAGAAGAGCTCAAAATGAGCTCATTAATTGCAACTTGCCAACTTTATCATCTAGGACGATGTTGAGATCGTCCTGTACGATCAGTGCAATTTTAGCCCAATCAGCCGGGACAATTTAAGACGATTAGAAGAAATTTGTTCATATTGTCAAGGATGATAATATATCAT
Source organism: Dendrobium nobile (assembly GCA_022539455.1). Classification (NCBI taxonomy): domain Eukaryota; kingdom Viridiplantae; phylum Streptophyta; class Magnoliopsida; order Asparagales; family Orchidaceae; genus Dendrobium; species Dendrobium nobile. Next base: position 41,616,317 of record CM039723.1, read on the forward strand.
CCTGGTCGATCAGTACAAATCATGGAATATCATCCAGAACATCGCCCTGAAAAAGAGCTGTCCGATGTCCAATCGTCTAGCTTATAATCCCGGCCGATCCTGCGATCGTCCGGGATAATTTCATCATGCAATCAAGTCATAATTGCTTTCCTTAAATACCAAATTAATTTAGGAAAAATGTGCTGGATCGTTCTGGACAAAGCCTGATGCCCTAGACGATGTCCAAAAATAACTAATTCCTAAACAGATCTGGCGACTGATTCTTTCTATTTTGAGCCTATCATACCAGACGATACAAAATCGTCCAGGACGATGTGAAATAAAGATGGCTGCCTTAACTTGGGATACCCTAATTAGGGTTTTTATTTTTGAACCGATCGTCTAGTACGATTTATGTATTATCCCGGACAATGTTACCAAAAACAGTAAGCTCTAAGAATCAGTCAGAAAATCTCCCAAGGTGTGTGTGTGTGTGTAAGGTTACTTGGTATCAGAAACTACATTGATTACAAAGGACTCAAGAAAGAAAAAAATATAGATTGACTTAGACTTATACTATCCAAACTTGAGCTGGCTTGAGTTGATTCACAATCTCAATTTTGATTCATGATTTACAACATTAAGTACATTTAGTTAATTCATAAATCTTATTTAAATATGTAATTAATATTAATTAATTATAATGCATTCATATATAGCTATTATAGTAGATTTTTGTAAGGTTTTAAAAATCGAGCCCGACAATGAACCAAAAAAAGAGAGATTCATGATTTGACCAATCAAATCGGATGACATAATAAATAATAATATTATTAAAAATTATAAAATAAATGAGATATATTTCTCTAATATTTTTACTCTACATTACATTTTCATATCAAACTAATCAAAGAACCTAAATATGGCATCAATCAAGCTTATTAAACTTAAACAAATAATACATAATATAAATTTGGCATCAAGTAAGTCTATAAAACATAAATAAATAATTCATAAATAAGTAAATAACTCATCAAACGATACAACTTGTGGCTACAGGTTTCCACACGAGGTGGTCTGGCCATCCCGTGACTCTCAGTCCCTACACAGGATGACCAAAACATATTGCATTGGGGGAGAAATACATACATTTTTGTCAAGCTCTATTGTGTGTTGGGTGTTGAGGAATGCATACCATCTTTAATTCTATTTCTCTAGCATGTGAAACTGTTAAAAAAATAAAATGAATTAAAATATATGACAAAATAGATAATTAACAAATGTATAAAATAGACAACATTTAACTTACCTCTTCATTTTTAGCAAGAATGTGACACTTTATACTAAATGATTAGAAAAACTCAAAACTTATAGAGATAATAAACTAAAAAAATAATACCATAAAGATAAAAAAAGTATAATTGTCATTCAATTATTTATATTAGTTTACAAAAAAAACTCAAAACTCAAAACACTCATAGTAAATCTAATAATCATCAACAAAATTTGTGTGATCAAATGATGCATTCACAAACCCACCTTCACCAAAATCCTGCATTTCAAATGCTTCTGCATCCTCACATGGTATTTCATCTTTATCTCATAGATTAACTAAGTTTTCTTCTTCCAAAAAATAATTAATGTAAAATAAGAAGTTTATATTTTATATTACCCTCAAAAGATATAAGTTAATTTATAATTTTACATGGGGTTGATTCAGTTGATGTTATGTTTAGTTCTATATCTATATAAATAACATCATCTTTGTAAATTTTTGTCTCCAAGTTTTCTAGATGTAATTATGTAGTTAGCTCATCATCAAGGATCCAAAAGTAAATAAGTTTAATATTGGTGTAGCCTAAAGGAACATAACTTATTTTTCTCAGTTGCAACCTATGTAATTGTTATAAAAAGATTTAATAATAAGATGCACATCATTACTTAAAAAGATATTTAAATTTCAAATAATACCCATTTCTTAAATTGATATTGTAATAAACATATACTAGATCATTTAGCCTTTTTGTTCAAGTTAATTTTGTTTTTTTATATGAATATTCTCAAACACACTCCAGTTCCTCTCACAGCCTGATGATGATGTCTAAATCAGAATTCTAATAGCCACTTTTTGTAGGTTTGGTGCACTAGAGCTGAACATCTTTCACTATCATCTACAAATCAATGAACTTGCATTGGTTTGTTCAAATATATGTATTGTAAACAAAAGAATCATAGTTTACATAAATATTGAAATGAAATCTCAAAATTTTGTCATCTTACCAGGTTGCTTTTCTTTTGCAAAAGTTCATGTTATTGGCTTCCTAAAACTTTCTAAATTATCATGAAATAGTCTCACCTCTTTCTTTACCAAAGATGGTTTAGCACATATATATATATATATATATATATATATATATATATATATATATATATATATATATATATTACTAGTCACTTCTGTTAGACCTTGCATAACGTTAGACTAGTTGTAGTAATTTTTTCTGTCATAGTGAAAATGAGGGTTGAGAAAATAAGCTACTAGATGTATTCTTTATCTTAGTTGATTTTCTCATCTTTTCTTTATGATACTAGTAAAGGGCATGTACATTCTTTTTCTTATTTCTAAACATAGCCTTTATTGCTTTTCTAACTCTCTACATACCATCATAAATATATACAAGAGATGGCTTTTCATCTACATAAATAATTCTTAATAACCTAATTAGAGGCTCTAATAATTTAGAAATTATTAAATTATTATTTCAAATCCTTGCATCAAAAATAATTGAGGCTGCCTCTTTCCCCTTCATTGTCTTACATAACTTTGAATCAGTGTATGCCTTGTTGGTGATGAATGCTTACAAATCATGCTTATGGTCATGTACACTTCATAAGGTGATGAATGTTGTTGCAAATTAAGTTACTCTTAGTCTTACAATTTCTGTCCAACCTGCTCTTTTTTTTAACTAAGTCAATATGAATGCTTGATTATAAATGAAAATTTTAATCTTTGAAGCTTTTCTTACAAGTTCCATAATATAAGGCATACTTCTAATATTTTTCAAAAAGAGATTTATGCAATGTAAATCGTAAGGTAACCAATTTATATTTCCAAAATTATAATGTAATAACTCACCAACTTTTTTATAATTTGCTTCATTATCTGTCACATAATGAAATATGTTCTCTTGGCTGACCCATTCAACAATATCAATAAATAGCGAACATAATGTTGTGGCATCTTTAACGATATAAGATGTATCTAATGATTTTAGAAATAAAACTCCATGAGGATAATAAACAAGAAAATTTATCATTATCTTACTCCTTATATTTGTCCAACCATCAGTCATCAATATATAATCAGTTTCTTTCGATATTCTTATATAAAATTCAATTAATAACTTAGATTCCTCTTTAGCATCTCATAATAGATTCACTCTCAATTTTTAATAAAAGGGTAATTTATAACCATGTCTTATTGTAATAATTGCATCAATAGTTTTTTGTGCAAAAGTTGAATTAATAGCTTTGAATGGAATGCAACTGCCATAAAATCACCTAGCAACTGCTAAATTAGCAAGGTGCATTGTATCCTTAGATTTCATTACACTTTTCAGGGATGGTTGATACCCTAGTTTTATTCTAGGTGAAAAAAAAATGAATTTCATTAATTTTTCTTTTCTCTTTATTAATCTCTTTTCCATGTGTATTAGAACTTTGTGATTTTATGATTGAACATGAGCCCCCATCTTCCTCAATTGGACTATTACTAAACAGATCAATAGTATGCAATTGCTTTTCTCATGCATGTTATTTTTTCTTTGTTATTTTATTTAAATTCTATTGCATCTTACGTCGGATTTGAAGTGGAACCTTTTTGCAAGAAGTTATATTTCCTTTAACTCCTACTAAATGTTGTTTCATTTTATTTATTCCTCCTCTTTTATTTTTAGTACCATAATGCATACATTTGAATTACTTCTTCCCATCAAATCCTCTAACTTTAGTGAACTGATTCCAACCATTGTCTACTTTTTCTTTTGCATACTATAATTGGAAGCTAAAGTCTAATCACTGGTGCTTCCATTCTAATTTGATTAACTAAAAGGTATAAGTAATATTAAAAGATTGAAGTTTTAAAAGTCAAGAAGAGAAAACAAAAAAAGGTGATTGGAATGTAACTATACTAATGAATAAAACTAATTAATACCAAACAATAATTTAATGATTGTCCCAGTTTGATAACTTCCAATAGAAATTGAAAACTCTAAAACTGATGAGTTCATATGAGTGATTAATTTAATTAAAACACTCATAATTCAACTAAAAATTTTTACAGCAAAACAGTTGAATGTAGAGATTTCTACAAATTATAAATAGGAACTACTAATGCAAAATAATCATACAAATACAGTTAATATACCAAAAAAATAAAGGGTTTGAATATTTCATCCATATGTTGTAGCTAATATTTGTAGGAAACATTCAAAGGCATGAACATATTTCTTGAAAGGAATTTGTTGTAACAATTTATATAAAGAAAGTATAACATAATGAGACATTTGAATACATAAATGATAAATCATGGTGTTCAAAGAAAGAGGAAAAATAAGAATTCTAACAGGTTAGTCACAAAAATGTAAGAGGCATATGAATACATGAAATTTGGGGCAGTTGCGAGGGGAGCCAAAGAGCTATTCATATGGAGAAGTGAAGTTAGTGTTGGGATGGGTATGTAATATACAAGGTAAAATGTCCTCACAAATGAATTATCGTAGTAATTAAGAGAATAAAGATTAAAAAATGTGAAGTAACTTAAATTTTTTTCTTATAATATAAATACCACCATAGCTGTTCCTTATCTAATTAGAATGGACGCTGAAGCTGAAACTTAACATGTTTAAATTCATTGCAAGCTTGATAACAAAATAAATAAAAGAGCTTCAACAAGGCATTAGTTGATTATAATATGCTTGTTTAGAAAGATATCATCGACAAATTAATTAGTTCAATGCATACGAGCATGACTCCAGCCACCTTTGTGCTTTAGACAGCCGTACAACCCTAAAAATAAATTCATAGACCTAAAATCCTAACCCTGTAAAATGTAAATCAATCAGGAACATTGGGTAAAAAGGAGGTCCTCTGATATATCACTAATAATCCATAATAGTTAAAGCTTAAGAAATCAAACAACCGTCAGACTAAACTAATCCAAGAACTAAAAAAATAACAACAAACAAAAACCCCACAATCCTCTAACCTAAGGCTTCCAAAGAGAAGATTCTTGGATTGAGCACTCAAGTGTTAGTACCAATTGCAAAGAGATGAGGTGAAGAACTCACATTGGGTAGGAGAGAATGAGTTGAGTATAATAGGGAAGCCTTCAGTTCGATGTTGGCCACAAATGAGTAGGAAATGGGGTTGGCTTCACGAACAAGTAGGTTACGACGAGGGGAGGAAGATACACTAAAAAGAATAGAGGAGATACACATTACGTCTGAATAAATTGTGGGTTTTTTTTTCTATTTCATATAAACTTTGCCTCACTGTTGATCTCAGCCATCAGATATTTGCTAAATGTCTCAAAATGGTTGTAGCTTAACCCACCGACTATAAAAAATTGAGACCAGTTTGGCAGTTCATCATAAAATATTGATTTTATGCACAATCCATTTTAATATAAATCATAACTGGTCGACCGACCAATTCGCCGTTCAAACTATTGAAACGGCCGGTTCGGTCAAATTTTAAAAGCCTTGTATTTTGGTAATTAATATTTTTTACATAATGAAAAATTACATCAAGATTTCTTAATAAAACCTTTTATATTCATTACTAAATTTAAAATAAATTTAATAATTTTAAACTCATTTATTGACCCAAAATTGAAAAAGAATATTATATGAGTATTCAGCTCATACACACACACGCGCGCGCACGTGCACACACACAATAATCAAACATAGAATGCTTATTATAGAAAATAAAATATAGTTAATAATTTATATAATATGAGAACATCATCGAATTGGCCGGCTAACTTCTTCTAATTGTAAAAAATAATCTCCTGTCATATAAAATTATTAATTTGATCCATTTAGTTTTTAAATAATAATCAAATTAATCCTTTGTATAGGGCTATAAACGAACTAAGCATAGCTGAGCATGTGCTTATTCATGTTTATGTTCATTTATTATCAGCTTGTACATGTTAGCTCAAGCTCGATTCAAGCTTTCTTTTTTGTGTTGAAGCTTGTTTCATTTTAGTTGATGGATGTTCATGTTCGGATTGTGTTTGATTCATGTTCAGTTCATTTTGTGCTTATCGAGCTTTATCTTGCATACTAATAAATATGTTCATGAACATTTCTAGAAATTATTTCAAAATGCCAAACGAGCATGTTTATGAACATGTATAGCAAGTATTTTTGAGCTATCAAACGAGACTATTCACTAACACATCTAGCAAGAACTTTTGAATTATCAAGCAATTATGTCCAAAAATATATCTAGTGAGTGTTTGGAGCTGCCAAGAGAGCATGTTCACAAACAAATGAGTTATAATTATTATCATAAGAAAGCTTGTTCATGAACATTTTGAATAAACAAAATCAATGATAATAAACAATCTTCCTTTAAAATTCAAATATGATTAAGCAGAATAAAACACAATAAATTTTCTATCAGCCTATTTATCATTGGTAAAAGAATATGATAAGAAATTTGTAAGCAAGATCATATAACCTGAGCTCCTAACTAGCTTCTTATCGAGCTTCATATTGAGTATGTTTAAGAGCTTTAAATAATGTTGTTCATGAACATAAAGAAACCAAACATATAAGTATTTAAGCTTATTTATTAAATCATCGAGTATTTTATAAAATATTCAAGCTTATTTGATTACTTAATTAAAAGATCATGAACTAGTTTTTATTGAGCTTAACCTATAGTAGCTTGTCAAATGCTTAGTTCATTTACAGCCTTACTTTTGTGGGATCACACTTTTCTTTTAGATTTTTAGTATTAGGTTATTGGCATGATCAATTCTACTATTTATTTCTTACCTAATATAATTCTCATGATTTTTTTTTTTCAATTGCACTATAATGTTCCCCTACATGTTAAATTTGAATTATCTTTTGTTGTGCATACTGGTTTTTTGTGCTACTAGATTGGGCTGAATAGATGTGTGGAAAATTATCATCCTTCTCTACAAGGCTCCTTTTTGGGTGGCAACTGAAAGTTTGTTAGGAATGTTAAGCCTTTATGAACTAGCCCAAGGCTAACCAAGAGGGCGGGATGGGGTGGGGGGGGGGGGGGGTAAATTGGTATTTTAAAAATTTCTTAATCAAAAACTAAAACTAAAACCAAATCAAAATTCACCACAAGAGAACGAAGTGTGAAAATTAAATGTGGAAGTAATATTAAGAAAGAACACACTAGATTTTATAGTGGTTCAATCAACTTGACCTATGTCCACTCCCACAAGCTTCTCCTCCAGGTATTGTACTAAACTCAATGTCTCTCCTTTTGCCTCCACAGCAAGATGGAGAAGCCCGTATAAAAAAATTCCTTTCCACCGACCCCTGTGAGGAAGAGAACCCAACTCCTTTTCCTTCCTCCTAAAGCAGGCAGAGAACCCAACTCCTTTTGCCTCCTCCTAAAGAAGGCAGAGAACCCAACTTCTTTTGCTTCCTCTAGAAGCAGACAGAGAAGCTTGATCAGTTTCTAAAGTCAACCTCTCTCAAACCTCCAAGAAACCAAGGACGATGATCAGAGAAGATGACTCAGATCCTTACTTGGAGCTACCTTTGTGAAACCCCTCACAGACTCCCCTCATAATATCATCTCTCTCTCCCCCTTACTCTCCCTCTCCTCTTGGCTCTCTTTGGTCAAGACAATTATAAATGATACTCTTTCTGAGTAAACAAGAGGTCTTATATAGAAGAGCTTTAGATTTTCTCTTAATTGTAGCAAATAGACTTTATCGTCCAGGAGGATCGGTAGATTGTTCTATATGATCAATACAAATTTAGCTTAATCAGCCAGGACAATTTGGGAGAGTCTGGACGATTAGAAGATTAATTTGTTCATATCATCCAGGGCGATAGTATATCATCATGTACTATTAGTTCAAGTCATCGAATATCGTCAAGACCATCACCCTAGATGGATGTTTGGATGATGGAAAACTGACTAGATCGTCTAGGCCGGTCTCATGATCGTGCAGGATGATTAGTTCAAAACATCACATATCATCCAGAACATCGCTCTGAATGGAGCTAGGCTGATTATGGATCGCCTATGAAGAACTAAGGTTTATTTAACAGATCATCCCGAACAATCTTGCAATCATCAAGGATGATGTGATCAAGCAATCAAACCTTAATTGCTTTCCATAATTACCAAACTAATTTATGCATAATTGTGTTTCATCGTCCAAGACGATGTCCTCGATAATGTCCAAAAATAAAAGACATCTAAATAGATCTGGCTGCTAATTCTTTCTAATTTGAGCCTATCGTCCTAGGCGATGCTAATATCATCTCGAAAATTTGCTTAATTACGACTGCCTTAACCAAGATTCCTTAATTAGGCATTTTCTTTAATCAATCATCCTGGATGATTTTTGGATCATCTCGAATGATGTCATCAAAAATAGAAAACTCTAAAACAGTAAAATATTTTCCCCAAAGTGTGCACATACAAGGTTACTTAGCATCCGGATCCACATCATTTATAATTGACTCAAGAAAAGGTAAAAGACACTTGACGTTCATTATAAACTGACTTAGTCCTAATCTACCCAATCTTGAGCTGGTTTGATTTGCAATTTGATCTTATGGACCTAAAATATTAGTAGGCAAGGTAGTCGTAAAAAAATAGAAAAATTTTCTATTATAAAAATTATATTTCCTAAAATCAAATTCGCAAAAATATCCCTCTTTTTATGATGGCAAACAATCAAAACAGATAAAACATGAACAAGTAAAACAGTACGACAAAACAAACTCAAACAAACACTAACTCAAACAAACACTACTCCCCCTTTTAACATCACAAAAAGGAGGAGGAAAAACCAAACAAGAAAAGCAGAACAAAAGGCAAAAAAGAAGAATGAAAGTAAAGTTTTTTTTTTAATCAAAGCATAAAAATGACAAGTTCTCCATGAGATTGAAATTAAAAAATTGTAAGAACAATGAGTTAACATTGTCAAAATCCAGAAAATGGTAGAATAACTGATCCTGTCTGCCCTAGCTCTTCTCTCAGGGCAAAACGCCTTTTGAAAACAAAGATGTAACTCAAAAAATTTAATTGAATAAAAAAAGAGATCCATTCAAAACTTAGTTCCAGAAAAATATTTTATAAAATAATATATCAAAGTAATTAGTCACAATCTTTAATTTCAAAATCAAGCCTTTGAAAATATCAAGTGACACATGATTCTTCTAAGATTTAAGGGTTTGAAAGAGAAGGAAGCTTGCATTTTATGGGTTTATTTTATGCTTTTTGTCAATTGATTGGCGCACTTAGCACATCTTTTGATTTTAGATACACTTTGTGTATCTTTCATTTTTTTTGGCGGTCATTGTGCATCTTTTTAGTTTTTTTCTTTTTGTGGCTCATTTTATGCCCTTGTCATTTTTTGCTAGCTAGATCTCTTTTCAAAACTCTTAAATACTCTCAATTGTGAGTATATCTTCCAGATATTAGAGAAGAAAAATTTTCTCTCTAATATAAGGAAGAATAAACCACAAAATAAAATTAAAATCATATGATAAAAATAATGACAAGATTACCAAAAATCTGAAAGTAATATAATGACTTTGAACATTATATATAAAAGATAGATTACTATAGCACAATTGAAATGATCTAAATTGCAAAGTCCAGTTATTAATTTGAAATAAACTTTTGTTTAGAAAATAAAATTTTAGCACTAAAAGAAGTTAGAGGAAGGGAAACAATCAACAGTGTTTCTCCCTTTAACTAATTTAGAGATATAAAACATTGACCACAAGTTTTCAAAAATAAAAATATGGTATAAAATATTATTTCAACAATGATTAAAAAGAAAAGAGGAAAAAAATAAAATAACAGAAATATACATGAAAAACAAAAACAAGTAAAAATGAAATAAATAAATCTGAAACAAACAAAAGAGAAGAAAAAACAAGCAATAAAATATAAAATTTAGAATTTAGCAACCATCAAGTTCATGCATTTATGTTAAACACACCCAATATGATCCTTAAGATGCTGAAAGTGTCAAAAGTTAGTGATTTACAAAAGATGTCAACAAGTTGATTCTCATTTGTCACATGATGTAACTCAATATCTCCTTTGGTCACAAGGTCTTTGATAAAGTGGTGCCTTATGTCAATGTATTTGGTCCTTGAATGTTGGATATGATTCTTGTAGATGCATATGATACTAGTGTTATTGTAAAGGATTGAAATTGTGCCTATAGGTAATCCTAAATCCATAATTTGTTGTTTTAACCAAAGGACTTAGGCCACACAACTCCCTAAGGCAATATACTCAGCTTCATTAGTGGAAATTGTAATAGAGTTTTATTTTCTACAAGATCAGGAGACTAAAGACTATCCTATGAATTTTCAAGTCCCAAAAGTGCTCTTTCTATCCACCCTACTTCCTGCAAAATCATCAAATATCAGATTTAGGAATCCAAATAGGTTTGGGTCCCTTCTTATAAAAATACTAATTCAATGTATCTGTGTTATGAAATAAATCATGTAGTTTGGGTCTCCACTCCCAATGTGTACTACGGTGAATAGTGCATGTGTGTGAAATATGCCTAGTATGGTATATGAAAAATATTTAATACCAGGAAAAGGATTTACTAATCTATTCGTGTTATAATATCTCTTCCTAGGTTTTTTCTTTAGATCAAGTGTCGGTGTGGTTCTATTTTTCTCAAGTGCATTCAATTCAGCTTTAAACCTCGAGTCAGTACTTTATAAAATAATACTTTTAACTCTTAAATAGTGCTCCCTATGCTTAGATTCATCAATATATGTCTTAAAATCATATTCAAGTGAGGTGTAGGTTGCTTTCAATGAATCATGCTCAATAACTAACTTAAAATGTTTTTTATTCAATTCATTGAACTCATCAAGTAATGACAAGTGATTGATATCAATTTGGGAGTGATCTTTCAATAAAACTTAATGTTCTTTTTGTAAATTCAAAAACTCCAATTTCAAACTATCATGCGATATCTTAAGTTTCTTATATGATGCATAAATTTTCTCACAAATTTCAGTAATTGATCATAAGTTGGTTCGCATACCTTTCTTGGTCAGACTGACCAAGGAGATGACTTGTCATCAAACACAAGTTTGTAGTCTCCTCCTCTGCTTCAGGTTCAAAGGAGTCAGATGCAGAATCTGCCTAAAATGCCTTTTAGTACCACTTCTTATCCTTCTTGAACTTGGGTTTCTCGTCATCCTTCTCCTTACTTGAGTGATCCTTAAGTGTAGAACAATCAGCTTTGACATATCCAGGTTTCATACATTCAAAACAAACCACATCAGAAGAACTTTTAAAATTTTTGCTATCCTTACCTTTTTCCACTTTTGATGATGCTTATGAATCTTTCTTAGAAAGTTTTTGAATTGCCTAGTGATGAAGGCAACATCATCATTTTTAGACCCAAAAGAATTTGTATCCGTATCATTAGCTTTGAACATCATAGTTTTCTCCTTCTTCTCCTCACTTGCATCAATTTGTATTTAGTTCACCCCTTACTCATAAGCAATGAGTGACCCAAGTAAGTTATCAATAGAATAAGTATTCAAATCCTTAAATTCAGTTATTGTAGTAATCTTAGCATCAAAAAAAGAAGACAAGCATCTTAAAATCTTATCGACTCTTTCATAATTCATGAGTTCTCTTCCTGAGGCATGCAATGAGGTGACAATTTGAGTAAACCTAGTATACATGTCAAAAATTGATTCAATAGGTTTCAAAATAAAAAGTTTATAGTGATGCAATAAAATATTCAACCGAGATTGCTTAACTTCATTTATTCCTTCATAAGTGATACATAATCTATCCCAAATTTCTTTATCGGTAGCACAAGTTGAAATACACATGTAATCTTTAGATTTTAAAGCACAAAAAAATAGTTCAAATATTTTGTATTAAGTTGCTCTAAATCCCTTTCATCAAAAGTCCATTCAGTAAAAGAAAGTTTAGTTTTAATACTATTAATTTTATGTGACGGAGGTGAATAACCTTCTTCAACAACCATCCATGTACGATAATCAATCGATTATAAAAATGTAGACATGCAAGTTCTTCAAAAATCAAAAGAAATATTTTCGATCAAATATGGTCAGGTAATAGAGTACCCTTCCACAGTATTACGATTACCAAAGTTAGCCATTAATCGAAATTCAAAAATTTTCAAAAATTCATTTTTAGGAATCCCGCTCTAATATCACTTGAAAGTTTGTTAGGGATGTTAAGCCCTTCTGAACTAGCACAAGGTTAACCAAGAGGGGGGTGAATTAGTATTTTAAAAATTTCTTAATAAAAAATACAAATTAAAACCAAACCAAAATTCACCACAAGAGAACGAAGTGCAAAAATTAAATGCGAAAGTAATAATAAGAAAAAACACACCAGATTCTATAGTGGTTCTGTCAACTTGACCTACATCCACTCCCCAGAGCCTCTTTTAGGTCAAGATACTCTCTTTGAGTAAATAAGAGGTCTTATATAGAAGAGCTTTGGATTTGCTCTTAATTATAATAAACTGACTTTATCATCTAGGATGATCAGCAGATCATTTGTATGATAAATACAAATTCAGCTCAATCAACCAGGACAATTTGGGAGTGTCTGGACGATTAGAATGTTAATTTGTTCATATCATCCAGGAGGATAGCATATAGTCCTGTACGATTAATTCAAGTCATCAAATATTATTGAGACCATCGTCCTGGATAGATGTCTGGATGATGGAAAATTGATTAGATCATCCAGGCCAATCTCATGATCATCTAGGACGATTAGTTCAAAACATCACATATCGTCCAAAATATCGCCCTGAATGGAGCCAGACCGATTATGAATCATCTAGGAAAACTAAGGTTTATTTAATGGATTGTCCCAGATGATCCTACAATTGTCAAGGATAATGTGATCGAGCAATCAAACCTTATTTACTTTCCTTAATTATGAGATTAATTTAGGCATAATTATGTTGCATCATCCAGGATGATGTCCTAGATGATGCCCAAAAATAAAAGATGCCTAAATAGATCTGGTGACTGATTCTTTTTTATTTGAGCCTATCATCCTGGAAGATGCTAATATCATCCAGGATGATTTCCTTAATTGCGACTATCTTAATCAGGATGACCTAATTAGGGTTTCTATTTTTAACTGATCATCCTGGATGATTTTTTTATCATCCCGAATGATGTGATCGAAAATAGAAAACTCGAAAAAAGTCAAAAAATTTCCCCTAAGTGTGTGTGTAAGGTTACATAGCATCATGATCCACATCGTTTATAATTGACTCAAGAAAGGGTAAAAGATACTTGACGTATATTATAAACTAACTTAGTCTTAATCTACCCAATCCTGAGCTAGTTCTGTTTGCAATTTGATCTTGTAGACCTTAAATATTAGTAGGCAAGACAGTTATAGAAAAATAGAAATATTTGTTATCATAAAAATTATATTCTCTAAAATCATATTCGCAACACAACACCTAGCATAATGATAATACTTTTTTTTTTAAGTGGAAACATCGAGCTTAATGATAATATTTTTCTTTCACTTTTTGGGTTTTGGTTTGTTACCATTATAGAATGTTATTAGGTTTTCTTATAATCGTGCTTAGTGGGAAAATCTAGCTCATAGATTCTTTTTTGACGTTTTTGTAGCTTTGAGCAGTAGGGAGGTAGAATTCTCCTTAAGGACCTTGTACTCATTTTGGTTATTAATGCATAAGCCCCTCGGTGGGTTTTAACCAAAAAAAAAAAGTTTAAGAGTCAATAAATTGAAATGACAATTTTAAATAATTTGGATCATTTTAATATTTTATAAAAAATTTGGGGATTATTTAATTCTTTTAATATTTTATTATATTTATAATCTAAACCATATAATTTATAGTTTTAACTTATAATCCTAATAACTGATTATTCATTAAAATTTAGGGTTAATGTGACAAATTTAATAATTATTTTTATTTTTTTAATTTAAAATTATACTTATCATAAGTGAGAGCCAAGAGATATGGCAAGCTGGTATTACGATGGGCTCAATTTTATTGAATGCAAGATAAAGTAAATTAACTTTAACTTTTATTAATTAAATTTAATAATGCTTAAATTAAAATTTTTGAAATAAATTATCATATTTTAAAGTAAGTTTGATATGAAATAAATCAAATTCAATATTACTTTCATCAAGATTGATATTAATTAAACTTAGGATTAATTAAGTATAATATTAATTATATTTAAAAATTTGAAGTTAGATATTAAATATTAAATTTGCTATTAGTTAGCTTTAAGATTAATTAAGTTTTATATTAAATATATGAAGTGTTATATAAAAAATGTTTATGATTAATATAAATTTATATTAATTATAATAGAACAATGAATATTATGTTACAATAAAGACATTTTAAGCTGAAAGTAAAGTAATTTAAGCTTATATTATATTAGTTAGAATTAGTAATGAATAATTATAATAATTTGATTTAAAATGTTTAATAAAATAATTAAATGTTCAGTCATATAAATATTGAGGATAATAGATTCTAGGAAAAAGTAATATTAGAGCATATGGTCTTGTACTTATTATTTCATTGTTCATCAAGGGCATTCTTCTGATGTTGTTGCTAGTACTAATTTTTCAAATTACAAAAGTTGCAAAGAAAAAAATATATATCAAATCAACTAAGTTTGTAGTACATTGAGCATATTTGTAGAAATGATATTTTTAAAATTGCTCATTGGTTATTAAAAGTTGGAGAATGATTATGTCATTGGATTCCTGACAAAAATTTATTTTGAGTATAGGATCATCTACTAATTGTCTAATTTCTCATTAAGGTCATTTATTTCAAGTTATTGTTTGCACCAACCTGTCACTTTATGCGAGCTGTAAAGCTGTAATATTTAATGAATTTCTTTTGTAGTAGTTGGATTAAATTTGCATAAACCAGTTATTTATTAGAGTATTAATGGTGATTTTATTAAACCTCATTGATATAAGGGATGCATATGCAAGTGGCCTTTAATAATAAGTGGTGTTGTTTATGTTTGGTTTCCTTTTCCATATAATAGAGTTTTTCAATTTTATCTATTTTTTGTCATAATGAATTGACCGATTTTAGAGAAGGATAGAGGCAATTTCATGAAAGAAAAGATGGATAATGCAAGCAGATGATTACATGATCGTCAGACTAGGTCTTCTAATTTTGTGCTAGAGCTAAAGGTATAGGCAAATAAATTTACTGTATGTGTTGAGCCTTAATTAATTATAAGGTATTTAAAAATTTACAATCTTTATTTTTTAATACTACATTTATGTGAGTTATTCACAATTGCCATTCTTTTTTATGATTTTTTTGTGTTATTTTTTGTGTGGTTATAAATTCCTTTTATGGTTTTTTTTTTATTGTTTCATGACGCGTGGTTATTCTTCTTAAATAATTAAAGATGGAAGAAGTGTGGATATAGCTGCTTGAGAGATCCTGAAGAATATTTTTATTTTTTAATCTTAATCTTGTAATTGGTTTGGGGCATTATCTATTTATGGTTTGTTTTCCCTTTTGCATGTAACACTTGGACCATTATTGAGTGTAGGTTTTAAGGACATGTAATTTTAATTTTCTATTAAACACGTAGGCCTATTATGTAAGTCCCCCCTGGTAAAAAGAAAATTTAAAAAATAAAAATAAAAACCTAAACCCTAAATCATAAACCTTATACCCGAACCTTTGACCTTAAATCCCAAACGCTAAAATTTAAACCTTAAATCCTAAGCACAAAAACATGAACTATATAACCTCCAAGCAAATTAACAAATTTCATGAAGAGCAAGTGCAAGCATCAACTAAAGTGGAGTGAAGGTAAAAATGTGGAAAAAAGAGAGATAAGTTTTCTTCTAACATTGTTTGGTCTAGGTGTAGGAATTCTGGACATTTTATATACGAATGCTCTAATTTGAAGAACCACCCTATAGAGGAAAAGGGTGAGAATAAGCCAAATGTAAAAAGGGGAAATGAAAAGATGCAAAAAATATACTAGACAGACTTAGCTCAGAACAAGAGCAAGATGATGAGGTTATAAACCTATGCTGAATAGTCAAGGATTCAATTTTTTTTTCTCGTTAAAAAGTAGAAGATAGTTAAGGATTCAATTGTTAATTTCAATCAGGTATAAGTTTGGGTTGTGTGTTTGTTTATATGTTCTATTTATTTATTTGTTTGTTTTTAATAATTCTATCTTAAGTATAATTGTATATTATAATTTTTTTTTCTACATGTAGTTTAATTTTAGGTGTTTTATTCTCTTTCCTATTTGGTAATGTGAAAAGGGAGAGAAGTTATTTGGTAGCATTTGTTCATCTGTCAATTTTTAAAATTTTAGATTTGTTTATCTATTATTTAGTATAAATATTTTTAAAAATTTTTAAAAAAATTTGATGAAAAAATATATAAAAATCCTATTTTTAATATAATTCTATTTGTGAGGGGAAATTAGGATAAAATGATTTTAGTTTGCGAATTCATCCAATAATGCTTGTTATCATCAAAAAGGGGGAATTGTTGTAACTTGAGCTTCCAAGTTTATGGTTTTTAATGATAACAAACATTAATTATTGCATCTTTATGTCTCCTAGTATTTATAGTGTGTATTTTCTTTAGTGTGTACTAATATTTGAGCTACATCATGCACCACTTAATAAAAATTTAGGGCTTAAGATTGGGTAGAATTTGATATGCTGAAAATGTCTCTAAAATTCATTTATGTATTTTCTGTTTTCTTGTGTTAAGTCCTATAAAGGTATATGCTAGGTTGGTGACTGTTCACACACAAACTCATGGGAATGAGATGAGAGAAATATTAGAAGATTAATTTTTAAACTAATCATATTGTATGATATGTATCAAACTGTACAACTAGTTACTCTAAAAATCACTTAAATGGCTAATTATGTAATTAAAACTATTTAAACTAATTGTACCGGACAATCTTGATCATATAAGATGATTAGTTGAAATCATGATCTTAGCTGACAATCATAATTTAGGCAATATTTTGAAACACAAATTATGTATTAATTATACTATACGATAGATACCGCACTGTACTATATAATTAAATATTACCTAAATTAATCTTATAATTTGGGATCAAAATTAGATTAATTGGTCTAGTAAGATTGTACTGTATGATTGAACAAATTGTATTGTATGACTCAATCTTCATATGAGATGATATTTTATCATCACCAATCATACAGGATGACAATCTAATTTGATTGTCCTAGTCATAGTGGATAATGACCATATCGTTATGGTCAATCAACTTAAATACTTGAACTAATCGTACAAATCCTTACTTTTTGTACATAACTAATAAGGATATATTAAACTATTTATGCTATATGATCAAGGATCATATTGTATTATTAAAGATGCCAGAATTTAGTTTTTAGGGTTTTTGAAGCCCCGTATTTAAGCTTTCTCATAAGACTTTGTTAGAGTCTTTTAGGTATTCATTGAGTGTTTTACTCTGAAGAAAACATAAAGAGAGAGCCTAAAACTTGGGAGAGGAAGGGTGGAGTTTGTAAGAGAGGAAGTAGATCCTTGTAGGTTACGAGGGAGTATGAGAGAGAGTTCCACACTATTGCTCGGGTAAACTTGCACATGAATTCCTCCATGTGTCAAGGTTTGTCTTGAGGGAAGCTTTGGGAAGAAGACAATTTTGGTGTTAAAGGACCCGGCTACTCTACTGCACTGTGGGAGATGAAAGTAATTCTTAGTTCTCTACCTTCACTAAGAGAGTAAAAAGGATTTTAGGTTCTCTTCCTTCATCAGGTGGGTGAAAAAGGATTCCAGGTTCCCTGCCTCACTAGGAGAGTGAAAAGGATTGTAGGTTCTCTGCCTCATTAAGAGGGTGTAAAAAATTCCAGGATCTCTACCTCACCATGAGGGTAAAAAGGATTCTAGGCTCTCTACCTCACCAAGAGGGTGAAAAAGATTATGGTTCTCTGCCACACTAGGTTGGTGGAAGAGATCTTGTAAGGGCTTCTATGCCTAGCTGTGGGGGTGAAAGAAGATACACTATAGCGATAGTGCAATACCCAGAGAGGAGGACACCTTTGAGTGGACATATGTCATGGTTTGACCGAACCACTATAAAATTTTGGTATGTTTTTTCTGATTTCTTATTTTTTACATTTTAATTTTTTGCACCTTTTGATTTTCTAAGATTGAATGATAGATTTATTTTTGTGATAATTAATGTGTAAAAATCTATGGTTGTAACTCTTAACAAGTTTTTTGGATTTTACATTAAGAGATACCATTGCTTCTAGATTAGTGTGCCTAGGAAAAAGTTCACTTAGGCTTAACATCCTTATCGAAATTTCAATGAGTTATTTTTGGCAATATCTTACTTGATTTAGAAGTTCAAGATCCTAATAAACATTATTTTAAAATTGGATATTTCTAAAGCTTATGATAACATCAACTAGAATTTTCTTAATAACATTGTGCAATTATTTTCTTTAATTTGAGTTTGATCAAGTTTATTAAAAATTGCATTAAAGGTTGTTATTTTCTATCATGGCTAATGGAAAGATAAATGACTTTCTTTATTCTTCTCAACAATTAAGATAAGGTGATCCCATTTCCCCTTCTCTCTTTATCATAGCTACTGAATACTTGACTAGGGGTCTAGTTAATCTCAATGAGAACCATCCTAATTTAAATTATACAACCTTGGTTGGCTTTCCTTTTTTTTAAAGCTTTGCTAATGATGTTATCATTTTTAATAATGGCTCCTTAAATATGATTAATATCCTTATGAGATTTTTACATCATTTTAAAAATTTAGTTGTATTTCATTAATAATGAAAAGAGTTATTTTATTCCTTCTAAAAATGTGCCTCAGGATCATATTCATACTATGAAAGGTATTACTGGCTTTATGCAATGTACTTTACCTATCAAATACTTGGGTATTCCTCTTTATAAAGGTAGAAAAAAATAACTTTTATCTTTGATGATCTTATTGCTTCCATAGGCAAGAGGTTAGAGACTTGGGAATATAATATGTTAAGCTTTGAGGGAAGACTGATCCTTTTTAGGAATGTCCTTTGCTCCTTGCTTATCTACATTTTTCAAACCATGAACCTACTATTGTGGTTTGTAATAAGCTTGAAATAATGTTTAATAATTTTTTTTGGAAGGGCACCACCAATCTTTCTAAATTAATCTGGTCTTATTAGAATAAGTGTTGTGGGGTTTTGGAGGAAGGTGGGCTTGGTCGTAAGAGATTGTTTGATTTATATCATGTTTTCTCTATTAACCTTTGATTTTATTTTCAAGCCAAACAAAACCCGTGGGCTAGGTTTATGACTGTTAAATATTGCATTGATAAGCACCCCTATGCATTTTTATAACAAGGGTGACTCCAAGGTTTGAAAGAGATTGTGTAATGGGAAGCTAAAAATTAACTTCAATGATGTTTAGGTTATGACAAGATTTTTTTTCTAGCAAGACTCATGGTTGGGATTCTATTCCATCAAAGCTTATCTCAACTCTTTTTCTACTGCTATTATTGAAGTCAATTATTTTTCTAATGATAAAATTTGGGATTATATTAAATTAGCTAAGGTAGTTGCTGAGACTTTGGTTAATCATATTCATAACATTCCTCTGAATGTTGATTTTGGTGATTATTTATTATTTAAACTTTTGAATACTGGTAATTTTATATTAAAGGAGGCCTAGAATTCTTTTAGCAATAAAACTATGGTCTTGTGATATTTTCCATGATTTGGAATAAAAGTATACCCACTACTATCACTATCTTTATTTGGAGAGATATGTATAAGTATATTCCCATTGATGATAAGTTATTGAGTAAAGGCTTTGTTTTACCCTCTAGATGTCAATGTTATTTTCATGTTGAGAATATGCATCATGTCTTCATCTCGGGTCCTATTGCATCTAAATTTTGTTCTTAATTTAATGATATTTTTAGAACTAATCATTTTACTGGTGACATTAGTATTCTTAATATGTTTAAGATTTAGTTTATTAATTCTAAAGGCTGTATTAAAAATCTTATCCTTTCTTTTTATTTTGTGGAAATTATGGATTGCTAGAAATGATTCATTTTTAAATAACATTAGCATGGATCATTGGATCATTATTACTAAAATTTAAGACAAAGTACTAAAGCTTTTATCTACTAATCTTTTATATACTAAAAACTTTAGAGGTGCTTCTTTTTTGCTCATTATTTTGGAATTTCTCTCCATGTTAGTCAATCTATAAATGAGCGTAAGTTGGTTTATTGGACGAAACCCCAAATAATATTTTTAAACTTAACACTGATGGTTCTATTAAAGGTAGTGGGTGTGGTTGTGGTGGTATTATCAAGGATTCCTTCGGTAACACCCTTATGGCCTACGCAGCTCCTCTTCCTAGGTGCTCTATTTTATTATACTTAGCTTTTTTCCATTTTATTTGGTCTTAAATTATGCATTTCCCTTGGTATTTTTAATATTAGGAATAAGGTGGATGCTAGTTATAGCCTTCATTATTTTAAGGATTTTGATCATAACAATCGTAGCCCAGATTTATTTTACCTTATTTATGGAATTAAGATACTCTTGGTTATTTTTCACTTCACCATGTTTTATGTTCAAAGAGAAGGTAACTCTTCTGTGAATTGGTCAGCCAATTACGACTATAATCCTTATTCCTTATTAGTTCTTACTTATTCTAAGCTTCATATTGTGTTGAAAGGACTTATTAAACTTGATAAATTTGGTCTTCCCTATATTAGATTATAATTGCTTGTATTATTCTTCTGAATGCCTCATTTTGGTGTGTCTTCTTTTTTATTTTGTTGCTAGTCTATGGTCTAGTGTTATGAGTTTATTGCTTCTTCTCATGAAGTGGATATGGTATTTTATTTACAATTTTTTGTCTGGATCTGCCACTTATGTTTGTGTTTAGGATTTTAATAGTAATGATTTCAATAGTTTGGATTATGATAAGCTGTCCATTTTTTATCGATGATCTAGTTTTATAAGTTTATTCCTTCTTCTCATGAGTGGATATAGTTTTTGAATTGTGATTTTTTTGTCTGGATCTGCCACTACTATTTGTGGTTAGGATTTTACTATAATGATTGTAATATTTTGGATTATGATAAGCTATCCATTTATTGTTCTTCTTATTCTTTACTAATTTTAGGGGTGATGGGCAAGTTTTTATTTTATGTTTTAGCATTAGGGTTATGCAGTATTGGGACTACAATATTATCCTAATTATTTTTCTTTTCAATTAGGGTTTAGTTCATCTCTTAAGGGGCAAGGGTGAGATTCTATATGCACAATGAAGCATCATTACCCAATTATGGGCTAGTCTGTGCTGGCTTGGTGATGATTATTTGATTTATCTTTATATTATCAGTTATTATTTTCCCTTACAATTTATTGATATGTATAGTTATGTTTTTATAGTTGTTGTGATGTCTATTGATATGAATCCCTCTATCAGGTTTAATCCCTTCCTCATATATTGGTTTTGGCTAGGGTGTATGTGTGAGTATTAGATCAGATTAGATTGGCATATTGGCTCTAACCATGATTGCTTTTTAAATACAACTAATTTGAGATAGTTATTTATTGCCTATAGCTATTGTCATTAGCTTGGGTTTTATTCTTTATATTTTTATTTAATCCCCTTATCCACTATTTCTATGGTTTTAACATTTTGTAGTGTCAATTATTAGTGTCTGGGGAGGTACTACCATACTTTTTAGTGGTGATCAATCCTGACATATACTGGGGGGTACCTTCTTGAATTTTTGTTGAGTAGGGCATCCTCTATTATGGCTTTTCTTACTTGATCTACTTGGATTTATTTTAATCTGTGTCTTTATATTATGTTGAATATGGTTTTGAATTACTGGATGGGTGCTCACTTTCTTTCTTACTCCTTACATGTTTTCATTATGCTTTATGCCCTATATCGGTATATGAAAAATCCTTTTTGAGTGTCACTTATGACCAATATTCATGTTTTGTTTTTATGTTATACCAGTACAGCCATAGAGCTCAAATAGGTTTTATGTATTATTATTTTAATGACTTTTGTGATATGACTAGGATTTAAGTCGTAGCAATTTTTGTTGAGTAGGAATCCCCTATTATGGCTTTTCCTACTCGATCTACTTGGATTTATTTTAATATGTGTCTTTATATTATGTTGAATATGGTTTTGAATTACTGGATGGGTGCTCACTTTCCTGCTTACTCCTAATATTCATCTTGGGATTCTAATTTTCTTAGTTTTGGGGGTAGATTAATTCTTATAAAAAGCATCCTTTGTTCCTTGCCTATTTATATTTTTCAAACTTTGCTTCCTACCAAAGCAGTTTGCAACAGAATTGATAAACATATAAATAAATTCTTTAAGAAAGGGGTTAGTAGCAATTCGAAAATTTTTTAGTCCTCCTAGGACAATTATTGTGGGGTGTTGGATGAAGGGCCTTGAGTTGTAACAGTATGAACGATTTGGCCTATGCTTTTTCTTTTAAATTGTGGTACAACTTTCATGCTAAAGTGAGCTTTTGGTCTAATTTTATGTTTGCTAAGTATTGTGTTGGTCATCCAACTAGTTGTTGTTCTAACCAAGGTGATTCTAAAGTGTGGTAGAGACTTTATAAAGTTAAATAGGCTATTGAACCCTTCATTTCTTGGAGGCTTGGTAATGGGAACATTTTTTTTTGGCAAGACCGTTGGTTGGGTGACCAGTCTATTGACTCTATTATTAACTCTTCTTCCACTGCGACCATTAAGGTTAATTACTTTATTACTGATAGTTGTTGTTACTATCATAAACTTTTTAATGTTATTCATGACTTTATTATTCAACAAATTTTGAACATTCCCTTGAATATTGACTCTTGTGATCTAATTTTATGTGATTTATTCCAAGGATGGTGGTTTTATATTGAAGGATGCTTGGCATGCTTTTAAATGTAAGAAGGAAGTAACTTATATCTTTTTTATGATTTGGCATAAAAGTATTCCTTCCACTATAGTTGTCTTTGTCTGGAAGAGTTTTCATAAGTTCATTCCTACAGATGATAACTTAATTAAAAGAGTTTTTATTTTTCCTTATAAGTTCCAATATTGTTATCATGTGGAGAACATGCATCATGTGATTATTTATGGTCTTTTTTGCTGTTAAAACTTGGGTTTATTTTAATAATATTTTTAATTGAATTATTTTAATGCTAAATTGCCTATTAATGCTATGCTTAATATTTTTTATTTATTAAGACTAAAGGGCATATAAAAAATATTATTCTCTCTCTCATTTTATGGTATTTATGGTTGGATAGGAATAATTCTCTTTTTAATGGTGTTGTTATGAACCATCATAAAATTATTCATAATGTGAAAGACAAGGTTTTGGCTCTTTACTTTCTTAAACTGCTCTCTGTCAAGAATTTTAAAAATTATTATTTTGTTCCTTATGCTTTAGGCATTATTTTGGAGGTTGGTCTTAGTTCTAATGAACCTAGGGTGACTTATTGGATCAAACCCTCCAATAATTCTTATAAGATGAATATGGATGGTGCTATCATTAGTTCCTCCTTGGGGTGTGGTGGGGTTATCAGAGATAGTAATGGTATTCTGATTATGGATTTTGCTAGTCCTGTTCATCATGGTTATGTGAATTATGTTGTCATCTTAGCTATTCTTTATGGCTTACGATTATGTATTTCTCTTGGCTTAACTAATATTGATATTGAAGTCAATGCTAGCTATAGTTTTCAGTTTTTAAATTATGCCATTGATATGGTGTGTAATCATAAGCTATTTTATATGCTGAGGGATATAAAGAATCTGGTATTTTTTAATACCTATTCTTTATATCATGTTTACAAGGAAGGCAATGCATGTGCGACTTGGCTTGCAAATAAGGGTTGTGGTTTAGATTGTTTTTCTGATTTGGATGGAACTAATCTTCCTGCTCAGCTGAAAGGGCTCTTAAGCTTTGATGAAATTTATTTACCATATGTTATAATTTAAGTGTTTTTATTGGCTGGAGCCTACGGTTTTGTTTTCCTTAGGCTGAAGGTTGTTAATTTGACTTTCTACTGGTTGATTTGTGTGTGGTTATATGCTTTCTAGTAGCTAAGTCCTTGTTTGGATTGCTGCTGATTCTCTCGGTCTGGGTTTTGTTTTATCCCAAATTGCTCAAAATTTATAGTTATTTGGTTTTTGTTTATGGGGGTGCTAGGAGAGATTTGGCATGTTGCTTTCTTTGTTTTGCTGTGACATGGTGTTTTGCCTCTTTAGTGTTGTGGTGCTGATCCTGGCCTATTTCTAGGCAATGTGACACTTCGGTTTAATTATTTTGATGCTTGGTTATGGTTCTGGTGGATCTAGTTCTAGTATATGGTCTTACCGCTTGTGTACCTGGTGGGGCCTTTGTTGGAGGTTTTTTCCTCGATCTTCTCTTCCTTTGTTCTCTCGATTATTATTTGGTTGAGCTTCAGTTATTTTTCTATTTAGGGCTACTTGTTATTGGGCTGTTTCATTTTTATGGGATGAAGCATTGTTGTTTTGTGGGGGCAGGTAATATGCTTAGCTAGCATTTGGGTTGGTGCATTCCTGGCAGTTCTATCTTTCTATTCTTAAATTTTTATGGTCTCTCTTATTGCTATCCTGGCATGTCTATTTATCCTTGCTTAATATGTTATATGGTGTTGTGTATTTACTGCTGCTTATTACTGTCATCTTTTTATTTTGTTACTGTTTGTGAGGTTAATTGCTTGAATTATCATAGGACCCTTTTTGGCCTATATTTTTGCTATGTCTATTTTGCCTATCAGCCTATTTTGCAGGTTTTGTTTTGTGCAGATGAACATAGGCATGATACTTGGGACGGTAACGTGGAGCTTCCTACTATTTTTTGTTTTGTTCCTCCTTTTTTGGTGCTCTTTCACTGTAGAATGTTCTTAGGCTGTTATGTACTTTTGAGTAGTAGGGAACTCCAGCTCATAGGTTTTTTTCCTTTCTTTTTATAGCCCTTTTGAGCATTAGAGAGCTTGAGGTCTCTTTAATGACTATGTAATCCATTTTTTAATCAATGCGTAGGCTCCTTTTTAGGTTTCCCCTAAAAAAAAAGCTTTGCAAAAAATGTTTTCAAATCATCAAATTACTTCCCCATAAACTTTGTTCATGTGCTTAATTTAAGTTTTAAATTTTATCCATTTTGATCAAGTAGACTTGAGAATGAGCTTCTTTTTTCTTCTAGGGATTAAATCATGTTATTTTTTTAACTAAACATTTTATAGGCCATTAATCTTAGGATCATTGGCTCAGATAATATCAATCCGCATTTTTTATAACTGTGTAATCCATTTCATTATGGAAATCTTCGTTTGCTAAGATCTCAACCATTTGATCCAAATGGAGGAGGATCGAACAGCTATCATGCATGCTGATTCATTCAATGGAAAAAGAGTGGATCCCGCCGCCCCTTTAAATAGACGGTAATGATTGCGTTGCCACACAATCATTGCCAGTGATTGCCACAATTTGCTTTGCCCAATCTAAGTGTGCCGCGTGTTTATCCCACTGTCGTCGTGCCGCTAGACCTTTTTAAAAGATTTTAAAATTATTTTAAAATAAAGAACTTTAAAAAAAATTATTAAAAATTAACTATAAAGAAAAAATAATAATATTTTATATATAACTTCTCATATTTTAATCCTCTTTATTTTAAATTATTTTAAGTATTTTGATATTAATTAATATTTAATTAAATATTAATCTAATTATTTTCAAATTTTTAAGTTTTATTTTAAATATGTTTTTAAATATTAAGAGATAAGATGCTTCAAATATTTCATTTTAAGACTAAATTTAATTTAAAATGTTATCCTTCAAAATTTTTAAATATTTTCAACATTTTAATAATTAATTAAGATAAACTTAAATTATTTTCAAAAATTCAAAGTTTTTTAAAATATCTTAATTAAATTACAAAACATATTTTAAATATTTTAAAATTAAAATTAATTCAAAATATTGAAAGTACTTTTAATAATTTAAATTATTTAATTACTTAATTAATTAATTAATTAATTTT
Source organism: Dendrobium nobile (assembly GCA_022539455.1). Classification (NCBI taxonomy): domain Eukaryota; kingdom Viridiplantae; phylum Streptophyta; class Magnoliopsida; order Asparagales; family Orchidaceae; genus Dendrobium; species Dendrobium nobile. Next base: position 41,642,718 of record CM039723.1, read on the forward strand.
TTTCAAACTTAAAAATTTTATTTTAAGATATTTTAAATAATCATAGAATTATTTTGAATTAATTTAATAAAAAATAAAGTTAATTAAATATATTTTATTTATTCAAATTTTAAATAATTAATATTTAATTTAATACCAATTCAAATATTTTAAAAACTTCAAAAGATTTAATTTATTTTAAATAATGAGGAAAGATAACACCAAATATTTTATAATTAAAAATTATTTTAAAATATTTAAGATATTTTAATTAGTTTATGTTATTTAATTATTCAAATATATAATTAATTTTTAATTAAATATTAAATTAATATCTTTCAAAACTTTAAAAAACATAATTTAAAGTATTTTCAAATTATTAAAATGTTTTCAAAATTGTTTTGAACTTATCTTTCCTAAAATTTAAAATTAACCTATTTTCAAATATAAAATTTAATTTTCAAATTATGTTTGTTAAATATGTGAGTGCTTTTAGTGATGGCTTGAAATTTTAGACATAGCTTGAGTTTGATTGGATAGATTTGATTGGGGAGTTATGATTAGTGAATGAACAATTATTTTTTTAATTGCTTATTGATTAGTCTTCCAATTAATTGAATTATATCTTCATTTGCATGTATAAGATGTACACTCACCTAGTTTTAAGGCTTTCTTAGATTTAGACTTGATTGTGATATCTGTGTGCATTTATATGTGTTTTTTCAAGGGTTGGTGACATCTATTTTCAAACCTATTCAACTTAGTAACATCATAAGGACAAAAAATAAGACCATGTTTAGATAATTTAGATTAATTTTAGAAATTAAAATATAGATCTATTAAGCATGAAACATGAACCATTCAAACATAGTGACATTTCCAACCTTAGAAAAATTCCCCACAGATTTAAAATCATTAAGCTAATTATTTAATTAATTTCAAATTAAACTCTTAATTGAGCAATAAAACTTATAAAAATTATAAGAAATTAAATTTAAATCCAAAAATTACAAATAATACCTTAAATTGACCAAAATTCATCCCTTAATTAGTGAAAATTAAAAGCCTCTTGATTAGACTTCAATTTGAAGATTAAGTTAAAAATTTAAGTGAATACTACTATTTAAAAAAATTAATTAATTAAATATAATTTAAAAATTCCAAAAAAAAAAAAATCAAACCCTTTGGAAAACCTCCTTAGATCATTCCCAACCTTTGGAGGTCATTTTAAGAAGTTTGGAGTTCATTTAGATTCAAATTATAAAAACCCTTCTAATTAAATAATTTTTAAATTCAAATAAATATTCAATCTTTCAAAAATCATAACTAATTTCAAAAAAATTATAAATTGAAAAAAAGCAAAAGCATTGGAGTATATTTTGGGTCTAGTATTTATTAAAAATATCAAACAACTAGAAATAATTCTAAATTAAAAGCCAACCTTTTGATCAAACTTGAGTCAAAAGTTCAACTCAAACTTTAGAAATTCATAACAAAATATTAAAAATTTAAAATCCAACAAAATTAGAGTGTAATTTCTCATCTTATGGTCTAATATTTAAGAAAAATATTAAAACTCTAAAAAACAACCTTAATAAAAAAGTCAAATTTTGAGCCCTTTAATTAATGCATTTAAATAATTCAAATAATTCTAGAAATTTATTATTTAATTTAAAAATATTGAAAACTTTAATTCAATTTTAAAATTTGTAACCAAAGAAGATGAAATAAACTTCATTAAAATTTATCAACTTTTAAGCTTCAATCAATTAAAACTCACTTAATTATACATGTTATTATTGAATACATCGGGCTTACTAGGCTATTAGCTTAGCCCCAAAAAAGATGAAATAAAATTCATGGACCCAATGAGCAACAAAACTGGTAGCCATTTAACTTTTAAAATTACATCTCAAAATTAATTTTAAATGATTAATATTTAAAGTTTAAATAATTTTTTTCTTAAGACTTTTGACCAACTAGAAGAACAAACAACTTTAACTAATTATCCTATACAAGACATATCCAAACCAAACAATCTACCTCACACACTTTAGATGATTTGCTAGGACAATCAACTCTAGTATTAGGCTAGAACAATGTTTACCTTTTTACAGTTGTGCATCAAATTCATGTGGTTTTTATTACATACTTACTATTAGAATAAGTTGATGTGATTATTTGTTTAAATTCTATGCAATCTATGAGTTGATGTTAAGGGTGTTAGATTACCATTAGGTTATAGTTGATTTAAATGCTAACATAATCTTATGTAGGTGGCCATGCTCAAACATGGCTATTTAAATTAAGCGGGCATAAAATTAAGCTTTAAAGCTAACAAGTTTTATACATGTGTTAAGCATGCTAAGCCCCCTTAAAATTAAAAGAGCCAAGCATGGCTATGATTAAGATTTAAATATTTTATAATATTTAATTGCTTGAGATATTGATCTTAATGTTAATAGCCTAGGATAACCCTATAGGTTGTATTTGGGTGTAGTTTTCCTTTTAATATTCAATATAATTTGATTCAAGTCAAGAGTTGTAATATTAAAGTAAAATTGAGATGGGATGTTATATATTTAATCTAAGATCCGAAGAAGAAGGAACATCCCTTAGGGGAGAAATCCTTTTCATTTAGAGATCAAAATTTAGATGATTTCTAGTATCCAAGGGGAAAAGAAAATACCCATTCGAGGAGGAGTTTCTTTTCACATGGATATCTAGACCTAATAAATCCAAGAAGCCTGTTGAAGGATGAAGTAGTGAAGACTGAGAAGAATCTCATTCTCAAAGTCACTTAAGTCTTAAGAGTAGAATCCAGGCTGTTGTCAGTAATACCCTACCACTTTACTTTTTCTATAGACCCTGGGTTATAATATTAAGTGGCACTTGCCTTAGACTTTAAATTTAATTTAATTTGATTGTGCAATAAAAGTTGGATGTCTTTTTTATATTTTTTTATTACATGACACTTTTTTTTTAGCCTAGAATGATCAGAGGCTCATGAGGGTTGTTGTAAATCTTTACCCAAGTCCTATGATTTTGATGATAACAAACATGATTAGACTTTTTTCTATATTATTTCAATTTAATGCATATCAATTTTCCCTTCTCACTAATACTTTAGGTTCACCAATGACTTGCAACTTCAATCAACTCAAGATTAGGTAGATTTGGGTTGAGTCAGTTTGTAACTTCAATTTCAATATACTTTTACCTTTCTTGAGTCAAATCATATATATAGTGGATACTAAGCTAAAGTAACCTTGCACACACACACTTAAGGGAGTGAGTTGTGAGTTAAATTTTTTTCTATTTTTTAACTAATCATACTGTATGATTTAGATCGTACTGGACAGTTTGTTAATATAGAAAAACCTAATTAGAGAACTTCAGTTAAGTATGATTGATTAAAATTATCATGCTATATGATGTATATTGTACATAAGGATCTAATATAATCATCAAAATAGTTGCCAATCATAATTTAGGTAATATTTTATTATTCAAAATATGTGTCAAATCCTACTATTTGATATGCATCATACTATACAATTAACGACAACCATACTTAAATTGATCTTGTGATTTAGTGTTAGTTATGGTTAAATTGTTCAATTAGATAATATAGGATGATTGGAGATGATTGGAGACAATCATATTATACAACTTAATTCTTGTATGCGATAATATTTAAACACCATCCATCATCCAAGTTGAAAAACTATAAATTTTTTATCATATAGGATGATCCCTAATCTTTTAAAGTATGAACTGATTTGTGCATGAGATGATATTTCATCACCAACTATACTACTAGATGATTTGTTCAATCTTTTAAACTAATTGTACAGGATGATCAATACAATTTGTTAAATCAATCGTCCAGACAAGTGCATTTGGTATTCTCTAAAAGTACTATTTTAAACTAATTATACAGGAAAATATCTTGATCATATTGAATGATCAAAAGCACCATATTAAAATTTAGGGATTCTTTGGAGGCTCTCTATTTAAGCTCTCTTATTTTCTTATTGAGTATCATTTGTTGTTTATTTGTTTTGAGTGAGAGCCTTTGGAGAGAAGAAAGAGAGAGATTCTTATGAGGAGAGAAGAAAGATAGAGATTCTTATGAGGGAAATTATGAGGGATTCACAAAGGTTACTCTAAGTAAGGTTTTCATTATCTTCTTCAAGTTGCTTTCTTGATTCATTGGAGGCTCTGGGAAGACATTCTTCAGTATCAGATTTAGGTTATCTGCCTACTTATGGAGGGAGTAAAAGGATTCAGGTTCTCTGCCTACTCTAAGAGGGTGTAAAAAGATTTAGGTTCTCTGCCTTCACTATAAGGGTGAAAAAGATTTAAGGTACTCTGCCTCACCAAATGGGTGGAAGAGATTTTTGTAAGGGCTTCTCTGCCTTGCTATGGGGGAAAAAGGAGAGACACTAAAAGGTTTAGTGTAATACTCTAAAGAGGCCTTTAGGGAGTGGGTGTAGGTCAAATTTGACTGAAATGTTATAAAATATGGAGTGTTCTTTCTTTAAAATTTTCACATTTTAATTTTCACACTTGTTTGTGATTTTAGTGTGGTTGAAATTTTTGAATATTATGAACTTAATATGCTTATATATTATGGGATAATCGTATTGTTTTAAAAAATATTTAAAAAGAAAAAAAAAGACTTTTATTTTTTGCTTTAAGTAATTTTTATAATAACCAATTCACCCCCTCTTAGTTAACCTCGGGATTATTCTTAAAGGTTTAAAAACCTTTATGAACTTTTAAGTAGTATTAGAGCTACGGGATTTCTAGAGAGAGAAGCTGTTGAGTTTCTAGAGAGAGAAGCTATGGGATTTTTATAGAGAGAAGCATGTTTTTAAAAATTCAAATTGGCACGATGACTAGATTTTTTGATGATGGCGATTGATCACCGATCATCATTTGAGATCGCTTCAAGGATCGATCATAAATTACCATATGGAGGTTCTGCAATTCATCAATATGGATTTCTCAAATCTTCTCCTCCAGCATTTATGGGGATTTCGCCCATGGGTAGAGATTCAATAACTAATGGTATTCGTCTGAATGTCAATAAAGGTAAACCTCTAATGATAAATGAAGGAGGAATATTAAAAACTAAGAAGGTTATTCAAGATATTTGAAAAGGAAAGAACATTATGTTTGGAGATGAATTCAAATTGCCTAATAAGCCGGAGGTCTCAAAAATCTGCTTTAGATCTTCTTCGCTAGCTATACAGATAGAAGATGTTAAAGGAACTAGAATGGTTAATGATAAAAGGTTCTGGGAGTAAGTGGAAGTATTAAATAAACAAGGTGTTATTGATGAAGATCTAGAAGTTATTGTTCCATTGGTACATGATGGAATCAATGAAAATAATGTAATAGAATATCAAGAGGTAGTTCGCCAAAGCGTATGTGGTGAACGTGATTCATGCAAACAACTGGAAGAAAAAGTTGAAGGTTCAAAAGATAAAGAACTGAAGGTAATGGCCTGGCAAATGTTTGGCACTAGAAATCTAATAGGAGAGTTATTGATATGAAAATTGGAAACTGACTGACGAAAAATGGGGAAGCTATTAAGTTGTATTTGAAAAATGAATTGGAGAACACAAAAAAGATTCAAAATGCTTCGGTTATCAAAGTATTTGGAGATAACATTCCTTCTTATTTTATTAATTTAGAAATCAAGAGGGAATGGTTGTATCTAGTTAAATTTAACCTTACGTGGCTCGAGAAAGGATGGATGCATGTGCTTTTGACTTTAAGGAAGCTTTGGATTAGTTCTATCTAATGGACCCTGGTATGTTAAGGGTCAGATAATTGGCGTGGAGAAGTGGTCTCCTTTGTTTTCTCTGGATTCACTGAAGGGTTTAACTATACCAATTTGGATTAGAATGCCTAGTTTTCTGTTGTAATGCTGGGATGATATTTATGTATGTACGATTGCTTCAAAAGTTGGCAAGCCTTCTTTAATAGGTGACAATATTTTCCAATGGGGGAGGAGAGATTTTGTAAGGATTTGTGTCCATATTCAACTTGGGAACAAATTGCCTCTAGGCGTCTGGGTGGAAGGAAGTTCAACCATAATCTTCCAAAGAATTGAGTATGAGAGGATTCCTAATCTTTGTTTTAAATGTGGTAGGATTGGACAATCCAAAAGCAAATGTTTAGAGGTGGAACTAGAAGCAAGTTAGGAAGGGTACAAATCTACTAAAAATGGTGGAGAAACAACATTCCATGATGATAATATCTCTTATACAAGCAAGCTCTAAGGAAAAAGTGGGAGAAACTATTCCGAATCTGATTTCATGGAATAGAATTTTGATGATAGAAAATACTTATGTTTCTCTACGACTGCCTTTCCTACTAACAATTCAGGTCCATAAGATCAAAATTATAATTTGAACCAGCTCAAGATTGGGTAGACTAGGTCTGAGTCAGTTTGTAAAACTTTTACCTTTTCTTGAGTCAATTATAAATGATATGGTTCCTGATGATAAGTAACCTTGTACACATACACTCAGAAAATTTTTTGACTGATTTTAGAGTTTTCTATTTTTACTCATACCATCCGGAACAATAAAAAAATTATCCTAGATGATCAGGTAAAAATAGAAATCCTAATTAGGGCATCCTGGTTAAGGCAACCATCATTAAGCACATTATCGTGGATGATATTATCATCAGTCTGGATGATAGGCTTAAATTAGAAAGAATCAGTCGCTAAATCTATTTAGGTAGGTTATATTTTCTGACATTGTCCTCGACGACGAAGCACAATTACACCTAAATTAATCTAGTTGTTAAGGAAAGAAATTAAGGTTTGATTGATCGACATTATCATCCTGAACGATTTTAGGATCGTACGGGATGATCATATAATCAAACCTTTGATTTGTCTTGGATTATCAGTGCGATATTTTGGACAATATATGATGTTTTGTGCTAATCATCCAGGATAACTATGTGGTCGGTCGGGATGATCATGAGATCAGCTGGGACGATAAAGCTATTTTTGTTTCATCATGGCATCCATCCAGGGAGATGTGCTGGATGATATGTGATGTTTTGTGCTAATCATCCCGAACGATCGTGAGATCATCCTGAACGATCAAGCTATTTTTCCATCGTCCAGATATCTATCCAGAGCGATGCACTGGATGATATTTTTCAACTTGAACTAATCATACAGGATGATATATTTTCATCCTGAATGATCTGAACAAATTTCCTTCTAATCGTTTAGACTTTCCAAAATTGTCTTGATTGATTGGGATGATTTTGTACTGATCGTACAAGATGATCAGCCGATCATCTTGAATAAAAAAGTCAGTTTGTGGAAATTAAGAGCTATTCCAAAGCTCTTCTATTTAAGACCTCTTGTTTACTCAAGGAGAGTATCTTTTGCTACTGTCTTAACCTGAGAGAGCTTAGAGGAGAGGGAAAGAGAGGGAGAGAGAGAGAGAGAGGATCTTATGAGGGGAGTTTGTGAGGGGTTTCATAAAGGTTGCTACAAGTAAGGATCCAAGTCATCTTCTCTGATTGTCAATCCTTGTCATTGGAAGTTAGAGAGAGGTCTACTTCTGCAATCGATCAAAGTTCTCTGCTTGCTTCAGGAGGAAGAGAAAGAAGTCAGGTTCTTTGCCTCATCGGTGTCGGTGAAAAGGAGGTTTTATAAAGGCTTCTCCACATTACTGTTGGAGCTAAAAAAGAATCACTGAGTTTAGTGCAATACCCAGAGAGCACCTCTGAGGAGTGAACGCAGGTCGAGTTGACCGAACCACTATAAATCTCTGTGTTCTTTTCTACTATTTTTTCGCATTTAATTTCCATACTTTAAATTTCTTTGTGGTGAATTTTGTTTGGATTGTGTTTTTATTTTTGATTGAATTTTTTTTAAAAATACTAATTCACCCCCTCTTGGTTAGCCTTGGGCTAGTTTATAAGGGCTTAACATCCCTAATGAACCATCAAGTGGTATCATAATGGAATTCATAAAATTAAATTTTTGAAAACTTATGAATTTTGATCCATGGCTAACTTCAGTAATTGTAATACTATGGAAGGATATTCTATTACTCTACCACCTTTGTTTAACAATATTCCTTTTGATTTTTAGAAAACTCACATGTCTACATTTTTACAATCGATTAACTATTGCATATGGATGCTTGCTAAAGATGGTTATACACCTCCAACTGGTAAACTTAATGGCATTACTATTCTACTTCCTTTCACTAAATGGACTCTTGATGATAGGGATTTAGCACAACTTAATGTGAAATATTTGAACTATTTTTTCGGTGCTTCAAAATCTAAAGATTACAATTGTGTTTCAACTTGTGCTATCGGTAAAGAAATTTGGGATAAATTTTGTATCACTTATGAAGAAACCAATGAAGTTAAACAATCTCGATTGAATATTCTATTGCATGACTGTGAACTTTTTTGTATGAAACCTTCTGAATAAATTTCTGAAATGTATACAAGGTTTACTCAAATTGTTACCTCTTTGCATGCCTTATGAAGAGAACTCACTAATCATGAATAAGTGAATAAAATTTTAAGATGCTTGCCTTCCTCTTTTGATGCAAAGGTTACTGTAATTACTGAATCTAAAGATTTTAATACATATTTGATTGATAACTTACTTGGATCACTAATTGCTTACGAACAAGGGGTGAATCAAAGAAATCTTGACATAGGTGAGAAAAAGAAGGAGAAAACTATGGCGTTGAAGGTCAACAACACAAACACTAATTCTTTCGGGTCTGAAAGCGATGATGTTTCCATAATCACAAGGTAATTTAAAAGCTCTAAGGAAGAAGTAAAACTACCATCAAAAGTTGAATAAAGGTAAGGGTAATAAAAATTTTAAGAGTTATAACGATATGATTTGTTTTGAATGCAGGAAGCCATGACACTTTAAAGCTGATTGTCCTACACTTAAAACTCACCTAAGCAAGGAGATGGGTGAGGAGAAATCCAAGTTCAATAAGGAAAAGAAGAGGTTCCAAAAGGTGTTATAGGTAGATTTTGCGTCAGACTCCTCTGAGGTAGAAGCTGAAGAGGAAACAACAAATTTGTACTTGATGGCAGACGATCACCTTAGTCAAAGTGACCAAGAAGAGGTATGTGAACTAAACTACAATCAGGTACTTGAAGTTTCTGAACAAATTCATGAATCTTATAGAAAGCTTAAGAAATCACATGATAGCTTGAAATTGAAGTTTTTAAAATTGCAGAAAGAGCATAAAATTTTACTTAAATATCATTCTATAATCGATAGTAATCACATGTCATTACTTGATGAGTTTGAAGCATTAAATAAAAAGCATATTGAATTATTTGATGCCCATGATTCCTTGCTGTCATCCCATGCTGAGCTAGAAAAGGAGTTTAAGAAATTAGAAAATCTCAAAGCTTTTGAAAATAAACCAACATTGCATAAAAGGAAACATCACCACCTGAGTAGATTAGTAAATCCTTTTCCAGGAGTTAGATATTTTTCATGTGGCATATTAGGACACATTGCATACACATGTACTATTCTCCATAGTACACATTGGGTGTGGAGATCCAAGTTGTAAGATTCACAGCATAACACACATGCATTGTATTCTTCTTTTCATAAGAAGGGACCCAAACATGTTTGTGTTCCTAAATCTAACGTTTAATGATTCTGTAGGCTTGCTCTAACAAAAGGCCTCGTGAGATCATGTGGTAAGTGGACAGCGGATGCTCACGACATATGAAAAGAGATGCAAATCAATTTGTTTTGCTGGAAGCCAGGGCTGGAGGCAAGGTTACTCATAGAGATAACACCACCAGGAAAGTGGCGGGCGTAGGTATAATTGGAAACTCCAAAAAACTTTTGATTGAAAATATTTTGATTGGAGATGGACTGAAACACAACTTACTCAACATCAGTTAGCTTTGTGATAAGGGCTTCATTATAAAATTCTTGGCAAATACCTGCATTATAAGCTTAAATAATAACACTATTTTTTAGGGAAAATGGATCAACAATATTTACATGATTGACTTAAATAATATTGAATATGCTGCTTTATTTTGCTTAAAAATAGTTGCTGATGATTCATGGTTGTGGCACAGGAGGTTATGTCATGCTAGTATGAAAAACCTTAGAAAAATGACCCAAAAAGACCTAGTTAGAGGTGTCCCTAAGCTTAAGTTCACCAAAGACCACCTTTGTGATGTCTGCCAACTAGGGAAGCAAGTCCAATCCTCTTTTCACTTCATTAAGGACATTAGCACCTCTAGACTTTTAAAAGTTCTTCACATGGATTTGTTTAGACCTATTAGCACTGCCAGCTTAGGAGGAAAAGTCTATGGTTTTGTGATTGTCAATGATTACTCGAGGTTTACTTGGATTAGATTTCTATCACATAAGAATGAGTCTTTTGATGAGTTTAGATCCTTTTTCACCTGGATTCAAAAAAAGTTACGTTGTGAGATCTTGACCATCCATAGTAACCATGGGGGAGAGTTTGAAAATAAGAGATTTGGAGACTTTTGTGAGGATAAGGGGATTAATCACAACTTCTTAGCTCCTAGGACCTCTCAACAAAACAAGATAGCTAAAAGGAAGAATCAAACCTTAGTTGAAGCTGCTAGAGTCATGCTTGCTGAGTATTCACTTTCAAAATACTTTTGGGCTGAAGCGGTAAACACAGCTTACTATGTGTTGAATAGGGTGAATGTTAGAGCCAAACTTGATAAGACACCATATGAGATCTTTAAGGGCAGGACACCAAACCTTTCTAATCTCCATATCTTTGTCTGTAAGGTTTTCATTATAAACAATGGGAAGTCACACTTAGAGAAATTTGACAAAAAATATGATAAAGGACTATTCTTAGGATATTCAAGTGTGGGGAAATCCTTTAGGATGTTTAATGAGAGAACATTGGTGGTGGAGGAGACTACTCATATAGTGTTTAATGAATATGATCCTAAGAAGTCTAGAGTTGATGATGACGATGAAGTTGAAATTTTGGAGAAGATGGTAGAGCCCTAAAACATTGAAGGAGTAGGTGAGATTACCCAAGGAGTATAAAATACAAATTTGGAGGAAAGGGTTGAACCTACACACACCTTGCCTAGAGAATAGATATTTTCTTCGAGTCATCCTAAAGAACTGATCATAGGAGACTCTTTTGAAGGTGTTAGGACTAGGCATGGACTTAGGAAGAAAGTGAACCACTCTACCTTTATCTCAATGATTGAACTCACCAACATCAATCAAGCCCTTTTTAATGAGTTCTGGATCTTAGCCATGTAAGAAGAATTGAACTAATTTATTAGAAATGATGTTTGGGAGCTTATAGAAAGACCAAAGGGATAAGGTATAGTTGGAACCAAATAGGTCTTTAAGAATAAAATGAATGATTATGGTGTGGTGGTTAGGAATAAGGCAAGATTAGTGGCTAAGGGGTACAACCAAATAGAAGGGATAGATTTTGAGGAGTCCTTTGCCCCTGTAGCTAGATTGGAAGCCATTAGAGTGTTATTAGCCTTTGCTTGTTATAAGGGATTTAAGCTTTTTCAAATGGACGTTAAGAATACCTTTTTAAATGGGGTAATAAAAGAGGATGAGTTTGTAAAGCAACGCCCAGGTTTTGAGAGTTCTAAATTTCTAAATCATGTTTTCAAATTAAAAAAGGCCTTATATGGATTAAAGCAGGCACCTAGAGCTTAATATGAGAGGCTTAGAAAATTCTTACTAGAGAGGGAGTTTGTTAAGGGAAGCATAGACACCACCCTTTTTCTAAGGAAAGTAGGAGATGAATTACTCATTATTCAGATCTATTTTGATGATGTATTTTTTGGATCTTCTAAAAGGTTATGTGATGATTTTTTCAAAATAATGAGTAGAGAATTTGAGATGAGTATGATGGGTGATTTGTCCTACTTTTTGGGGTTTAGCATAAGACAACTGGATGATGAAACCTTTCTAAATCAATCAAAATACATAAAGGATATCTTGAAGAAATATGAAATGGATAAAGCCAAGCATATTAATACTCCCATGACCTCCAGTAATCAATTGGATAAGGACCCAAATGGAAAATCAGTTGATCAAAAGAAGTATAGAGGAATAATTGGATCTTTGCTTTACTTGACTGTTATCCGACCTGATATAATATTTAGTGTTTATCTTTGTGCTAGATTTTAAGCTGATCCTAAGGAATCCCACCTGACTGCAGTTTAGAGAATTCTTAGATATCTCTTAGGGATCCAGAACTTAAGAATCTGGTTTCCTAGGCACAATACTTCTTTTGAGATTATTGGATATTCTGATTCTGATTTTATAATATATAAGGTAGATAAAAAGAGCACTTCGAGGACTTTCCAATTCATAGGACATTCTTTAGTCTCCTTGTCTAGTAGAAAGCAAAACTCTGTTGCACTTTCCACTGCTGAAGCTGAGTATATTACTTTAGGGAGTTGTGTGGCCCAAGTCTTTTGGTTGAAGCAGAAAGTTCTAGATTTAGGATTACATGTAGGCACAATTTTGATCCTTTATGACAAGACTAGCGCCATATGCATTTCTAAGAATCCCATCCAACATTCAAGGACCAAGCACGTAGATATAAGACATCACTTTATTAGAGATCATGTGACCAAGGGAGACATTGAGTTACACCATGTGGCAACTGAGAATCAACTGGCTGACATCTTTACTATACCACTAGCCTTCGACACTTTCAGCACTTTAAGGAACATATTGGATGTGATTGATATAAATGTATGAACTTGATTCTTGCTGATTTCTGATTTTTTATCTGTTGTTTATTTTTCACTTCTGTTGTTTTATTTTTTTGTAATTTTTTCTTATTTATTTTTTTCACTTATGTTGTTCTATTTTTCTTCGTATGTTTTAATTTAATTTATTTTTCTTTTAATCAATGCTGAATTGATATCTTATGTCTTATTTTTATTTTAAAAAATTTGTAGTCAAAGTTTGACATCTCTAAATCTGTTAAAGGGGAAACACCGTTGATTGTTTCCTTTCCTCTAAGTTTTTTTAGCGGTGTAATTTTTTTTTCTAAACAAAAGTCTATATCAAATTAACAACTGGACTTTACAATTGAGATCTTTTCAATCTTGCTACAGTAATCTATCTTATATATATATATATATATATATATATATATATATATATATATATATATATATATATATATGTTCAAAGTTTTTATTTTACCTTCAAATTTTTCATAATCTTTTCGTTGCATTTATCATATGATTTTTTTATTCTATTTTGTGATTCAATATTTTTTATATTAGAGAATGAGTTTTTCTTCTCTAATATCTGGAAGATATAATCACAACTGAGAATGTTTAAGAATTTTGAAAAAGGGGTCTAGCTTGTAAATAAATGAAAAAAAAGTGGCCAATGATGCCAAAATTAAAAGATGCGCAATGAAGCCAAATAAAAAAAATGTATAAAGTGTATCAAAAAATAAAAGATGAGCAAAGAGCGCCAATCAAATTGACAAGAGGCATAAAATGAGTCTACAGAAAGCAAGCTTCTTCTGTTTAAAATTTTTTAAATCTTAGAAGAATTCATGTGTCACTTAATTTTTTTCAAAGGCTTGATTTCGGAATTCATGATCATAACTAATTACTTTGATATAATATTTTATAAATTTTTTTTCTAAAACCAAGTTTTGAATGGATCTGTTTTCTTATCTAATAGATTTTTCTGATTTAGATCTTTCTTTTCAAAAGACAGTTTGCCTTGGGAGAAGTCTGAGCTGGGATAACAGGATCGGTTTTTTTACCATTTTGGATTTTGATGATGTTAACTTATTGATTATTGCAATTTTTTAATTCAATCACATGGAAAATGTATCATATTCAAGCTTTGATAAAAAAAACTTTATTTATCATTCTTTTTATGTCTTTATGTCTTTTTCTCGTACTTTATTTTTATCCTTTTTATTTTATTTTTATTTTTTTTGGCCTTCTCTAATCATCTCCATCCATCCTCTGATTTTAACTTTTTGTCACATCATCCCGGATGATATTCATATCATCTTGGACGATGAAAGTTTGTTAGGGATGTTAGGCCCTATTGAAATAGTCCTAAGGCTAATAAAAAGAGAGGTGAATTGGTAATAAAATATCTTTCAGTCAAAACACAATACTCAAACCAATATCACCACAATGAAAACCAAAGTGCGGAAATTAAATGCGGAAATAATAAGGAAAGAACACACCAAATTTATAGTGATTCGGTCAAACCTTGACCTACGTCCACTTCTTGGAGGCACCCTCCAAGTATTGCACTAAATTAAGTGTCTATCCTTTAGCCCCCACAGCTAGGAAGAGAAGCCCTTACAAAATCACTTCCACCTTCCCTGGTGCGGCGGACTCACCGGGTCCTTTGAAACCAAAGAGATCTTCTTCTTTGCTGAACTTCCCTCAAGACAAGCCTTGAATCCGACGGTATTAAGGTGCAAGCCTGCCGGAGCAACCGTGTGGAATCCCCCTCCACACTCCCTTGAGTCCCCCCTAACAGGATCTTCTCCCTCTCTCAGACTTCACCCATTCCTCACTCCCTTTCAAGCTCTCTCTTCATGTTCTCCCCAAAAGAACGAAGCTACAATGGTTGCCAAAGACACTTACCAGGTGTCATGTCATAGCTTAAATAGAAGATCTCAAAATGAGCTCATTAATGTAAGTTGCCAACATTATCGTCCATGATGATACTAATATCATCCTATATGATCAGTGCAATTTAAGCCCAATTAGCCAAGACGATTTGAGACGATCAGAAGAAATTTATTCTTATCATCCCGGACAATAATATATCGTCCTAGACGATCAATATAAATTGTGGAATATCATCCTGATTATCACCCTGAAAAAGAGCTGTCTGATGGCCAATCGTCCAGCATATCGGCTAGGATGATTTGATCGTGCAATCAAGTCATAATTGCTTTCCTTAAATTCCAGAGAAATTTTGAAAAAATTGTCTTGGATCATTAGGGATTATATTTTATAGTCCAGGATGATCTACCGGGACGATATCCAAAAATAAGTAATTCCTAAATAGATTTTATGGTAGATTCTTTCTAAATTGAGCCTATCATCCTGGCCTATACAAAATCGTCCAGGACGATGTTATTTGCATAATGACGGCTGTTTTAATGAGGATGCTCTAATTAGAGTTTTTGCTTTTGAACCGATCATCCAAGACGATATAAAATCATCCCGGACGATGTTACCGAAAATAATAAATATTAGGGAACAGTCAGAGAATCTTCTAAGTTATAAAGCATTAGGAGCCACACCATATACAATAGACTCAAGAAAGGAAAAGGGTTACAAATTGACTCAGACTTAGTCTACCCAATCTTGAGCTGGTTCCAAAATACAGTCTTATCTTGTGGACTTGTAATGTTAGTAAATAAGGTTGTCATAGAGAAATAAGAGTATTTGCTATCATCAAAATCATAATCCATGAAAATAGATCCGCAACAATCTCCCCCTTTTTGATGATGGCAAACATTATGATTTGAATTTGCAAATAGGAAAACATTTTCTCCTAATGTCCCCCTCACTAGAATAAAACTTCTAAAAAAAGGGGAGATAAAAAAATTTGTTGTTTTTTAATTTTTTGAAAGAAAGCAAATAAAGGCAAAGGATATAAACTCAACAATACGTTCTCCTCCTTTGACATTATCAAAAAGAGAAGAGGCACAAACAAAATGATTAAAAAACAAAATGATCTCTGATATAGTGAACAAAACAAATATTCTTAAAATGAGAAAGTTACCTATTGATTTTAATCAAAAACTTAGTAGAATTGTATTGACAACATATAGCCCAGAAAAGGTTAGAAATTTAGAATTTGATAATCCAAACTCAAGTTCTTTAAAAAGGCTAAAAAGCTTTTTAATTCAATATCTAAATCAAAGAATAAATTAGAGAAAGAATCAATCATTTTTCAAAACTCCTTCCATAAAATATATCTAATAGAAGATTAATGCACGAATTGTTGAATCAGGAATTATGAATTTCAAACTCAAGTATCAAAAACATTAAGGGTTTTGTTAAGCTTTGAATAAAATGAAAACGGTAAGCATACTCCTTGTGGGCTCATTTTATGTCTCTTGTCAGTTTTTTAGTGCACTTTACGCATCTTTTTCTTTTGATACACTTGTGTATCTTTCTCAATTTGGCGTCATTGCGCATCTTTTGATTTGGCGTCATTGGCCACTTTTTTTGATTTGGTGTCATTGGCCTTTTCTTTTGAATATGCTACTTTTTTGAAATCTTAAAAACAAAAGTAAACCCATCCTATTGACAAAGCGAAATTCTTGATTAAGAAAATTATGAGTTAGATTCAACAACTTGTAAAAGATCTCTATAGATAAATAAAATATAGGGAGATAAAAAATTTTAGTTTCCAAAACTAATTTAAAATATGAAAAAGATTTTAAATCAAAAGTAGAATAACCTTTTTTAGGAAACAGAGATTGAGAGTCAAAAACATGAGTTTCCTTCCATTGACTATTTTTAGAGAAGTCAAACACAATTTTCATAAGAATTTAAAAAAATAGGAGATAGGTTTTTTATTTTTAAAAAGATGAACGTGTGTGTTGATCAGAGAAAACACATAAAAATGTAACGAAAAAAAAAGAAAAGAAAGAAAAAATAAATAAATAATAAATATATAAAAAAGAAAATCACAAAAATAAAGGAACTAACAAAACACGCAAACATAAAAGAACAAACAAAGGTTTAAGCACCATCTTGCTCTTGATAAGATGATTCAGAAGCAAGATCTGCCCAAGAAATTTTTTGCTTTTCATTGTTTCCCCAGTTTATAATTTGCTTTGATTTACCTTTTTCTTTTGCTGGAAGAATTCTTAAATTAGATCACTGATTTTTCATATGTCCAGGCTTCCTACAATGAAAGCAAATAACGTCAGAAGAAATATTAACATCCTTACTATTTTACCTTTATTCCACTTTTGTTGATGCTTATGCTTTGGTGAGCTTTTTGATTTTGCATGACAAGTCATTGCATTCGTCACCAACTAAGCTATCTTTTTCTGTATCTTCAGCTTTTAGAATAATCATTTCACCTGCATCCAAAAATCTTTGACCCAAGCTTTGCTCGTAGGCAATGAGTGAGCCAATCAAATTATCAATAGAATATTCATTCAAATCTTTTGATTCACAAATAAAAATTACTTTAGCATCAAACTTATCTAATAAACAATGAAGAATTTTGTTAACTTTTTCAAAATTTAAAAATTCTTTTCCTAAAGCATGCAATGATGTCACAATTTGAATAAATCTAGTATACATGTCTAAGATCGTCTCATAAGGTTTCATGAAAAACAGTTCAAAATCATGCATTAACATATTCAACTTAGATTTCTTGATTTCTCTAGTGCCTTCGTATATGGTGTGTAGTTTATCCTAAATTTCCTAACGAGTAGTGCACGTGGATACTAACATAAAGTCTTCAGAATTTAAAGCACAGAAAAAGCAATTTAACAATTTTGCATTCAAATGAGCATTGAGTAGTTCTTCCCTATTCCATTGATTAAAAGGAATATTAGTTTTAATTCCATTTATAATATGTGACGGTAATGAATAACTAGTTAAAATCATATGCCACATACAAAAATCAATCGATTGCAAGAAAGGAGTCAAGCGAATTTTCCAAAAATTAAAAGCAATATTTTCAAATAAAGGTGGTCTGGTGATTGAATAACCTTCCGCAATAGTACGATTAGAAAAGTTAGACATGAATCGAAATTCAAAAAGTTTTAAAACTTAGTTTTTATGAATTCTGTTCTGATACAACTTGAAAGTTCATTAGGGATATTAGGCCCTATTGAACTAGTCCCAAGGCTACTAAAAAGAGAGGTGAATTGGTAATAAAATATCTTTTAATCAAAACACAATACTCAAACCAATATCACCACAACGAAAACCAAAGTGCGGAAATTAAATGTGGAAATAATAAGGAAAGAATACAATAGATTTATAGTGGTTCGATCAATCCTTGACCTACGTCCACTCCTTGGAGGCACCCTCCAAGTATTGCACTAAACTAAGTGTCTCTCTTTTAGCCCCCACAACTAGGCCGAGAAGCCCTTACAAAATCACTTCCACCTTCCCTGGTGCGGCGGAGTCACTTGGTCCTTTGACACCAAAGAGTTCTTCTTCTTTGGTGAACTTCCCTCAAGACAAGCCTTGAATATGACGGTATTAAGGTGCAAGCCTGCTGGAGCAACCGTGTGGAATCCCCCTCCACACTCCCTTGAGTCCCCCCTCACAGGATCTTTTCCCTCTCTCAGACTTCACCTATTCCTCACTCCCTTTTAAGCTCTCTCTTCAAGGTCCCCCCAAAAGAACAAAGCTATAATGGCTGATAAAGACATTTATCAAGTGTCATGTCATAACTTAAATAGAAGATCTCAAAATGAGCTCATTAATGCAAGTTGCCGACATTATCATCCAGGATAATACTAATATTATCCTAAACAATCATTGCAATTTAAGCCTAATCAACCGGGACGATTTGACACGATCAGAAGAAATTTGTTCTTATCATCCCAGACGATAATATATTGTCCTGAATGATCAGTACAAATTATGGAATATCGTTCTGAACATCGCCTTGAAAAAGAGCTGTCCGATGGCCAATCGTCAAGCATATCGGCCAGGTTGATTTGATCGTGCAATCAATTCATAATTGCTTTCCTTAAATTCCAGAGAAATTTTAGATAAATTGTCCTGGATCATTCGGGATGATATTTTCTAGTTCAGGACGATCCACCGGGACTATGTTCAAAAATAAGTAATTCCTAAATAGATTTTGTTGCAGATTCTTTCTAAATTGAGCTTATCATCCTGGCCGATACAAAATCGTCCAGGATGATATTATTTGTATAATGACCGTTGCTTTAATAAGGATGCCCTAATTAGGGTTTCTGCTTTTGAACCGATCGTCCAGGATGATATAAAATCGTCCTGGATAATGTTACCAAAAATAGTAAACATTAGGGAACAGTCAGAGAATCTTCCAAGTTATAAAGCATGAGGAGCCACACCACATACAATAGACTCAAGAAAGGTAAAGGGTTATAAATTGACTCAGATCTAGTATACCTAATCTTGAGTTGGTTCTAAAATACAGTCTGATATTATAGACCTGCAATGTTAGTAAATAAGGCAGTCGTAGATAAATAAGAGTATTTGCAATAAGAGTGTTTGCTATCATCAAAATCATAATCCATAAAAACAGATCTACAACAGACGATCAGTTCAATTCACTCTTTAAAATTCCATTTGATGACTATTTTGACTTTTCTGCTTCAGATCATCCTGAACGATCCATTATCATCCTGGACGATCTGATCATCTTTTGGTTCAATCTTTTATGATCGTCCTGGAAGATCCTCTTCATCCTGGATGATGCTTTTACTTTTTTCTCAATTATTGGTAATTGTCTCGTACGATCCACATATTCGTCTTGGACGATAGATATGGCAATACATTTAAACCCTTTAATTTTGGCCAGTACAATCAACTATTGGTGATCATCCCGGACGATCCACCTATTTGTCTTGGACGATACACGTGGAAATGCTTTTAAAGATTTCAAATTTGGATGGTATGATCCATTATTCTGCATCATCCTGGACGATCCACTTAATTGTCCCAGATAATCTACTTTTTCAACGATCGTCCAGATTGTCTCTTTGGTATGATCGCCTGTGTCTTATCATCCTAGATGATATCTGATCATCCTGGATGATATTATAGCATTTTGACCAATTGTCCCAGACACAATAATTGCACCCGATCATCTTGGATGATTTTGCGATTGTCCTAGATGATTCAATTGTTTCTTTATAAACCGAGCCATTCATATAGTTTTTCTCACAAAATTCCCCTTCAAACCTCTTTTGCTCTTACTTCCCTTCTGTTTTGCTGATTATGGCCAGCAAAAAGTGCTCTCGCATGCCTTCTAGGAGATCCTCAAGAGAGAATTTGTACCCTCGCTTTACGGAGGTGGCCGATCAAGCCGCCTATCTGAGGTACAAAATGCCCTGGATCACTGTAACCTGGATTGTCAACCCACACATTCTTTCATATCTGGTCCTTGATCTTTTTTCCCACACTACCCTCACCTTCCTCCTTATTCTCACTATCCCTTTCAATTCATAATTACTTTTTGAATTTATTGCCAGCCTTCGCATAAATTCCTCTTTCACTTCTCTCAGGTCCTATGTGAATCGACGTCCTGTCAAAATCATATATCAGGACTGTCAAGAGCTTTTGCAACTTTCACCCATAGGAGATAAACTCTATACCCTGTATTCTAATCCTAACTACGATTGGGCTCCGGCCAATCACTTTTTAAGAAACACCAATGCTCACTTTCACGTTAGATAGTCTACCGGCTTACTTAAAGATGCTAGGACAATCCAACATGTCCTTTGTACTTCTATTATTACAAAAGCTGGTGATCATATTCATATTAATACACTTCTTTTAATCACCACTTTCTATATTTTGTCCCGTCATGAATATGCCATTGACTTGATTTTTTGCTACATTGAGCATCTGAGTAGTATTCAAGACCCAGGACATAGGAGGAAGCCCAATCTTACCTAGGACATATCATTACCTATGTCTTAAAATCAAAATACAACCTCTAATATCCTATCCCACCAAATTTTTATCCTACCTTCTACTCCAACAACTCCTTCAACTTCCTTCACAGTACTTATCTCCACCCGGGGAACAAGGAAGCCGAGGGAGCTGAAGAGGAGGAGGCTCCCGCTCTTGTTCCTGCACCTGCTCTACTACACCAGCACTCTCAGTTGGATCAGCTGGTTGAGCAATTTGACTAGTGGGAGGCATAGTTTGAGACCTATGTTGCTGCGTAGGAGCAATAACATGTTGAGGATATGGCCCGCTTTGATTCTTACATGGCACACCAGCAGCGCCAACACGACCAAGACATGGCCTGGTTTTGAGAGCAGTTTTCCACTCTTTCTATTTACTTTCACCAGCCACCACCACCACCACCTCCTTCAGGGGTCGTCGTTCTTTTAGTCTTTTTTTTTTTGAGATGTTGTTTTTTATTATAGTTTGATTATGTTTTGTAGTCTCTGCTTTGTTTCTATTCTACTTTCCTCATCCTTTTTTGTGATGTCAAAAGGGGGAGTAGTTAGTTGTAATGTTTGTTATGTAGTTTAATTTTGTTATTGGATAGTTGAACTGTATTTATTTCTTCTCACTATTTCCATTAAACTACTTTGAACTACTTTAAATTATTTTTGTGTTTTCCATCATAAAAAATGGGGAGATTGTTATTGGAGTAAAGCTAAATTGAAGAATCTCAATTTGCTTAAAGATTGTCTTTTGGAAGACATTCTTAGTATTCAGATTTCAGAATCTAATAAAGGTTGGCTGATAGAGGAGGAATGCTAGTTGTTAAAAGCCAAAACTAATGAGTTAAATATCACATTAGCTCGGCTAAATGGATGGTGGAAACAACGAGCCAAAATAAAATGGCTATCTCATGGTGATGCCAATACTAGGTTCTATCATACATTTGCAAATGCTAGAAGGATCTCAAACCGAATTATCAAAATTAAAGATGAAATGGGCATGGTCGTGGAGGATGCAAATCAGATAGAAAAGGAAATATGCCTTTTTTTTTTAAATCTAAAGGGAAACAGAGGAATAGTGATACTGAAGGTTGGCCGGATCCTGGGATAGTTTTAAAGAAGGAAGATAAAGAAATGTTTTCCAAAGATTTTACAACAGAAGAAATTGTAAATGTTATTCATCATCTGGGAGGAAATATTGCGCCTGGGTGCGATGGAATTACATATTCTTATATCAAAAGCTACTGGGAAATCATTCAAGAAGATTTTATTAAAGCTATAAATCATTTTCTGTATCATGGGGAAATGGTCAAGGATTGGAAGGATACGTTGATAGTTCTTATTCCAAAGATTTCTAATCCCATGTTACCGTCCAACTTCAGGCCCATTAGCTTGTGTGATTCTGTTTACAAGGTGGCAGCCAAAGTTATTTTGAACAGATTGATACAAGTGATTCCTGCTCTGATTTCGGATGAGCAAGCTGCATTTATAAAAGGAAAGTCCATTTCCAATCATTTGATGATAGCTCAAGAATTATTTCACAAGCTCAGATTTTAGAAAGCTTCCAAAGGGATGGTATCTTACAAAATAGATATGGAGCAAGCTTATGACTCAATGAGTTGGGCCACTCTTATGAAAATTTTGGATTATTTTGAATTCCCGCCCAAGTTCTCAAAGCTGATATTGGAATGTGTTTTAAATCCAAGATTTTCAATCATCATAAATGGGAATTTTACAGATTGGATAAAAGCTGATAGCGATTTTCGTCAAGGATGCCCATTGTCTCCATTGCTGTTCATCCTTTGTTCCTAGTTCTTATCGAATGCCTTTGTACAATCTTCTGTTGGTATTATTCCAAATCCAAATGGTACTCGTATATCCCATTTGCTTTTTGCAGACGACATCCTCATTTTCTCTGAAGCATCCAAAAGGGCTACTCGTGAAGTCAAAAACATTCTTTCCAACTACTGCAATTGGACCGGCCAATCCATTAACACAGAGAAAACTATAATGATTTTTGGGAAGAATGTCAATAGAAGAAGGAAGAAGAGTATTTTAAGAACTGTGGGCTTTAAATCAGTTAAGGAATTTTTCTATTTGGGTTTAAAAATAGCCTTGAGAAGATTAGTTGCAAATGATTATTACTTTATCATTGAGAAGACACTCAAAAGGTTGAATATCTGGGGGAGTAAGGATTTATCATTGGATGGAAAACTCACTCTAATAAATTCAGTTATACTTGCTCTTCCTAATTTCTATAGCACCCACTCCTTGGTTCGGATCAGAATTTTGAAAGAGATTGAAAAATTATGCAGGGGATTTATTTGGAATAAATCTGGAGGAAGGTTGGGTATGCACTATATCAGCTGGAACGATTTATGTAAACCCAAAAACATTGGTGGAGGTGGATTGTTTTCTTGTTCTGCTAGAGTTAGCTCTCTTAGAGCTAGAATTACCTGGAGGTTTCTATCTAACAACAATTCTCTACTACAGAAAACCTTGGCTCCAAAATACGGTATGAGGCCTGGGTATGAAGATATAAAAAAGAATTGCTCTTCTTCCTGGAAAGTTATTTCGGATGGTGAAAGAGCTCCGAATCCATTGATAAAATGGAGCTTAGCTGATGGATCAGCTGTTGAAGTATTCGAAGACATTTGGATTCTGGATAGGAGAATTGACAAATGGCCAACAAATGTTGTTCCACAAGCCGATGAAGATATCAAATTAAGCAAATTTGTTCAAATTTGTTGAAGATGGAAGGTAGAAGAGCTGAAGTAGTTCTTTAGAAATGATTTGATTAATCTGATTCTACGAATCAAAATCAACGGAGAACAAATTATTGATGAGAGGGAGCTTATATATTAGAATTCTGGAAAGACTATCACAGGGATGATCAACGAACCCTTGTTTCAGCATCAAGAGATTCTCAGGTGGACTGTATGGATAAAGAAGGCGAAGGTTATTCCGAAGGTTCAAATTTGTTGTTATAGACTATTCAAGAATGCTTTGCCTTCTTATCAATTCCTTACTCATAGAAGATTACAAGAAGATGGAATATGTCCCAGATGTGATTCGGGGAATGAAGATACTGAGCACATTCTTGTTAAATGCTTGAAATTATGAGAAGTTATTTCTTTACTTAATGTTTGGGGATTTCAAATTCTCGTGTTTGGAGGTTTTGAAGAATGTTGTAGATGGCTAGATAAAACATCAAAGGTTAATGGTATGTTTATTAGCCTTTATTATAATGTTGTTTACCTCTCTTGGAAAGCTAGGAACAAAATGTTGCATGATGGAATTGATGAAAGTGAAAACTTCATTGCTGCTAATGCTATCAGCTTGTTAGCTTTTTCTAAAAAGATTTTTAACTTAAGTCCGAAAAATGGGGATGTTAACCAGTCTTATTGGTTGTCTAATACTTGGCATCCCCCTCCACCCGGTTGGTTAAAAAATAATGTAGATGCTGCCCTTTGTTCATCATATAAAGAGGAGTTGGTGGTGTGATTAGAGAATGTAAAGGAAGATTCTTAATGGCTTTTGTTAAATCTTTTACTCATTGGGACATAAATCATCTGGAACTTCTTACTATCAAATCATTGAAAGAGGTGATCAAGGATTGGATGTTCAAATATAAAGGAGCTATTATAGAAAGTGACAATTCTAATGTCATTAAAGCTATACACCGGATAAGGAATCAAGGACTCAAAGGTATGGAAGATTTGGATTTTTTTAAAGAGTTTAATAATGTTATTTTCAATTTTGTTAAGAGGGAGAGCAATAAGCTAGCGGATTTGTGTGCTAGCTATGCTATTGTTGGTAGCTTTACTTGGGAAGACTTATGCTTGGATAAGGTTCCTCCTTCATTTATTAAAATAATGAAGAAGGAATCTACTTTGTAGTTGTTTTTTTCCTTTCCTGTTTCTTTTCACTAATGCAGTTACTGCTTATCTAAAAAAAAAAAAAAAAATTTAGGGAATAGAATTTTGATGATAGAAAACACTTCTATTTCTCTATAACTGCCTTGCCTACTAACATTTCAAGTCCATAAGATCAAAATTGTAATTTGAACAAGCTCAAGATTGGGTAAACTAGGTCTGAGTTAGTTTGTAAAACTTTAACCTTTTCTTGAGTCAATTATAAATGATATGGTTCCTGATGATAAGTAACCTTGCACACACACACTTGGGAAAAATTCTGACTGATTTTAGAGTTTTTTTATCTTTACTCACATCGTCCGGGACGATTCAAAAATCATCCTGGACAATTAATTAAAAATAGAAACCTTAATTAGGGCATCCTAATTAAGGAAGCCGTCACTAAGCACATCATCCCGGATGATATTATCATCGACTTGGACGATAGGCTCAAATTAGAGAGGATCTATTTAGGGAGGTTATATTTTTTGATATCGTCCTAGATGATGTAGCACAATTATGACTAAATTAATCTGGTAATTAAGGAAAATAATTAAGATTTGATTGACCGACATTATCATCTTGGATAATCTTAGGATTGTACGGGACGATCATATAATCAAACCTTAGATTCATCCTAGATTACTAATGTGATGTTCTAGACGATATATGATGTTTTGTGCTAATCATCCGGGATGATCATGAGTTTGGCCAGGACGATAAAGCTATTTTTCTTTTGTCCAGACATCCATCCAGGGTGATGTGCTAGAAGATATGAAACACTTTGTGCTAATCATCCCGGATGATCATGAGATCATCCTGGACGATCAAGCTATTTTTTCATCGTCCGGACATCCATCTTGGGCGATGCGCTGGATGATATTTGTCAATTTGAACTAATCGTATAGAATGATATATTATCGTCACAGATGATCTGAAGAAAATTTCCTTCTAATTGTCCAAACTTTCCCACATTGTCCTGATTGATTGGGCTGATTTTGTACTGATTGTACAGGACGATTAGCCGATCATCTTGGATGATAAAGTTGGTTTGTGGCAATTAAGATCTTTTTCAAACCTCTTCTATTTAAGACCACTTGTTTACTCAAGGACAGTATCTTTTGCTGTTGTCTTGACCTGAGAGAGCCTAGAGGAGAGGGAGAGAGAGGATCTTATGAGGGGGAGTTTGTGAGAGGTTTTATAAAGGTTGCTCCAAGCAAGGATCCAAGTCATCTTCTCCTATCGTCATCTCTTATCCTTGAAAATTAGAGAGAGGTCTACTTTAGCAATCGATCAAGGTTCTCTGCCTGCTTTAGGAGGAAGCAAAAGGAGTTGGGTTCTCTTCCTCACCGGTATCAGTGAAAAGGAGGTTTTGTAAAGGCTTCTCCGTCTTGCTGTGGGAGCAAAAGGAGAGTAACTAAGTTTAGTGCAATACCCGGAGATCGCCTCCGGGGAGTGGACGTAGGTCGAGTTGGCCAAACTAGTATAAATCTCTATGTTCTTTACTACCATTTTTTTCACATTTAATTTTTGCACTTCAAATTTCTTTGTGGTGAATTTTGGTTTGAATTATGTTTTTGTTTTTGATTGAAAGATTTTTTAAAAAACCAATTCACCCCGCCCCCCGCCACCCCCCCCCCCCCCTCTTTTGGTTAGGCTTGGGCTAGTTCATAAGGGCTTAACATCCCTAACGAACCTTCAGAAACTTCTAAGGAGGTTAACTCTACTTATGGGCCTTGGATACATGTTAATTATGGGAGGAAGAAGTTATTCAACCAAAGGAATTCTTACATACAAAAAAAGAAATCTATTTTGAAGGAATATCTGCCTAAGCCTGTTGATGATAAGAATAAGGGATCCTTTGAAAATGCAAATCCTATTACTATTCAAGTTAGAATTGCATCCAAAGAGGATAATTCTGCTGATTCTAATCAAATTGATAATACCTTAGAGAATTATATTGTTGGTGCTGTTGATATAACATCTTCCCAAATAGGTGTGAATAAATTTGTTGTGCTATCTGAATTGTTGGAGGAAGGAGAGTTGATCCCAGATATTGAAGTTAGAAGTGATGATCCTGTGGCATCGAGGGAGTTTGAAGAAGTTATTACTGACAAAACTAAAAATTATGAAGGAGTTTGTTCGCCAATACATCAAAATCCAGAAGTTATAAATGTTGAAGGAAAATATGAAGAAAGTTTTGCAAATGCTAATGTCAAATTAGCTAAAGAACTGAAAAGTCTTGGACCTATGAAATTGTTGTCAAGAAGTAGATATAAAGATGGAAATGGTAATGAAAGGGTGGGGATCCATTCCCCTTTGGTTCTATAAGGACTTCAATTATGTTTTAGAATTGTAGACGAGCTAGAAAGAAATAAGCTTCTCTATATCTTAAAGAGGTAGTAAAAGATAATGAAGTATTTTTTGTGGGATTACTTGAGACAAAAATTTCTAATTTTAGTAGGGTGGATGTTAATAATATAATTGGAGATAGTTCAGGTTTTTTTCAAGTACCTTCAGAAGGAATGTCTGGAGGAATTCTGATCCTTTGGCAAAGTAAGCTTGCTTCCTTTTCTATTGTGGAATTTTCACAACATGTGGTGATAGGGTATTTAATGGTTATAAATAAAGAAGTTTGGAGGATTGCTATTGTTTATGGTAGAAAGGAGGTGGTTCAAAGGAGATTCCTTTGGGAAAAATTGGAAGTTTTATACCAATAGTATCCCTGTGGTAGTAGGAGGGGATTTCAATTGTTTGTTCTCTAAAGAGGACAGGAGGGGGGGGGGGGGGGGGGGGGGGGGGGGGGGGTGGGGATGATGTTGAAGATGTTTTGGTTCTCTCAAGCATCTAAAGAAATGAAATCCTTTATAGTGAATAATGATCTCAATTAGATTTATTTTATTTGGCCTAAATTTTTGTGGTGCAACAATAAGGTTAGAGGGGCTCGAATCCTCGAAAGATTAGATAGATACTTTTTAAATGTTGTTGCAATGAATTCTTCTAATTAGATGGTGGTGAGACATCTTGCTAGAGTGGCATTGGATCATAGTCCTATTTTATTAAATTTATTGGAGCATAGATTCAAATCGGAGAGGATATTTAGGATCGAAGAGGTATGGGCATCCTATCTAGTATTTGAAGCTATTGTAAAGTCAGCTTGGAGAATAAAAATATGGGGTGATTTTGCTGAATTGTTGAATAAAAAGTTTAAAAGATCCTTAATTTTTTTTTTACTGGAGTAGAGCAAAGCATAGGATTTATATGGTTCAAAAAGAAGATATTTTGTTTCTCTCAAGCATCTAAAGAAATGAAATCCTTTATAGTGAATAATGATCTCCATGAGATTTATTTTATTCAGCCTAAATTTTTGCGGTGCAACAATAAGGTTAGAAGGGCTCGAATCCTGGAAAGATTAGATAGATACTTTTTAAATGTTATTGCAATGAATTCTTCTAATTAGATGGTGGTGAGACATCTTGCTAGTGTGGCATTAGATCATTGCCCTATTGTTTTTTTAATTTATTAGAGCATATATTCAAATCAGAGAGGATATTTTGGTTCGAAGAGGTATGGGCATCCTATCCAGTATTTAAAGCGATTGTAAAGTCAGGTTGGAGAATAAAAACAGAGGGTGATTTTGCTGAATTGTTGAATAATAAGTTTAAAAGATCCTTAATTTTTTTTTTTACTGGAGTAGAGCAAAGCATAGGAACTATATGGTTCAAAAAAAAGATCTGAAGAAAAGTATATTGGAGTTAAAATTAAAGGAAGAAGAGGTTGGGTGGCTCTCGGAGGAGGATAGCTGGATACTTAAAACTAAAGTGAACTAACTGAATTCTTTCTTGGCATAATTAAGCACCTGGTGGAAGCAAAGAGCCAAGGTAAAATGGATGTTTGATGGTGACACTAATTCAAAATTTTTTCACTCATTTGCATCAGCTAGAAGGAATTCAAATTGGATTTACAAAAATCAAGGATGGCAACGGGAAGGAGGTTGAAGATCAAGACCAAATTGCAGAGATTTTATTGCAATCTTTTAAGGAAAAAATAGAAGGATAGAAATTATAATTCGGATGGATGGCCAAATTCTTTTAGTTCTCTTGATGACAATGATAATTGGTGTTTAAACAAGGAGCTAGTTATGAAGGAAGTGGAAGTAGTGGTTCTTCAAGCCGGAGGGATCAGCTCACCAGGAAATGACGGTATATCCTATTCTTTTCTAAAAAATTATTGGATCATTATAAAATATGATTTATGGAATTTAATAAATCTATTTTTCAATTTGGCATTAATGAATGAGGGAGGGAAAGAAACTTTAATAGTTTTAAGTCCTAAAGTTGAAAATCCTTCTACTCTGAGCCACTTCAAACTAATTAGTCTTTGTAGGACTATCTATAAGGTGATAGCAAAGATACTATTAAACAGGATGAAACCAGCTACTCATAAACTAATTTCAATAAAGCAAGCTGCCTTCCTTAACGACAGATCTCTAGAAGATCAAATTCTTGTTGCTCATGAGGTATTTCATAAATTCAGGTTTTCTAAAGCATCAAAAGGGCCGGTGTCTTTTAAAATCAACATGGAACAAGCTTATGATAGCATGTGCTGGAAGACTTTAAGGCATGTTTTGGATTTTTTTGGATTTCCTCAGATGTTTTTTGGTTGGATTATGGAGTGTGATATTGATCCTAAATTTTCATTGATGATCAATGGAACGCTTTCAAGATAGATTAAAGTAAGGAATGGATTCTGACAAGGATGTCCATATCACCGTATCTCTTCATTCTTTGCTCTCAACTTCTATCTAATGTGTTCAAACAAAAGGAAAGTTCTATGGGGATTCATATTATGTCAAATGGACCTAGAATTTCTCATCTTTAATTTGTAGTTGACATTCTAATCTTCTCTGAAGCAAAGATCAAAGATGTGAAGGAGATTAAAAATATTTTATCTAATTTTTGGGGCTAGAATGGGCAAAAGATTAATGTAGGAAAATCTACCATTCTTTTTGGGAAACATGTTAAGAAAAAAAAGAAGAGAAGATCTATTGAAAGAATTATGGGCTTCAAGGTGGTGAAGGAATTCAAATATCTTGGGATAAAGGTGGCATTGAGGAGATTAGTTGCGGAAGACTTTCATTTTATTATTGATAAGGCTATGAGGTTAGTTCATATTTGGGGATCCAAACTCTTACCATTGGAAGGAAAATTCCCTCTTATCAAATCTATATTCTTATATATTCCAATTTTCTATTGCACACTTGCTCTTGTTCCAAAAGGTGTGTTGAAGGAATTGGATAAAATTTGTAGAAAGTTCATTTGGAATAAGAAGGATGGTCAACTCGGCCTCCATTATATGAGTTGGAGAAACCTCTGTAAACCTGCTAGTTGGGGAGGGCAATGTCTTTCTTCATTCTTAGTAATAGTTGGACGATTGAGAGATAAGTTGGCATGGAAATTAATTCAGAATAAAGATTCATTGTTGTTCAAATTGCTTGGAGATAAATATGGTATTCATAGTGGAGAAATCGGTGGAAGGAAAGAAATTCCTCTTTCAAAATCATTGCCAATGGTTTGGATTCTTTAAAAAATGTGGTTAGGTGGAAGGTTGGATCTGGGTGCTCTATTGGAGTTTACAATGATATATGGATTTTAGATAGTAGTCTAAACAAATGGCTAATGTTTATGGATAATCCTGAACAAATTGATATGACGGTGGATAAGCTTACTATGGATGGAAGATGGAATGTAGAGGAATTAAAATTTTTCTTTGGAGAAGCGCTTGTATGCTTAATATGTAAAATTCCAATCCAGATTGAAGATGATTTGTAACTTATTCAATTTAAATCTAGACTTTCCATTTATGTTATTGTTTATAATGCTACGATCAAAGCAGAGGAGTCATGCTTATATTGGGAATGATTTAAGAAAATTAAGTTGAGTCCTCGGGTGGAAGTTTTCTAGTGGCACATTTTTAATAATGTTATTCCTACTTTCAATTTCCTTTATCAAAGAGGAATCCAGGAGGAGTTTGGATGTCCAAGAGGCTACAATATTAAACAAGACATAGATCATGTCATGGTCAAATGTGTAAAGCTGATTTAGGTCTTGAATTATCTCAATAATTGGGGATTTACGTTCCCTATTTTTGATTCATTTCATGAGTGCTAGAATTGGATGGAAAATGTGCAAATAATCAAAGATTCATTATTATGTATTGTAGTTTAGTATACGTCTCTTGGCGTACAAGAAACAAGTTTCTTCATGGAGGGAAAAATGATAGTGCTATGGTGATTGCAATAAATTTGGTTAGCTATGCTTCTATATCTTTTATGGGAGATAGCAACAAATTGGGCCATTGGGGTATTAATCAGTTGAATAGACTGTTGAATCGTTGGTACCCCCCTCCTCCCAAGTGGATCAAAATTAATGTGGATGCATTCTTTTCAAAGCCTTTTAAAGCAGGAGTAGGAGGTGTAATCCGAGATTGTAGCGGAAGATTTCTTCTAGCTTATGGACACACTTGTATTCATTGGACATTTCTTTTTTAGAGCTTTTGGCGGTGCACCTGCTAAAAGATAATAAAAAATATTGGATGGAAGGTAAAAAAGGGATAATCATTGAAAGAGATAACCACAACATAATCAGATTTTTATAAAAGCTGAGTGGTAATTGGAAGGATGATCTTACTTTCTTAAAAGAATTTAATTTTGTTGTTTTTAATTGGGTAAATAGAGGATGTAATAGGTTAGCCAACTTATGTGCTAATTATCCTCTCTTTTGTAAATTTTATTGGGATGATTTAGCTACGAATAAGATTCCTCCTCTCTTTAATCAATTGTTAAAAGAGGAATCAATTTATGGCACTAGTTTGTAATAGTTTTCTTTCTATTAATGAAACTTAATTACTTTTCTAAAAAAAAGTAGTATTAGAGCGAGAATTTAAAACTAAGTTTTAAAAAACTTTTTGAAAAATGATCAATGGCTAACTTTGGAAATTATAATACCATGGAAGGAAATTCAATCACACGGCTTCCATTATTTGAAAATATTCCTTTTGACTTTTGCAAAATTTGCATGTCTACCTTTTTGCAATCTAAAATTATCACATGTAGATATTAGTTCCAGAAGGATATTCTACACCTTCAATCTTAGTTAATCTCATGAAGTCTAAACTTCCTTTTTCTGAATGGAGCATAAAAGATAAAGAATTAGCCAAATTGAATGCTAAATTTTTAACCTATTTTCTTCTGTATATCAAAATTTGAATATTACATGCATGTATCTACTTGCACAACTAGAAACAAAATTTAGGATAAATTATGAATAACCTATGAAGTAATAAATGAAGTGAAATAATCTACGTTAAATATTTTGCTCCATGATTATGAACTCTTTCACATGAAACCTAGTGAATCAATTTCTAAAATGTATACGAGGTTCACTTAGATTATTACTTCCCTGCATACCTTAGGAAGAGAACTTACAAATAATAAAAATTTGTCTACCTACTTCCTATGATGGAAAAATCACTCGAATAACTAAATCTAAGGATATGATTATTTACTCCATTAATAGCTTACTTGGATCACTTATTTCTTATGAGCATGGAGTGAGAAAGCAAGGAGTGAGTCAAAGATAGATTGATGTAGGTGAGAAGAGAAAGGAGAAAAATATAGCCTTAAATGCTAACTATTCTGATATTGATAATTTTGTACTTGATGATGATGATGACATTATGTTGATGACATGGCAATTTAAAAGCTTTCTAAAGAAAAGCAAAAGCATCATTAGTAATGGAATAAAGATAAAACTAATAAAAATTCTAAGGTTACTATTGATGTTACCTTTTTTGAATATAGTAAGCCAGAGCATATGAAGATTGATTGCCCAAATTTGAAAACTCACCCAATCAAGGAGAAAGGTGAAGAAAAACTTAAGTTCAAAAAGGGCAAGCAAAGGACTTAGAAGGCTTTCTAGGCAGACTCTTCTTCAGACTCATTTGAAGTAGAAGCAGAAGAGGAGGTAACCAACTTTTGCTTATTAGAAAATAATCAACTTCATCATTCTAATTAAGAGGAGGTATGTGAGCTTTTCTATGATGGACTGTTTGAAATTTTTAAAAAAATTCATAATGTATATAGGAAGCTCAAGAAATGGTATGCATGCTTGAATTCTGATTTTTCAAAACTAGAAAAAAGTATGAATGCCTTAGGAAAGATCATTCTACTCTATATAGTAATCACATAGCTTTATTAGATGAATTTGAATATTTAAATAAAAAACACATTTATTTAACTACTAAATATGATTTCTTGAAAACATTGCATATTGAATTAGAAAATGCAATCAAGGAATTAGAAACTCTTGCATCAATTATATTATTGTGAGCATGTATTGAAAATTAAAAATTCAATTCTTGAAAGTGAAAAAGAAAATTTACAAATTCAATTAAAAGCTTTCAAAGAAAAAAAAAACACCTCCAACACTTGCATAGTTGTATAAAACACCATCATAACATGCATTTAATCCTAGGCTAACCAAGAGGCATCATTACCCACATAAATTAGTAAACCCTTTTCCTAGAGTTAGATGTTTTTTTGTGTGGCATGCTAGGACATATCTCCTACACTTTCACTATCCATTGTAGAACACATTTGATGTAGAGACCAAAATTGCATAAAACACAACATAACATACAAGAATCTCATTTTTTAATTAATAAGGTGGAACCCAAACTTTTTTGGGTTCCAAAATCTAACCTTTGATGATTTTGTAGGGAGGCTCTCACAGAAGGTCTCATGAGAGCATGTGATACATGGATTATAAATGTTCAAGGCACATGACTGGTGATATAAATGAATTTATTTTGTTGTAGGCCGGGATAGGAGGTAAGGTGACACTTAGAGATAGCACCACTAGGAGAGTGGTGGGTTCATGTCTAATTGGCAACCCAATAAATTTCCTTTTTTAAAATATTTTATTGGTAGATGGATTAAAACATAACCTGCTTATAAGCCAGCTCTATGATAAAGGCTTTAGTATTAAATTTGTCTACTAGCTGCATGTTAAGCTTAAATGGAAATATTGTGCTGCAAGGAAAGTAATCAATAATGTTTACATGCTTGATTTAAACTTTGTTGAACGTGCTACTTCTCTTTGGCTAAATATTATTGGTTATGAATTCTAGTTATAACATAGGAGATTGTGTCATGCAAGCATAAAAAATCTTAGAAAATTTATCCAAAAAGACGTAATGAGAGACATACCCTAACTAGATTTCACTAAGAACTACTTATGTGATGCCTATCAGTTAGGAAAGCTAGTCAAATCTTCCTTCCACTCAATCAAGGACTTTAGCACTAGCAAATATTCAAAAGTCCTTTACATGGATCTCTTTGGACCCATTAGCACTGTAGGCCTAGAAAGGAAAGTCTTTGGGTATATGATTGTTGATGATTACTTGAGATTTAGCTGAGTTAGAAAGCATCTCATAAAAGTGAATCATTTGATGAATTTAGATCATTCTCCACATAGATTGAGAGGAAACTAGGTTATGAAATTCTGACAATTCATAGTGATTATAGTGGAGAATTTGAGAATGAAAGATTTGAATCCAACTGTAAGGAGCAAGGGATAGATCATAACCTTTTAGCTCATAGAACCTTTCAACAAAATGGGGTTGCTGAAAGAAAGAACATGAACATGGAAGAACTTGATAGAACAATATTAGCAAAATATTCACTTCTTAAATACTTCTAGGCAGATGCGGTAAACACAGCCTGTTATGTTCTGAATAGGGTTAATGTTAGATCCAAGCTAAATAAGATACCCTATAACATTTTTACGGGTATGACACCTAACCCCCTTTTTTTTGAGAAAATGCAAAGTTGCATTAAAAAGAAAGAAATAAAAACCTAATACAAACTAGGAAGTAAAAACTAATTGCTCCTTGATCAAGAGAAAAAGTATCCTTACTGAAAGCAATTTTGTTAACATTAAACCTATTATTTTTGAAATGAAACCCACTGTTTCCTATTTTGAAACCGTTGAGATGCAGGGGATACCAAAGTTTGAAACAACCAGAGGGTTGGTTAGTATCCAAGAGTTCCCATCTGGTTAAAGAATAGGATCTAGTAATGATCCCATAAAAAAAAAAAGTTTAAAATACAAAAATGCCAAAAGAAAAAAGCAGCTATAAAAAATAATCAAAAGAAAATTACAAAAGTAACAAGACAATCTCAAAATACCTATGAAAACAATAATAGGTATTTTAGATGTCTTTTCCAAATACCAATGCTATAATACCAAGCAAAACATATGGAAAATTCTTTGATCAGAATTTCCAACCTTATGTATCTTATGGCTTTGCTGCTAGCAATGAGAATTTCGGGCATCATATTACTTGAGATGTTGGGAAGAACTTCTCAAATCATTCTTCATTCTGAGATTAGTAATCCACCTTCTATTTTGATCTTTCACCTGTCCTAGCTGTTGTAGTTCTTTGAACAGCTTGTGTTTAGAACCGAAAGAACCTAGCTCCAACGAAGAACCTTTTTTATTCTTTAATAAAACAATTTTTTTGAACTTTAAACTGATAGTAGAAGAAGGAGAGATGGTATTAGAAAAGCCATCTCTTATTTCATCAATATTAGCAAATATTTTAGAAGTATTTGCTGCCTTAGAAGGAGTAAAAACCGAATCCTGCTCCTTCTCTAACTTCTCAACTACCTCCATCGTATGTGGGATTGGAATTTCAAAATTTCCAGCAATCTGAACCACTGGAATAACAGCAGTGTCATTACTAAATTCAATTATTCCGTCCATCTTAAATTGTCCAGCTGGATTTGTTGGAGATAAAATCGGCTTCAGCTCCTCAACAACCTAACCCCTTTCACCTTCATGTCTTTAGCTATAAAGTGTTCATTCTGAAAAATGGGAAATTTCTATTTGGAAAGTTTGACCAAAAATTTTATGAAGGAGTGTTATGATATCCTTAAGGGTAGGACACCTAACCTATCTCACCTTTATGTCTTTGATTTTAAAGTGTTTATTCTGAATAATAAGAAATATCTACTAGGAAAGTTTGACCTAAAATTTGATGGAGTGTTCCTAGGGTACTCAAATGTTGGAAAATTCTATAGAGTTTTTAATAAAGGACACTATTGGTAGAGGAGACCACTCATGTTGTATTTGATGAATCTGATAATTTTAGAGGGTCTAGGGTAGAAGAAGAAGTTGTAGAAATCACCCAAGGAGTAAAATCTATAAATTTTGAGGAAAGGGAAAAATTGAATAATTCACTACCTAGAGAATGGATTTATTCTTCATGTCTTCCTAAAGATCTAACCTTAAGAAACCCATCTGAAGGTATAAGAACTAGGCATGAACTTAGAAAAGAAGAAAATCACTCTCCCTTTATCTTAGTGATTGAACTTACCAATATAAATCAAGCCCTATCTGATGTATTTTGGATCCTAGCCAAACAAGAAGAGTTAAATAAATTTGTGAGAGATGATGTTTGGAAACTAAGGAAAAGATCTAAAGACCAAAGTATTATTGGAACTTAATGGGTTTTCAAAAACAAAATGAATAATTATGGTATAGTAGTAAGAAATAAAGAAAGATTAGTGGCTAAGGGGTATAACCATATAGAAGGGATTGACATTGAAAAGACCTTTGCCTTAATAGCTAGATTAGAAGCTATTATGGTGAAAGTTTTTTAGGGATGTTAGGCCCTTATGAACTAGCCCAAGGCTAACCAAGAGAGTGGTGAATTGGTATTTTAAAAATTTCTTTCGATAAAAAACACAAACACAATCAAACGATGATACACCACAAGAAAACATGATGTAGAAATTATATGCAGAAATAATAAAGGAAAGAACACACAAGATTTATAGTGGTTTGGTCAGGCCTTGACCTATGTCCACTCCTCATAGGCACCCTCCGAGTATTGCATTAAACTCAGTGTCTCTCCTTTAGCCCCCACAGCTAGGCGGAGAAGCCCTTACAAAATTACTTCCATCTTCCCCGATGTAGTGGAGTAGCCGGGTCCTTTGACACCAAAGAGATCTTCTTCATCCCAAAACTTCCATTAAGATGAGCCTTGAATATGATGGTACTAAGGTGCAAGCTCTACGGAGCAATCGTGTGGAACCCCCTCCACACTCCCTTGAAATCACCTCCAAGGATCTTCTCCCTCTCTCAAACTCCACTCTTTCCTCTCTCCCTTTCAAGCTCTCTCTTCAAGTTTCCTTTAGAAGAATGAAGCTTCAATGGTTGCCAAAGACACATATAAAGTCTTTGACAAAGCTTAAATAAAAGAGCTCCAAATGAGCTCATTAATTGCAACTTGCCAACTTTATCGTCTAGGCCGATATTAATATCGTCCTGGACGATCAGTGCAATTTTAACCTAATCAGCTGGGACAATCTGAGGTGATTAGAAGATTTTTGGTCATATCATCTAGGATGATATCAGGATCATCTTGGATGATTTTTTCAAATATGAGGAAAATGTTCCTGAACATCACCCTTAATTGAGGCTGGCCGATGTTAGTCATCCAGTGTATCATCCTGACTGATCCTGCGATTGTTCCAGATGATGTGATTGTGAAATCAGTCCTTAATTTCTTTCCTTAATTACCAGATTAATTTAGACATAATTGAGCTGCATTATCAAGGCCGATGTTCTAGATGATGTCTAAAAATAAAGAATACCTAAATAGGTCTAGCAGCTGATTCTTTCTATTTTGAGCTATCGGCTAGTTTGATACAAATATCATCTAGAATGATGAGCTTAAAGATGACTGTCTTAACTAGAATGCTCTAATTAGGGTTTCTATTTTCAGCTCATCGTCTAGGCCCATGTTGAGAATGTCCCGGATGATGTGAGTAAAAACAGAGAACTCTAAAATATAAATAAGTCAGCAAGGTTACAAGAAAGCAAACACCCTTATAAACTAGAAACTACATTAATGAAAATTACAAATAGAACATGTTCTGCCAAAACTTGAGCCTTATAAGGTGCACTGTAATCCTGAATTGTTAGTAAACACAGAAAGAAAAATATATTACAAATACAAGTTGACAATAAAAGTGAGCCACAATATTTGTTATTATCAAAAGCATAAAGTCATAGGCTCGAGTTGCAACATAGGGTGCTACTAGCCTTTGCCTGCTTTAAGGAATTCAAACTATACCAAATGGATGTCAAAAGCACCTTTCCAAATGGAGTAATAAAATAAGATGTGTATGTTGAACAAACACCAGGATTTAAAACTTTATAATTTTCTAATCTTGTGTTCAAATTAAAAAAAGCATTATATTGACTAAAATAAGCACACAGAGTATGGTATGAAAGACTAAGCACTTTCTTGCTAGAGAGAACCTTTATTAAGGCGGGAGTGGATACCACCCTATTTTTATAAAAGATAGTAGATGAACTATTCATTATCTAAATTTATATTGATGATATTCTATTTGGATATTTTGATAAAAATATATGTAATATATTTTCAAAAATAATGAGTAAGGAGTTTTAGATGAGTAAGATGGGAGAACTTACCTACTTTCTTCGATTTAATATTAGGTAGAAGGATGATGGAGTTTTCCTTAGTCATTCAAAAAACATTAAAGACATCCTTAAGAAATATGAAATGAATAAGGACAAGACAATAAACACTCCCATGAGTTATACTACTTAATCAGATAAGGACTCTATGGATAATCAATTGATAAAACAATACAAAGGAATAATTGGATCACATCTTTACTTAACTGCTAGCAGACTTGATATTATACTAAGTGTTTATCTCTATACTAGATTTTAAGCTGATCCAAAAGAGTCCCACTTGATTGCTGCTAAGAGAATCCTTAGATATCTCTTAGAAATAAAAAACTTAGGAATATTGTATCATAGGCTTAACACTTCCATCAAAATCATAAGATATTTTGATACATATTTTATAGGATGCAGAGTTGATAGGAAAGCACATCAGGAACATGTCAATTCATAGGTTATTCCTTAGTCTCCTAATCTAGTAGAAAACATAACTCTGTTGCCTTATCAATTGTTGAAGTTAACATAGCCTTAGGAAGTTGTGTGGCACAAGTCCTTTGGTTAAAATAATAAATATTGGATTTAGGATTACATGTTGGCACCATTCCAATCTTATGTGATAACACTAGTCCCATATATATTTCAAAGAATCCAATCCAACACTCCATGACTAAACACATAGACATGAGGCATCATTTTTTTATGGACCATGCCACCAAGGGAGACATAGAGCTATATCATGTAGCCACTCAAAATTCGCTTACAGATATCTTTACAAAACCGTTGGCCTTTGAAACTTTCAGAACCTTAAGAACCATATTAGATGTGATAGATATTTATGCTTGAAATTGATATTTTCTATTTTTGCTTTGTTTATTTATATATTTGTTTCTGTTTTGTGTTTTTGTTTTATGCTATTAATTTTATGTTATTTTTCTTCAGTGTCTTAAGAATCATATCACTACTCACTTCTCTTATTGAATTTGTTTTTTTAAATGATATTTTTTCCTTGTTTTTATTTAGAGGCAGGTAAGCAGTGATTGACTCCTCTAAAACAATTAAAGGAAGAAATATTGAAGATTGTTTTTCTTCCTCTAACTCCTTTAGCGGTGTATTTTATTTTTGAATAAAAATCTAATTAAAATTAAAAATTAGACTTTGAAATAGAGATATTTTCTATATTCCTATAGTAATCTATCTCATATAAATAATTTTCCAAGTCAATGAATCTCTTTCAAGTTTTCTTAATCAAGTTGTTTCCATTTATCATATGGATAGGAATTTATATTGTGGTTTATTCTTTCTTCTCTTATATTTGAAAGTGAGTATTTCTTCTCTTATATTTGAAGATGATATCACGACAAATTTTTTTTTTAAATATTTAGAAAGGAAGCAAGCATGTAAAAATAAAAAGGCACAAAATGAGCCCAAAATTGGAAAGATGCATAACGACCGCCACAAAATTGTAAGATGCACAAAGTGCTTCAAAAAATCAAAAAGATGTGTAATGTTTTCCCAAAGCTTATAAAAGAAGCACAAAATGAGCCAACTATAAGTTAGCTTCCATTTGTTTTAAATCTTTAAACTCTTAGAAGACTCCATATACATATTGATATCTCCTTCACTTGAATCTAAAAAACATGATTTTTGATGGATTGCTCGGTAATATATTATACCAGAAATATAACCTTCTAAGATTTTTATGAATTCGTTCACCTTTCTACCACTAGAGACAAAATACACTTCTTTTTTTCAGATCTTAATTATAATTGTGTTGCAAATTTGGGCCCAAGTACTGTGATTTTGATGATAATAAACATTATAATTTCCTTATCACTATTATTATTATATAAAGTTTTTGTTGCCCTTATCACTAACATTTCAGGTCCAAAAGTCTATTGCCAATGTCAATCAGCTCAAGATTAGGTAGACTAGGTTTGAGTCTATCTATAATTTTAATTTCAATATAGTTTTGTCTTTCTTGAGTCAAATCATGTATATGGTGGACACTAGGCTGAGTAACCTTGTACACACACACTTAAGGGAGTGAGTTGATGAGTTAGAGCAATTATGGTTTTTAACTAATCGTACAATTTGATGTACATTATACTGGATGATCAATTAAAATAAAAAACCCTAATTAGGATACCTCTATTAATTAAGAGCAATTAAATTAATCATATTGTATGTGTTGCAAACCTATTTTTTATGTCTTATGTTTTGATGATTGACAAACACTATTTCTCTTGGACTACTTGTTGCTTGTAACTTTTCAGGAATCAAAGATCAGACGATCAAGAAGAAGCCAAGTTCAGGATTGCGTAGATTTAGGGTTGAGTCAGTCTGTACTTTTGATTTTCACCTTTTGAGTCTACTTGTAATGGTCAAAGAGACTGATGCTAAGTAACCCTACACATACACACTTGAGGGGCTTAGAATTTCTGTTTTTGCTCACATCGGCCCGGCCGATATTTATATCGTCCGAGACGATCAGCTTAAAACAGAAAGTCTAAGTAAGGATTCTTAATTAAGGCAGCCGTCATTAACATATCGGCCTGGACGATACGTGTATCGGCCAGGACAATAAGCTCAAAATAGAAAGAAGTAGCCGCCATAGTCAATTAAGGTATACTGTAATTTTAAATTATCGGCCAGGACGATCCACGTATCGGCCTGGACGAAATTACCAAATTATGCCTTAATTGATCAGGAAATCAAGGGAGTAATTAAGGATGATTGATATGATCATATCATCCTGGACGATCGCAGGATCGGCCAGCACAATCCATTCAAAAACCTTAAGTTACTTCAGGACAATAAATATCGGCCAGCTTGTATCCAGGGCTATTGTCAGGACGATTTTCCTCTGATTTGAACTGATCAGCCCGGACGATCGTAAGATCGGCCTGGATGATCAAGCCAATTTTCAATCGTCCAGTTTTGCATCCAGGGCGATGCTCTGGCAGATCTTCTTTGATTTGTACTGATCGGCCAGGCCGATGTCCAGATCGGCCTGGACGATATTGTCGGCAACTTGCAATTAATGAGCTCCTTTGAAGCTCTTCTATTTAAGAGCTCTTGTTCAATGTTTTTAAGAACTTTGGCTGCTGCCTTGACCTGAGAAGACCTTGAGGAGAGAAAGAAGAGAGGAGAGAGAGAGGATTTTGTGAGGGGGAGCTTGTGATGGGATTCACAAGGGTTGGTTCAAGGATCGCTTTGCTTCATCTTCGTCTAGAGTTTCTTGTCCGTGGAAGGGTCGGTAGAGGTAAGGAGTTTGTTTTTGGTTTTGGTTCTCTACCAGCTTCAGGAGGAAGCAAAAGGAGGTAGGTTCTCTACCTTGTCGGGGTGGCAAAAAGGAGGTTCTTGTAAGGGCTTCTCCGCCTAGCCGTGGGGGCTAAAGGAGAGTCACGTTTTGTAGTGCAATACTTGGAGGGTGCCTCCAAGGAGTGGATGTAGGTCGAGTCGACCGAACCACTATAAATTTCTGTGTTCTTTTTCTTGCTTCCGCGCTTTTAAAATTCCGCATTTATTTCTGTAGTGTGATTTGGTTTATGCAATTTTCTTTCTTTGTGAAAAGAGTTTTTAAAATACCAATTAACCCCCCCCCCTCTTGGTTAGCTTGGGACTAAGTTCATAGGGCTTAACATCCCTAACAAACTTTCAAGTGGTATCAGAGTGGGATTCGAAAATTAAAGTTTGAAAACTTTTTGAATTTGATCCATTGCTAATATTGGGAATCGTAACACTACGGAAGGGTATTCCATTACCCGACCTCCCCTGTTTGATAACCTACCTTTTGATTTTTGGAAAACTCGCATGTCAACGTTTTTACAATCTACTGATTATCGTATGTGGATACTTATTCAAGAAGGTTATTCTCCACCTTCTCGTGAAATTAATGGTGTGAAAACTGAAGTTGCTTTTACTGAATGGACTTTTGATGAATGTGATTTAGCTCAATTAAATGCGAAATGTTTGAAATATTTTTTCTGTGCTTTGAAATCTGAGGATTACATGCGCGTCTCAACTTGCAAAACCGGTAAAGGGATTTGGGATAAATTGTGCATCACCTATGAAGGTACCAATGAAGTTAAACAATCCTGTTTAAACATTCTCTTGCATGACTACGAACTTTTTCGTATGAAACCTCATGAATCAATTTCTGACATGTACACTAGGTTTACGCAGATAGTTACTTCATTGCATGCACTAGGAAAGGAACTTTCGAATTATGAAAAAGTTAACAAGATTTTGAGATGCTTGCCTTCGTCTTATGATGCAAAAATTACTGCCATCACTGATTCTAAAGATTTGAACACCTATTCTATTCATAACATACTTGGCTCACTCATTGCTTACGAGCAAGGGGTGAATCAAAGAAATGTTGATGCAGGCGAAAAGAAAAAGGAGAAAACAATGGCATTGAAGGCACACAAATCTGATTCTGAATCTTTCGGGTCTGAAAGCGATGAAATTGCCTTCATCACAAGGCAATTCAAAAGCTTTCTAAGAAAGAAACAAAAGCATCATCAAAGTTGGAGAAAAGGTAAGGATCATAAACATGTTAAAGGATCTTCTGATGTTGTTTGTTTTGAATGCAGAAAGCCTGGACATGTGAGAACTGATTGCCCTACGCTTAGAGATCCATCAAGCAAAGGAAAAGGTGAGGAGAAAGCTAAGTCTAGGAAGGACAAGAAGAAAAACCAAAGGAGCTTTTGGGCAGAATCTGGTACTGACTCCTCTGAGACTGAACCAGAGGAAGAAACTACAAACTTGTGTTTCATGGGAAAAGATCAAAGTGATCAAGAAGAGGTATGTGAACTTTCCTACGATCAACTTCTTGAAGTTTCAGAAAAAATTCATGCATCATATAGGAAATTAAAGAAAACTCATGCTAGCTTGAAATTAGAATTCTTAAATCTATAAAAAGAGCATGAAATTTTGATTAAAGACCATCAAACAATTGATTCAAATCACATGACTTTACTCGATGAATTTGATGAGTTAAATAAAAATCATGGTGAGTTAGTTGAAGAGCATGATGCATTAAAAATATCACACACATCACTTGAATCTGATTTTAAGAAGTCAAAGGAGATAGAGAAAAATTTGAGGATTGAAAATGAAGTTTTAAAAAACACAAATTTGAAATTTCAAAATGATTTAGAAGCATGTAAAAAAACTAGGATGACTTCTACTTTTAATCAATTGTCAAAACCTAGGAAGAGGCATTATAACTCAAATCACTTAAGAAATCCCTTTCTTGGAGTTAGATGTTTCTCACGTGGCATGCTAGGACACATCTCACACACTTGCACGATTCACCATAGTACACATTGGGTGTGGAGACCTAAGGTGCATGATCCACAGCATATCACACATGCATTGCATTCTTCTCTTCATAAGAAGGAACCCAAACCTGCTTGGGTTCCTAAATCTAACATTTGATAATTTTGCAGGAGGGCTCTCACAAAAGACCTCGTGAGAGTATGTGGTACCTGGACAGTGGATGCTCTCGACATATGACTGGTGATGCTAGCCAGTTTGTTGTACTAGAGTTCAGGACTGGAGGCAAGGTTACTCTTGGAGACAACACCACCAGGATGGTGGTAGGAGCAGGTATAATTGGTAATTCCAAGAACCTTATGATTGAAAATGTTTTGCTTGTAGATGGATTGAAGCACAACTTGCTCAGCATCAATTAATTCTGTGACAAAGGCTTCATCGTGCAATTCTTCACGGATTCATGCATTGTAAGTTTAAGTAACAACACTATTTTGCAGGGAAAGAGGATCAACAACGTCTACATGCTTGATTTAAATAACATTGAATGTGCTGCTTCTTTTTGCTTAAAAACTGTGATTGATGATTCTTGGTTGTGGCATAGGAGGCTTTGTCATGCTAGTATGAAAACCCTTAGGAAAGTGACCCAAAAGGACCTAGTTAGAGGTGTCCCCAAACTTAAGTTTACAAAAGACCACCTTTGTGATGTCTGTCAACTAGGAAAGCAAGTCCACTCCTCTTTTCACCCCATTAAGGACATTAGCACCTCTAGACCTTTAGAAGTCCTTCACATGGATTTGTTTGGACCCATTAGCACAGCGAGTTTGGGAGGGAAAGTTTATAGTTTTGTGATTGTTGATGACTACTCGAGGTTCACTTGGACTAGATTTCTTTCACATAAAAATGAGTCTTTTGAGGAGTTTAAAACTTTTTCTACTTGGATTCAGAAGAAGCTAGGTTGTGAGATTTTGACCATCCATAGTGATCATGGGGGAGAGTTTGAAAATGAAAGATTTGGAGATTTTTGTGAGGACAAGGGGATTAGCCACAATTTTTCAGCCCCTAGGACCCCTCAGCAGAATGGGATAGCTGAAAGGAAGAATCGGACCTTGGTGGAAGCCGCTAGAGCCATGCTTGCTGAGTATTCACTTTCAA
This sequence comes from Dendrobium nobile, assembly GCA_022539455.1. Classification (NCBI taxonomy): domain Eukaryota; kingdom Viridiplantae; phylum Streptophyta; class Magnoliopsida; order Asparagales; family Orchidaceae; genus Dendrobium; species Dendrobium nobile. The sequence continues at coordinate 41,687,316 of CM039723.1, forward strand.
AATACTTTTGGGCTGAAGCGGTTAACACAGCTTGTTATGTGTTGAATAGGGTGAATGTTAGAGCCAAATTAGAGAAGACACCCTATGAGATCCTTAAGGGTAGGACACCCAATCTTTTCCACCTTCTTTGATTGTAAGGGTTTCATTCACAACAATGGGAAGTCTCACTTGGGAAAATTTGATCCTAAATTTGATGAAGGAGTATTCTTGGGATATTCTAGTGTTGGGAAGTCTCTTAGGGTGTTTAACAAGAGAACTTTGATGGTGGAAGAGACAACCCATGTAGTTTTTGATGAGTCTGATCCTAAGAAACATGGAGTAGAAGATGATGATGTTGGAGAGATTACAAGTGGAGTAGAAAATTTGGGGAAGGGGAGTGAGCACCTAAGTAATGGAGGAGTAGAAGGAGTCACCCAAGGAGTAGAGAACTTTGTTGAAAGGGGAGAAACTTCACATACTTTGCCTAGAGATTGGAGATATTCTACAAGTCACCCCAAGGATTTGATCTTAGGAGACCCTTCTAGTGGAGTTAAGACTAGACATGGACTTAGGAAGGAGGTGAACCACTCTGCCTTTATTTCTATGACTGAACCCACCACCATTAACCAAGCCCTTTCTGATGAGTTTTGGATTTTAGCAATGCAAGAAGAGTTGAATCAATTTGTTAGGAATGATGTTTGGGAACTTGTGAAAAGACCTAAGGGACAAAGTGTAGTTGGGACAAAGTGGGTCTTTAAGAACAAAGTGAATGATTCAGGAGTGGTGGTGAGGAATAAAGCAAGATTGGTGGCTAAGGGATACAATCAAATAGAAGGGATAGACTTTGAGGAGACTTTTGCCCCTGTAGCTAGATTAGAAGCCATTAGAGTGCTATTAGCCTTTGCCTGTTATAAAGGATTTAAGCTTTTTCAAATGGATGTCAAGAGTGCCTTTTTAAATGGGGAGATAAAAGAAGATGTGTTTGTAGAACAACCTCCAAGTTTTGAGAGCTCCCAATTTCCAAATCATGTGTTTAAATTGAAAAAGGCATTGTATGGTTTAAAGCAGGCACCAAGAGCTTGGTATGAGAGGCTTAGCACATTCTTACTAGAAAGGAAGTTTGTCAAGGGAAGTGTAGACACCACCCTTTTTATTAGGAGAGTTGGGGAAGATTTACTCATTGTTCAGATTTATGTGGATGATATACTTTTTGGATCTTCTAATAAAAATTTGTGTGATGATTTTTCTAAAACAATGAGTAGAGTGTTTGAGATGAGTTTGATGGGAGAGTTGTCCTACTTTTTGGGGTTTAGCATAAAACAATTGGAAGATGGAACTTTTCTAAATCAAACAAAATACATAAAGGACATTTTGAAGAAATATGAGATGGACAAAGCCAAGCCAATTAACACTCCCATGACTTCTAGTGCTCCATTGGATAAGGACCCAAGTGGTAAGTCTGTTGATCAGAAGAAGTATAGAGGCATGATTGGATCTTTACTTTACTTGACTGCGAGCTGACCTGACATCATGTTTAGTGTTTGCCTTTGTGCTAGGTTTCAAGCTGACCCTAAGGAATCCCACATGACTGCTGTTAAGAGGATTTTTAGATACCTTTTGGGGACACAAGGATTAGGGATTTGGTACCCTAGACATAGCACTTCTTTTGAGATTATTGGTTTTTCTGACTCTGATTTTGCAGGATGGTGGATAGAAAGAGCACTTCTGGAACTTGTCAATTCATTGGACAATCTTTGGTCTCTTGGTCTAGTAGGAAGCAAAACTCTGTTGCTCTTTCCACTACTGAAGCTGAATACATTGCTCTTGAAGTTGTGTGGCCCAAGTCCTTTGGTTGAAACAACAGGTATTGGATTTAGGATTACATGTAAGTACCATCTCAATCTTTTGTGACAATACTAGTGCCATATGCATCTCTAAGAATCCTATCCAACATTCAAGGACTAAACACATTGACATTAGGCATCACTTCATTAGAGATCATGTGACTAAGGGAGATATTGAGTTACACCATGTGACAACTGAAAATCAACTGGCGAACATCTTTACTAAACCACTGGCCTTCGATACTTTCAGCTCTTTAAGGACCAGGTTGGGTGTGATTGACATTAATGCATGAAACTTTTTTATTTTCGTTTGTTTTTCTTTTGCTTTTTATTTTCTTTTGTTCTTGTTTCCTTTTTGTTGCTTTAGTTTTTTTTTGTGTTTTATTTTTTGCCTTTTGTCTCTCTTTACTTAGTTTTCAAAATCATCGCAAATATGATACTATATTCCTTGTCCTTGCCTTTGGAAATTTGTAGTCAATATGTTTCTATCTACTCAATCTCTTAGATGGTAGAAATATTTTGTGATTGTGTCTCTTTCTCTATCCTATTTTAGTGGAATAGTTTTCTTTTCTAATCAAAAATCTTTCTCAAGTTAAAGATTGGTTATGGAATTGAAATCTTTTCTTAAGCTTGCTTAAACAAATCTATCTTATACTTATAATGTTTAAAGTCTTTTTGTCACATTAAGATTTCTCGTTACTCTTGTCCTTGATTATTAATTCTGCTTGTGGTAACTCTTCCTTTTATTAGAGAGAGTGCTCCTATTCTCTAATATCTGAGAAGATATATTCACAACTTTGTTTTTTAAAAGGTTATAAAAGAGAATATAGCTTGCAAAAATAATAAAATTTGGCCAATGATGCCAACAAAAGATGCGCAAAGACGCCAAAAAATTAAAAAAAATATATATAAAAAGATGCGCAAAGCGCCATGAAATTGACAAGAGGCATAAAATGAGCCCACTCAAAAGCAAGCTATTCTCCCTTTTTAAATCTTGTAAAACTTAGAAGTGTTAGTTTTCAAAGGCTTGACTTCGATTATTTTTCGATTGTGACAAATTTACTTTACTTCATTATTTTATAAAGATGTTTTTTTAAGCCAAGTAATGGGTGGATTTCTTTTTCTCATATCCAATTAATTTCTTGAGTTAGGTCATTGATTTCAAAAGACGATTCTACCCTAAGAGAACGTCTGAGCTAAGAGTAACCATGATCGAATATTCTACTATTCTATAGATTGATGAGCTTATTAACACATTAACTCACAAATTTTTAAATCAAATACATGGAATACTATATCATGTTCATGCCTTGGTTTTGTTTATAAAAAAAAAAAAAAAAGAGAGGGATCTCTTTTGCTTTGCTTTCTTGTACCCTCCTTTTTGATATGTCAAAAGGGGGAGAAGTTTATGAGGTTCTTTTTTCATCATTCCTGAATTTTTGCTATTTTTCGTAGTATTTTGCCGTCATCAAAAAGGGGGAGATTGTTGCAAACCTATTTTTTATGTATGATGTTTTGATGATTGACAAATACTATTTCTCTTGGACTACTTGTTGCTTCTAACTTTTCAGGAATCGAAGATCGAACGATCAAGAAGAAGCCAAGTTCAGGATTGCGTAGGTTTAGGGTTGAGTCAGTCTGTACTTTTGATTTTCACCTTTTGAGTCTACTTGTAATGGTCAAAGAGACTGATGCTAAGTAACCCTACACACACACACTTGAGGGGCTTAGAATTTCTATTTTTGCCCACATCGGCCCGGCCGATATTTATATCGTCCGGGACGATCTGCTTAAAACAGAAAGTCTAAGTAAGGATTCTTAATTAAGGCAGCCGTCATTAACATATCGGCCTGGACGATACGTGTATAGGCCAGGATGATAAGCTCAAAACAGCCGTCATTAACATAGTCAATTAAGGTATACTGTAATTTTAAATTATCGGCCAGGACGATCCACGTATCGGCCTGGACGAAATTACCAAATTATGCCTTAATTGATCAGGAAATCAAGGGAGTAATTAAGGATGATTGATACGATCATATCGTCCTGGACGATCGCAGGATCGACCAGGACGATCCATTCAAAAACCTTAAGTTACTTCAGGACGATAAATATCGGCCAGCTTGTATCCAGGGCTATTGTTAGGACAATTTTCCTTTGATTTGAACTGATCGGCCCGGACGATCCTAAGATCGGCCTGGATGATCAAGCCAATTTCAATCGTCCAGTTTTGCATCCGGGGCGATGCTCTGGCCGATCTTCTTTGATTTGTACTGATCGGCCAGACCGATGTCCAGATCGGCCTGGACGATATTGTCAGCAACTTGCAATTAATGAGCTCCTTTGAAGCTCTTCTATTTAAGAGCTCTTGTTCAACGTTTTTAAGAACTTTGGCTGCTGCCTTGACCTGAGAAGACCTTGAGGAGAGAAAGAGAGAGAGAAGAGAGAGAGGATCATGTGAGTGGATTCACAAGGGTTGCTTCAAGGATCGCTCTGCTTAGTCTTCGTCTAGAGTTTCTTGTCCGTGGAAGGGTCGGTAGAGGTAACGAGTTTGCTTTTGGTTTTGGTTCTATGCCAGCTTCAGGAGGAAGCAAAAGGAGGTAGGTTCTCTACCTTGCCGGGGTGGCAAAAAGGAGGTTCTTGTAAGGGCTTCTCCGCCTAGCCGTGGGGGCTAAAGGAGAGTCACATTTTGTAGTGCAATACTTGGAGGGTGCCTCCAAGGAGTGGACGTAGGTCGAGTCGACCGAACCACTATAAATTTCTGTGTTATTTTTCTTGCTTCCGCGCTTTTAAAATTCCGCATTTATTTCTGTGGTGTGATTTGGTTTATGCAATTTTCTTTTTTTGTGAAAAGAGTTTTTAAAATACCAATTCACCCCCCCCTCTTGGTTAGGTTGGGACTAAGTTCATAGGGCTTAACATCGCTAATGAACTTTCAGTATGATCTATATTGTATTGGAAAATTAATTATGATTATGAAAAATAGTCACCAATCATAATTTTAGGCAAAATTTAAATATTCAAATTTTTTATTAATCATATAGGATGATATGAATCGTACTGGATGATTTATAACAATCATGCTTGACTTGATCCTGTGATAATGGGACTAATTATGATAGAATTGCTTGATCAAATTATATAGGAAGATCAGTGATGATTGTACTGGATGAATTGAGAGATACATGAGATGATACTTGATCATCCTGCATCATCAAAGATGAAAAACCATGTTTTTTCTTCTAATTGTATAGGGACATCGTACTTGATTACCTGAGAGGTGTATGTGATGATATTTAAATCATCACCTATCATACTAGGTGATGAATATAGTATCTTGAACTAATCGTATAATAAGATTATAGAATCGTATGGGATGATCAGCATAAATACTTGAGCTGATTGTACAGGATAATGTGGGTCGTATTATTTAAAAGGACTATTCTATACTGATCATACAGGAAAATCTAATGATCGTATTGGATGATATTTGATGAATAATTGAAAATTTGGGCTTATTTTGAAGGCTCTTTATTTTAGCTCTCATATTTATTTTTTGAGATGTCTTTTACTGCTGTCTTGTTTTGAGAGGGAGCTTAGAGGAAGAGAAGAGGAGCTTTGAGAGAGAAGAAAGTGTGAGATTCTTTTGAAGGGCAGTTGTGAGGGATTCATAAAGGTTACTCCAAGTAAGGTTTCCATTATCTTCTTCAAGTTTCTTTCTTGATTCCTTGGTGGCTCTAGGGAGACATTCTTTATCATCAGATTTAGGTTCTTTGCCTAATCTAGGATGAAGTAAAAGGATCCAGGTTCTTTACCTACTCTAGGAGGGAGTACAAAGATTCAAGTTTTCTATCTACACCAAGAGGGTGTAAAAGGATACATGTTCTCTGCCTTCACCAGGAGGGTGAAAATGATTCAAGGTAATGGTAGTTTGTATTTTTTGGTAGTTTGTATTTTGGTTTGAAATTTAATTCCACATTTATCTTTTTATCTTCAACGTTCTCCTATTATATGTTGTTCTTTTCATTTTTTCCTTTAAAAATAATAAATAAAAAACTTATCTATTTCTCAAAAATTCACTTTGTATGGGGGCTTAAGGAATAACAAAATATTATTGAATCATAAATCAATAATGTTTGCCATCATAAAAAAGGGGAAGATTGTTGCATATCTATATCCAAGGCTTATAATTTTAATCATAACAAATATTATTAGGATTTTTACTATGCTATTTCAATTTATTGCATATATAGGTCCACTATTCACTTACAACTTTAATCAGCTCAAGATTGGGTAGACTAGGGTTGAGTCAGTTTGGAATTTTAATTTCAATGTACTTTTACCTTTCTTGAGTCAAATCATGTATACGGTGGATACTAAGCTAAAGTAAATTTCACACATACACTCAAGGGAGTGAGTTGGTGAGTTAAAAAAACTTTTTTATTTTTTAACTAATCATACTATATGGTTTAGATCGTACAAGACGATCAGTTAAAAAAGAAAAAACTTAATAAGGGCACATTAATGAAGTAAGATTGATTAAACTCATCATATAGTACCATATAGATTATACAAGACTATCTGTTATCATCAATAAAATAGCCACCAATCATAATTTAGATAATATTTTAATATTCAAAATCTATGTCTAATTGTAATGTTTGATATGCATCATACTATATAATCGACGATAATCATACCTAAATTGATCTTGTGATTGAGTGTTTAATTATGGTTAAATTGTTCAATTAGATCATATAAGATGACCAGAGATGATCATATTATATGACCCAATTCCTACAGGATGATCTCTAATCTTTATATGGTATGAACCAATCACTGCATGAGATAATATTTAATCACCAGTTATAGTTCTAGATGATTAGTCTAATATTTTAAACTAATCATAAAGGATAATTACAAGATTGTTGAAACTTATTCAATATGAATTAGGTTGTTAAACCTTAAACTTATGTCCCAGCGGCTAACCCAGAGGGGGGGGGGGGGGGGGGTGAATTGGTATTTAAAAAATTTTATCCCTCTTTAAAATTTAGAACCGAGAAAATTAACTTTAGTGAATTTTATAGAAAATATTTTCAACCACAAGTTAAAAATAGTAAAACAAAAAATAAAAGCAGCTGAAAAATAAAAGACACGAGATTTATAGTGGTTCGGTCAAACACGATGTACATCCACTCTCCGGAGGCACCCTCCGAGTATTGAACTAATACCACTAGTGACTCTCCTTTTGCACCCACAGCAAGGCAGAGAAGCCATTACAAAACTCTCTTCAACCACTTCCTAGTGCAATAGAGAACCATTGTCCTTTTACACTCTTCCCAGTGTTGGCAGAGAACCGTCCATCTTTTCGTACTTTCTCAGTGTAGGCAGAGAACCCTTCATCCTTTCTCACTCTCCTAGTGTAGGCAGAGAATCCTTCATCCTTTCACACTCCTAGTGTGGGCAGAGAACCCTTCATCTTTTCACACTCTCCTAGTGTGGGCAAAGAACACTTCATCCTTTCACACTCTCCTAGTGTGGGCAAAGAACCCTTCGGCTGTTCACACTCTCCAAGTGTCGGCAGAGAACCGGATCTCCTTGACAGATCTTCTTCACAAGAAATCTAGAAGGAAGAGAGAAAAGAGTGAAGTAATCAAAAACCAAAAGTAAGTAATCAAAAACCAAAAGTAGAGACTCTTACCTTTGAGTACCAAGTGAAACCTTCATGCTCCAGTAGTAAGAATTCTCTTTCCAAAACTCTCTCACACTCTCTCCTTGACTCTCCTTTCAATTGGCATGAAGATCAGTAGGCAAAAAGATTAAGTGGCAGTTTATATTGGACTTTATATAGGAAAGACACAAAAAACCATCCAAAAACTGCTAAAATTCAAGTTTGTCATTAGTGGATCGTCCTATACGATCGTGGATCGTCCGGGATGATGTTACTTAATTCAATTGGAAATGAACCCAATGTATATTGGTACGAACTGACTTCGTACATGTTAATCATCAAGATATAACACATTTTACTACTACACTAAACTAACACATCAACTAAAGAAAACACATAATCAAGTACATGAAATTATTCTGATGGACCCTGATTTGGAGGAGGAGGTGCAGCACCGAAGAAGTTGAAATAGCTACTCATCATAAGCATATTAGAATTTATATCGTTTATATGTTCTCGCATAAATCCCATATCTTGAGTGTACTATATATCCTATTGCTGCAAATGAGCTTCAATTTTATCAAACCTTTGATCAAAGTGAGTCTCTAAACGGTCAAATCTTTGAACCAAATCTTAATAATTTGGTTCATTAGTAGGTGCAAGTGTAGCTTCATGTTCTTCCTCAGTATCACTTATGACATGTATTTTACTTGGTTCATCTTTATTGTAGATTACTCTAAATGATCCGTCATTGTAGTAGAGTGGTTCTTCAAAATCTTGATCAGGATGAACCAAATTGTATTTCTTCTCCAGAATGTAGGCAACTAGATGTCCAAAGGCAATGTTCTTCTTTCTTTTATGTTCAACATGAGCAATTTCAGAGAGTTCATAAAAATAGTCAAGGATTAGTTGGGCTTCATCATAGGTTGTTTAGTCATAATCAAGTAGGTTACTACAGAAAAAAATGGAGTAATATTGACTATATCACCAACTTTAGGAATTATAGAAGTTCTAAGAACATGCTGGATGATACGAGCATTACAAACGAGATTGGATACTTTAGGCATATGCTCGTTAAAAATGATTCCTCTAATCACTGTATTAATTTCAGACCATTCAAATTCAGAAGTGGTGGTCAATGTATGTGCTCTAGTTCCCTCAGTTCTTAAGTTTAAAAAGATTCCTAGGTTATCCTTGGTGATATCAACTTTTTTCTTAAAGGCATAGGAATGGATAACAGAATGGTCAGAGTTGAAAGACATGTTTGCCAGGTAATAGTGAAAGGTTTCTTTATTATAGAGATAAACTAGTGTGAGGATGAAACCAAACTGAGTGGAGGCAAACAAGTTCATTACCTTAAAGGTTAATTGTTCCTGAAGGAGAACCCTAGAGGGAGTGATCTTAGCAGACACGAATATGGGAAAGACTCTTCATTGACTTTGGAAAGAAAGTTAACGGAAGAGTTTCTTGGTGGTCCCTTGGCTAGAATCTTTTGTCGCTTGCTTGAACTTGCCATTGAAAAGGATCTAAAGGAAGAAAGGTTTTGAAAGTGATGTGTGAGTGATGACTATTGAGTTCAAAAGCCCACTAATTTATTGAAAAATGACTGTTCGTACAGACGAAATTACTTTCATCCCGTATGAAAAAATTTCATATGAACGAATGAATGAGTCCAAAATCAAACGCCTTTTCGTAATCACACAACTTACAAAACGTCCTTTCGAATAGACTTTTGACCAAATGATCGTACAGATGAACAGGTGTTCATCCTGGACGTTCAAAACTTATGATCATTTTAATGGAAGTTGAAACCGTCCCCTACATCGAACAGCCATGTGTTCGTCCGGATGAACCAAAGATTCGTACGTACAAAATATAGCATTAAAAACTACCTTATCCGTTTAACTGTCATTCAATCGTCCCGTCGTTTGAACAATTTCATCCTGGACATTCGTGACAATCGTATAGACGAAGTTAAAATTAAAAATGAAAAACTGCATGCAAACGATTCAAAATCCGATAGTTTGACACACTACACAATTCGTCCTGTACGAAAAAAATTTCGTCCCGGACGATTGTCACTTAAAATTTTTAAAACATGCACTCAATAAAAAACTAAAACACAAACACAATAAAAATGCTTAAAATCACAAAAAACTAAAATTCAAATACAGAAATTCACAAAGACAAGATAAACAAAATCATAAAAACACACAAAAAGCATTAACTAGAAAACACATATCAATATTGTAGAAAACATTTTTAATTAAGCATTCAAATCGATTACTACAAGCCTTGTTCTTAATGCACTGAAAGTATCAAAGGCTAAAGGTTTTATAAAAATATCTGCAAGTTAATTTTCAGTAGAAACATGAGTAACTTCAATTTCTCCTTTGGATATATGATCCCTTATGAAATGATGTCTTATGTCTATATGTTTGGATCTTGAATGTTGAATATGATTTTTAGAAATACAAATAGCACTAATGTTATCATAATAAATTGGAATAGTGCCTATAGTTAATCTTAAATCAATCAACTGTTGTTTCTACCAAAGTACTTGTGCCACACAACTTCCTGATACAATGTATTCAGCTTCTGCAGTAGATAGGGCTACTGAATTTTATTTTCTACTGGACCAAGAGATTAAAGAATTTCCAATAAACTGACATGTTCTAGAAGTGCTCTTTCTATCCACCCTATAACCTGTAAAGTCAGAATCTGAATAACCAATTATTTCAAGAGCTAAACTTAGGATACCAAATTCTGAAGTTCTAAGTTCCTAACAAATATCTTAGAATTCTTTTTACTGCTATCAAGTGTGATTCTTTTGGATCTGATTGAAATTTAGCACACAAATAAACTCTAAACATGATATCGAGCTGGCAAGTGTCAAGTAAAGTGAAGATCCAATTATCCCTCTAAATTTCTTTTGATCAATAGATTTTTCCTTAGGGTCCTTATCCAAGTGAACTGAGGAACTCATAGGTGTACTAACAGGTTTAGCATTATCCATTTCATACTTTTTGAGGATATCCTTAATATACTTTGACTGACTAAGAAATCTATCTTCCTTAATTTGCTTAATGCTAAATCCTAGAAAGTAACTTAAATCTTTCATTAGACTCATCTCAAATTCACTACTCATTTTTTAAAAAAATCATCACAAAGATTTTTATTTGAATATCAAAAGATGATGTCATTCACATAAATTTGTATAATGAGTATATCCTTTCTAAATTTCTTCAAAAAGAGAGTTCTATCCACACTTCCTTTTTCAAATGATCTTTCAAGTATGAAGGTGCTCAATCTCTCATACCAAGCCCTAGGTGTCTGTTTCAATCAATATAATGCCTTTTTCATTTTGAAAATATGATTTGGGTATTTAGAATTTTCAAAACTGGTGGTTGTTCTACAAAAACATCTACTTAAATTACTCCATTTAAAAAGGCACTTTTTACATCCATTTGGTACAATTTAAATCCTCTAAAATAGGCAAAGGCTAGCAAACCCCTAATTGCTTCAAGTCTAACTACAGGGGTAACTGTCTCCTCAAAATCAATGCATTCAATCTGATTATACCCCTTAGCAACTAATCTAGCCTTATTTCTAATAATTACTCTGAGTCATTCATTTTATTTTTGAATACCCACTCAGTTCCAACTACATTTTGTTCCTTTGGCCTGGTAGTTAATTCCCAAACTTTATTTCTTACAAATTGATTTAACTCTTCTTGTATGGCCAAAATCCAAAATTCATCTGAAAGTGTTTGATCAATATTTGTTGTTTCTACAGTTGAAATAAAGGCTGAATGATTGACTTCTTTACTTAATCCATGCCTAGTCCTTACACCCTCACTAGGTTCACCAATTATCAACTCCTTTGGGTGGTTATTAGAAAATCTCAAATCTCTAGGCAAAGGGTTTTCTATCTCCAAATTTTCTTCCATATTTTCTTCCAAATTTTCATCCAAATTAATTTTATCAATATTTTGGGAGTTATTCTCAATCTCTTCTTTTACAACATTTAGATCTTCCAACATTCCAGATTCATCAAAAACAACATGTGTTGTCTCCTCAATTACCAAAGTTCTTCTATTGAACACCATAAGATTTTCCAACACTTGTTTTTCTTCCTCTAACTCTTAGCGGTGTATTTTATTTTTGAATAAAAATCTAATAAAATTAAAAATTAGACTTTGAAATAGAGATATTTTCTATATTCCTATAGTAATCTATCTCATAATAAATAATTTCCAAGTCAATGGATCTCTTTCAAGTTTTCTTAATCAAGTTGTTTCCATTATCATATGGATAGGAATTTATATTGTGGTTTATCTTTCTTCTCTATATTTGAAAGTGAGTAAGTTCTTCTCTTATATTTGAAAGATGAATCACGACAAATTTTTTTTTTAAATATTTAGAAAGGAAGCAAGCTGAAAAAATAAAAAGGCACAAAATGAGCCCAAAATGGGAAAGATGCATAACGACCGCCACAAAATTGTAAATGCACAAAGTGCTTCAAAAAATCAAAAAGATGTGTAATGTTTTCCCAAAGCTATAAAAGAAGCACAAATGAGCCAACTATAAGTTAGCTTCCATTTGTTTTAAATCTTTTTAACTCTTAAAGACTCCATATACATATTGATATCTCCTTCACTTGAATCTAAAAAACATGATTTTTGATGGATGCTCGGTAATATATTTACCAGAAATATAACCTTCTAAGATTTTTTATGAATTCGTTCACCTGTTCTACCACTAGAGACAAAATACACTTCTTTTTTTTCAGACTTAATTAAAATTGTGTTGCAAATTTGGGCCCAAGTACTGTGATTTTGATGATAAATAAACATATAAATTCCTTATCACTATTATTATTATATAAAGTTTTTGTTGCCCTATCACTAACATTTCAGGTCCAAAAGTCATTGCCAATGTCAATCAGCTCAAGATTAGGTAGACTAGGTTTGAGTCTATCTATAATTTTAATTTCAATATATTTTGTCTTTCTGAGTCAATTCATGTATATGGTGGACACTAGGCTGAGTAACCTTGTACACACACACTTAAGGGAGTGATATGAGTTTAGAGCAATTATGGTTTTTAACTAATCGTACAATTTGATGTACATTATACTGGATGATCAATTAAAATAAAAACCCTAATTAGATACCTCTATTAATTAAGCAATTAAATTAATCATATTGTATGTGTTGCAAACCTATTTTTTATGTCTTATGTTTTGATGATTGACAAACACTATTTCTCTTGGACTACTTGTTGCTTGTAACTTCAGAATCAAAGATCAGACGATCAAGAAGAAGCCAAGTTCAGGATTGGGTAGATTTAGGGTTGAGTCAGTCTGAACTTTGATTTTCACCTTTTGAGTCTACTTGTAATGGCAAAGAGATGATGCTAAGTAACCCTACACATACACACTTGAGGGCTTAGAATTTCGTTTTTGCTCACATCGGCCCGGCCGATATTTATATCGTCCGAGAGGGAGATCAGCTTAAAACAGAAGTCTAAGTAAGGATTCTTAATTAAGGCAGCCGTCATTAACATATCGGCCTGGACGATACGTGTATCGGCCAGGACATAAGCACAAAATAGAAAGAATAGCCGCCATAGTCAATTAAGGTATACTGTAATTTTAAATAATCGCCAGGACAATCCACGTATCGGCCTAGGCGAATTACCAAATTATGCCTAATTGATCAGAAATCAAGGGAGTAATTAAGGATGATTGATATGATCATATCATCCTGGACGATCGCAGGATCGCCAGACAATCCATTCAAAAACCTTAAGTTACTTCAGGACAATAAATATCGGCCAGCTTTATCCAGGGCTATGTCAGGACGATTTTCCTCTGATTTGAACTGATCGCCCGGACGATCGTAAGATCGGCCTGGATGATCAAGCCAATTTTTTAATCGTCCAGTTTTGCATCCAGGGCGATGCTCTGGAGATCTTCTTTGATTTGTACTGATCGGCCAGGCCGATGTCCAGACGGCCTGGACGATATTGTCGGAACTTGCAATTAATGAGCTCCTTTGAAGCTCTTCTATTTAAGAGCCTTGTTCAATGTTTTTAAAAACTTTGGCTTGCGCCTTGACCTGAGAAACCTTGAGAGAAGAAAGAAGAGAGGAGAGAGAGGATTTTGTGAGGGGGACTTGTGATGGGATTCACAAGGGTGGTTCAAGGATCGCTTTGCTTCATCTTCGTCTAGAGTTTCTTGTCGTGGAAGGTCGGTAGAGGTAAGGAGTTTATTTTTTGTTTTGGTTCTCTACCAGCTTCAGGAGGAAGCAAAAGGAGGTAGGTTCTCTACCTTGTCGGAGTGGCAAAAAGGAGGTTCTTGTAAGGGCTTCTCAGCCTAGCCGTGGGGGCTAAAGGAGAGTCACGTTTTGTAGGCAATACTTGGAGGGTGCCTCCAAGAGTGGATGTAGGTCAGTCGACCGAACCACTATAAATTTCGGTGTTCTTTTTCTTGCTTCCGCGCTTTTAAAATTCCGCATTTATTTCTGTAGTGTGATTTGTTTTATGCAATTTTCTTTCTTTGTGAAAGAGTTTTTAAAATACCAATTAACCCCCCCCCCTCTTGGTTAGCTTGGGACTAAGTTTCATAGGCTTAACATCCCTAACAAACTTTCAAGTGGTATCAGAGTGGGATTCGAAAATTAAAGTTTGAAAACTTTGAATTTGATCATTGCTAATATTGGGAATCGTAACACTACGGAAGGGTATCCATTACCCGACCTCCCCATGTTTGATAACACACTTTTGATTTTTGGAAAACCTCGCATGTCAACGTTTTTACAATCTACTGATTATCGTAGTGGATGCTATTCAAGAAGGTTATCTCCACCTTCTCGTGAAATTAATGGTGTGAAAACTGAAGTTGCTTTTACTGAATGGACTTTTGATGAACGTGATTTAGCTCAATTAAATTGCGAATGTTTGAAATATTTTTTCTGTGCTTTGAAATCTGAGATTACATGCGGTCCTCAACTTGCAAAACCGGTAAAGAGATTTGGGATAAATTGTGCATCACCTATGAAGGTACCAATGAAGTTAAACAATCCCTTTTAAACATCTCTGCATGACTACGAACTTTTTCGTATGAAACCTCATGAATCGATTTCTGACATGTACACTAAGTTTACGCAGATAGTTACTTCATTGCATGCACATAGGAAAGGAACTTTAATTATGAAAAAGTTAACAAGATTTTGAGATGCTGCCTTCGTCTATGATGCAAAAAATTACTGCCATCACTGATTCTAAAGATTTGAACACCTATTCATTCATAACATACTTGGTCCACTCATGCTTACGAGCAAGGGGTGAATCAAGAAATGTTGATGCAGGCGAAAAGAAAAGGAGAAAACAATGGCATTGAAGGCACACAAATCTGATTCTGAATCTTTCGGGTCTGAAAGCGTTGAAATTGCCTTCATCACAAGGCAATTCAAAGCTTTCTAAGAAAGAACAAAAGCATCATCAAAGTTGGAGAAAAGGTAAGGATCATAAACATGTTAAAGGATCTTCTGATGTTGTTTGTTTTGAATGCAGAAAGCCTGGACATGTGAGAACTGATTGCCCTACGCTTAGAGATCCATCAAGCAAAGGAAAAGGTGAGGAGAAAGCTAAGTCTAGGAAGGCAAGAAGAAAAACCAAAGGAGCTTTGGGCAGAATCTAGTACTGACTCCTCTGAGACTGAACCAAGGAAGAACTACAAACTTGTGTTCATGAGAAAAGATCAAAGTGATCAAGAAGAGGTAGTGAACTTTCCTACGATCACACTTCTTGAAGTTTCAGAAAAAATTCATGCATCATATAGGAAATTAAAGAAAACTCATGCTAGCTTGAAATTAGAATTCTTAAATCTATAAAAAGAGCATGAATTGATAAAACCATCAAACAATTGATCAAATCACATGACTTTACTCGATGAATTTGATGAGTTAAATAAAAATCATGGTGAGTTAGTTGAAGAGCATGTTGCATTAAAAATAACACACACATCACTTGAATCTGATTTAAGAAGTCAAAGGAGATAGAGAAAAATTTGAGGATTGAAAATGAAGTTTTAAAAAACACAAATGAAATTTTCAAAATATGATTTAGAAGCATGTAAAAAAACTAGGATGACTTCTACTTTTAATCAATTGTCAAAACCTAGGAAGAGGCATTATAACTCAAATCACTTAAGAAATCCCTTTCTTGAGTTTATGTTTTTCCACGTGGCATGCTAGGACACACTCACACACTTGCACGATTCACCATAGTACACATTGGGTGTGAGACCTAAGGTGCATGACCCACAGGCATATCACACATGCATTGCATTCTCTCTTCATAAGAAGGAACCCAAACCTGCTTGGGTTCCTAAATCTAACATTTGATAATTTTGCAGGAGGGCTCTCACAAAAGACCTCGTGAGAGTATGTGGTACTGGACAGTGGATGCTCTCGACATATGACTGTGATGCTAGCCAGTTGTTTGTACTAGAGTTCAGGACTGGAGGCAAGGTAACTCTTGGAGACAACACCACCAGGATGGGTGGAAGGAGCAGGTATAATTGGTAATTCCAAGAACCTTAGATGAAAATGTTTTGCTTGTAATGGATTGAAGCACAACTTGTCCAGCATCATTTAATTCTGTGACAAAGGCTTCATCGTGCAATTCTTCACGGATTCATGCATTGAAAGTTTAAGTAACAACACTATTTTGCAGGGAAAGAGGATCAACAACGTCTACATGCTTGATTTAAATAACATTGAATGTGCTGCTTCTTTTGCTTAAAAACTGTGATTGATGATTCTTGGTTGTGGCATAGGAGGCTTTGTCATGCAGTATGAAACCCTTAGGAAAGGTGACCCAAAAGGACCTAGTTAAGGTGTCCCCAAACTTAAGTTACAAAAGACCACCTTTGTGATGTCTGTCAATAGGAACAAGCACTCCTCTTTTCACCCCATTAGGACATTAGCCACCTCTAGACCTTTAGAAGTCCTTCACTTGGATTTGTTTGGACCCATTAGCACAGCGAGTTTGGGAGGGAAGTTTATAGTTTGTGATTGTTATGACTACTCGAGTTCACTTGGACTATGATTTCTTTCACATAAAAATAAGTCTTTGAAGAGTTTAAAACTTTTTCTACTTGGATTCAGAAGAAGCTTAGGTTGTGAGATTTTGACCATCCTAGTGATCATGGGGAGAGTTTGAAAATGAAAGATTGGAGATTTTTGTGAGGACAAGGGGATTAGCCACAATTTTTCAGCCCCTAGGACCCCCACAGAATGGGATAGCTGAAAGGAAGAATCGGACCTTGGGGAAGCCGCTAGAGCCAGCTTGCTGAGTATTCACTTTCAAATACTTTTGGGCTGAAGCGGTTAACACAGCTTGTTAGTTGTTGAATAGGGTGAATGTTAGAGCCAAATTAGAGAAGACACCCTATGAGACCTTAAGGTAGGACACCCAATCTTTCACACTTCTTTGATTGTAAGGGTTTCATTCCAACAATGGGAATCTCACTTGGGAAAATTTGATCCAAAATTGATGAAGGAGTATTCTTGAGATATTCTAGTGTTGGGAAGTCTCTTAGGTGTTTAACAAGAAACTTTGATGGGAAGAGACAACCCATGTAGTTTTTGATGAGTCTGATCCAAAGAAACATGGAGTAGAAGATAGTGATGTTGGAGAGATTACAAGTTGAGTAGAAAAATTTGGGGAAGGGGAGTGAGCACCTAAGTAATGGAGGAGTAAAGGAGTCACCCAAGGATGTAGGAACTTTGTTGAAAGGGGAGAAACTTCACATTACTTTGCCTAGAGATGGAGATATTCTACAAGTCACCCCCAAGGATTTGATCTTAGAGACCCTTCTAGTGGAGTTAAGACTAGACATGGACTTAGGAAGGAGGTGAACCACTCTGCCTTTATATCTATGACTGAACCCACCACCATTAACCAAGCCCTTTCTGATGAGTTTTGGATTTTAGCAAAGCAAGAAAGAGTGAATCAATTTGTTAGGAATGATGTTTGGGAACTTGTTGAAAAGACCTAAGGACAAAGTGTAGTTGGGACAAAGTGGGTCTTTAAAGAACAAAGGAATGATTCAGAGTGGTGGTGAGGAATAAAGCAAGATGGTGGGCTAGGTGTACAATCAAATAGAAGGGATAGACTTTGAGGAGACTTTTTCCCCTGTAGCTAATTAGAAGCCATTAGAGTGCTATTAGCCTTTGCCTGTTATAAAGGATTTAAGCTTTTTCAAATGGATGTCAAGAGTGCCTTTTAAATGGGGAGATAAAAGAAGATGTGTTTGTGAGAACAACCTCCAATTTTTGAGAGCTCCCAATTTCCAAATCAGTGTTTAAATTGAACAAGGCATTGTATGGTAAAAGCAGCACGCAAGAGCTTGGTATGAGAGGCTAGCACATTCTTACTAGAAAGGAAGTTTGTCAAGGGAAGTGTAGACACCACCCTTTTATAGGAGTTGGGGAAGATTACTCATTGTTCAGATTTATGTGGATGATATATTTTTGGATCTTCTAATAAAAATTTGTGTGATATTTTTCTAAAACAATGAGTAGAGTGTTTTGAGATGAGTTTGATGGGAGAGTTGTCCAACTTTTTGGGGTTATCATAAAACAATTGGAAGATGGAACTTTTTCTAATCAACAAAAATACATAAAGACATTTGAAGAAATATGAGATGGACAAAGCCAAGCCAATTAACACTCCCATGACTTCTAGTGCTCCATTGGATAAGGACCCAAGTGGTAAGTCTTTGATCAGAAGAAGAAAAGAGGCATGATTGGACTTACTTTACTTGACTGCGAGCTACCTGACATCATGTTTAGTGTTTGCCTTTGTGCTAGTTTCAAGCTGACCCTAAGGAATCCCACATTACTGCTGTTAAGAGGATTTTAGATACCTTTTGGGGACACAACGATTAGGGATTTGGTACCCTAGACATAGCACTTCTTTTGAGATTATTGGTTTTTTCTGACTCGATTTTGCAGGATGGAGGATAGAAAGAGCACTTCTGGAACTTGTCAATTCATTGGACAATCTTTGGTCTCTTGGTCTAGTAGGAAGCAAAACTCTGTTGCTCTTTCCACTACTGAAGCTGAATACATTGCTCTTGAAGTTGTGTGGCCCCAAGTCCTTGGTTGAAACAACAGGTATTGGATTTAGGATTACATGTAAGTACCATCTCAATCTTTGTGACAATACTAGTGCCATAGCATCTCAAATAATCCTATCCAACATTCAAGGACTAAACACATTGACATTAGGCATCACTTCATTAAGATCTGTGACTAAGGGAGATATTGAGTTACACCATGTGACAACTGAAAATCAACTGGCGAACATCTTTACTAAACCACTGGCCTTCGATACTTTCAGCTCTTTAAGGACCAGGTTGGGTGTGATTGACATTAATGCATGAAACTTTTTTATTTTCGTTTGTTTTCTTTTGCTTTTTATTTTCTTTTGTTCTTGTTTCTTTTTTGTGCTTTAGTTTTTTTTGTGTTTTTATTTTTGCCTTTTGTCCTCTTTACTTAGTTTTCAAAATCATCGTAAATATGATACTAATACCTTGTCCTTGCCTTTGGAAATTTGTAGTCAATATGTTTCTATCTACTCAATCTCTTAGATGGTAGAAATATTTGTGTGATTGTGTCTCTTTCTCTATCCTATTTTAGTGGAATAGTTTTCTTTCTCTAACCAAAATCTTTCTCAAGTTAAAGATTGGTTATGGAATTGAATCTTTTCTTAAGCTGCTTAAACAAATCTATCTTATACTTATAAGTTTAAAGTCTTTTTGTCACTTAAGATTCTCGTTACTCTTGTCCCTTGATAATTAATTCTGCTTGGGTAACCTCTTCCTTTTATTAGAGAGAGTGCTCCTATTCTCTAATATCTAGAAGATATATTCACAACTTTGTTTTTTAAAGGTTATAAAAGAGAATATAGCTTGCAAAAATAATAAAATTTGGCCAATGATGCCAACAAAGATGCGCAAAGACGCCAAAAAATTAAAAAAATAATATATATAAAAAGATGCGCAAAGCGCCATGAAATTGACAAAGGCATAAAATGAGCCCACATCAAAAGCAGCGTTTCTCCCTTTTTAAATCTTGTAAAACTTAGAAGTGTTAGTTTTCAAAGGCTTGACTTCGATTATTTTTCGATTGTGACAAATTTACTTTACTTCATTATTTTATAAAGATGTTTTTTAAGCCAAGTAATGGTGGATTTCTTTTTCTCATATCCAATTAATTTTCTTGAGTTAGGTCATTGATTTCAAAAGACGATTCTACCCTAAGAGAACATCTGAGCTAAGAGTAACCATGATTGAATATTCTACTATTCTATAGATTGATGAGTCTTATTAACACATTAACTCACAAATTTTTAAATCAAACACATGGAATACTAATCATGTTTCATGCCTTGGTTTTGTTTATAAAAAAAAAAAAAAAGAGAGGGATCTCTTTTTGCTTGCTTTCTTGTACCCTCCTTTTTGATATGTCAAAAGGGGAGAAGTTTGTATGAGGTTCTTTTTTCATCATTCCTGAATTTTTGCTATTTTCCGTAGTATTTACCGTCATCAAAAAGGGGGAGATTTTTGCAAACCTATTTTTTATGTATGTATGTTTTTGATGATTGACAAATACTATTTTCTCTTGGACTACTTGTTGCTTCTAACTTTTTAGGAATCGAAGATCGAACGATCAAGAAAAGCCAATTCAGGATTGCGTAGGTTTAGGGTTGAGTCAGTCTGTACTTTTGATTTTCACCTTTGAGTCTACTTGTAATGGTCAAAGAGACTGATGCTAAGTAACCCAACACACACACACTTGAGGGCTTAGAATTTCTATTTTTGCCCACACGGCCCGGCCGATATTTATAATCGTCCGGGGACGATCTGCTTAAAACAGAAAGTCAAAGTAAGGATTCTTATTAGGCAGCCGTCATTAACATATCGGCCTGGACGATACGTGTACGCTAGGATGATAAGCTCAAAACAGCGTCATAACATAGTCAATTAAGGATAAACTGAAATTTTAAATTATCGCCAGGACGATCCACGTATCGGCCTGGACAATTAACCAAATTATGCTTAATTGATCAGAATCAAGGGAGTAATTAAGGAGATTGATACGATCATATCGTCCTGGACATCGCAGGATCGACCAGGACGATCCATTCAAAAACCTTAAGTTACTTCAGGACGATAAATATCGCCAGCTTGTATCCCAGGGTATTTATTGTCAGGACAATTTCCTTTGATTTGAACTGATCGCCCGGACGATCCTAAGATCGGCCTGGATGATCAAGCCAATTTCAATCGTCCAGTTTTTTGCATCCGGGGCGATGCTCTGGCCGATCTTCTTGATTGATACTGATCGGCCAGACCGATGTCCAGACGGCCGGATGGACGATATTGTCAGCAACTTGCAATTATGAGACTCTTTGAAGCTCTTCTATTTAAGAGCTCTTGTCAACGTTTTTAAGAACTTTGGCTGCTGCCTTGACCTGAGAAGACCTTGAGGAGAGAAAGAGAGAGAGAAGAGAGAGAGATCATGTGAGTGGATTCACAAGGGTTGCTTCAAGGATCGCTCTGCTTAGTCTTCGTCTAGAGTTTCTTGTCCTGTGGAAGGTTCGGTAGAGGTAACGAGTTTGCTTTTGGTTTTGGTTCTATGCCAGCTCAGAGGAAGCAAAAGGATGTAGGTTCTCTACCTTGCCGGGGTGGCAAAAAGAGGTTCTTGTAAGGGTTCTTCTCGCCTAGCCGTGGGGGCTAAAGGAGAGTCACATTTGTAGTGCAATACTTGGAGGGTGCTCCAAGGAGTGGACGTAAGGTCGAGGACGAACCACTATATTTCTGTGTTATTTTTCTTGCTTCCGGCTTTTAAAATTCCGCATTTATTCTGTGGTGTGATTTGTTTATGCAATTTTCTTTTTTGTGAAAAGAGTTTTTAAAATACCAATTCACCCCCCCCCCCACTTGGTTAGGTTGGGACTAAGTTCATAGGGCTTAACATCGCTAATGAACTTTCAGTAGATCATATATTGTATTGGAAAATTAATTATGATGATGAAAAAATAGTCACCAATCATAATTTTAGGCAAAATTTAAATATTCAAATTTTTTATTAATCATATAGGATGATATGAATCGTACTGGATGATTTATAACAATCATGATTGACTTGACTCCTGTTATATGGACTAATTATATAGAATTGCTTGATCAAATTATATAGGAAGATCAGTGAGATTGTACTGGATGAATGAGAGATACATGAGATGAACTTGATCATCCTGCATCATCAAAGATGAAAAAACCATGTTTTCTTCTAATTGTATAGGGACATTGACTTGATTACCTGAGAGGTGTAGTGATTATATTTAAATCATCCCCTATCATACTAGTGATGAAATAAGTATCTGAACTAATCGATTAATAAGATATAGAATGTATGGGATGATCAGCATAATTACTTGAGCTGATTGTACAGAATATGTGGGTCGTTATTTAAAAGACTATTCTATACGATCATACAGAAAATCTAATGATCGTATTGGATGATATTTGATGAATAATTGAAAATTTGGGCTTATTTTGAAGGCTCTTTATTTAGCTCTCATATTTATTTTTTGAGATGTCTTTACTGCTGTCTTGTTTTGAGAGGGAGCTAAGGAAGAGAAGAGGAGCTTTGAGAGAGAAGAAAGTTTGAGATTCTTTTGAAGGGCAGTTGTGAGGGATTCATAAAGGTTACTCCAAGTAAGGGTTTCCATTACTTCTTCAAGTTTCTTTCCTTGATTCCTTGGTGCTCTAGGGAGACATCTTTATCATCAGATTTAGGTTCTTTGCTAATCTAGGATGAAGTAAAAGGATCCAGGTTCTTTACCTACTCTAGGAGGGAGTACAAAGATTTCAGTTTTCTATCTACACCAAAGGGTGTAAAAGGATACATGTTCTCTGCCTTCACCAGGAGGTGAAAATGATTCAAGGTAAGGTAGTTTGTATTTTTGGTAGTTTTGTATTTTGGTTTGATGAAATTTATTCCACATTTTCTTTTATCTTCAACGTTCTCCTATTATATGTTGTTCTTTTCATTTTTTCCTTTAAAAATAATAAATAAAAAACTTATCTATTTCTCAAAAATTCACTTTGTATGGGGGGCTTAAGGAATTAAACAAATATTATTGAATCAAAAATCAATAATGTTTGCCATCTAAAAAAGGGGAAGATGTTGCATATCTATATCCAAGGCTTATAATTTTAATCATAACAAATATTATATAGGATTTTTACTATGCTATTTCAATTTATTGCATATATAGGTCCACTATTCACTTACAACTTTAATCAGCTCAAGATTGGGTAGACTAGGGTTGAGTCAGTTTGGATTTTAATTTCAATGTACTTTACCTTCTTGAGTCAAATCATGTAATACGTGGATACTAACTAAAGTAAATTTCACACATACCTCAAGGAGTGAGTTGTGAGTTAAAAAAACTTTTTTATTTTTTAACTAATCATACTATAATGGTTTAGATCGTACAAGACGATCAGTTAAAAAGAAAAAACTAAATAAGGGCACATTAATGAAGTAAGATTGATTAAACTCATCATATAGTACCATATAGATTATACAAGACTATCTGATACATCAATAAAATAGCCACCAATCAACAATTTAGATATATTTTAATATTCAAAATCTATGTCTAATTGTAATGTTTTGATATGCATCATACTATAATCGACGATAACATACCTAAATTGATCTTGTGATTGAGTGTTTAATTAGGTTAAATTGTCAATTAGATATATAAGAATGACTAGAGATGATCATATTATATGACCCAATTCCTACAGGAGATCTCTAATCTTTAAGGTATGAACCAATCACTGCATTAATTATAATAATCACCAGTTATAGTTTAGATGATTAGTTAATATTTAAACTAATCATAAAGGATAATTACAAGATTGTTGAAACTTATTCAATATGAATTAGGTTGTTAAACCTTAAACTTATGTCCCAGCGGCTAACCCAGAGGGGGGGGGGGGGTGAATTGGTATTTAAAAAATTTTATCCACCTTTAAAATTTAGAAACCGAGAAAATTAACTTTAGTGAATTTATATAGAAATATTTTCAACCACAAGTTAAAAATAGTAAACAAAAAATAAAAGCAACTGAAAAATAAAGACACGAGATTTATAGTGTTTCGGCAACACGATGTACATCCACTCTCCGGAGCACCCCCGAGTACTGAACCTAATACCACTAGTGACTCTCCTTTTGCACCCACAGCAGGCAGAGAAGCCATACAAAACTCTCTCCAACCACTTCCTAGTGCAATAGAGAACCATTGTCCTTTTACACTCTCCCAGTGTTTGCAGAAGAACCGTCCATCTTTTCGTACTTTCTCAGTGTAGGCAGAGAACCCTTCATCCTTCTCACTCTCCTAGTGTAGGCAGAGAATCCTTCATCCTTCACACCCTAGTGTGGGAGAGAACCCTCATCTTTTCACACTCCCAAGTGTGGGCAAAGAACACTTCATCCTTTCACACTCTCCTAGTGTGGGCAAAGAACCCTCGGCTGTTCACACTCTCCAAGTGTCGGTAGAGAACCGGATCTCCTTAACAGATCTTCTTCACAAGAAATCTAGAAGGAAGAGAGAAAAGAGTGAAGTAATCAAAAACCAAAAGTAAGTAATCAAAAACCAAAAGTAGAGACTTTACCTTTGTAGTACCAAGTGAAACCTTCATGCTCCAGTAGTAAGAATTCTCTTTCCAAAACTCTCTCACACTCTCTCCTTGACTCTCCTTTCAATTGGCATGAAGATCAGTAGGCAAAAAGATTAAGTGGCAGTTTATATTGGACTTATATAGGAAAGACACAAAAGCCATCCAAAAAACTGCTAAAATTCAAGTTTGTCATTAGTGGATCGTCCTATACGACGTGGATCGTCCGGGATGATGTTACTTAATTCAATTGGAAATGAACCCAATGTATATTTGGTACGAACTGACTTCGTACATGTTAATCATCAAGATATAACACATTTTACTACTACACTAAACTAACACATCAACAAAAGAAACACATAACAAGTACATGAAATATTCTGATGGACCCTGATTTGGAGGAGGAGGTGCAGCACCGAAGAATTGTGAAATAGCTACTCATCATAAGCATATTAGAATTATATACGTTAATATGTTCTCGCATAAATCCCAATCTTGAGTGTACTCATATATCCTGTTGCTGCAAATGACTTCAATTTATCAAACCTTTGATCAAGAGTGAGTCCTCTAAAGGTCAAATCTTTGAACCAAATCAAATATTTGGTCATTAGTAGGTGCAAGTGTAGCTTCATGTTCTTCCTCAGTATCACTTATGACATGTATTTTACTTGGTTCATCTTTATTTAATATACTCTAAATGATCCGTCATGTAGATAGAGTGGTTCTTCAAAATCTTGATCAGGATGAACCAAATTGTATTTCTTCTCCAGAATGTAGGCAACTAGATGTCCAAAGGCATGTTCTCTTTCTTTATGTTCAACATGAGCAATTCAGAGAGTTCATAAATAATTCAAGGATTAGTGGGCTTCTCATATGGTTGTTTAGTCATAATCAAGTAGGTTACTACCAGAAAAAAATGGAGTAATATTGACTATATCACCAACTTTAGGAATTATAGAAGTTCTAAGAACATGCTGGATGATACGAGCATATACAACGAGATTGTATACTTTAGGCAATGCTCGTTAAAATGATTCCCTCTATCACTGTATTAATTTCAGACCATTCAATTCAGAAATGGTGTCCAATGTATGTGCTCTAGTTCCCTCAGTTCTTAAGTTTAAAAAAGATTCCTAGGTTATCCTTGGTAATATCAACTTTTTCTTAAAGGCATAGGAATGGATAACAGAATGGTCAGAGTTGAAAGACATGTTTGCCAGGTAATAGGTAAAGGTTTTCTTATTATAGAGATAAACTAGTGTGAGGATGAACCAAACTGAGTGGAGGCAAACAAGTTCATTACCTTAAAGGTTAATTGTTCCTGAAGGAGAACCCATAGGGAGTGATCTTAGCAAACACGAATATGGGAAGATCTTCATTGATTTGGAAAGAAAGTTAACGGAAGAGTTTCTTTGGTGGTCCCTTGGCTAGAAATCTTTTGTCGCTTGCTTGAACTTGCCATTGAAAAGGATCTAAGGAAGAAAGGTTTTGAAAGTGATGTGTGAGTGATGACTATTGGAGTTCAAAAGCCCACTAATTTATTGAAAAATGACTGTTCGTACAGACGAAATTGCAACTGTGTGGAACCCCCTCCACACTCCCTTGAAATCACCTCCAAGGATCTTCTCCCTCTCTCAAACTCCACTCTTTCCTCTCTCCCTTTCAAGCTCTCTCTTCAAGTTTCCTTAGAAGAATGAAGCTTCAATGGTTGCCAAAGACACATATAAAGTCTTTGACAAAGCTTAAATAAAAGAGCTCCAAATGAGCTCATTAATTGCAACTTGCCAACTTTATCGTCTAGGCCGATATTAATATCGTCCTGGACGATCAGTGCAATTTTAACCTAATCAGCTGGGACAATCTGAGGTGATTAGAAGATTTTTGGTCATCATCATAGGATGATATCAGGATCATCTTGGATGATTTGTTCAAATATGAGGAAAATGTTCCTGAACATCACCCTTAATTGAGGCTGGCCGATGTTAGTCATCCAGTGTATCATCCTGACTGATCCTGCGATCGTTCCAGATGATCTGATTGTGAAATCAGTCCTTAATTGCTTTCCTTAATTACCAGATTAATTTAGACATAATTGAGCTGCATTATCAAGGCCGATGTTCTAGATGATGTCTAAAAATAAAGAATACCTAAATAGGTCTAGCAGCTGATTCTTTCTATTTTGAACTATCGGCTAGTTTGATACAAATATCATCTAGAATGATGAGCTTAAAGATGACTGTCTTAACTAGAATGCTCTAATTAGGGTTTCTATTTTCAGCTCATCGTCTAGGCCCATGTTGAGAATGTCCCGGATGATGTGAGTAAAAACAGAGAACTCTAAAATAGAAATAAGTCAGCAAGGTTACAAGAAAGCAAACACCCTTATAAACTAGAAACTACATTAATGAAAATTACAAATAGAACATGTTCTGCCAAAACTTGAGCCTTATAAGGTGCACTGTAATCCTGAATTGTTAGTAAACACAGAAAGAAAAATATATTACAAATACAGGTTGACAATAAAAGTGAGCCACAATATTTGTTATTATCAAAAGCATAAAGTCATAGGCTCGAGTTGCAACATAGGGTGCTACTAGCCTTTGCCTGCTTCAAGGAATTCAAACTATACCAAATGGATGTCAAAAGCACCTTTCCAAATGGAGTAATAAAATAAGATGTGTATGTTGAACAAACACCAGGATTTAAAACTTTATAATTTTCTAATCTTGTGTTCAAATTAAAAAAAGCATTATATTGTCTAAAATAAGCACACAGAGTATGGTATGAAAGACTAAGCACTTTCTTGCTAGAGAGAACCTTTATTAAGGCGAGAGTGGATACCACCCTATTTTTATAAAAGATAGTAGATGAACTATTCATTATCTAAATTTATATTGATGATATTCTATTTGGATATTTTGATAAAAATATATGTAATATATTTTCAAAAATAATGAGTAAGGAGTTTTAGATGAGTAAGATGGGAGAACTTACCTACTTTCTTCGATTTAATATAAGGTAGAAGGATGATGGAGTTTTCCTTAGTCAATCAAAAAACATTAAAGACATCCTTAAGAAATATGAAATGAATAAGGACAAGACAATAAACACTCCCATGAGTTATACTACTTAATCAGATAAGGACTCTATGGATAATCAATTGATAAAACAATACAAAGGAATAATTGGATCACATCTTTACTTAACTGCTAGCAGACTTGATATTATACTAAGTGTTTATCTCTATACTAGATTTTAAGCTGATCCAAAAGAGTCCCACTTGATTGCTGCTAAGAGAATCCTTAGATATCTCTTAGAAATAAAAAACTTAGGAATATTGTATGTATAGGCTTAACACTTCCATCAAAATCATAAGATATTTTGATACATATTTTATAGGATGCAGAGTTGATAGGAAAGCACATCAGGAACATGTCAATTCATAGGTTATTCCTTAGTCTCCTAATCTAGTAGAAAACATAACTCTGTTGCCTTATCAATTGTTGAAGTTAACATAGCCTTAGGAAGTTGTGTGGCACAAGTCCTTTGGTTAAAATAATAAATATTGGATTTAGGATTACATGTTGGCACCATTCCAATCTTATGTGATAACACTAGTCCCATATATATTTCAAAGAATCCAATCCAACACTCCATGACTAAACACATAGACATGAGGCATCATTTTTTTATGGACCATGCCACCAAGGGAGACATAGAGCTATATCATGTAGCCACTCAAAATTCGCTTACAGATATCTTTACAAAACCGTTGGCCTTTGAAACTTTCAGAACCTTAAGAACCATATTAGATGTGATAGATATTTATGCTTGAAATTGATATTTTCTATTTTTTCTTTGTTTATTTATATATTTGTTTCTGTTTTGTGTTTTTGTTTTATGCTATTAATTTTATGTTATTTTTCTTCAGTGTCTTAAGAATCATATCACTACTCACTTCTCTTATTGAATTTGTTTTTTTAAATGATATTTTTGCCTTGTTTTTATTTAGAGGCAGGTAAGCAGTGATTGACTCCTCTAAAACAATTAAAGGAAGAAATATTGAAGATTGTTTTTCTTCCTCTAACTCCTTTAGCGGTGTATTTTATTTTTGAATAAAAATCTAATTAAAATTAAAAATTAGACTTTGAAATAGAGATATTTTCTATATTCCTATAGTAATCTATCTCATATAAATAATTTTCCAAGTCAATGAATCTCTTTCAAGTTTTCTTAATCAAGTTGTTTCCATTTATCATATGGATAGGAATTTATATTGTGGTTTATTCTTTCTTCTCTTATATTTGAAAGTGAGTATTTCTTCTCTTATATTTGAAGATGATATCACGACAAATTTTTTTTTTAAATATTTAGAAAGGAAGCAAGCATGTAAAAATAAAAAGGCACAAAATGAGCCCAAAATTGGAAAGATGCATAACGACCGCCACAAAATTGTAAGATGCACAAAGTGCTTCAAAAAATCAAAAAGATGTGTAATGTTTTCCCAAAGCTTATAAAAGAAGCACAAAATGAGCCAACTATAAGTTAGCTTCCATTTGTTTTAAATCTTTAAACTCTTAGAAGACTCCATATACATATTGATATCTCCTTCACTTGAATCTAAAAAACATGATTTTTGATGGATTGCTCGGTAATATATTATACCAGAAATATAACCTTCTAAGATTTTTATGAATTCGTTCACCTTTCTACCACTAGAGACAAAATACACTTCTTTTTTTCAGATCTTAATTATAATTGTGTTGCAAATTTGGGCCCAAGTACTGTGATTTTGATGATAATAAACATTATAATTTCCTTATCACTATTATTATTATATAAAGTTTTTGTTGCCCTTATCACTAACATTTCAGGTCCAAAAGTCTATTGCCAATGTCAATCAGCTCAAGATTAGGTAGACTAGGTTTGAGTCTATCTATAATTTTAATTTCAATATAGTTTTGTCTTTCTTGAGTCAAATCATGTATATGGTGGACACTAGGCTGAGTAACCTTGTACACACACACTTAAGGGAGTGAGTTGATGAGTTAGAGCAATTATGGTTTTTAACTAATCGTACAATTTGATGTACATTATACTGGATGATCAATTAAATAAAAAACCCTAATTAGGATACCTCTATTAATTAAGAGCAATTAAATTAATCATATTGTATGTGTTGCAAACCTATTTTTTATGTCTTATGTTTTGATGATTGACAAACACTATTTCTCTTGGACTACTTGTTGCTTGTAACTTTTCAGGAATCAAAGATCAGACGATCAAGAAGAAGCCAAGTTCAGGATTGCGTAGATTTAGGGTTGAGTCAGTCTGTACTTTTGATTTTCACCTTTTGAGTCTACTTGTAATGGTCAAAGAGACTGATGCTAAGTAACCCTACACATACACACTTGAGGGGCTTAGAATTTCTGTTTTTGCTCACATCGGCCCGGCCGATATTTATATCGTCCGAGACGATCAGCTTAAAACAGAAAGTCTAAGTAAGGATTCTTAATTAAGGCAGCCGTCATTAACATATCGGCCTGGACGATACGTGTATCGGCCAGGACAATAAGCTCAAAATAGAAAGAAGTAGCCGCCATAGTCAATTAAGGTATACTGTAATTTTAAATTATCGGCCAGGACAATCCACGTATCGGCCTAGGCGAAATTACCAAATTATGCCTTAATTGATCAGGAAATCAAGGGAGTAATTAAGGATGATTGATATGATCATATCATCCTGGACGATCGCAGGATCGGCCAGGACAATCCATTCAAAAACCTTAAGTTACTTCAGGACAATAAATATCGGCCAGCTTGTATCCAGGGCTACTGTCAGGACGATTTTCCTCTGATTTGAACTGATCGGCCCGGACGATCGTAAGATCGGCCTGGATGATCAAGCCAATTTTTAATCGTCCAGTTTTGCATCCAGGGCGATGCTCTGGTAGATCTTCTTTGATTTGTACTGATCGGCCAGGCCGATGTCCAGATCGGCCTGGACGATATTGTCGGCAACTTGCAATTAATGAGCTCCTTTGAAGCTCTTCTATTTAAGAGCTCTTGTTCAATGTTTTTAAAAACTTTGGCTGCTGCCTTGACCTGAGAAGACCTTGAGGAGAGAAAGAAGAGAGGAGAGAGAGGATTTTGTGAGGGGGAGCTTGTGATGGGATTCACAAGGGTTGGTTCAAGGATCGCTTTGCTTCATCTTCGTCTAGAGTTTCTTGTCCGTGGAAGGGTCGGTAGAGGTAAGGAGTTTATTTTTTGTTTTGGTTCTCTACCAGCTTCAGGAGGAAGCAAAAGGAGGTAGGTTCTCTACCTTGTCGGAGTGGCAAAAAGGAGGTTCTTGTAAGGGCTTCTCAGCCTAGCCGTGGGGGCTAAAGGAGAGTCACGTTTTGTAGTGCAATACTTGGAGGGTGCCTCCAAGGAGTGGATGTAGGTCGAGTCGACCGAACCACTATAAATTTCTGTGTTCTTTTTCTTGCTTCCGCGCTTTTAAAATTCCGCATTTATTTCTGTAGTGTGATTTGGTTTATGCAATTTTCTTTCTTTGTGAGAAGAGTTTTTAAAATACCAATTAACCCCCCCCCCCTCTTGGTTAGCTTGGGACTAAGTTCATAGGGCTTAACATCCCTAACAAACTTTCAAGTGGTATCAGAGTGGGATTCGAAAATTAAAGTTTGAAAACTTTTTGAATTTGATCCATTGCTAATATTGGGAATCGTAACACTACGGAAGGGTATTCCATTACCCGACCTCCCTGTTTGATAACCTACCTTTTGATTTTTGGAAAACTCGCATGTCAACGTTTTTACAATCTACTGATTATCGTATGTGGATGCTTATTCAAGAAGGTTATTCTCCACCTTCTCGTGAAATTAATGGTGTGAAAACTGAAGTTGCTTTTACTGAATGGACTTTTGATGAACGTGATTTAGCTCAATTAAATGCGAAATGTTTGAAATATTTTTTCTGTGCTTTGAAATCTGAGGATTACATGCGTGTCTCAACTTGCAAAACCGGTAAAGAGATTTGGGATAAATTGTGCATCACCTATGAAGGTACCAATGAAGTTAAACAATCCCGTTTAAACATTCTCTTGCATGACTACGAACTTTTTCGTATGAAACCTCATGAATCGATTTCTGACATGTACACTAAGTTTACGCAGATAGTTACTTCATTGCATGCACTAGGAAAGGAACTTTTGAATTATGAAAAAGTTAACAAGATTTTGAGATGCTTGCCTTCGTCTTATGATGCAAAAATTACTGCCATCACTGATTCTAAAGATTTGAACACCTATTCTATTCATAACATACTTGGCTCACTCATTGCTTACGAGCAAGGGGTGAATCAAAGAAATGTTGATGCAGGCGAAAAGAAAAAGGAGAAAACAATGGCATTGAAGGCACACAAATCTGATTCTGAATCTTCCGGGTCTGAAAGCGTTGAAATTGCCTTCATCACAAGGCAATTCAAAAGCTTTCTAAGAAAGAAACAAAAGCATCATCAAAGTTGGAGAAAAGGTAAGGATCATAAACATGTTAAAGGATCTTCTGATGTTGTTTGTTTTGAATGCAGAAAGCCTGGACATGTGAGAACTGATTGCCCTACGCTTAGAGATCCATCAAGCAAAGGAAAAGGTGAGGAGAAAGCTAAGTCTAGGAAGGACAAGAAGAAAAACCAAAGGAGCTTTTGGGCAGAATCTAGTACTGACTCCTCTGAGACTGAACCAGAGGAAGAAACTACAAACTTGTGTTTCATGGGAAAAGATCAAAGTGATCAAGAAGAGGTATGTGAACTTTCCTACGATCAACTTCTTGAAGTTTCAGAAAAAATTCATGCATCATATAGGAAATTAAAGAAAACTCATGCTAGCTTGAAATTAGAATTCTTAAATCTATAAAAAGAGCATGAAATTTTGATTAAAGACCATCAAACAATTGATTCAAATCACATGACTTTACTCGATGAATTTGATGAGTTAAATAAAAATCATGGTGAGTTAGTTGAAGAGCATGATGCATTAAAAATATCACACACATCACTTGAATCTGATTTTAAGAAGTCAAAGGAGATAGAGAAAAATTTGAGGATTGAAAATGAAGTTTTAAAAAACACAAATTTGAAATTTCAAAATGATTTAGAAGCATGTAAAAAACTAGGATGACTTCTACTTTTAATCAATTGTCAAAACCTAGGAAGAGGCATTATAACTCAAATCACTTAAGAAATCCCTTTCTTGGAGTTAGATGTTTCTCACGTGGCATGCTAGGACACATCTCACACACTTGCACGATTCACCATAGTACACATTGGGTGTGGAGACCTAAGGTGCATGATCCACAGCATATCACACATGCATTGCATTCTTCTCTTCATAAGAAGGAACCCAAACCTGCTTGGGTTCCTAAATCTAACATTTGATAATTTTGCAGGAGGGCTCTCACAAAAGACCTCGTGAGAGTATGTGGTACCTGGACAGTGGATGCTCTCGACATATGACTGGTGATGCTAGCCAGTTTGTTGTACTAGAGTTCAGGACTGGAGGCAAGGTTACTCT
Source organism: Dendrobium nobile (assembly GCA_022539455.1). Classification (NCBI taxonomy): domain Eukaryota; kingdom Viridiplantae; phylum Streptophyta; class Magnoliopsida; order Asparagales; family Orchidaceae; genus Dendrobium; species Dendrobium nobile. The sequence goes on from CM039723.1 coordinate 41,720,156, forward strand.
TGGAGACAACACCACCAGGAGGTGGTAGGAGCAGGTATATTGGTAATTCCAAGAACCTTATGATTGAAAATGTTTTGCTTGTAGATGGATTGAAGCACAACTTGGTCAGCATCAGTTAATTCTGTGACAAAGGCTTCATCGTGCAATTCTTCGCGGATTCATGCATTGTAAGTTTAAGTAACAACACTATTTTACAGGGAAAGAGGATCAACAACGTCTACATGCTTGATTTAAATAACATTGAATGTGCTGCTTCTTTTTGCTTAAAAACTGTGATTGATGATTCTTGGTTGTGGCATAGGAGGCTTTGTCATGCTAGTATGAAAACCCTTAGGAAAGTGACCCAAAAGGACCTAGTTAGAGGTGTCCCCAAACTTAAGTTTACAAAAGACCACCTTTGTGATGTCTGTCAACTAGGAAAGCAAGTCCACTCCTCTTTTCACCCCATTAAGGACATTAGCACCTCTAGACCTTTAGAAGTCCTTCACATGGATTTGTTTGGACCCATTAGCACAGCGAGTTTGGGAGGGAAAGTTTATAGTTTTGTGATTGTTGATGACTACTCGAGGTTCACTTGGACTAGATTTCTTTCACATAAAAATGAGTCTTTTGAAGAGTTTAAAACTTTTTCTACTTGGATTCAGAAGAAGCTAGGTTGTGAGATTTTGACCATCCATAGTGATCATGGGGGAGAGTTTGAAAATGAAAGATTTGGAGATTTTTGTGAGGACAAGGGGATTAGCCACAATTTTTCAGCCCCTAGGACCCCTCAGCAGAATGGGATAGCTGAAAGGAAGAATCGGACCTTGGTGGAAGCCGCTAGAGCCATGCTTGCTGAGTATTCACTTTCAAAATACTTTTGGGCTGAAGCGGTTAACACAGCTTGTTATGTGTTGAATAGGGTGAATGTTAGAGCCAAATTAGAGAAGACACCCTATGAGATCCTTAAGGGTAGGACACCCAATCTTTTCCACCTTCTTTGATTGTAAGGGTTTCATTCACAACAATGGGAAGTCTCACTTGGGAAAATTTGATCCTAAATTTGATGAAGGAGTATTCTTGAGATATTCTAGTGTTGGGAAGTCTCTTAGGGTGTTTAACAAGAGAACTTTGATGGTGGAAGAGACAACCCATGTAGTTTTTGATGAGTCTGATCCTAAGAAACATGGAGTAGAAGATGATGATGTTGGAGAGATTACAAGTGGAGTAGAAAATTTGGGGAAGGGGAGTGAGCACCTAAGTAATGGAGGAGTAGAAGGAGTCACCCAAGGAGTAGAGAACTTTGTTGAAAGGGGAGAAACTTCACATACTTTGCCTAGAGATTGGAGATATTCTACAAGTCACCCCAAGGATTTGATCTTAGAAGACCCTTCTAGTGGAGTTAAGACTAGACATGGACTTAGGAAGGAGGTGAACCACTCTGCCTTTATTTCTATGACTGAACCCACCACCATTAACCAAGCCCTTTCTGATGAGTTTTGGATTTTAGCAAAGCAAGAAGAGTTGAATCAATTTGTTAGGAATGATGTTTGGGAACTTGTGAAAAGACCTAAGGGACAAAGTGTAGTTGGGACAAAGTGGGTCTTTAAGAACAAAGTGAATGATTCAGGAGTGGTGGTGAGGAATAAAGCAAGATTGGTGGCTAAGGGATACAATCAAATAGAAGGGATAGACTTTGAGGAGACTTTTTCCCCTGTAGCTAGATTAGAAGCCATTAGAGTGCTATTAGCCTTTGCCTGTTATAAAGGATTTAAGCTTTTTCAAATGGATGTCAAGAGTGCCTTTTTAAATGGGGAGATAAAAGAAGATGTGTTTGTAGAACAACCTCCAAGTTTTGAGAGCTCCCAATTTCCAAATCATGTGTTTAAATTGAAAAAGGCATTGTATGGTTTAAAGCAGGCACCAAGAGCTTGGTATGAGAGGCTTAGCACATTCTTACTAGAAAGGAAGTTTGTCAAGGGAAGTGTAGACACCACCCTTTTTATTAGGAGAGTTGGGGAAGATTTACTCATTGTTCAGATTTATGTGGATGATATACTTTTTGGATCTTCTAATAAAAATTTGTGTGATGATTTTTCTAAAACAATGAGTAGAGTGTTTGAGATGAGTTTGATGGGAGAGTTGTCCTACTTTTTGGGGTTTAGCATAAAACAATTGGAAGATGGAACTTTTCTAAATCAAACAAAATACATAAAGGACATTTTGAAGAAATATGAGATGGACAAAGCCAAGCCAATTAACACTCCCATGACTTCTAGTGCTCCATTGGATAAGGACCCAAGTGGTAAGTCTGTTGATCAGAAGAAGTATAGAGGCATGATTGGATCTTTACTTTACTTGACTGCGAGCTGACCTGACATCATGTTTAGTGTTTGCCTTTGTGCTAGGTTTCAAGCTGACCCTAAGGAATCCCACATGACTGCTGTTAAGAGGATTTTTAGATACCTTTTGGGGACACAACGATTAGGGATTTGGTACCCTAGACATAGCACTTCTTTTGAGATTATTGGTTTTTCTGACTCTGATTTTGCAGGATGGTGGATAGAAAGAGCACTTCTGGAACTTGTCAATTCATTGGACAATCTTTGGTCTCTTGGTCTAGTAGGAAGCAAAACTCTGTTGCTCTTTCCACTACTGAAGCTGAATACATTGCTCTTGAAGTTGTGTGGCCCAAGTCCTTTGGTTGAAACAACAGGTATTGGATTTAGGATTACATGTAAGTACCATCTCAATCTTTTGTGACAATACTAGTGCCATATGCATCTCTAAGAATCCTATCCAACATTCAAGGACTAAACACATTGACATTAGGCATCACTTCATTAGAGATCATGTGACTAAGGGAGACATTGAGTTACACCATGTGACAACTGAAAATCAACTGGCGAACATCTTTACTAAACCACTGGCCTTCGATACTTTCAGCTCTTTAAGGACCAGGTTGGGTGTGATTGACATTAATGCATGAAACTTTTTTATTTTCGTTTGTTTTTCTTTTGCTTTTTATTTTCTTTTGTTCTTGTTTCCTTTTTGTTGCTTTAGTTTTTTTTTGTGTTTTATTTTTTGCCTTTTGTCTCTCTTTACTTAGTTTTCAAAATCATCGTAAATATGATACTATATTCCTTGTCCTTGCCTTTGGAAATTTGTAGTCAATATGTTTCTATCTACTCAATCTCTTAGATGGTAGAAATATTTTGTGATTGTGTCTCTTTCTCTATCCTATTTTAGTGGAATAGTTTTCTTTTCTAATCAAAAATCTTTCTCAAGTTAAAGATTGGTTATGGAATTGAAATCTTTTCTTAAGCTTGCTTAAACAAATCTATCTTATACTTATAATGTTTAAAGTCTTTTTGTCACATTAAGATTTCTCGTTACTCTTGTCCTTGATTATTAATTCTGCTTGTGGTAACTCTTCCTTTTATTAGAGAGAGTGCTCCTATTCTCTAATATCTGAGAAGATATATTCACAACTTTGTTTTTTAAAAGGTTATAAAAGAGAATATAGCTTGCAAAAATAATAAAATTTGGCCAATGATGCCAACAAAAGATGCGCAAAGACGCCAAAAATTAAAAAAATATATATATATAAAAAGATGCGCAAAGCGCCATGAAATTGACAAGAGGCATAAAATGAGCCCACTCAAAAGCAAGCTATTCTCCCTTTTTAAATCTTGTAAAACTTAGAAGTGTTAGTTTTCAAAGGCTTGACTTCGATTATTTTTCGATTGTGACAAATTTACTTTACTTCATTATTTTATAAAGATGTTTTTTTAAGCCAAGTAATGGGTGGATTTCTTTTTCTCATATCCAATTAATTTCTTGAGTTAGGTCATTGATTTCAAAAGACGATTCTACCCTAAGAGAACATCTGAGCTAAGAGTAACCATGATTGAATATTCTACTATTCTATAGATTGATGAGCTTATTAACACATTAACTCACAAATTTTTAAATCAAACACATGGAATACTATATCATGTTCATGCCTTGGTTTTGTTTATAAAAAAAAAGAAAAAAAAGAGAGGGATCTCTTTTGCTTTGCTTTCTTGTACCCTCCTTTTTGATATGTCAAAAGGGGGAGAAGTTTATGAGGTTCTTTTTTCATCATTCCTGAATTTTTGCTATTTTCCGTAGTATTTTACCGTCATCAAAAAGGGGGAGATTGTTGCAAACCTATTTTTTATGTATGATGTTTTGATGATTGACAAATACTATTTCTCTTGGACTACTTGTTGCTTCTAACTTTTTAGGAATCGAAGATCGAACGATCAAGAAGAAGCCAAGTTCAGGATTGCGTAGGTTTAGGGTTGAGTCAGTCTGTACTTTTGATTTTCACCTTTTGAGTCTACTTGTAATGGTCAAAGAGACTGATGCTAAGTAACCCTACACACACACACTTGAGGGGCTTAGAATTTCTATTTTTGCCCACATCGGCCCGGCCGATATTTATATCGTCCGGGACGATCTGCTTAAAACAGAAAGTCTAAGTAAGGATTCTTAATTAAGGCAGCCGTCATTAACATATCGGCCTGGACGATACGTGTATCGGCTAGGATGATAAGCTCAAAACAGCCGTCATTAACATAGTCAATTAAGGTATACTGTAATTTTAAATTATCGGCCAGGACGATCCACGTATCGGCCTGGACGAAATTACCAAATTATGCCTTAATTGATCAAGAAATCAAGGGAGTAATTAAGGATGATTGATACGATCATATCGTCCTGGACGATCGCAGGATCGACCAGGACGATCCATTCAAAAACCTTAAGTTACTTCAGGACGATAAATATCGGCCAGCTTGTATCCAGGGTTATTGTCAGGACAATTTTCCTTTGATTTGAACTGATCAGCCCGGACGATCCTAAGATCGGCCTGGATGATCAAGCCAATTTCAATCGTCCAGTTTTGCATCCGGGGCGATGCTCTGGCCGATCTTCTTTGATTTGTACTGATCGGCCAGACCGATGTCCAGATCGGCCTGGACGATATTGTCAGCAACTTGCAATTAATGAGCTCCTTTGAAGCTCTTCTATTTAAGAGCTCTTGTTCAACGTTTTTAAGAACTTTGGCTGCTGCCTTGACCTGAGAAGACCTTGAGGAGAGAAAGAGAGAGAGAAGAGAGAGAGGATCATGTGAGTGGATTCACAAGGGTTGCTTCAAGGATCGCTCTGCTTAGTCTTCGTCTAGAGTTTCTTGTCCGTGGAAGGGTCGGTAGAGGTAACGAGTTTGCTTTTGGTTTTGGTTCTATGCCAGCTTCAGGAGGAAGCAAAAGGAGGTAGGTTCTCTACCTTGCCGGGTGGCAAAAAGGAGGTTCTTGTAAGGGCTTCTCCGCCTAGCCGTGGGGGCTAAAGGAGAGTCACATTTTGTAGTGCAATACTTGGAGGGTGCCTCCAAGGAGTGGACGTAGGTCGAGTCGACCGAACCACTATAAATTTCTGTGTTATTTTTCTTGCTTCCGCGCTTTTAAAATTCCGCATTTATTTCTGTGGTGTGATTTGGTTTATGCAATTTTCTTTTTTTGTGAAAAGAGTTTTTAAAATACCAATTCACCCCCCCCCCCTCTTGGTTAGGTTGGGACTAAGTTCATAGGGCTTAACATCGCTAATGAACTTTCAGTATGATCTATATTGTATTGGAAAATTAATTATGATTATGAAAAATAGTCACCAATCATAATTTTAGGCAAAATTTAAATATTCAAATTTTTTATTAATCATATAGGATGATATGAATCGTACTGGATGATTTATAACAATCATGATTGACTTGATCCTGTGATAATGGGACTAATTATGATAGAATTGCTTGATCAAATTATATAGGAAGATCAGTGATGATTGTACTGGATGAATTGAGAGATACATGAGATGATACTTGATCATCCTGCATCATCAAAGATGAAAAACCATGTTTTTTCTTCTAATTGTATAGGGACATCGTACTTGATTACCTGAGAGGTGTATGTGATTATATTTAAATCATCACCTATCATACTAGGTGATGAATATAGTATCTTGAACTAATCGTATAATAAGATTATAGAATTGTATGGGATGATCAGCATAAATACTTGAGCTGATTGTACAGGATAATGTGGGTCGTATTATTTAAAAGGACTATTCTATACTGATCATACAGGAAAATCTAATGATCGTATTGGATGATATTTGATGAATAATTGAAAATTTGGGCTTATTTTGAAGGCTCTTTATTTTAGCTCTCATATTTATTTTTTGAGATGTCTTTTACTGCTGTCTTGTTTTGAGAGGGAGCTTAGAGGAAGAGAAGAGGAGCTTTGAGAGAGAAGAAAGTGTGAGATTCTTTGAAGGGCAGTTGTGAGGGATTCATAAAGGTTACTCCAAGTAAGGTTTCCATTATCTTCTTCAAGTTTCTTTCTTGATTCCTTGGTGGCTCTAGGGAGACATTCTTTATCATCAGATTTAGGTTCTTTGCCTAATCTAGGATGAAGTAAAAGGATCCAGGTTCTTTACCTACTCTAGGAGGGAGTACAAAGATTCAAGTTTTCTATCTACACCAAGAGGGTGTAAAAGGATACATGTTCTCTGCCTTCACCAGGAGGGTGAAAATGATTCAAGGTAATGGTAGTTTGTATTTTTTGGTAGTTTGTATTTTGGTTTGAAATTTAATTCCACATTTTTCTTTTTATCTTCAACGTTCTCCTATTATATGTTGTTCTTTTCATTTTTTCCTTTAAAAATAATAAATAAAAAACTTATCTATTTCTCAAAAATTCACTTTGTATGGGGGGCTTAAGGAATAACAAAATATTATTGAATCATAAATCAATAATGTTTGCCATCATAAAAAAGGGGAAGATTGTTGCATATCTATATCCAAGGCTTATAATTTTAATCATAACAAATATTATTAGGATTTTTACTATGCTATTTCAATTTATTGCATATATAGGTCCACTATTCACTTACAACTTTAATCAGCTCAAGATTGGGTAGACTAGGGTTGAGTCAGTTTGGAATTTTAATTTCAATGTACTTTTACCTTTCTTGAGTCAAATCATGTATACGGTGGATACTAAGCTAAAGTAAATTTCACACATACACTCAAGGGAGTGAGTTGGTGAGTTAAAAAAACTTTTTTATTTTTTAACTAATCATACTATATGGTTTAGATCGTACAAGACGATCAGTTAAAAAAGAAAAAAACTTAATAAGGGCACATTAATGAAGTAAGATTGATTAAACTCATCATATAGTACCATATAGATTATACAAGACTATCTGTTATCATCAATAAAATAGCCACCAATCACAATTTAGATAATATTTTAATATTCAAAATCTATGTCTAATTGTAATGTTTGATATGCATCATACTATATAATCGACGATAATCATACCTAAATTGATCTTGTGATTGAGTGTTTAATTATGGTTAAATTGTTCAATTAGATCATATAAGATGACTAGAGATGATCATATTATATGACCCAATTCCTACAGGATGATCTCTAATCTTTATATGGTATGAACCAATCACTGCATGAGATAATATTTAATCACCAGTTATAGTTCTAGATGATTAGTTTAATATTTTAAACTAATCATAAAGGATAATTACAAGATTGTTGAAACTTATTCAATATGAATTAGGTTGTTAAACCTTAAACTTATGTCCCAGCGGCTAACCCAGAGGGGGGGGGGGGGGGGGTGAATTGGTATTTAAAAAATTTTATCCCTCTTTAAAATTTAGAACCGAGAAAATTAACTTTAGTGAATTTTATAGAAAATATTTTCAACCACAAGTTAAAAATAGTAAAACAAAAAATAAAAGCAGCTGAAAAATAAAAGACACGAGATTTATAGTGGTTCGGTCAAACACGATGTACATCCACTCTCCGGAGGCACCCTCCGAGTACTGAACTAATACCACTAGTGACTCTCCTTTTGCACCCACAGCAAGGCAGAGAAGCCATTACAAAACTCTCTTCAACCACTTCCTAGTGCAATAGAGAACCATTGTCCTTTTACACTCTTCCCAGTGTTGGCAGAGAACCGTCCATCTTTTCGTACTTTCTCAGTGTAGGCAGAGAACCCTTCATCCTTTCTCACTCTCCTAGTGTAGGCAGAGAATCCTTCATCCTTTCACACTCCTAGTGTGGGAAGAGAACCCTTCATCTTTTCACACTCCCCTAGTGTGGGCAAAGAACACTTCATCCTTTCACACTCTCCTAGTGTGGGCAAAGAACCCTTCGGCTGTTCACACTCTCCAAGTGTCGGTAGAGAACCGGATCTCCTTAACAGATCTTCTTCACAAGAAATCTAGAAGGAAGAGAGAAAAGAGTGAAGTAATCAAAAACCAAAAGTAAGTAATCAAAAACCAAAAGTAGAGACTCTTACCTTTGAGTACCAAGTGAAACCTTCATGCTCCAGTAGTAAGAATTCTCTTTCCAAAACTCTCTCACACTCTCTCCTTGACTCTCCTTTCAATTGGCATGAAGATCAGTAGGCAAAAAGATTAAGTGGCAGTTTATATTGGACTTTATATAGGAAAGACACAAAAAACCATCCAAAAACTGCTAAAATTCAAGTTTGTCATTAGTGGATCGTCCTATACGATCGTGGATCGTCCGGGATGATGTTACTTAATTCAATTGGAAATGAACCCAATGTATATTGGTACGAACTGACTTCGTACATGTTAATCATCAAGATATAACACATTTTACTACTACACTAAACTAACACATCAACTAAAGAAAACACATAATCAAGTACATGAAATTATTCTGATGGACCCTGATTTGGAGGAGGAGGTGCAGCACCGAAGAAGTTGAAATAGCTACTCATCATAAGCATATTAGAATTTATATCGTTTATATGTTCTCGCATAAATCCCATATCTTGAGTGTACTATATATCCTGTTGCTGCAAATGAGCTTCAATTTTATCAAACCTTTGATCAAAGTGAGTCTCTAAATGGTCAAATCTTTGAACCAAATCCTAATAATTTGGTTCATTAGTAGGTGCAAGTGTAGCTTCATGTTCTTCCTCAGTATCACTTATGACATGTATTTTACTTGGTTCATCTTTATTGTAGATTACTCTAAATGATCCGTCATTGTAGTAGAGTGGTTCTTCAAAATCTTGATCAGGATGAACCAAATTGTATTTCTTCTCCAGAATGTAGGCAACTAGATGTCCAAAGGCAATGTTCTTCTTTCTTTTATGTTCAACATGAGCAATTTCAGAGAGTTCATAAAAATAGTTAAGGATTAGTTGGGCTTCATTATAGGTTGTTTAGTCATAATCAAGTAGGTTACTACAGAAAAAAATGGAGTAATATTGACTATATCACCAACTTTAGGAATTATAGAAGTTCTAAGAACATGCTGGATGATACGAGCATTACGAACGAGATTGGATACTTTAGGCATATGCTCGTTAAAAATGATTCCTCTAATCACTGTATTAATTTCAGACCATTCAAATTCAGAAGTGGTGGTCAATGTATGTGCTCTAGTTCCCTCAGTTCTTAAGTTTAAAAAGATTCCTAGGTTATCCTTGGTGATATCAACTTTTTTCTTAAAGGCATAGGAATGGATAACAGAATGGTCAGAGTTGAAAGACATGTTTGCCAGGTAATAGTGAAAGGTTTCTTTATTATAGAGATAAACTAGTGTGAGGATGAAACCAAACTGAGTGGAGGCAAACAAGTTCATTACCTTAAAGGTTAATTGTTCCTGAAGGAGAACCCTAGAGGGAGTGATCTTAGCAGACACGAATATGGGAAAGACTCTTCATTGACTTTGGAAAGAAAGTTAACGGAAGAGTTTCTTGGTGGTCCCTTGGCTAGAATCTTTTGTCGCTTGCTTGAACTTGCCATTGAAAAGGATCTAAAGGAAGAAAGGTTTTGAAAGTGATGTGTGAGTGATGACTATTGAGTTCAAAAGCCCACTAATTTATTGAAAAATGACTGTTCGTATAGACGAAATTACTTTCATCCCGTATGAAAAAATTTCATATGAACGAATGAATGAGTCCAAAATCAAACGCCTTTTCGTAATCACACAACTTACAAAACGTCCTTTCGAATAGACTTTTGACCAAATGATCGTACAGATGAACAGGTGTTCATCCTGGACGTTCAAAACTTATGATCATTTTAATGGAAGTTGAAACCGTCCCCTACATCGAACAGCCATGTGTTCGTCCGGATGAACCAAAGATTCGTACGTACAAAATATAGCATTAAAAACTACCTTATCCGTTTAACTGTCATTCAATCGTCCCGTCGTTTGAACAATTTCATCCTGGACATTCGTGACAATCGTATAGACGAAGTTAAAATTAAAAATTGAAAAACTGCATGCAAACGATTCAAAATCCGATAGTTTGACACACTACACAATTCGTCCTGTACGAAAAAAATTTCGTCCCGGACGATTGTCACTTAAAATTTTTAAAACATGCACTCAATAAAAAACTAAAACACAAACACAATAAAAATGCTTAAAATCACAAAAAACTAAAATTCAAATACAGAAATTCACAAAGACAAGATAAACAAAATCATAAAAACACACAAAAAGCATTAACTAGAAAACACATATCAATATTGTAGAAAACATTTTTAATTAAGCATTCAAATCGATTACTACAAGCCTTGTTCTTAATGCACTGAAAGTATCAAAGGCTAAAGGTTTTATAAAAATATCTGCAAGTTAATTTTCAGTAGAAACATGAGTAACTTCAATTTCTCCTTTGGATATATGATCCCTTATGAAATGATGTCTTATGTCTATATGTTTGGATCTTGAATGTTGAATATGATTTTTAGAAATACAAATAGCACTAATGTTATCATAATAAATTGGAATAGTGCCTATAGTTAATCTTAAATCAATCAACTGTTGTTTCTACCAAAGTACTTGTGCCACACAACTTCCTGATACAATGTATTCAGCTTCTGCAGTAGATAGGGCTACTGAATTTTATTTTCTACTGGACCAAGAGATTAAAGAATTTCCAATAAACTGACATGTTCTAGAAGTGCTCTTTCTATCCACCCTATAACCTGTAAAGTCAGAATCTGAATAACCAATTATTTCAAGAGCTAAACTTAGGATACCAAATTCTGAAGTTCTAAGTTCCTAACAAATATCTTAGAATTCTTTTTACTGCTATCAAGTGTGATTCTTTTGGATCTGATTGAAATTTAGCACACAAATAAACTCTAAACATGATATCGAGCTGGCAAGCTGTCAAGTAAAGTGAAGATCCAATTATCCCTCTAAATTTCTTTTGATCAATAGATTTTTCCTTAGGGTCCTTATCCAAGTGAACTGAGGAACTCATAGGTGTACTAACAGGTTTAGCATTATCCATTTCATACTTTTTGAGGATATCCTTAATATACTTTGACTGACTAAGAAATCTATCTTCCTTAATTTGCTTAATGCTAAATCCTAGAAAGTAACTTAAATCTTTCATTAGACTCATCTCAAATTCACTACTCATTTTTTAAAAAAAATCATCACAAAGATTTTTATTTGAATATCAAAAGATGATGTCATTCACATAAATTTGTATAATGAGTATATCCTTTCTAAATTTCTTCAAAAAGAGAGTTCTATCCACACTTCCTTTTTCAAATGATCTTTCAAGTATGAAGGTGCTCAATCTCTCATACCAAGCCCTAGGTGTCTGTTTCAATCAATATAATGCCTTTTTCATTTTGAAAATATGATTTGGGTATTTAGAATTTTCAAAACCTGGTGGTTGTTCTACAAAAACATCTACTTAAATTACTCCATTTAAAAAGGCACTTTTTACATCCATTTGGTACAATTTAAATCCTCTAAAATAGGCAAAGGCTAGCAAACCCCTAATTGCTTCAAGTCTAACTACAGGGGTAACTGTCTCCTCAAAATCAATGCATTCAATCTGATTATACCCCTTAGCAACTAATCTAGCCTTATTTCTAATAATTACTCTGAGTCATTCATTTTATTTTTGAATACCCACTCAGTTCCAACTACATTTTGTTCCTTTGGCCTTGTAGTTAATTCCCAAACTTTATTTCTTACAAATTGATTTAACTCTTCTTGTATGGCCAAAATCCAAAATTCATCTGAAAGTGTTTGATCAATATTTGTTATTTCTACAGTTGAAATAAAGGCTGAATGATTGACTTCTTTACTTAATCCATGCCTAGTCCTTACACCCTCACTAGGTTAACCAATTATCAACTCCTTTGGGTGGTTATTAGAAAATCTCAAATCTCTAGGCAAAGGGTTTTCTATCTCCAAATTTTCTTCCATATTTTCTTCCAAATTTTCATCCAAATTAATTTTATCAATATTTTAGGAGTTATTCTCAATCTCTTCTTTTACAACATTTAGATCTTCCAACATTCCAGATTCATCGAAAACAACATGTGTTGTCTCCTCAATTACCAAAGTTCTTCTATTGAACACCATAAGATTTTCCAACACTTGAGTATCCAACAAAAATTTCTTCATCTGATTTTGGATCAAATTTTTCTAAGGCAGATTTTCCATTGTTATGTATAAATACCTTGCAACCAAAAATATGCAAATGAGACAAATTAGATGTTCTTCCTTTTAGCAACTTATAGGGTGTTTTATTTAATTTAGATCTCATATTCACCCTATTCAGAACAAAACATGTAGTGCTAACAGCCTTAGCCCAAAAATATTTTGGAAGTGAGTATTCTGCCAACATTGCTCGGGCAGCTTCTATTAATGTTCTATTTTTTCTTTTGACTACCCCATTCTGCTGAGGGGTTCTAGGTGCAGAAAAATTGTTATCAATTCCTTTCTCCTTATAAAAATCCTCAAATCTTTCATTTTCAAATTCTCATCCATGATCACTTTGTATAGTAATGAGTTCACACTCAAGTTTTCTTTGAATCTAAGTCAAAAAATGTTTAAATTCCTCAAATGATTCACTCTTATGAAATAGAAATCTAACCCATGTGAATCTTGAGTAATCATCCACATTCACAAATCTGTATACCTTCCCTCCTAAACTTACAGTTCCAACTGGTCCAAAAAGATCCATATGCAAAATCTCAAATGGTTTACTAATTCTAAGATCCTTATTGGACTTAAAAGAAGACTTCACTTATTTTCTAATTGACATGCATCACAAAGGTGGTCCTTAGTAAAGTCTAGTTTTGGTATACCTCTCACTAAGTTCTTTTGTGTAATCCTCCTAAGGTTTTTCATGCTAAAATGATAAAGTCTCCTGTGCTAAAGCCATGACTCATCAGAAATAGTTTTTAAACAAAAAGCAGTAGGAGATTGAATGCAATTTAAGTCTAGCAAATAAATATTGTTTACCCTTTTACCATTTAAAACATCATTTCTATTTAGGCTTAATATTGAGCTAGTCGGAAAAAATTTTACACAAATTCCTTTGTCACATAGCTGGGTTATACTTAATAAATTATGCTTTAAGACTTCTACCAATTAAACATTTTCAATATTAAAATTTTTAAGATTTCCAATCATACCTATCCCAATCACCTTCTTTATGGTGTTATCTCCAAGTGTAACCTTGCCTCCACTCCTAGCTTCCAGCGATATGAATTATGTAGTATCTCCAGTCATATGCTTTGAGCATCTGCTGTCCAGGTACCATATGCTCTCAGGAGGTCTTGTGTGAGAGCGACGCTGCAAGAATATCAAACGTTAGACCTGGGAACCCAAATAAGTTTGGGTTCACCTTTTGGCAATTTATAAATAGATGCATGTATAATATGTCTAGGGTTATGCATCTTAAGTTTCCACACCAAATATTTTTTATTCTTCAAAGTACAGGTGTGAGCTATGTGTCCAATCAATCCATAATTATTACATTTGACTTTTGGAAATGGATTCCTAAGTCTTCTACCATTCATTTGTCTATTAAGGGATTTCATAAATTTAGGATACAAAATAGGATTTGTCAAATCTTCAAGTTTTGGGGGTATCCTATTATCCTCGAGAGCTTTTATCTTTAAAATGTAAAATGAATTCATATCTTCCAAAATTCAATTCGTATAATTTGATCTATAAATTTTGATATTCAATTCATCCTTAAAAATTTTAAAATCTTTTTCAAGTTCTACATAGGTTGATTTTAAATTTTCATGATTTTTATTTAAGTCATCAAACACATCAAGTAATTTTATGTGATTGTCATCAATTAAAGCATGATCTTTCCTATAGATTTTATAATTCTTTTTTAGTTCTTCAAATTCTAAACTTAAACTAACATGCATTTTCTTCATTTTCTTATATGCATCATGCATGTGTTCAAAAAATGCAAAAAGTTCATCATAACTTAAGTCACATACCTCTTCTTGATCTGATTAATCAAGACTATCGGCCATTAAGCACAGATTAGTGACTTCCTCTTCCTTCTCTATCTCTAACGAGTCCGAAGCTGAGTCTGCCCAAAAAGCTCTTTAGAATTTCTTCTTGCCCTTCTTCACAAATGGTTTCTCTTCTACCTTCTCCTTGCTAGGAGTGGCTTTAAGTTTCGGGCAATCTGTCTTAATATGTCCAGATTTCCTACACTCATAGCAAATCACATCATTTGAAACCTTGGCATTTCTATTAAATTTACCTCTATTCCATTGCTGGCGTCTCCTTTGCTTCCTCTTTAGAAAGCTTCTGAATTGTCTAGTTATCAATGCGATGTTGTCTTCATCCTTAGGTTGTGAGTGTTCACTCTCAGACTTCCCCACTTTCTGTGCTATGTTCTTCTCCTTTCGTGGTTCACCTGCATCAATATTTCTTTGGCTAATTCCTTGCTCGTAAGCAATTAGCGAACCAAGAAGATTGTCAATATAGTAAATGTTTAGATCTTTAGACTCTGTATATGCAGTAATTTTAGCATCATAAGCAATAGACAAATAATGAAGAATCTTATTAACCATTTCAGCATTCGTCAGTTCCCTACCCAATGCATGTAAAGAGGTGACTATTTGTATAAATCTTATGTACATATCAAAAATGGATTCAATAGGTTTCATGCAAAATAGTTCATGATCATACAACTAGATATTAAGTCTAGATTGCATAACCTCATTAGTCACCTCATACGTTATACTAAGTCTATCCCATATGTCCTTTCCACTCTTGCAAGTAGAAACCCGCATGTAGTCTTCTGATTTAAGAGCATAAAAGAAACTATTCAAACTTTTGGTGTTTAATTGTGTTAAGTCACGTTCTTCTACTGTCCAGTCCACAAAAGGTGTTTCAACTCTAACTCCGTCAACTAGTCTAGTTGGTTTTCTATATTCTTCCTGAACTAAGATCCACATTTGGTAATCAAGTGACTGTAAAAATGTAGACATGCATGATTTTCAAAAATCAAAAGGAATATTATCGAACAATGGAGGTCTAGTTATAGAGTAACCCTCAAGTGTATTTTGATTTTCAAATGTAGCCATCTACATTAATCAAAAGAAGTCAAAACTTATGATATTGAAATAAAGCTCTGATACCACTTGTTGAAACTTGTTCAATATGAATTAGGTTGTTAAACCTAAACTTATGTCCCAGTAACTAATCGAGGGGGGGGGGGGGGGGGGGGGAATGAATTGGTATTTAAAAAACTTTATACCCTCTTTAAAATTTAGAACCGAGAAAATTAACTTTAGTGAATTTTATAGAAAATATTTTTCAACCACAAGTTAGAAATAGTAAAATAAAAAATAAAAGCAGCAAAAAAATAAAAGACACGATATTTATAATGGTTCGGTCAAACACGATCTACATCCACTCCCCGGAGGCACCCTCCGAGTATTGCACTAATACCACTAGTGACTCTCCTTTTGCACCCACAGCAAGGTGGAGAAGCCTTTAGAAAACTCTCTTCCACGACTACTGGGGGTGGCAGAGAACTGTCATCCTTTTACACTCTCTCAGTATTGGCAGAGAACCTCCATCCTTTCACACTCTCCAAGTGTAGATAGAGAACCCTTCATCCTTTCTCACTCTCCTAATGTGGACAGAGAACCCTTCATCCTTTCAAACTCTCCTAGTGTGGGTAGAGAACCCTTCATACTTTCACGCTCTCCTAGTGTGGGCACAGAACCCTTCATCCTTTCACACTCTCCTAGTGTGGGCAGAGAACCCTTCGGCTGTTCACACTCTCCAAGTGTCGGCAGAAAATTGGATCTCCTTGATAGATCTTCTTCACAAGAAATCTAGAAGGAAGAGAGAAAAGAGTGAAGTAATCAAAAATAAAAAGTAAAGACTCCTACCTTTGAGTTCCAAGTGAAACCTTCACGCTACAGTAATAAGAATTCTCATTCAAACACTCTCTCATACTCTCTCCTTGTCTCTCCTTTCAATTGGCATGAAGATCAGTAGGCAAAAAGATTAAGTAGCAGTTTATATTGGACTTTATATAGGAAAGACACAAAAAATCGTCCAAAAATTGCTAAAATTCAAGTATGTCAGCAGTGAATCATCCCGTACGATCGTGGATCATCCTGGACGATGTTACTTAATTCAGCTGGAAATGAACCCAATTCATATTGGTACAAATTGACTTCGTACATGTTAATTGTCCCATACGAACAAGGTTCGTCCGGTATGAACAGTTATACCATAGGTCGATTCCGAAAACTGCAAGAAGTTGCCAAAATTTTAAGAGTCGGTGCGCTTCATCCTTGGATGAATATGAGTTCGTCTAGAGATAATTTTTACAGAGGACATTTCATCTTGTTACGAATATGGATTTCGTCTGAACTAAAATTTTCTAGAGTACATTTTGTTTTGGGATGAATTGGCGTTTGTCTGGACAAAAATTTTTTAGAGAGTATTTCATTCTGGCACGAATATGAATTTCATCTTAACAAAAATTTTCCAGAGCCCATTTCGTACTGGGACGAATAGAAAATTTGTCATGGATTATCAGGACTTAGAAAAAATTTTCTTTACTTCCTGTTAGTTCCATTGCTCTTCCAAGGAGACAACTAACTTGATCATCCCATATAAACTATGTTCATCTCATACGATCAGTATAAGTTTTTAAAGATCTCCTTAAGTGTGTGTGTTTATTTACTCAATTATAATCACTTCCTCTCAAACTTAATTCAAAGAAAAGTACAAGCTTCAATTTATAAAATATCTCATGCTGAATTTGATTTGAAGTCTTCAGTAGTCTGGAGTTTGATTTTCCTGAAATGTTAGTCCACACAAGAGCAAATACAAATCTTCCAAAAAGTGTTAGGACATAACAAAACATAAAATAATAATATTTGGAATCATCAAAACTATACAAGTTGCAAGAATGTAAAATATGCAAATAACAACTCTCTTAACAATGATAGTATAGGACGATCAGTATAATCTGTTGAACCGATCTTCCAAACTAATGCAGTTCATACTATTTGAAAGTGTTATTCTAAACTAATAGTACGTGATGATATCATGATTGTACTAGATGATCAAAAGCGCCATATTAAAATTTAGGGCTTCTTTGGAGGCTCTCGATTTAAGCTCTCTTATTGTCTCATTAAGTATCTTTTGCTGTTGACTTGTTTTAAGAGAGAACTTTAGGAGAGAAGAAAGGGAGTGTTTCTTATGAGGGGGAGTTGTGAGGGATTCACAAAGGTTTGTCCAAGCAAGGTTTCCATTATCTTCTTCAAGATGCTTTCTTGATTCCTTGGTGGATCTAGGAATACATTCTTCAACATCAAATTTAGGTTTTCTTCCTACTATAGTAGGGAGTAAAAGGATTTAGGTTCTCTTCCTAATACAGGAGGGATGAAAAGGATTTAGGTTGTCTACCTTCATTAGGAGGGTTTACGAGATTCAAGGTATTCTGCCACACCAGGTCAGTGGAAGTGATTTTTGTAAGGGCTTCTTCGTCTAGTTGTGGGTGCTAAAGGAGAGACACTAAAATGTTTAGTGCAATACTCAGAGGAGGCCTCCAAGGAGTAGACGTAGGTTAGATTTGATTGAACCACTATAAAATCTGGTGTGTTTGTTCTTTTATATTTTGACATTTTAATTTTTGCACTTATTTGTGATTTTAGTGTGGTTAACATTTTTTATTATTTTCAATTTAATCTACTTCCACATTATGGGATAATCTTTTTTGTTTTAAAAATATTTAAAAAGATAAAAATACTTTTCTTCTTTGTTTTAAGTAATTTTTAAAATAACCAATTCACCCCCCTCTTGGTTAGCCTCGTGCTTGTTTTTAAAGGTTTAATAACCTTTATAAACTTCAAGGGTACGCTTAAAAGATTTTTCTACTTTAATTTAATTAAAATTTTAAGTTAACATAGAAACTCTAATTACTTTAAGAAGTAAGCTCAGATTGTCGAGGGTATAATATATTCATTTTCAATTTTCTCTTCCTTGTTAGGCACCTCCCTAATTATGGGATCTTGCATACCACCGACCTATTAGGGTGTAATTATGTCAAGGGAAAGTTATGAAATCTCTAGTGAAAAATCTATTTTTAAGTCTTTTCAAAGCTACTTCATATTTGATTTATGTATTCATTGGGTCAACTTGTATATATTGCAATAGATACAAATTTAATTGAGACTAAAATTTTACTGTATTTTTATTTTAAGCTTTATATCACCCTACAAAAGTCAAGGGTCCACTTAGAATTAAATGTTCCTACCACTCTTTTATAAATGATCAGACTCATGGTTTTAAAGTGACTAAGTGGTCAGCTGGTTCCACAATCCAAGCAAAGGTAAGTCTAGATTTGTACTGCTTTAGTTAGGTTTAGGCTACTATTTTTAGTGCCTAATTTAGATTTTGGTTCAAAGAAAATTTTAGACTATAAGACCTCAACCTTCTAATAATAATCTTCTAATAAAATTAACAACTCAAATTAATTCTCTTTCAATCCCAAATTTTTTCCCAATATATAGGATAGGCTGGGTTCTTTTGAAATGTTTTAGAATCCCAATGCACCTCCTACCTTTCATCCCTGGACCTCTAGAAATAATTATTCAATATTAATCTAATCCTAGTTAAAACTCAAGCCTCACTTCTTTGATATCAATCTTTGAAAATTCAAAAAAGAATATTCTACCATTATTTCAATCGAGAGTATTCGTAGGAGACTATGATTTTCTTACGTGTAATTAACTACAAAGGCATGCACTCTTAGGAGATTTAGAACCAAGATCAAAATTTTAAATTTATGCTTTGAAAATTTAATTAATTCTTTGGAAAAATCAAATTTAATAATCATTATCATCATACTCAAATGATTGATTGTGAAAAATATTTCCTTCCTTTGGGAAGATATATTGTTATATTATTATATCTTTGAATTTGAAATTAATAACCCCTTATCCTGGTTTTTGTAGTCAAACACTTGATCAAACTTCATTTTAACCCTCCAGGGCATATGTAGTTCTTCATTGAGTTTTACTAGGATAATTAGGATAAACTTGCAGTTTTGTAATCTGACATTAGGGAATGATATGTTTGCCTCCCGAGGTGATAAATTTTTCATAATGATGTGTTCAACTTTAAAATTGAAACTCCAGAAATTAAATTCTCCCAAATAAAATTATATTTTTCAAAACATAACTTTTTGAATCAAACAAACAGCCATCTGCTGATGTTAGAGTTTTTTTCATTGTTGGTTGGTGTAGCTATGATTTAAACATCTTCATTATTGAGGTTTTGGTTTTCAAGTTAACTACAAGGTTTAAAAGGTTCGATTTTTTTATTTTTCTCTATTATTTCTTAACATTTTTGTAGGTCCTTCTACTACATGCAAATGGGCATCAAGATTACTTCTAGGAATGTGTAAAAGAAGCCAGATATTTTTTTGCTGGAGATTATTATTATTATTTTGCAATGCCTCTCCTCTTTTTAGGTGTTGGTTCCTAGCCACCCTAGATTTTTTATAGGTTTTTCTATTTACTTGTACTTATATGGAGTATTTTGCTCTAGGTTTCTTTTAATTTTTAATGTAGCTCTCAAGAGAATTAGCAAGCTATTAATGCATTTTAAGGACTTGTAATTTTGTTTTAAATTATTATGTAAGCTTCTCCATAGGTTTTTATAAAAAAGAAAAACAAAAAATCTCACCAAATCCTCACATTATACTATATATCATAGTTCTTTAGTATCTCCTCTGTAGATTATAGGGCATCCTCTCTAATAACCTTATTTTAGATTTTCTTTGCATCTCCTTAATTTTTTTTCTTGTAGTTTTAGTAGATATACTAGTCTGTGGCCATCCATGCCCTTGGTTATTTGTATTTTTTGTTTCTTTTACTTGGTTTTTTCTTAACAGTTTCACTTTCTCCTAGGCTAGATGATGACTCTGTTGAAACTCGTTAATTTTGAATTAGGTTGTTAAAACTAATCTTAGGTCCCAGCGACTAACCAAGAGGGGTGGGGGGGGGGGGGTGGGGGGGGTGGGGTGAATTGGTAATTTAAAATTTTACCTCTTAATTTTTTAAACCGATAAAAACTTTAATGAATTTTTTAAAAAGATTTTTCAACCATAAATCAAACAGTAAAGTAAAAAGCAGCAGAAAATAAAAGACACAAGATTTATAGTGGTTCGGTCAAACACGACCTACATCCACTCCTTGAAGTCTCCCACTTCAGGTATTACACTATTACCACTTAGTGTCTCTCATTTTGCCCCCACAGCAAGGCAGAGAAGCCTTAAAAAAAAAACTCTCTTCCACCACTACCCGGTGCGGTAGAGAACCGTTGTCCTTTTACACCCTCCAAGTGTAGGCAGAGTACCTCCCGCTGTTCACACTCTTCAAGTGTAGGTAGAGAACCTCCCACTGTTCACACTCTCAAAGTGTATGCAGACAACCTTCGGCTGTTCACACTCTTCAAGTGTAGGCAGAGAACCTTTGGCTGTTCACACTCCTCGAGTGTCGGTAGAGAACCGAATCTCCTTGAAAAGATCTTCTCACGAGAAATTTGGAAGGACAAGAGAAAAGAGTGACGCAATCACAAGAAAAAATTCTTACCTTTGAGTATCAAGTGAATCCTTCACGCTCCAATAGCAAGAATCTTCCTTCAAACACTCTCTCACACTCTCTCCTTCAATAAAACTTCACGCTCCAGTAGTAAGAATCTTCCTTCAAACACTCTCTCACACTCTCTCCTTCAATCTCCCTTTAGTTTGCACGAAGATCAATAGACAAAAAGATTACAAAACAGTTTTAAGTGAACCTTTTATATGAAAGACACGAAAAACCGTCCAAAAGTTATAAATTTTAAAATCTGTACGTACTCGATCATCGTCCCGTATGAACATAGTTCATCTGATATGAACAGTTATCTCAACGGCTCGATGGGACAAAACTGCAGGACGGTCCATATGTTTAAGGAACAGAGGACCTTGTCCTGGGACAAATGTGCAAGTTCGCCTGGACGAACAAAATGAAGCATGAGTCCAGAGAACATCATCCAAGGACGAACAGGGTAAATCGTTTAGATAATTAGTTCAAGTTGAGAATTCAGAGGACATCATCCAGTGATGAATATGACATTTCAGCTGGACCAACTGTTCAACGTGAGAATCCAGAGGACATCGTCTAGGAATGAATAGGATAATTTGTCTGGACGAACAGTTCAACGTGAGAGTCTAGAGGACATCGTCTAGGGAAGAATGGGATAATTCATCTGGACGACAAGGACTTAGAAGATTTTTCTCACTTTATATTCATTCCATTTCTCTCTGAGGATTATAACTGACCTGATCGTCCCGTATGAGCAAGGTTCATCCCGTACGAATAGTATAAGAAATTCTAAATTTTTAAACTCTCCCCCGATTGTGTGTGTGCTAGAATACTTAATTACAATCACACTCTTTCTGACTCAAGTAGAACAAATACAGACTCCAAGTTACAAATAACAAGCAGATCTTTGATTTGAAGTCTTCAACAATCTGGAGTATGATTTTCCTGAAATGTTAGTAAACACAAGAGCTAAAAACACTTCTTCCAAAATGTGTAAGGAGAAATTAATAATCAATACAATAATATTTGGAATCATCAAAATAAAAAGTCATAAGAATATAAAACATGCAAAAGCTAAGTAGCAACTCTCTTAACAATCTCCCCCTTTTTGATGATGGCAAAATAATTATTATTTGTATAATTTTCAAATTCCTTAGTATCTCCTAACCCCCCCCCCCCCCCCCCCCCCCCCCCCCCCCCCCCCCCCCCCCCCCCCCCCCCCCCCCGCCCTTAATTAATAAGCATGTAAGAATAAGAGGCATTTAAACATAAAAATTTTATTTTAAAATTTTTTATTTGAACACACAAACATTTGAACACAAAGCACAATAAACACTAAAAAAAGTCTCAAAGAAAATATTTACAAAAAGACATAGAGACAACAGTTATGAACAAATAAAACAAAATGCAATAAAACAAAATGCAATGATAGATAGATACGAAATAATATTTCTCCCCCATTTTGACAACGACAAAAAGAGAAAAAAAAAAAAAGAATAAATACAGAAATGTAAGAAGTCATATGAAAAGCCTTTTGATAATTGATCCTTGAAAGAGATTGAGATATATTTGCAAATAAAATTAAATATCATTAGAGAAATAGAATGATTTTTATGATTTAATAAGAGATATAACATAGACCAGAAAAAATAATCAAAAACATGAATCAATTTAGATAATGAGATAAACAAAATCATTACAAAGTAGATGAATATAAAATTTGTATATTTCAAATTTCAATATCAAATAAAATTATGCAGAAGATTAATTTGAATTGAAAGATTGAAAGATTCCGGAAAGAGCATATACTTGTCGTACTTTGCACATCTATACAATATTTGTTGCACACTTTGTGCATCTTTTATTTTTGGGTTAATTTTGTGCCTCTTTTTTAATTTGTGAACCATTGCACATTCTTTTAATTTTTTTTGTACATTTGTACATTTTCAAGTCTATTCTTGATCTTTCCAAAATTAATAATCTAAAATCTCAAATTTCTCTAAGTACAATAATATTTATATTGATAAGAGAAATACAAAATAAGAAAACATCATAATTGCAATAATAATATAAAAATTAAGTTAGTCTAAGAAGAGACATGAGATTGACATTCTTAATTAGATCAAGTTATAATCACAACTTAAATTTTGAAAAATTAGATTTTCTAATGACTTCAATTTTTGGTTGCAAATCAAGATATAGCACTTGAAAGATCAAATATTTTAGGGATGATCATATAGGATAACATGCATTTCAAAATAAATTAAAAGCTACACAAGATAACTTTTTATTGATATCATGATAAATGATATTACATCAAGTATGATTGATATCTATAAACATATTTTTCAAAACATAAAAATAAAAATTAACAACACAATACACAAAAAAGATAAAACATAAACATCAATATCACATGACATGACATGAAACATAAAAACATAACAGCTAACAATCACATCACATCACATATGGTAGAGAGAATCATAAAGAAGTACAGACATCACTCAGAAGGTCCCTGATCTGGAGGAGGTGGCTGGTTGAAGAAATTAAAATAGCTACTCATCATAGTCAAATTGGAGCCCACAGCATCGAGTTGGCCTCGCATCCAACCCATGTCCTGCTGGTGCTACACATCCTACTCCTGTAAATGAGTTTCAATTTGATCAAAGCGTTGATCAAAATGAGTCTCAAGATGATCAAACCTGTGAACAAAATCTTAAAAATTTGGTTCACGAGCAGGAGCAGGTGCAGCTCTTCTCTTTTCCTCCTCAGAATCACTACTTATTACCTGTGAATCTTTATTAAAGATTGCTCAAAAAGTTCCATCATTGTAATGGAGAGGCTCCTAGAATTTGAACTTGATGGACTAAGTCATATTTCTTCTCTAAAATATAGGTTACAAGATGTCCTAATGCTATAATCTTCTTTCTCTTATGGGATACATGACCAATCTCAGAAAGTTTGTACAAATAGTCAATGATCAGTTGGGCTTCATCTATAAGTTGGCTAGTCAAAACCAGATATGTAACTATAGAAAGAAGAGGAGTAATATTTACTCGATCACCATCTTTAGGAATAATGGAGGTACGAAGAATATCCTGGATGATTCGGGCTTCTTGACTAAGAGTTGACACCCTTGGTATATGAACTGCCCCTCCATACCCTCTAATAACATTATTTATTGCAGACCAATCAAAATCAGAGGAAGAGGTAAAAGTATGGGCTCTAATCCCTTGAGTCCTTAAGTTAAAAAATATCCCCAAATCTTCTTTGGTGATCTCCACTTTCTTCTTAAGAACATACGACCTAATCACAGTTTGGTCAGAGTTAAATGACATATTGGCAAGGAAGTAGTGGAAAGTCTCCTTGTTATACAGATGGATCAGAGTGAGAATAAGACCAAACTGGGTAGAAGCAAAAAGGTCCATTACCTTGAAATTGAGTTGTTCTTAGAGAAAGGCTTTAGAGGGGGTGATTTTAGCGGATGTGAACCTAGGGAAGGACTCATTTTCTTTTGACAAAAAGTGTTCTCCTAAGTTTCTAGAGTGGGTCCCTTTAGCGAGTACCTTTTGCCTCTCTATTTTTCTTGAACTTTCCATGGAGAAGATCAAAGAGATTTAGAAGTTTGAAAGAGTTTTTGAAGTGATGAAGTTTGAGTTCTAAACCTTTCAATTTAAAGAAAAAATGAACTTTCGTACGAACAAAAATAAGTTTGTCTTGTACGATATTTGGTTCGTACGTACGAACTTATTTTGTATGGACGAACGAGTAAGTCCAAAAATGAAACAACTTTTCATAATCATGCAAGTTACGAGGCATTGTTTCATACAGGCTTTTGACTAAATGATTGTACAGATGAACAGATGCTCGTCCGTGACGATCAGATATTTAAGATCATTTTAATGACAGTTTGAAACATCCCCCACTTTGAGTTGCCACGTGTTCGTAGGTACGAACAGAATGTTTGTACGTGCAATCAGGAATAATGAAACTGATCTTATATGTATAACTTTCTACATGCATACATATGATTATATATATGTATATATATATTCAGACGATCATCACAATCGTACAGACAAACGGTATTAGAAAAATGAAAAACTACATGCAAAACCATTCGAATCAATCGTTAATATGCTACCCGATTTGTCCCGTACAAATATATTTCGTACAGACGAATTTTACACTTTGAAATTTTCATGCCAGCACTCAACAAATCATGAATCTTGATGTGAAAGTACACAAAACAAATAGACAGGAGTTTGCAAAATCAAGTACGAACATAAACACTTAAAAACACATACAGAAAATAATAAAAATAAAAACACACTAACAAAACACATATCAAGGTTGTAGAGACTTTTAAGAATTCAAATCAATCACACCAAGCCTTGTTCTTAAGGTACTGAAAGTATTAAAGGCTAGGGGTTTTGTAAAAATATTTGCAAGTTGATTTTCTATTATAACATTAGTGCGTTCAATTTCTCCTTTGGATACATGATCCTTTATGAAATGATGCATGATGTCTATATGTTTGGTTCTTGAATGTTGAATAGAATTTTTAAAAATGCAAATAGCACTAGTGTTATCACAATAAAAGGAAATAATGCCTATTATTAATCCTAAATCAATCAACTATTTTTTTCAATCAAAGTACTTGTGCCACACAACTTCTTAATGCAATGTATTTAGCTTCAGCAATAGATTGGCTACTGAATTTTATTTTCTACTGGACCAAGAGACTAAAGAATTTCCAATGGATTGACATGTTCAAGAAGCACTCTTTTTATCAACCCTACAACCTGCAAAATCTGAATCTGAATATCCAATTATTTTAAATGAAGAGCTAAACTTAATATACCAAATTCCTAAATTTTGAGTTCCCAACAGAAATCTTAAAATCCTTTTTACTGCTGTCAAATGTGATTCTTTTGAATCTGATTGAAATCTATCACATAAACAAACACTAAACATGTTATTGGGTCGGCTAGATGTCAAGTAAAGCAAGAATCCAATTATCCCTCTAAATTTTTTTTGATCAAAATATTTTACCTTAGGGTCCTTATCCAACTAAACTGAGGAACTCATGGGTGTATTAACAGGTTTAGCATTGTCCATTTCATACTTTTTGAGGATGTCTTTAACATACTTTGACTGACTAAGAAATGTATCTTCCTCAATTTGCTTAATGCTAAAGCCTAGAAAGTAACTCAAATCTCCTATTAAACTTATCTCAAATTCACTACTAATTATTTTAGAAAACTCATCACAAAGATTTTTATTTATAGATCCAAAGATGATATCATCAACATAAATTTGTACAATGAGTATATCCTTTCCTAATTTTTTCAAAAAAAGAGTTGTGTCCACACTTCCTTTTTCAAAAGATCTTTAAAGTAGGAAGGTGCTCAACCTCTCATACAAAGCCCTAGGTGCCTGTTTCAATCCATATAATGCCTTTTTTAATTTGAAAATATGATTTGGGTGTTTAGAATTTTCAAAGCCTAGAGGTTGTTTTACAAAAACATCCTCTTAAATTACCCCATTTAAAAGGAACTATTAACATCTATTTGATATAATTTAAAGCCTCTAAAATAGTCAAAGGCTAACAAAACCCTAATTGCTTCAAGTCTAGATACAGGGGCAAAAGTCTCCTCAAAATCAATTCCTTCAATCTGATTATCCCCCTTAGCCACCAATTTAGTCTTATTTCTAATGATAATATCTGAGTCTTTCATTTTATTCTTGAATACCCACTTAGTTCTAACTACACTTTAATCCTTTGGCCTTGCAGTTAATTCCACAAACTTTATTTCTTATAAATTAATTTAACTCTTCTTATATAGCCAATATCCAAAATTCATCCGAAAGTGCTTGATCAGTATTTGTGGGTTCTATCATTGAAATAAATGATGAATGATTAACTTCTTTATTTATTCCATGCCTAGTCCTAACACCCCCACTAGGTTCACCTATAATCAATTTCTTTGGGTGGTTTTTAGAAAATCAAAAATCTGTAGGCAATCTATTTTTTATCTCTAAATTTTCTTCCAAATTTATCTTCTCAATCTTTTGGGAGTTAATCTCTATCTCATCCTCTTCAACAATTGGCTCTTCCAATATTCCAGATTCATCAAATATAACATGTGTGGTCTCCTCAATTACCAAAGTTCTTTTACTGAATATTCTATAAGATTTTTTAATACTTGAGTATCCAATAAAAATTCCTTCATCTGATTTTGGATCAAATTTTCCAAAGGTAGATTTTCCATTATTATGTATGAACACCTTACATTTAAAAATATGCAAATATCTCAAATTAGGTGTTCTTCTCGTTAATAATTCATAAGGTGCTTTATTTAAATTTAATCTAATATTCACCCTATTCAGAACATAATATTCTGTGCTAGCCGCCTCAGCCCAAAAATATTTAGGAAGTGAATATTCTGCCAACATGGCTCGGGCGGCTTCTATTAATGTTTTGTTTTTTCTTTCGACTACCCCATTCTGCTGAGGGGTTCTAGGTCCAAAAAAATTGTGATCAATTTCTTTCTCCTTACAAAAATCCTCAAACTTTTCATTCTCAAATTCTCCATCATGATAACTTTGAATTGTCATAATTTCACATCCTAGTTTCTTTTGAATCCAAGTCAAAAAAATTCTAAATTTCTCAAATGATTAACTCTTATGATATAGAAATCTAACCCATGTGGATCTAGAATAATCATCTACAATCATAAATCTGTATACCTTCCCTCCTAAACTTATAGTTCCAACTGATCCAAAAAGATCTATATGCAAAATCTCCAATGGTTTACTAGTTCTAAGATCTTTATTAGATTGAAAATAGGACTTCACCTGTTTTTCTAATTAACATGCATCACAAAGGTGGTCCTTAGTAAAATTCAATTTTGGTATACCTCTCACTAAGTTCTTTTAGATAATCCTCCTAAGGTTTTTCATGCTAGAGTGACAAAGTCTCCTATGCCAAAGCCATGACTCATCAGAAATAATTTTTAAACAAAAAAAAGTAGGAGTTTTAATGCGGTTCAAGTCTAGCATATAAACATTATTTACCCGTACACCATTCAAAACATTATTACTATTTAGACTTAATATGCAACTTGTAAAAAAAAATTTTATACAATAACCTTTATCACATAGCTAACTAATACTTAGAAGATTTTGCTTTAAGCCTTCTACCAACAAAATATTTTCTATCAAAAAGTTTTTAAAATTTTTAATCATACCTGACCCTACCACCTTTCTTGTGGTGTTATGTCCAAGTGTAACCTTGCCTCTACTGCTAGCTTCCAGCGATATGAATTGTGTAGTATCTCTAGTCATATGCTTTGAGCATCCGCTGTCCAGGAACCATATGCTCTCAGGAGGTCTTGTGTGAGAGCGAACTTAGAAAATAATCAAACATTAGACCTGGGAACCCAAACAAGTTTGGGTTCACCTTTTTGCAAATTATAAATAGATGCATGTATGATATGTCTAGGTTTATGCATCTTAGGTTTCCACACCAAATAAGTTTTCTTCTTCAATGTACAGGTATGAGCTATATGTCTAATCAATCTACAAAAATGACATTTGTCTCCTGGAAAAGGGTTTCTTAATCTTCAATAGTTTCTCAGACTATTTATGGATTGCATAAATTTAGGATACAAAATAGGATTGGTGAAACCTTCAAGTCTTGGTGGGATCCTATTATCTTTTATCTTCAATTTATAAAATTAATTCATATCTTTCAAGATACGATTTATATAATTTACTCAATACATCTTGTTCTCAAATTCATCCTTATTATTTTTTATTTCTTTTTAAAGTTCTGCATAGGTTGATTTTAAACTTTCTTGGTTCATATTCAAATCATCAAACTCATCAAGCAATTTCATATTGTTGTTATCAATTAAAGAATGATCTTTCCTAAGGATCTCATGTTCTCTTTGTAGTTCCTGAAATTCTAAGTTCAGACTAGCATGCATTTTCTTTAAGTTTCTATATGCATCATGTATGTGTTTAGAGACATCAAAAAGTTCATTGTAAGATAAGTCACATATCTCTTCTTGATCTGACTGATCAAGATTATCGACCATTAAGAATATATTAGTGACTTCCTCTTCCTTTTTAGTCTCTGACGAGTTTGGAGCTGAGTCCACCCAAAAAGCTGTTTGGAGTTTCTTCTTGCCCTTCTTCATATTTGGTTTCTCGTCTTCCTTCTCCATGCTAGGAGTAGCTTTGCGTTTAGGGCAATCTGACTTAGTATGTCCAGGTTTCCTCCACTCATAGTAAATAACATCATTTGAAACCTGAACATTTCTATTAAATTTACCTCGATTCCATTGCTGATGTCTCTTTTACTTTCTCTTCAGAAAGCTTCTGAACTGTCTAGTTATTAGTGTGATATCTTCTTCATCCTCAGGTTGTGAGAGATCAGTCTCTAACTCCTCCACTTTTAGTGCTATATTCTTCTCCTTTCGTGGTTCACCTGCATCAATCTTTCTTTAACTCACCCCTTGCTAGTAAGCAATTAGTGATCCAAGAAGATTGTCAATAGAGTAAATGTTTAAATATTTAGACTCTGTAATCGCAGTTATTTTAGCTTCATAAGCAGTAGGCAAGAAATGAAGTATTTTTTTAACCATCTCTGCATTCATTAATTCCCTATCTAATGCATGTAAAGAGGTAACAATTTGTGTAAATCATGTGTACATATCTGAAATGGATTCATTGGGTTTCATGTAAAATAGTTCATAATCATGCAATAAGATATTAAGTCTAGATTGTTTAACTTCATTAGTCCCCTCCTAAGTTATAAAAAGTATATCCCATATATTTTTTCCTCTCTTGCAAGTAGAAACCCGCATGTAATCTTTGGATTTATGAGCACAAAAGAAACTATTCAAGCATTTGGCATTAAGTTGTGTTAAGTCACGTTCTTCTACTGTGCAGTCCATAAAGGGTGTTTCAACTCTAACTCCATCAAGTAATCTAGTTGGTTTTGAATACCCTTCCTGAACTAAGATCCACATACGATAATCAAGTGAATGTAAAAATAAGCATAAGTGTGTTTTCCAAAAATCAAAAGGAATATTGTTGAACAATGGAGGTCTAGTTATAGAGTAACCCTAAAGTGTGTTTCGGTTTCCACATGTAGCCATTGTTGTTAATCAAAAAGTAGTGCAAACTTATGATTTTGAAAAGAAAGCTCTGATGCCACTTATTGAAAATCATTAATTACGAATTAGGTTGTTAAACCTAATCTTATGTCCTAGTGGCTAATCAAGAGGGGGGGTGAATTGGTAATTTAAGATTTTACCTCTTAATTTTTTAAATCGATAAAAACTTTAATAAATTTTTGAAAAAGATTTTTCAATCACAAATCAAACAAAAATAGTAAAGTAAAAAGTAGCGAAAAAGAAAAGACACAAGATTTATAGTGGTTCGGTCAAACACAACCTACATCCACTCCTTGAAGTGTCCCACTTCAGGTATATCACTATTATCACTTAGTGTCTCTCCTTTTTCCCCCCACAGCAAGGTAGAGAAGCCTTCACAAAAACTCTCTTCCACCACTACCCGGTGCGGCAGAGAACCGTTGTCCTTTTACACCCTCCAAGTGTAGGTAGAGTACCTCCCACTGTTCACACTCTCCAAGTGTAGGAAGAGAACCTCCTGCTGTTCACACTTTCCAAGTGTAGGCAGAGAACCTTCGGCTGTTCACACTCTCCAAGTGTAGGCAGAGAACCTTCGACTGTTCACACTCCTCGAGTGTTGGTAGAGAACCAGATATCTTTGAACAGATCTTCTCATGAGAAATCTGGAAGGACAAGAAAAAAGAGTGATGCAATCACAAGCAAAGATTCTTACCTTTGAGTACCAAGTGAATCCTTCACGCTCCAGTAGTAAGAATCTTCCTTCAAACACTCTCTCACACTCTCTCTTTCAATCTCCCTTTAATTTGCACGAAGACCAATAAAAAAAAAGATTACAAATAATTTTAAGTGGACCTTTTATATGAAAGACATGAAAAACCATCCAAAAACTATAATTTTTCAAATCTGTACGTACTCGATCATCCTGTACGATCGTAATTTTTATGTACGAACAATGTAAAAACTATTGCGTACAACCTCAATGTACATTGGTATGAAATGACTTTGTACTCGATCATCATCCCATACGAACATAGTTCATCCGATATGAACATTTATCTCAACGGTTTGTTTGGATGAAATTGTTGGATGGTCCATATGTTAAATGAACAGAGGACCTCATACTGGGACGAATGTGCAAGTTTGTCTGGACGAGTAGAATGAAGCATGAGTCCACAGAACATCGTCTTGGGATGAACAGGGTAAATCATCTGGACAATTAGTTTAAGTTGTGAATTCATAGGACATCGTCCATGGACAAATATGACACTTCGTCTGGATGAACAGTTCAAAGTGAGAATCTAAAGGACATCGTACAGGGACAAATAGGATAATTTGTCTAGACGAACAATTCAACGTGAGAGTCCAGAGGACATCATCCAGGGACGAATGGGACAATTTGTTTGGACGACCAGGACTTAGAAGATTTTTCTCAGTCCCATACGAACATGGTTCATCCCGTACAATCAGTATATAAAATTATGAATTTTTAAACTCTCCCAGAAAGTTCGTTAGGGATGTTAAGCCCTATGAACTTAGTCCCAAGCTAACCAAGAGGGGGGGTGAATTGGTATTTTAAAAACTCTTTTCACTAAGAAAAAATTACATAAACCAAATCACACCACAAGAAATAAATGCGGAATTAAAAGTGCGGAAGCAAGAAAAAGAACACAGAAATTTATAGTGGTTCGGTCGACTTGACCTACGTCCACTCCTTGGAGGCACCCTCCAAGTATTGCACTACAAAACGTGACACTCCTTTAGCCCCCACGGCTAGGCGGAGAAGCTCTCACAAGGACCTCCTTTTTGCCACCCCGGTAAGGCAGAGAACCTACCTCCTTTTGCTTCCTCCTGAAGCTGGTAGAGAACCACAACCAAGACCAAACTCTTTACCTCTACCGACCCTTCCACGGACGAGAAACTCTAGACGAAGAACGAGCAGAGCGATCCTTGAAGCAACCCTTGTGAATCCCCTCACGAGCTCCCCCTCACAAGATCCTCTCTCTCTCCCTCTCTCTCTTTCTCTCCTCAAGGTCTTCCCAGGTCAAGGCAGCAGCCAAAGATCTTGAAAAACGTTGAACAAGAGCTCTTAAATAGAAGAGCTTCAAAGGAGCTCATTAATTGCAAGTAGCCGACTTTATCGTCCAGGCTGATATGTACATCAGCCTGGCCGATCAGTACAAAACTCAGAAGGTCGGCCAGAGCATCGCTCTGGATACACTTCTAGATGATTGAATTTTGGCTTGATCGTCAAGGATGATCTTACTTTCGTCCTGGCCGATAAGTTCAAATCAGAGGCAAATCATCCTGAGCATCGCTCTGTTTTGAGCTGGCCGATATTTATCGTCCTGAAGTAACTTAAGGTTTTTGACTAGATCGTCCTGGCCGATCCTGCGATCGTCCAGGACGATATGATCGTATCAATCATCCTTAATTACTCCCTTGATTTCCTGATCAATTAAGGCATAATTTGATAATTTCGTCCAAGCCGATCCGTCGATCGTCCTGGCCGATAATTTAAAAATACAGTATACCTTAATTGTCTATGGTGACTACTTCTTTCTATTTTGAGCTTATCGTCCTGGCCGATACACGTATCGTCCAGGCTGATATGTTAATGATGGCTGCCTTAATTAAGAATCCTTATTTAGACTTTCTATTTTAAGCCTGATCATCCAGGACGATGTAAATATCGTCCTGGCCGATGTGAGCAAAAATAGAAATTCTAAGTCTCTCAAGTGTGTGTGTGTAGGGTTACTTAGCATCAGTCTCTTTAACCATTACAAGTAGACTCAAAAGGTGAAAAACAAAAGTACAGACTGACTCAACCCTAAATCTACGCAATCCTGAACTGGCTTCTTCTTGATCGTCCGATCTTCGATTCCTGAAAAGTTAGAAGCAACAAGTAGTCCAAGAGAAATAGTGTTTGTCAATCATCAAAACATAAGCCATGAAAAAATAGATTTGCAACAATCTCCCCCTTTTTTATGATGGCAAACACAAGTAGGAAAATTTAAAAAAAATGTTCATTAGAAATTCAAAGTTACAAACCCCAAACCCAACAGCTTTTTCCTACCACACCCTACTCCCCCTTTTGTCATCACAAAAAGAGGGTCCAGATACAAAAGAAAACACCACAACAAACAAAGACTATCTAAAAAAAAAAGGAAACAAACAACAGAAAGTACAGACTACAACAACAAGGGATCCAGATCATCAGATGGAGGTGGTGGAGGTGGCTGCTGAAAGTAGGTGGCAAGTGTGGTGAACTGAGCATTGAACCAGGCGATGTCCTGGTCTTGGTACTTCTGTTGCTGAGTAAGGAAACTATCAAATCGGGCTAAATCCTCAGCAAGGTGCTGCTCGTAGAGGGCAATGTCCTCAGAGTGTTGCTGCTCCTGTGCAGCAACGTAGGCGTCAAAGCGGGTCTCCCATCGATCAAACCTCTCAATCAACTGATCAATCGGTGAGTGCTGGTGGAGAGGAACAGGATCAGGAACGGGAGCGGGAGCGGGAGCCTCCTCCTCTCTAGCCTCCCGAGCGGTGCAAGGACTCCATTCCCCAATCTGGGTTCGTTTACCGCAATTACCATTAATCTATTGGGATGTTAACAACATCACTCGTATTATGAATGGGATTGGGGAGCCTCTTTGGATGGATTCACATACGAGCACATGGGGTAGGTCATCGTTTGCACGCATTTGTGTAAGGATTGATCTTTCCCAAAAATTGCTCCCGGGAGTTTGGATCAATGGCATTCATGGGCGATTCTTCCAAAGAATTGAGTACGAAGGGCTTACCAACTTCTGTTTCGACTGTGGGCACATTGGTCATGCAACCGGAAAGTGCTCGTCGAAGAACAATGGTGGCGGGATGACCCCCACGAGTGCACGTGCCCAACACCCCAACAAAGCCCAACCAAGGGACTTATTCGTGAACAGCCACCCACTTGGACCGGAACAACCTGCTAGGGACGGTCCCCTTGACCGTGAGGAGCAAGAGGACTCCTTTGGGGAATGGAATATGGTCACCCGTAAGACGAAAGGAAAGAAGAAGGGCTCTGCTGCGATCCCAACTACTGGACTGAGTAAAGAAACTGACCAGGGCTCTCTCTCCCGAGCTACCAAGGAAATTCAACAGCAAATGGAGGAGATCTCCAATAGAATTGTCAACCCGAGCAACTCTCTTTCCAAGAATCAAAAGGTATCTTTTAATGCTTCTAAACCAGCTCAGGATGCCTCCCCGTCGACGATCAATCTATCAAAGCGCCAGCATAAGACCCCTAAGTCGTTCATGGAGAAGCAACTGCTCCAGCTTGGGCCGATTACCACACTGCCCAGGAAGAGGAGGAAGAACTTACAAGATGACACTGGCGGGGACTTTGTCCCCTTTGAGGAACAATGAGACCCAACTTGTATTCATGTCTTAGGGAGATAGTGGTGCGCAAATGACTGCCGGAGCAATGGGATATCCTTCTGCCCTCGGGCAGGTTGACCCCTTTCTCAGGTATCTCCCCCCTTTGGAGTTGTTCTCTGTGCAGTACTGGACCTACTGAGGCATGCATTCGGGGTGGGCCTCCTTGTGAATCAAAGGGGCTTCTTCTCCTTTCTTTTATTGTCTTCCTTTTATTTTGTCATACTTGTATGGTTGTCATTACAGTAGTAGACCTTCCCACTTTTGTTTTTTGCCTGGGGAAGGTAGCTTATTATTCCATACTTGCTATGTAACTTTTACTTTAATTAATGCAAATGCAATCTTCAGCTCTAGCCCCCCGAGGTTCCTTAGGGTGGAGACGAGTACTGTGAAGGGCACTGAAGGAACTGTTTGATTAGAAGAGGATTGGGAGGTCGGGAGGTGTAGGATATTGGAGTTGATATTTGGTTTCAAGGACATAGGCTATGATGTGTCCTAAGGCTAGATTAGGTTTCCTCTTATGACCTGGATCGCGAATTGTGGTTAAATGGTCAATGTACCAAAAGAGCAAGTCGGGAGTATTAAATTCTCTATAAGCCATGATGTAGAAAGTAGTCAGGGAAAGTAAAGGGGTGATGTGGATTCGGTCACCAGCTTTTGGAATTATGGAGGTGTGAAGGACATGTTGGATTGTCCTAGCATCTTTGACTAAAGAGCTAGTCTCTCCAACATGAAAAGGTGCATTGGTCTGGTAAAGAAAGTGATTTGTCATTGACCAGTCAAAGTTAGGATCTAAAGCGAATAAGTGCAGCTTATCCCCGGTGGTGGATAGCTGTAAAAGATCAACACAATCCTGATATGTGATTTCGACAGGGCGTCTATTCACATAGGAGGTCAGGGCTGTGAAAGTAGGGTTGATGCGAAGATTTGCAAAAAATTCAAAAAGAAGCTCAGTGTGAAAAGGAAAAGCGAGAGAAAGAATGAAGCAAAATGAAGTGTGAGAAAAGAGATCCATTACTGGATATGAAATGTGGGCAGGATTGATGATTCTAAAGACAGTTATCCCACACTCTTTGTAGCGATGGTAGGCAGCCTGATCCTCTGCCTCCCTGAATCGAGGGTCCAGAGTCGCCCTTGAAGAACTCCCAGACGCCTGACGAACACGTTTCCCACCAGCCATAGAAGAGAGTTAGCAAGAAAACAAAAAAGAAAGAAGAGTGGAGAGTGAGAAATCATGGCTGGAATAGCCAAAATTTAAAGAAACTGCCATATCATCCTAGCCGATCGCAGAATCATCCAGGCCGATATGGCTCAATAATTACGTACAGGCCGATTGGTCAGAAAGGCGGTCCGATCGTCTGGGCCAATCAGATATCGGCCAAGCCAATTAGACACAGGCGATCGTCCCGAGGAGTCAATCCGGACGATCGTTGAAAAAGTAGATCGTCCGGGCCGATTAGGTGTATCGTCCAGGACGATGCACAATAATTGATCGTACCGGCCGAAGTTAAAAAGTTTTAAATTCTTGCCACATGTATCGTCCAGGACGAACAGTGGATCGGCTAGGACGATTGTCCAATAATGGATCATCCGGGGCCAAATTTAAAGATCAAAACGTGCTGACACGTGGATCGTCCGGGACGATCCAGTGTATCAGCCAGGACGATGCACATAAAATGCATCGGCCAGATAAAATTTCTTATTGGCCAGGACTATCATCATGACAGAATTCGATCATATCGTCCAGGATGATATAGGATCGTCTAGGACGATATAGGATCGTCCAGGACGATGAGTTATAGCAAGCACAGAAAAGGTCAGCAGATGGATTTTGAACATAATTTGTCATATCGTCCAGGACGATAAAAGTATCGGCCAGGACGATGTGACTAGAAGTTGAAATCAAGGAAAGAATGGTGATGATCAAGACCCTCAAAAATAAAACAAAAGAAAAATAGTCAAAACACAGTAAAAAAACACAAGGAAAATCAAAAAACGAATATTTTTGGATTTTAATTTTTCTAATTTTTGTTGTTGTTTTATGGAGGCATCATATGAGAATTTTCCAAAAAGTTAAACTTTTAAAGTTCCAAGAGATCAAGGAGTTTAACAAATCCTAATCAGAAGAAGGTAGAACATCTGATTCTATTAACCCTAGATCAGACATCCTTCAGTGTACAAAATTCTTTTGGAAAATAGAAATCTAACTCAGAATAACTAAATATGATACAAAGATCCATTCAAAACTTATTTACAAAGAAAATATCTCATAATTAATAAACCAAAGTAATTTTTCTCAATCATGAAAATTGAAATCAAGTTTTTGAAAGTATCACATAATCAATGCGTTCTCTAAGTTTTAAGAGTTTTAGCAAAGAGAGGATAGCTTGATCTAGTGGGCTCATTTTTTGCCTCTTGTCATTTTGATTGGCTCTTTTGAGCATCTTTTGATTTTTTGATACACTTTTGTGTATATAGCTTCCTTTTCAATTTGGCTTCATTGGCCTCTTTCCTTTTTAACTCTTGCAAGCTAAAAACTCTTTATTATACCCTTAAAAAAAATTTAGTTGTGAGTATATCCTCCAAATATTAGAGAATAGGAGCTCTCTCTCTAACATAGGGAAGAACAATCCACAACACAAAATCAAAATCATGTGATAAATGCAATGGCAAGATTTCAAAAAACTTAAAAGATATATGAGAACTTTGGCTATTATGCATAAGATAAATTAATGTAGCAAGATAAGAAAAGGATCTTAAATAAAAAGCCATTGGTTAAACTGAGTTTAGACTTTTGTTTAGAGAAGAAAATCATACCACTAAACAAAGTCAGAAGGAGGGAAAACATCAACAGTATTACTCCCTTTAACCAATTTAGAAAAGCTAAACATTATCTCCAAAACTCCAAAATCTAAAAGCTTGTAAAGATTCATCATATGGAAGGCCAAATTTAAAGAACAACATGAAAACAAAACACATAAAAACAAAACAAAAAAATGAAAACAAAGCAAACTAAAATAACACAAAGTAAGCACAAAAACAAAATAAAAGATAACACAAAAACTAAAAATTTCAAGCAAGTGATAAAGCAGCGAGTTTAAGCAATTTTTGAGCTGCCAGCCTCCTTATGTCCAGTTATCTTATGCTCCCACGAGGTCTTTGGTGAGAGCATACCTGCAAGGCTTAACAACAGTCAGATTTAGGAACCCAAATAGGTTTGGGATCCTTCTTAGGAAAAGTAGAATGCAATGCAGGCATGGTATGTTGTGAATCATGCATCTTAGGTCTCCACACCCAATGTGTACTACGGTGAATGGTGCAAGTGTGTGAGATGTGTCCTAGCATGCCACAAGAAAAACATCTAACTTCAGGAAAAGGGTTTCTTAAATGATTATAATGCCTCTTCCTAGGTTCTGGCTTAAGATCAAAAGTGGAAGTCATCCAATTTTTCTTACATGTATCAAAATCATTTTGAATCCTCAAGTTAGTTCTTTTTAATGCATCATTCTCAATCCTCAAATTTTTCTCAATCTCTTTAGATTTCTTAAGATCAAAAATAAGTGAGGTGTGTGAAACTTTTAATGCCTTATGTTCATCAATTAATTCTGAATGCTTTTTGTTCAACTCATCAAATTCATCAAGAAGAGCCATGTGATTTGAATTAATCGTTGCATGGTCTTTGAGAAAAACTTCATGCTCTTTTTGTAGATTCGAATGTTCTAATTTTAAGCTAGCATGTGTCTTCTTAAGTTTTTTGTATGATGCATGGATTTTTTCATAAATTTCAAACAATTCATCATAAGTTGGTTTACATACCTCTTCCTCATCACTTTGATCTTCTCCAATGAAACACAAGTTTGTAGTCTCTTCCTCTAGTTCAGTCTCAGAGGAATCAGTACCAGATTCTGCCCAGAAACCTTTTTGGATTTTCTTCTTGTCCTTCCTAGACTTAGCTTTCTCCTCACCTTTTTTCTTTTCTTTGCTCGAGTGATCTTGAAGTGTAGGACAATCGGCTCTCACATGTCTAGGCTTCCTGCATTAAAAACAAACAACATCAAAAGATCCTTTAACATATTTGTGATCCTTACCTTTTCTCCAACTTTGATGATGCTTTTGTTTCTTCCATAGAAAGCTTTTGAATAGCCTTGTGATGAAGGCAACTTCATCTCTTTCAGTCCCGGAAGATTCAGAGTCCGATTTGTGCGCCTTCAGTGCAATTATTTTCTCCTTTTTCTTCTCACCTGCATCAAGATTTCTTTGATTCACCCCTTGCTCGTAAGCAATGAGTGAGCCAAGTAAGTTATCAATAGAATAGGTGTTCAAATCCTTAGATTCAGTGATTGCAGTGATTTTTGCATCATAAGATGAAGGCAAGCATCTTAAAATCTTGTTAACTTTTTCATAGTTTGAAAGTTCTTTTCCTAGTGCATGCAGTGAAGTGACTATCTGAGTAAATCTAGTGTACATGTCAAAAATCGATTCATGAGGTTTCATATGAAAAAGTTCGTAGTCATGCAAGAGAATGTTCAAACAGGATTGTTTAACTTCATTAGTACCTTCATAGGTGATGCACAATTTATCCCAAATCTCTTTACCAGTTTTACAAGTTGAGACACGCATGTAATCCTCAGATTTTAAAGCACAGAAAAAGTAGTTCAAACATTTTACATTTAATTGAGCTAAATCTCGTTCATCAAAAGTCCATTCAGTAAAAGCAACTTCAGTTTTAACACCATTAATTTCACGAGAAGGTGGAGAATAACCTTCTTGAATAAGCATCCAGATGTGATAATCAGTAGATTGTAAAAACATTGACATGCGGGTTTTCC
The DNA here is from genome assembly GCA_022539455.1 of Dendrobium nobile. Classification (NCBI taxonomy): domain Eukaryota; kingdom Viridiplantae; phylum Streptophyta; class Magnoliopsida; order Asparagales; family Orchidaceae; genus Dendrobium; species Dendrobium nobile. The sequence goes on from CM039723.1 coordinate 41,759,548, forward strand.
AGAAATCAAAAGGTAGGTTATCGAATAGGGGAGGTCGGGTAATAGAATACCCTTCTGTAGTGTTACGATTCCCAATGTTAGCCATGGATCAAATTCAAAAAATTTTCAAACTTAAATTTTTGAATCCCGCTCTGATACCACTTGAAAGTTCATTAGGGATGTTAAGCCCTATGAACTTAGTCCCAAGCTAACCAAGAGGGGGGGTGAATTGGTATTTTAGAAACTCTTTTCACAAAGAAAAAATTGCATAAACCAAATCACACCACAAGAAATAAATGCGGAATTAAAAGTGCGAAAGCAAGAAAAAGAACACAGAAATTTATAGTTGTTCAATCGACTCGACCTACGTCCACTCCTTGGAGGCACCCTCCAAGTATTGCACCACAAAACGTGACTCTCCTTTAGCCCCCACAGCTAGGCGGAGAAGCCCTCACAAGAACCTCCTTTTTGCCACCCCGGCAAGGCAGAGAACCTACCTCCTTTTGCTTCCTCCTGAAGCTGGCAGAGAACCACAACCAAGACCAAACTCCTTACCTCTACTGACCCTTCCACGGATGAGAAACTCTTGACGAAGAACGAGCAGAGCGATCCTTGAAGCAACCCTTGTGAATCCCCTCACAAGCTCCCCCTCACAAGATCCTCTCTCTCTTTCTCTCCTCAAGGTCTTCTTAGGTCAAGGCAGCAGCCAAAGGTCTTGAAAAATGTTGAACAAGAGCTCTTATTTAGAAGAGCTTCAAAGGACCTCATTAATTGTAAGTAACCGACTTTATTGTCCAGGCCGATATGTACATCGGCCTGGCTGATCAGTACAAAACTCAAAAGGTCGGCCAGAGCATCGCCCTGGATACACTTCTGGATGATTGAATTTTGGCTTGATCGTCCAGGACGATCATACGATCATCCCGGTCGATTAGTACAAATCCTATCAGATCGGCCAGAGCATCGCCCTGGATGGACTCCTGGACGATTAAAATTTGGCTTGATCGTCCCGGCCGATCTCACGATTGTCCTGGCCGATCAGTTCAAATCAGAGGCAAATCGTCCTGAGCATCGCCCTGTTTTTGAGCTGGCTGATATTTATCGTCCTGAAGTAACTTAAGGTTTTTGACTAGATCGTCCTGGCCGATCATGCAATCGTCCAGGATGATATGATCGTATAAATCATCCTTAATTACTCCCTTGATTTCCTGATCAATTAAGGCATAATTTGATAATTTCGTCCAGGCCGATCCGTCGATCGTCCTGGCCGATAATTTAAAAATATAGTATGCCTTAATTGTCTATGGCGGCTACTTCTTTCTATTTTGAGCTTATCGTCCTAGCTGATCCACGTATCATCCAGGCCGATATGTTAATGACGGCTGCCTTAATTAAGAATCCTTATTTAGACTTTTTGTTTTAAGCCTGATCGTCCAGGACGATGTAAATATCGTCCTGGCCGATGTGAGCAAAAATAGAAATTCTAAGTCTCTCAAGTGTGTGTGCGTGTATAGGGTTACTTAGCATCAGTCTCTTTGATCATTACAAGTAGACTCAAAAGGTGAAAAACAAAAGTACAGACTGACTCAACCCTAAACCTACACAATCCTGAACTGGCTTCTTCTTGATCGTCCGATCTTCGATTCCTGAAAAGTTAGAAGCAACAAGTAGTCCAAGAGAAATAGTGTTTGTCAATCATCAAAACATAAGCCATGAAAAAATAGATTTGCAACACTCCCCAGTGTGTGTGTCCTAGAATACTTAATTATAATCACACTCTTTCTGACTCAAGTAGTATAAATACAGTCTCCAAGTTACAAATAACAAGCAGATCTTTGATTTGAATTCTTCAACAATCTGGAGTATGATTTCCCTGAAATGTTAGTACACACAAGAGCCAAAAATACTTCTTCCAAAATGTGTTAGGTGAAATTAATAATCAATACAATAATATTTGAAATTATCAAAATAATAAGTTGCAAGAATATAAAATATGCAAAAGCTAAGTTGTAACTCTCTTAACAGACTCCATCTTCTACTACTCCTTAAGTTAATCATAATTCTGCTCCTTCTAGTAAGAACATAGATTTTACTAGATTATTTGATAATAATAACTCTCAGTATTTTAAAGATGTCTTTTCTAGTGATGCTAATTCGTCTTTCCCTCCCAATGTTTTGACCAAAACTTCTTTCAAAGGATTTTCTAATTTAATGATTGGCAAATATGTGATAGATAAACTCACTTCTCCTTTTGTGTTCACTCTCGTAGGTAAATTTGCTTTGCATAAAATAAATCTATATTTGATAAGATATTTTTTTCTTGAATTTAAAGCTATATGTATCATTCTCTATTGGCCTGCTTGATAGACAACATATAGTGATTAAACTCTAGAATGATTATAGACGTATCATCTCTAAACGATCTTACTTTATTCATTAATGTTAAATGAGGCTTGTAAAATGGACTCCATTTTTTATATTAAAGAAGAATCCCTTATAGCTCATGTGTGGATTTCATTTGCTAATTAGCACTTGCATATGTTCAATCCATAAATATTGCACGGTTTGGCTTCTTTTTTTGGCTGGCCATTGCAAATGGATCAAGTAACAACTTATGTTTCTCATTCAACTATTGCCCTTGTATTGGCATAACTTAATGAAATGAAAAAATACCACAAGGTTATTAGGCTCGATACAAAAAACTTGGTGTATCTTCAAAGACCTTAATTTCAAAACTTACTGACTTTTTACACTTAATGCAAAATGCACGATTATAGTATGTTTGAATGTTTTAGCTTACATCTCATCTAGGAAAACTAAAAGAGTCTATTAGATATACGAAGGAAACTGATACTTTGACTATTTCCTTACATGTCATTTCTACTCAGATATGTGATAATCAGGATACTAACAATTCCATATAGGACCCTCAATTGACTGACATGATTCAAAACAATCCTTTTAATGCTAATCTCATTGGTTCTAATTGTTTTTTGGTGGAGCACTCTATTGATGCTTTAAAATTTGAAACTACTAAGGGAATAGATAATGTTATTCCTATTATTAACCATAATAACATTATTACTACTACCTCTTCTTTAGATGATTAGATTATTGTGATAAATTTAGAAAATAATAATGCACTTGCTTTATCTCAAATGCCTTGTGGTTTTAGTAAAAATAGTATTTGATTTTAATGTATTTGCTCTAGTAGTGTTGATTTCTCTAATCAGGCAACTAATGACAAAACATTCAAAGTGCATGATAAATTTGAAGAAGGGGAACATATTCAGGTGTTGACCTCATCTTTGTGTGAGGTCATCAGATCCCATTCTTCTACTGGCAAAACTCCACATCTGGCGTTTAAATAACCTCAATTCAACTTCCATCCAAGACTTCTATTGAAACTTGTTAAATGTGAATTAGGTTATTAGACCTAAGCTTATGTCCTAGTGGCTAACCAAGAGTGGGGGAGGGGGGGGGGGGGGGGGTGAATTGGTAATTTAAAAATTTTCCTCTTATATTTTAAACCGATAAAAAATCTTATATTGAAATTTTCTGAAAAAGATTTTTCAACAACAGATCAACAGAAAAGTAAAGTAAAAAGCAGCAAAAAAAAAAGACACAAGATTTATAGTGGTTCGGTCAAACACGACCTACATCCACTCCCTGAAGTCTCCCACTTCAGGTATTACAATATTACCACTTAGTGTCTTTCCTTTGCCCCCACAGCAAGGCAAAGAAGCCTTCACAAAAACTCTCTTCCACCACTACCCAGTGCGGCAGAGAACCGTCATCCTTTTACACTCTCTAAGTGTAGTCAGAGTACCTCCCACTATTCACACTCTCCAAGTATAGGCAAAGAACTTTTCGTCCTTTCACACTCTACAAGTGTGGGTAGAGAACCCTTCATCCTTTCACACTCTCCAAGTGTGGGCAGAGAACCCTTCGGCTGTTTACACTCCTCAAGTGTTAGTAGAGAACCAGATCTCCTTAAACAAATCTTCTCATGAGATATCTGGAAGGACAAGAGAAAAAAGTGAAGCAATCACAATTCACAAGCAAAGATCCTTACCTTTAAGTACCAAGTTATTCCATCACGCTCCAGTAGTAAGAATTTTCCTTCAAAAACTCTCTCACACTCTCTCCTTCGATCTCCCTTCAGTTTGTATGAGACCAATTTACAAAAAGAAAATAAGAAAGTTTAAGTGGACCTTTTTTATAAGACAGACATGAAAAACCGTCCAAAAACTATAAAATTTCAATTCATAATGATATGGATCATCCCGTATGATCCTAGTTTATACAGACGAACAGTATAACATCTGTTGTGTACGATTTCGCTTTGTATCTGATCATCGTCCCGTACGAACAATGTTTGTCCGGTACGAACGGTTAATTATATAGTTCGTAAATACAAAAATTAGAACAACTTTTTAAGTTTCCAGGACAGAGAAGATCATCCTAGGATGAACCATAAATTTCATCTGGATGAAGTCATCCAGAGAGCATCGTCCTGGGACTTATGTAAAGCATCTTTTGAACGAACATGTCCAGAGAGCATCGTCCTGGGATGAAGGTAATTATCATCTGGACGAAGTCATCCAGAGAGCATCATCCTGATATGCAAGTAAATATCGTGGAAACGAATGTGTCTAGAGAGCATCATCCTGGGATGAACAAGAAAATCATCTGAACGAATAGGACTTAGAAAAAATTTTTACTCATCCTCTGTTCATTCCATTTACTCCTAGAGGAATAAAACTGACCTAATCGTCCCTTACGAACATGGTTCATCCCGTACGATCAGTATAAGAAATTATGAATTTTAAAGTTCTCCCTCGGTGTGTGTGTGCTGAGTTACTTAATTATAATCAAACTCTCTCTGACTCAAGTAAAATAAATACATACTCGAAGTTACAAATAACAAGCACATCTTTGATTTGAAGTCTTCATCAATGTAGAGTATGATTTCCCTAAAATATTAGTACACACAAGATCCAAAAACAATTCTTCTCAAATATGTTAGGAGAATTTGATAATCAATACAATAATATTTAGAGTTATCAAAATAATAAGTTGTAAGAATATAAAACATGCAAAAACTAAGTAGCAACTATCTTAACAATCTCCTTCTTTTTTATGATGGCAAAACAACTATTATTTGTATAATTTTCAAATTCTTAAGTATCTCTTAAACTCCCCCTGAATTAATAAGCATGTGAGAATAAGGGGCATTTGAACATAAAAATTTTTGTTTTAAAATTTTTGAACACACAATCACTTGAACACAAAAAGCTTCGAGACTATAGTTACGAATAAATAAAACAAAAATGCAATGAGAAAAACAAAAATGCAATGAGAACAACAAAAATGCAATAATAAAACAACGATAAAACAAATGCAACGAACACATGCAACAATTTTTAAAATTTTTGAACACACAATCACTTAAAAAAAAAAGCTTCGAGACTATAGTTATGAATAAATAAAACAAAAATGCAATGAGAAAAACAAAAATGCAAAGATAAAACAATAATAAAACAAATGCAATGAACACATGCAACAATAGTTACGAACAATATTTTCTCCCGCTTTTTGACAACAGCAAAAAGAGAAGAAAAAAAAAGAACATATACAAAAATGTTAGAAGTCATATGAAAAGCCATTGATAATTGATCCTTGAAAGAGATTGAAATATATTTTGCAAATAAAATTAAAGTTCATTAAAGAAATAAAAGGATTCATATGATTTAAGAAGAGATATAACATAGACAAAAAAAAATATCAAGAACATGAATCAATTTAGACAATGAGATAAACAAAATCATTGAAAAGTAGATGAATGTAAAATTTGTATATTTCAAATTGCAATACGAAATAAAATTGTACAGAAGATTAATTTGAATTGAAAGATTGAGGAAAGAGCATATACTTGTTGTGCTTTGTCATCTTTATAATTTTTGTGGCACACTTTGTGCATCAATTTTATTTTTAGGCTAATTTTGTGCTTCTTTTTTAATTTGTGAACAATTACGCATTCTTTTAATATTTTGTACATTTGTATATTTTCAAGTATAATCATGATCTTTCCAAAATCAATAATCTAAAATGTTAAATTTCTCTAAGTACAACAATATTTATATTGATAAGAAAAATACAAAATAAGAGAATATCATAATTACAATAATAATATAAAAAATATATTAGTCTAACAAGAGACATGAGATTGACATTCTTAACTAGATCAAGTTATAATCACAACTTAAATTTTGAAAAAATGGATTTTTCTAATGAATTAAATTTTATGTTACAATTTGAGATATAGCACTTGTTAGATTAAAATTTTGATGGATGATTTTATAGGCTAACACACATTTCTGTAATGAAATCAAAAACACTAAACCAAGACAGGATAACTTTTAATGATATCATTGATAGAAGATAGTACATTGTGTATGAATGATATCAATACAAAGACACAAAAACATATACATATAAAACACAAAACTAACTGACACAAAACATCACATAACACGACATAAAACATAAAAACAAAAATACTAACAATCACATCACATCACATATGGTAGAGAGAATCATAAAGAAGTACAATCATCACTCAGAGTGGCCCTGATCTGGAGGAGGTGGCTGGTTATAGAAGTTAAAATAGTTACTCATCATAGCCATACTTGAGCCTATAGCACCCAGTTGGCCTCTCATCCAACCTATGTCCTACTGATGCTGCACGTCCTGCTGCTGTAAATGATTCTCAATTTGATCAAAATGATGATCAAAATGAGTCTCAAGATGATCAGGTGTAGGTTCTCTTTCCTCTTCAAAGTCATCACCTTCATCATGTCTTGAAAAGATAGCTCGGAATGAACCATCATTGTAGTATAAAGGCTCTTCAAGGTGAGACACATCAGGGTGAACTAATTCGTAATTCTTTCTAAGAATGTAAATCACAAGATGTCCTAGAGCAATGTTCTTCTTTCTCTTATGGGATACATGGCCAATCTCAGAAAGTCCATAAAGGTAGTCAAGAATGAGTTGAGCTTCATCAATAGGTTGACCAGTAATGATCAGATAAGTAACAATGGAAAGAAGAGGAGTTATATTAATTCTATCACCAGCTTTAGGAATGATGGAAGTTCTAAGCACATGCTGGATGATTCTAGCATTTTGATGTAAAGTGTTCGACATTCTTGTCTAATCCCTCTAAGCACTCGGTTAATCTCAATCCAATCATAAGTTGTGGAAGAAGTCAAAGTGTGAGCTCAAATTCCTTCAGTCCTTAGGTTTAAGAAAACTCCCAAATCCTGCTTGGTTATTTCTACATTCTTTCTTATAACATAGGATCTAATCTTATCCTGATCAGAGTTAAAGGTCATGTTCGCCAGGAAGTAATGAAAAGTAGAAATGTTGAAGGAATAAATTAGTGTGAGGATAAACTCAAATTGAGTGGAAGCAAAGAGGGGTAAAATCTGATAGGTTAGATTTTCTTGAATAAAAACTCTTGAAGGAGTCAGTTTAACATATATAAACCTAGGGAAGGATTCCTCTTTTTCCTTGGATAGAAAGTTTTCTCCTGAGTTTCTAGAGTAGGGCCCCTTAGCGAATACCTTTTGCCTCTCTTTTTTGCTTGAACATGCCATAGAGAAGATCAAAGAGATTTACAAGTTTGAAAGAGTTTTTGAAGTGATGAAGTTTGAGTTCTAAACCTTTCAATTTAAAGAAAAAATGAACTTTCATACAAACGAAAATAGGTTCGTCCCATACAATATTGGGTTTTTACGTACGAAACTTATTTCATATGGATGAACGAGTGAGTCCAAAAATGAAATGACTTTTTGTAAGCACACAAGTTAGGAGGCATCCTTTCGTATAGACTTTTGTACAAATGATCGTATAGACGAACAAGTGTTCGTCCGGGATGATTAGATATTTTAGATAGTTTTTATGATGGTTTGAAATATCCCCCACTTTGAGTTGCCACATGTTCGTATGTACGAACAGAATGTTCGTACGTACAATCAGGAATAATGAAATTGATCTTATCCGTATAACCATCTATATGTATACATATGATTGAATACATATCATCCGAAAGATTATCACAATCCTACAGATGAATAATTTTTAAAAAAAAAATGAAAAACTTCTTGCAAAACCATTCGAATCAACCATTAAAATGCTACAAGATTCATCCCATATAAAAATATTTCGTACAGATGAATTTCACACTTTGAAATTTTCATGCCCACACAAAAAAAAAATCATGAATCTTGATGTGAATGTCACAAAAAAATAGACAGGAATTTGCAAAAAAAAGTACGAACAAAAACATTGAAAAACACATAGAAAATCACAAAAATAAAAACAGACTAACAAAACACATATCAAGATTGGAGAGACTTTTAAGCATTCTAATCAATCACACCAAGCCTTATTCTTAATATACTGAAAGCATCAAAGGTTAATGGTTTTGTAAAAATGTCTGCAAGTTAATTTTCCATTGTAATATAAATGAGTTCAATTTCTCCTCTGGATATATGATCCCTTATGAAATGATGCTTGATGTCTATATGTTTGATTCTTGAATGTTGAATCGGATTTTTAGAGATACAAATGGCACTAGTGTTATCACAATAAATGGGAAATGTACCTATTGTTAATTCTAAATCAATCAACTATTGTTTCAATCAAAGTACTTGTGCCACACAACTTCCTAATGCAATGTATTCAGCTTCAGCAGTAGATAGTGCTATAGAATTTTGTTTTCTACTGGACCAAGAGACTAAAGAATTTCTAATAAATTGACATGTTTCAGAAGTGCTCTTTCTATCAATCCTATAACCTGCAAAATTCGAATATGAATATCCAATTATTTCAAATGAAGTGCTAAACTTAGAATACCAAATTCCTAAGTTCTGAGTTCCCAATAGATACCTTAAAATCCTTTTTACTGCTATCAAATGTGATTCTTTTAGATCTGATTGAAATCTAGCATATAAATAAACATTAAACATGATATCGGGTCGGCTAGCTATCAAGTAAAGCAAAGATCCAATTATCCCTCTAAATTTCTTTTGATCAACAGATTTTCTCTTAAGGTCCTTATCCAACTGAACTGAGAAACTCATAGGTGTACTAATAGGTTTAGCATTATCCATTTCATACTTTTTGAGGATATCCTTAACATACTTTGACTGACTAAGAAATGTACCTTCCTCAATTTGCTTAATTCTTAAGCCTAAAAAGTAACTCAAATCTCCCATTAAACTCATCTCAAATTCACTACTCATTATTTTAGAAAAATTATCATAAAGATTTTTATTTGTAGATCCAAAGATGATATCATCAACATAAATTGGTATAATGAGTATATCCTTTACCAATTTCTTCAAAAAGAAAGTTGTGTCCACATTCTCTTTTTCAAAAGATCTTTTAAGTAGGAAGGTGCTCAACCTCTCATACCAAGCCCTAGATGCCTGTTTCAATCCACATAATACCTTTTTCAATTTAAAAATATGATTTGGGTGTTTAGAATTTTCAAAGCCTGGAGGTTGTTATACAAAAATATCCTCTTGAATTATCCCATTTAAAAAGGAACTTTTAACATCCATTTGGTATAATTTAAATACTCAAAAATAGGCAAAGGCTAATAAAACCCTAATTGCTTCAAGTCTAGCTACAGGGTCAAAAGTCTCCTTAAAATTAATTCCTTCAATTAGATTATACCCGTTAGCCACCAATCTAGCCTTATTCTTAATGATTATCTCTGAGTCATTCATTTTATTCTCAAATATCCATGTAGTTTGAACTACACTTTGATCCTTTGGCCTTACAATTAATTTCCAAACTTCATTTCTTACAAATTGATTTAACTCTTCTTGCATAGCCAATATCCAGAATTCATCTAAAAGTGCTTGATCAATATTTGTGGGTTATATCATTGAAATAAAGGCTGAATGACTGACTTCTTTATTCAGTCCATGCCTAGTCCTAACACCCTCACTAGGTTCACCTATAATCAATTTCTTTGGGTGGTTTTTAAAAAACTCAAATCTCTAGGCAAATTATTTTCTATCTCCAAATTTTCTTCCAAATTTATTTTCTCAATCTTTTGGGAGTTAATCTCTTTCTCATCCTCATCAATAATTGGCTCTACCAAAATTTCATATTCATCAAATACAACATGTGTGGTCTCCTCAATTATAAAGGTTCTTTTATTGAATACTCTATAAGATTTTCTAACACTTGAGTATCCTATAAAAATTCCTTCATCTGATTTTAGATCAAATTTTCCTAAGGCAGATTTTCCATTGTGATGTATTCACACCTTACATCCAAAAACATGCAAATATGACAAATTAAGTGTTCTTCCCTTTAGTAATTCATAGGGCATTTTATTTAAATTTGATCTAACATTCACCCTATTAAGAACATAATATACTGTGCTAACCGCCTCAGCCCAAAAATATTGAGGAAGTGAATATTCTGCCAACTTGGCTCGGGAAACTTCTATTAATGGTCTATTTTTCTTTTTAACTAACCCATTCTACTGAGAGATTCTAGGTGCAGAAAAATTGTGATCAATTTTTTTTTCCTTATAAAAATCCTCAAACTTTTCATTCTCAAATTCTCCTCCATGATCACTTTGAATAGTCATAATTTCACATCCTAGTTTCCTTTGAGTCCAAGTCAAAAAATTTCTAAATTTCTCAAATGATTTACTCTTATGATATAGAAATCTAACCCATGTGAATCTAGAATAATCATCTACAATCACAAATTTGTATACCTTCCCTCCTAGACTTATAGTTTCAATGAGTCCAAAAAGATCGATATGCAAAATCTCCAATGGTTTACTAGTTCTAAGATCCTTATTAGACTGAAAAAATGACTTCACCTGTTTTCCTAAATGGCATGCATCACAAAGGTGGTCTTTAGTAAATTCTAGTTTTAGTATCCCTCTCACTAAGTTCTTTTGGGTAATCCTTTTAAGGTTTTTCATCTTAGAGTGACAAAGTCTCCTATGCCAAAGTCATGACTCATCAGAAATAGTTTTTAAACAAAAAGTAGTAGGAGTTTTAATGCAGTTCAAGTCTAGCATCTACAAATTATTTACCCGTATACCATTCAAAACATCATTACCATTCAGGCTTAATATGCAGCTTGTAGGAAAAATTTTTACACAATAACCTTTATCACATAGCTGACTAATACTTAGAAGATTATGTTTTAAGTCTTCTACCAGCAAAACATTTTCTATAAAAATGTTTTTAAGATTTCCAATCATACCTGACCCTACCATCTTCCTTGTGGTGTTATCTCCAAGTGTAACCTTGCCTCTATTTCTAGCTTACAGTGATATAAATTGTGTAGTATCTCTAGTCATATGCTTTGAGCATCCACTGTCTAGGAACCATATGCTCTCAGAAGGTCTTGTGTGAGAGCGAACCTACAAAAAGATAAAAAACATTAGACCTGGGAACCCAAACAAGTTTGGGTTCGCCTTTTTGTAAATTATAAATATATGCATGTATGATATGTCTAGGTTTATGCATCTTAGATTTCCACACTAAATGAGTTTTCTTCTTCAATATATAGGTGTGAGCTATATGTCCAATCAATCCAAAATTAGGACATTTGACTCCTGGAAAAGGGTTTCTTAATCTTCTATAGTTTCTCTGTCTATTTATGGATTGCATAAATTTTGGATACAAAATAGGATTGGTGAAATCTTCAAGTCTTAGTGGATTTAGTCTATATTTTTCTTTTTCCCCTTCTTGAGTTAATTATAAATATTTGAAGTGACTTATGTTAAGTAACCCTACACACACACTCTTGAGAGATTTAGAATTTATATTTTTACTAACATTGTTCCGGACGATATTTATATCGTCCAGGACGATCGAGTTCAAAACAAAAGTTCTAGTCAAGATTTCTTAGTTAAGGTAGCCGTAATTAACATATCAGTCTGGACGATACTTGTATCGGCCAGGATGATATGCTCAATACAGAAAGAAATAGTCGCCATGATCAATTTAGGTATTCTGTATTTTTGGAAATCGGCCAGGACGTCGTGAGATCGGCCTGGACGTTATGACACAATTATGCCTAAATTGATCTGGAAATTAAGGATGATTGATACGATCATATCATCTTGGATGACCGCATGATCGGCCAGGACGATATATTCAAAAACCCTTAGTTTCTCCTGGCCGATCAGGATCGGACAGCTCGAATTCAGGGCGATGCTCTGGATGATTTTTCTCTGATTTGAACTAATCATCCGGGATGATCGTGAGATCGGCCTACATGATCAAGCCAATTTTTAATCATCCAGATAATCTTCAGGGCGATATTCTGGTTGATCGTCTGTATTTTGAACTGATCGTACAGGACGATATTATGATCGTCCTAGACGATAAAGTCGGCAACTTGTAATTATTGAGCTCCTTTGAAGCTCTTCTATTTAAGAGCTCTTGTTCAATGTTTTTGAACATCTTTTGTCTGCTGTCTTAACCTGAGAAAACCTGAAGGGGAGAGAGAGAGGGAGAGAGAGAGAGGATCTTGTGAGGGGGAGCTTGTGAGGGAGTTCACAAGGGTTGCTTCAAGCATTATTTCACTTCTTCTTCCCTAGAGCCTCTTATCCTTGGAAGGGTTGGGAGAGGTAAGCTTTAGCGATCGATCGAGGTTCTCTGCCTGCTTCTGGAGGAAGCAAAAGGAGTTGGGTTCTCTTCTTTACCGGGGGGCAAAAAGGAGGTGTTTTGTAAGGGCTTCTCGCCTAGCTGTGGGGGCTAAAGGAGAGTCACGTTGGTAGTGCAATACTCGGAGGGTGCCTCCGGGGAGTGGACGTAGGTCAAGTTGACCGAACCACTATAAACCCTTATATTTTTTTTAATGCTTCCGCACTTTAATTTTCCACACTTGTTTTTCCGTGGTGACTTTGGTTTGTGATATTTGTTCTTGGATTTAAAGAATTTTTTAAAAATACTAATTCACCCCCCCTCTTGGTTAGCCTCGGGACTAGTTCATAGGGCCTAACATCCCTAACAAACTTTCATTTGGCTATTCATACTCTCCAAGTGTAGGCAGAGAACCCTTCGGCTGTTCATACTCTCCAAGCGTCGGCAGAGAATTGGATCTTCTTGATAGATCTTCTCACAAGAAATCTAGAAGGATGAGAGAAAAGAGTGAATTAATCAAAAATCACAAGTAGAGATTCTTACCTTTGAGTACCAAGTGAATCCTTCACGCTCCAGTAGTAAGAATCCTCCTTCAAACACTCTCTCACACTCTGGACACGAAGATCAGTAGGCAAAAAGATTAAGAGATAGTTTTATTTGGACTTTATATTGGAAAGACACAAAAAATCATCCAAAAACTGCTGAAATTCAAGTCTGTTCATAGTGGATCGTCCCGTACGAACATGGATCGTCCCGTACGATCGTGGATCATCCTGGACAAATTTACTTAAATCAGTTGCATATGAACCCAATGTATATTGGTATGAATTGACTTTGTACCCGATCATCATCCCGTACGAACTAAGTTCGTCCGGTACGAATAGTTATACCATGGGTCGGTTTCGACAAACTGCAGGATGTTATCAAAATTTTAAAGGACAGGGCATTTTCGTCCTGGGACGAATAGGAGTTTGTCTGGACAAAAATTTTCCAGAGAGCATTTAGTCCTAGGCCGAATAGGAGCTTGACTGGATGAAAAGTTTTTAGAGAGCATTTCATCCTGGGATGAATAGGAACTCGTCTGGACGAAAACTTTCCAGAGAGCATTTCATCCTGGCATGAATATAGAATTTTCGTGTGAACGAAAATTTTCCAAAGATCATTTCGTCCTGGGACAAATAGGAACTCGTTTGGACAAAAATTTTCTAGAGAGCATTTCGTCCTGGCACGAACAGGATGAATCTCCTGGACTATCAGCACAAAGTGAGAATCCATAGCAAATCGTCCCGGGACGAATTGAGAAATTCATCTGGACAATCAGGACTTAAAAAATTTTTCTCACTTTCTGTTCATTCCATTGCTCTTCCATGGGGATTAACTGAATCGATCATCCCTTACAAACTTGGTTCATCCCGTATGATCAGTATGATTTTTTAAAGATCTCCCAGTGTGTGCGTGCTAAGCTTATTCAAATAAAAATCATATTTACTCAAACTCAATAACAATAAAAAATTACAAACTTCAATTTACAAACTATCTCATGCTGAATTTTGATTTGAAGTCTTTATTAGTCTGGAGTTTGATTATCCTAAAATGTTAGCCCACACAAGAGTAAGAACAATTTTTCCAAAAAGTGTTTGGAGAAAAAAAACTTCAAAACAATAATATTTAGAATCATCAAAACTTTACAAGTTGCAAGAATGTAAAACTTGCAAATAACAACTCTCTTAACAATCTTCCCCTTTTTGATGATGGCAAAACAATTATTGTTTGTATAATTTTCAAATTCTAAGAATTTTCTAAACTCCCCCTAAATTAATGAACATATGAAAATAAGGAGGCATTGCACAACAATTTTATCTTTTTGTCATTTTTTTTAAATACAACAGATATGATACGAAATAAAAATACGATACAGAATAAAGATACGAACAAAATACGATACAGAACAATAATACGATATAGACAACAATATGATACATACAACAATATGATACAGAACAATAATACGAGCAATATTTTCTCCCCCTTTTTAACAACATCAAAAAAGAGAAGAAGAAAAAGACCAAAAATGTAAGCAGTTATATGATAATCCTTTGATAACTGATCCTTGAAAGTGATTGAAATAAATTTTGCAAATAAAATTAAATCATTAGGTAAATAAAAATGATTCATAGAATTTAAGCAAAGATATAACTTTTATAATAAAAAAGATATATCAAAAACTTGAATCAATTTAGACACTAAGATAAAGAATATCATTGCATAAAGGATGAATATAAAATTTGTATATTTCAAATTTCAATACAAAAATATAAATATACAGAAGATCAATTTGAATTAAGAGATTAAAAGATTGTGGAAAGAAATAACTAGCACATGTGGCGCTTTGCGCATCTTTTTCAATAGTTGTGGCACATTTTTGTGCATATTTTTACTTATGGGCTTATTTTGTACATCTTTTTCAAATTGTGAACCATTGCGCATTTCTTTTGATTTTTGTACATTTGTACATTTTTCAAAAGTAATTTTGATATTTCCAAAATCAATAATCAAAATTTTTAAATTTTTTTAAGTGCATCAATATTTATTGATAAGTGAAATACAAAATAAGAAAACATCACAATTGCAATAATAATATTAAACATTAATGTAGTCTAATAAGAGACATAAAATTGACATTCTTAATTATATCAAGTTATAAGCACAACTTAAATTTAGAAAAATTAGATTTTCTAATGAATTCAATTTTAAGTTGCACTTCAAGGTATAGCACTCTTAAGATTAAAAATTTTAAAGATTGTCATATAGGCTAACACACATTTCAAAACAAAATTAAAATCAAGACAAGATAACTTATATTGATATCAAGATAATAAATATTACAATTTTGAGAAATAATATCAATACATCATAAAACATAAATGCTAAAATATAAATAAAAACTAACACAAAACTAAAACATATCACATCACAAACTATCAAAGTACAATCACATCAACTAAAAAAGATTATAAGCAAGTACATGAATCACTGTGATGGGCCCTAATCTGGAGGAGGAGGAAAAGTATTGAAGAAATTAAAATAACTGGTTATCATAAGCATATTTGAACTTATATCATTTATTTGTTCTCGCATATACCCCATGTCTTGATTGTACTGAACATCCCGCTGCTGTAAGTGATTTTGAATTTGATCAAATCTTTGATCAAAATGAGACTCTAAATGATCAAATCTCTGAACCAAATCTTTGTAATTTGCTTCACTAGCAGGTGCAGGTTTAGGTTCCTCATCTGAGTCACTAATAACATGTATTTTACATAGTTCGTCTTTATTGAATATTGCTCTAAAAGATCTGTCGTTGTAGTAGAGAGGTTCTTCAAAATCTTGAACTGGATGAACCAATTCATACTTCTTCTCTAAAATATAGGCAACAAGATGTCCTAAGGCAATATTTTCTTTCTTTTATGTGTGACATGACCAATTTTAGAAAGTCCATAAAGATAGTCAATTATTAGTTGGGCTTCATCTATAGGTTGGTCAGTCATAATCAAGTAGGTTACTGTAGAAAGAAGAGGAGTAATGTTGACTTTATCACCAGCTTTAGGAATTATGAAAGTTCGAAGAACATGCTGGATGATACGAGCATTGTGAACAAGAGATGACACTTTAGGCATATGTTTCTTAAATATAATTCCTCTAATCACTTCATTAATTTCAATCCAGTCAAAAGCAGAAGTAGTGGTCAAGGTATGGGCTCTAATCCCTTCAGTCCTTAAGTTCAGAAAAATTCCTAAATCTGCCTTTATGATTTCTACTTTCTTTTTAAAAATGTATGACCTAATCACAAAATGGTCAGAATTGAAAGACATGTTTGCTAGGAAGTAGTGAAAGGTCTCTTTATTGTAGAAATGGACTAGAGTGAGAATGAGACCAAATTGAGTGGAAGCAAACAAGTTCAATACCTGAAAGGTCAGTTGTTCTTGAATAAAAACTCTAGAAGGGGTGATCTTAGCAGAGGAAAATCTAGGAAATGACTTTTCGTTGGCTTTGGACAGAAAAATATCACTTGAGTTCTTGGACGGGCCTTTGGCTTGAACCTTTTGTCGTTTGCTTGAGCTTGCCATGGATATGATCTAAAAGAAAAAGGGGTCTAAAAGGGATGTGTGAGTGATGACCACTGAGTTCAAAGCCTGTCAATTTTATGAAATACGACTGTTCGTACAGACGAAATTACTTTTGTCCCGTACAAAATTCAATGTGTCCCGTACAAAAAAATTTCGTATGAACGAACGAATGAGTCCAAAATGAAACGACCTTTTGTAATCAAACAACTTATGAAGCATCCTTTCGTACAGACTTTTAACCAAACGATCGTACAGACGAACAGGTGTTCGTCCTGGACGATCAAAAATTTAAGATCATTTTAATGGCAGTTAAAACCGTTCCCCATGTTGATTCACCAAGCGTTCGTCCGGACGAATCGAAGGTGCGTATGTATGAATATAATATTAAAAATGACCTTATCCATTTAACTGTCAATCAATCGTACGGACATTTGAAAATTTTGTCCAGACAATCATGACGATTGTACATACTGAGTGAAAATTAAAAGCTGAAAAAACTGTACGCAAACGGTTTAAATTCGATAGTTAACACACTACACAATTTGTCCCGTACGACATTAATTTCCTCCTGTACGATTGTCACTCAATTTTTCAAAACATGCACTCAATCAAAACTAAAACACAAATACACTACAAACACAATAGAAAAATATATAAAATCACAAATACAAAAAATAACAGACTAAAAAATACACACAAAACATTAACTAGAAAAACATATATCAATGTTGCAAAAAATATTTTAATTAAGCATTCAAGTCGATCACACCAAGCCTTATTCTTAATGTACTGAAAGTGTCAAAGACTAGTGGTTTTGTAAAAATGTCTGCAAGTTAATTTTCTGTAGAAATATGAGTGAGTTCAATTTCTCCTTTGGATACATGATCCCTTATGAAATGATGCCTGATGTCTATATGTTTGGTTCTTGAATGTTGAATAGAATTTTTAGAAATACAAATAGCACTAGTGTTTTCACAATAAATTTGAATAGTGCCTATAGTTAATCCTAAATCAATCAACTGTTGTTTCAACCAAAGTACTTGTGCCACACAACTACCAAATGCAATGTATTCTGCTTCAGCAGTAGATAGGGCTACTGAATTTTATTTTCTACTGGACCAAGAGACTAAAGAATTTCTAATAAACTGACTTCTTCCAGAAGTGTTCTTTCTATCAACTCTACAACCTGCAAAGTCAGAATCTGAATAACCAATTATTTCAAATGAAGAGCTAAACTTAGGATACCAAATTCTTAAGTTCTGAGTTCCTAACAGATATCTTAGAATCCTTTTTACTACTGTCAAATCTGATTCTTTTGGATCTGATTGAAATCTAACACACAAACAAACACTAAACATGATATCGGGCCGACTAACTGTCAAGTAAAGCAAGTATCCAATTATCCCTCTAAATTTCTTTTGATCAATATATTTTCCCTTAGGGTCCTTATCCAACTGAATTGAGGAACTCATAGGTGTACTAACAGGTTTAGCATTATCCCTTTCATACTTTTTGAGGATGTCCTTAACATACTTTAACTGATTAAGAAATGTACACTCCTCAATTTGCTTAATTCTAAAGCCTAGAAAGTAACTTAAATCTCCCATTAAATTCATTTCAAATTCACTACTCATTGTTTTAGAAAAATCATCACAAAGATTTTTATTAGAAGATCCAAAGATGATGTCATCAACATAAATTTGTACAATGAGTATATCCTTTACAAATTTCTTCAAAAAGACAGTTGTATCCACACTTCCTTTTTCAAATCTTTCAAGTAGATCTTCCAAATTTTCTTCTAAATTTATTTTATCAATCTTTTGGGAGTCATCTTCTACAACATTTGACTCTTCCAAAATTTCATATTTATCAAATACAATATGTGTGGTTTCCTCAATTACCAAAGATCTTTTATTAAATACTCTATAAGATTTTCCAACACTTGAGTATCATACAAAAATTCCTTCATCTGATTTTGGATCAAATTTTTCTAAGGTAAATTTTTCATTGTTATGAATAAGCACCTTACAACCAAAAATATGCAAATGTGACAAATTAGGTGTTCTTATTTTTAGCAACTCATAGGGTGTTTTATCTAATTTAGATCTCACATTCACCCTATTTAGAACATAACATGAAGCGCTAACTTCCTTAGCCCAAAAATATTTAGGAAGTCGGTATTCTGCCAACATGGCTCGAGCGGCTTCTATTAATGTTTTATTTTTCCTTTCGACTACCCCATTTTGTTGAGGGGTTGTAGGTGCAAAAAAGTTGTGATCAATTCCTTTCTTCTTACAAAAATTCTCAAATCTTTCATTCTCAAATTCTCCTCCATGATCACTTTGTAAAGTCATAATTTCACATCCTAGCTTTCTTTGAATCCAAGTCAAAAAGTTTCTAAATTCTTCAAATGATTCAATCTTATGAAATAGAAATCTAACCCATGTGAATCTTGAGTAATCATCCATAATCATAAATCCGTATACATTCCCCCCTAGACTTATAATTCCAACTGGTCCAAAAAGATTCATATGCAAAATTTCTAATGGTTTACTAGTTCTAAGATCCTTATTGGACTAAAAAGAGGACTTCACTTATTTTTCTAATTGACATGCATCACAAAGGTGGTTCTTAGTAAAGTTTAGTTTTGGTATACCTCTCACTAGGTTCTTTTGGGTAATCCTCCTAAGATTTTTTATGTTAGAGTGACAAATTCTCCTATGCCAAAGCCATGACTCATCAGAAATAGTTTTTAAATAAAAAGTAGTAGGAGTTTTAATGCAATTCAAATCTAGCATATACACATTGTTTACCCTTATACCATTCAAAAAATCATTTCTATTTAGGCTTAATATGCAGCTAGTAGAAAAAAACTTTACACAGCATCCTTTATCACATAGCTGACTTATACTTAACAAATTATGCTTTAAGCCTTCTATCAATAACACATTCTTAATAAAAAAGTTTTTAAGATTTTCAATCATACCTGACCCAACCACCTTCCTTGCCGTGTTATCTCCAAGTGTAACCTTGCCTCCACTCCTAGCTTCCAACGATATAAACTGTGCAGTATCTCCAGTCATATGCTTTGAACATCCATTGTTCAGGTACCATATGCTCTCATGAGGTCTTGTGTGAGAGCGACCCTACAAGATCATCAAACATTAGACCTAGGAACCCAAACAAGTTTGGGTTATCTTTTTGACAATTTATAAAGAGATGCATATATGATATGTCTAGGTTTATGCATCTTAGGTTTCCACACCAAATAAGTTTTTTTCTTTAAAGTACAGGTGTCAGCTATGTGTCTAATCAATCCATAATTATTACATTTGACTTTTGGAAAAGGATTCCTAAGTCTTCTACTATTCATTTGACTATTTAGGGATTACATAAATTTAGGATACAAAATAGGATTAGTGAAATCTTTAAGTTTATTGGGTATCCTATTATCCTCAAGAGCTTTTATCTTCAATATATAATATGAATTCATATCTTTCAAAATTTGATTTGTATAATTAGATCTATAAATTTTGCTCTTAGATTCATCCTTAAAATTTTTAAATTCTTTTTCAAGTTCTGCATAGGATGATTTTAAACTTTCATGATTTTTATTTAAGTCGTCATATTTATCAAGTAATTTCATGTGGTTGTCATCAATTAAAGCATGATCTTTCCTAAAGATTTCATGTTCCTTTTGTAGTTCCTCAAATTCTAATCTCAGACTAATATGCATTTTTTTATCTTTTTATATGCATCATGCATGTGTTAAGAAACCTTAACGCTCCAGTAGTTAGAATCCTCCTTCAAACACTCTCTCACACTCTCTCCTTGAGTCTCCCTTCAGTTGCATGAAGAACAGATGGCAAAAATATTAAGAGATAGTTTTATTTGGACTTTATATAGGAAAGACATGAAAAACCATCAAAAAACTGATGAAATTCAAGTCTGTACATAGTGGATTGTCCCGTACGATCGTGGATCATCCTGGATGAATTTACTTGAATCAATTGCATATGAACCCAATATATATTGGTACGAATTGACTTCATACTCGATTATCATCTCGTACGAACTAAGTTCGTCCGATACAAACAGTTATACCATGGGTCGATTTTGACAAAGTGCAAGACGTTATCAAAATTTTAAAGGACAAGGCATTTTCGTCCTGGGACGAAAAGGAGTTTGTCTGGACAAAAATTTTCTAGAGAGCATTTTGTCCTGGGCTAAATAGGAGCTCGACAGAACAAAAATTTTCCAGAGAGCATTTCATTCTGGGACGAATAGGAACTCGTCTGGATGAAAATTTTCCAGTGAGCATTTCGTCCTGGCATGAATATAGGATTTCGTCTGAACAAAATTTTTCAGAGAGCATTTCATTCTAGGACGAATAGGAACTCGTTTGGACTAAAACTTTTCAGAGAGCATTTCATCCTGGCACGAACAGGATGAATCATTTGGATTGTCAGCACAAAGTGAGAATACATAGCAGATCGTCCCGGGACGAATTGAGAAATTTGTCTAGACGATCAGAACTTAGAAAAATTTTCTCACTTCATGTTCGTTCCATTGCTCTTCTGCGGGGCTTAGTTGACTTGATCATCCCGTACAAACCTAGTTCGTCCCGTACAATCAATATAATTTTTTAAAGATCTCCCCAGTGTGTGTGTGTGTGTGTGTGCTAAGCTTATTCAAATAAAAATCATATTTACTCAAACTCGATTATAATAAAAAATCACAAACTTCAATTTACAAACTTTATCATGCTAAATTTTGATTTGAAGTCTTCATTAGTCTAGAGTTTGATTATCCTGAAATGTTAATCCACACAAGAGAAAAAACAATTTTTCCAAAAAGTGTTAGGAGGAAAGAAAACTTTAAAATAATAATATTTGGAATCATCAAAACTTTACAAGTTGCGAGAATGTAAAAGATGCAAATAGCAACTCTCTTAACATCCTTGAAATTGATATCATAAAAATTTTATGACAATCAAAGGTCTAGTAGTCTCTTAACTATTCTTCATCTACCTAAATTTGCTAATATGGGAATTGATCTCCCACTCGAGCATCTATCTTTGTTTAGGAATTGATCTCCAATTTAAAGTTAAACTTTTTTATCAAAGAATCGATCTCTAGTTATGTTCTAAATTCGCTTATTTAGGAATCAATTTTCCACTTAAGCATCCATCTTTGTTAGAAAATCAATCTCCCATTCAAAGTCTAAATTTCCCTATCTAGGAATCAACCTCTTGATAGGTCTTAAATTTGCTCATTTGGGAATTGATCTCCCACTTGGGTGCTCATCTTTGATAGGGAATCAATCCCCCAGTCAAAATTTTAATCTTCCCATTCGATAAATGACCTCTCAATCTGGTCTTAAATTCATTCGTTTGTGAATTGGCCTCCCATTAAGCTATTCAGCTTTGTTTGGGAATCCATATCCCATGTATAAATCTTCCTATCCAAGAATCGATCTCTTGGTCAGGTCTTAAATTTGCTCATTTGGTAATTGATCTCAAATCCATATTTCTATCTTAATTTGGAAATTGATCTCCCATTCAAGGTTTAAACTTCCCTATCTCAGAATTAATCTCTCAGTAAGGTCTTAAATTCACACATCAGGGAATCGATCTCCCATTCAAAGTTTAAATTAGTTTGTCTAATAATCAATGTGTTGGTCAAGTCTTAAATTTGCACATTTAGAATTTGATCTCCCATCTGAGTATCTATATTTGTTTGGGAATTAAACTCCCATTCAAAATTTAAATTTCTTTATTTAATAATTTATCTCTCAATTAGACCTTATATTTGTTTGTTTAAAAATTGATCTCTCAATTAATTCTTCACCCTCTAGATTCACTTGATCACATCGGCCAACACCAACATGTTAGATTCACACTTTGAGTTCATCACACCTGATGGGGGTCCATTAATTGATTTCATTTTTATGTGAGGTCACCATGAACTTCCAAAATCTTTATTTTCAATCTTAAGGTTCATAATCATTCATTTGTCAATTATCTAGCCTAGAGTCACTTATTTTATACCTCTTTGACTCACAATCAATCAACTTATGATCACATGATTCACAATCACTTAATTAGCAATCATCCTTGATTTTCAATTGCCTAGAGTAATTAACATTCATGAACTTTAATTACTAACAATTTATAAACCTGCATTAGAACCAATTGACCAAGTACAAAGCCTTACACAGAGCAATAACCTCCTTGACCTCAAAAACCATCCAAACTACTTCACTAGGAGCTCTACATAGCAAATCATCCATCACTGGTTCTTTAAACCAGTTGTTGGTTCATTTGACCTAATTTAGTTAGCTCAAGTTAGCTTAATTAATGAAAAATGCCAATCGCCTCCAACTAAACCCAAGCTTATCTCTAAATATCTTTAAACTCCTTTGAGTATAACTCCTAGTAAATTGGACATGATCACCCACCTTGACTCTGTCATCACTTCACCTGGTGAATTGAACCCATGTTTGATCAAATCAGGTCAGTCTAGGTCAATCAAATACATACACTAAAACTAAACCTATCCAACCTTTCTATACTAATCCATTACATGCTTTAAACAACACCATGACTCAAACCTTAACTAGTTGACCTGGTCAACCCACTAAGGTGGTAAAATATATGTATATCCACAATCGTACATTAAAACTACCAAACCATTTACTCCAAATCCTTTTCCATTGACCTCAACAACAAACCACACTTCCTTAAGCTTCATCCATATCAGCCGAAATTATTTAACAAGTCAAACAATCAACAAAATCATTAAATAAGGACAAGTGGTCAAAGCATGCTAAAGTTGTCATTTCCCTCCATGCAAACCCATTCAAGCTGTTCAGAATTCTTCCAAAAACTTCTTAAACCTCAGCCCAGCCTGATACAAGCCTTGGGTTAGCCTTAAATAGCTTGAGCCTTCCCTTCTAATTAGAATAACTACAAGTCATTTTCACCTACTCTAGCTTGCTTCCCTATTATGTAATAACCTTGGATAATTATTGAACATCCAAGACACTCATCTGAGTTATCCCATCCATCCAGAATAGCTCCAATATTTGCATTAGACTAAACACCCAAAACCCTTGATTTTAGCTTCATTCTCAATCCACTGCTCTCCAAAACTTTGTGTGTTTTATTTTGCCCTCCTAGACATCCCTAATCATCCTCCATCCATTTTCTTACCATTTAGAGCTCACTGATGGTGAGATCGATAGAGAATCGATAATTGGTCCATCCAAGATATTCAAAATCCTTTTTTAGTGATCCTTATAACTATATCTTATCTTGATGTTGAGCTCTCAACAAAGAGTTCTATCAGTCAAACACCTCCTAAGATCGTCTGTGTGGAGGTAGCAGTCAAACCCTAGGCATTTACCTAAGATTTTAAATAGTGTTTCACACCACACATGAATGGCCCTAAGAATGTCTCCCCACTCTTCCTTTCAACCTACCCTACGTCTGCATAAAGTTTTACACCATTTAATCTATCGTATCAATCTTATAAAAACAAACTTAAATCTAGGGTTTAAAATTTACTTAGCAAGGAAGATCAAATCAAGATCATCCATTAATTCAATTTAATTCTAATATTCATAATCTCATTATTTATGAATCTTGATCGGCCGCTCTATTTGGTCTGTACAATGGGATCGTATATAGACCGTTGGATTAGAGCCACGATAGATCAGACTATTACGCTTACTTTCATGTTGGATAAATGAGTTGACTTACTTGATTACCACCTTCCACGTGGTTCTATTGTTAGCCGCAGCATGTAAAGTTCATACACAGTCAGCGCTGCTAGCTGATTGTGTAATAAAATTGTTAAATAATTTCAAAAAATGGGCCAAACATAAAACAATCATAGAAAAGTCATTATTATACAATTTTTAATAATTAAATCCTCTATGCATTCAAAATAAATAGCATTATTTAATAAAAATAATTTCATCCTAATTTGAAGAATATTTTTGGAATTATTTAAGTTATAAGTATTTCTTATTTCTTTTATCAAATAAAAAATATTTATTAAATTGTGCTAAATTTTGGCAAAGGTTGAATAGTGGATATCCTTGACATTTTGTAAGTTTTTTAAGGCCATTTGATGTCAATATAGCTCATACTTGAATTTATTAGTACATAGGAGATAATTTGAACTAGAGTTTTGAAAATTCATAATAAATTTAATTCTTGCTCAATCATTGCATGTTAGGGCTCTATGGAATCAATATTATGGGTTCTTTAATTTAAAAATAATTCTAAGATATCATCATGCATAAATTTGGAGTAAATGACCCTTAAATGTCTACCAATTTTCCTATTACTCCTAAAATATGCATTATATTTTGGAGGGGGAGTGTTTGAGGATGTCTTCTACATCATCTAATTTTCTTGATCAAATATGATGCATATATTTTCTGCATTTGAATTTTCAAGTCTATAGGCCACTATATAATATAAAACATTGATAATTCACTATAATTTCTCCATATAGCAATTGAACACTATATTGTTGTGGTACGATTGCGTACATACAAGCGTTAGTCACACTGATTTGCAAGCTCATTTGAACACTAGTGACATCTTAAAATAATAATTAAAGTTTGCTAGTAAACTTAGAAAACTTCTAGGAAATCATAGACATACCAAACAAGGGTGAAACTTTTAACTTCATAAACTTAAGGACATTATGTACCATAGGATTTAATTTCATTCTAATTTGACACCTTATGATCATAAAAAAAATTAATTAAAAATTAGCCATTAAGTAATGCTTGAATCTTCCAAAAATCACAATAAATAAGGATAAATTAAAAAAAAAAAACAACATCGCCTTTAATTAACTCAAAATTACATCTACAATAAAGAAAAATTAAAATCCTAAATCTAATTTTGATTATTATTTGATTAAATATTAATTAAATAAATTCATAATATAATAAAATACAAATCAAATTAATTACATTATTTTAGGAGATACATCCATTGGTTATTATTAACCAATGATCAATTTCATAAATATTGGACTAAGTATAATATTAAAATTAAATAGCCTAAGATTCATGTAATAATATGCCATTTAATAATTCAATAAATAACCCATTTTCATATATAATTAAATAAAATTAATAAATGCAATTTAGCTGTACATAAATAATTAAATAAAATCAATTGAAATTCATAGAGTAATAATTCAATTTAGATAAATTTTTTAATGAAATGTAATGATAATTAATAAATAATTATTTGATAATTAATTAAAAACATTAAAAAATCAATAATTAATTAAAAATTCCAAATAATTCAAAAAAAATTTAAAACTTAAATAAAATTTTATTTTATTTTTAAATTAAATAAATTTGAGAATTAATATTAATTAAATAATATTGACTTCTTATTTAATGCATGATTCCATTTGAAGGGCATTTTAGCATTAAATTTAAAAGCCTTAAACACACATCAAATCACCCAATAAACTCTTTATGTTATACTTAATTCCTTTTAAGAGAGAACACACATATTTTATTAAGCGATTTTAATAAGCTTTAATAACAAATTAAGGGTTTCATATATTATGCTAGCCTTCACTTCTGAAAGGCATAGTGTATTCGATTTATAACCCATAATCAAATACTAATAAGTCATTGACCGTATACATCATGCTTGATTTCACTTGGAGGGCATCTGTATTGGATAAAAGGGTCCCTTATTCTATCCCTTAGTAAATCATCAAATAATCTTTAAAGGCTTCATGTGATCATCTAGCCTATGTGGGGATAATTACATTATGCTTGTAAAGCCTTTGGATTTATAGGTTAGTGACTCCCGTACTTAAAGTTATTAAATTACAAATTTTTTAAAACTAAATAATAAACAACAACCTTTAAAACTTAAATAATAAAAAGCAAATTCATACAAGGTAAACTTTAACTAAATAACCCCTTTTGAACTTAATGAACAAACACCTTCAATGCAAACAAATTAAACATTATATTCCTATAGGACATAACAAAGCTACATATCCTCCTTCACACAAACTTAGATGGTTTATTAGGATAACCATTTTTAGCCCAGGTTCGACAGGAAGTTTGAATTGCTTATCGTTTGCTTTACTCGGTGAGCACCCTATTTTTATAACTCTAAATTTCATACATATTAATTTCTATTTGTTCACTTAAACTCCTTAAAGACTGCATTAGAAGCATTAGGTTATTACACAACTACTCCTATACTTATTATTATATATTAATGTTTTTACATGTTTTACATTTATTACAAGAGATAAAGTATAACGTATGTAGGAATGATGTACATGTATGAGTTCTTGTAAATTATAGATTGTATATAGGTCAAGTTATACAACATCTTAAGGTTGAATACATCTGCTTATATATGCAAATGGGGATCCAAAAGAAGATATCCTCTCCTTTGGAGAATAATCTCTTTTGAAATTATGTAGAAGAATTGACGCTCAAAGACCTTAAGAAGATGTATTTTATTCTTTACATATGGTAGGCTTAAAAACATAGGTTTGTTATGGTGGAGCATGACCACCTTTTTTTAAAGGATATAAATTTTTGTAAGTTATCAAATCAATTAATGAATAAAATTCTTTTTTATATAGTCTCTTGTTTTCATTGCATTATATGGGTGGAAGTTATTATTAATGGGTAAATATTTCCTAGGCTTTCCTCAGTATACATGCTGTAGACTTTATTGGAATATGTATGCTTGTTCAAGGAGAATAAGGAATTTGGTACAATGTACCAAAAATAATATCTTGTCCTCATAAATACTTTTCAATAAAATTTAATGATATTTTTTAGGGAGTGATTGATATTTTCAAACTATATAAGATAACTCTTAGGTATTTTAAATCTAGAATGAGTCTAATCACCATTTTAAATCCAAAATTTATCATAGCTTTTGAGAGATATATGAGTGTTTTGTAAGATGTATTAGGAAAGATATTTTAGAGAGAACTTGAGAGAGATATAGATCTTTTGGGAGAGTGTAAAAGATTAATATATGAGGTTCACCATGATTTATCTAGCTTAATCTATATCTTTTGATCCTCTTAGTTGGTGCAAAAAATCTTGGGGATGAGTTGTAAAGATTATTAATGTAAAGACTCTAGATCTAGCAAGAGAGGATAGGGTGTAAAAGCATTTTAAGGAGATAAGTAGTGTTAAAGAGTTTAGGTATAAAAACTCAAAATATAGCCTGGTAGGCTAGGTGATGTAATATGGATGAAGATAATTAAGATAAAAGCTTAACTATAAGAACTAAGACCAAAGCCCAAGAAAATAATAAAACTAAATATTTTAGAGCCCAGTCAAGAGTCCAATAATGAGCCCATAATTTTAAATATTTAAATAATAATTTATACTATAGTTACCTTCTAGAATCTTATATGGTCATCCATAAAAGGGTTAGGTATGGATGAGGCATTAAAAAATGGGTAGTTGGAGCTCTTCTTTAATGTGACCAATCGATGGGGGCGATAGAGTAACCTAAAAAATTGGGAAAATAATTTAGGGCTCTATCAATCCCTAAATAAAGCTTAAGTTTTATTTGATATAAAAATTATTAAAACCTCATTTAATATATGAATGTATACATATTAAATCAAGTAATATAATGATATAATAGAGTATCAATCACATGTGGACGAATGCTTATTGTAAATACTAGAACTATCTACTACAATTATAATTATTATCTTACTCAATAAAACCAAGATTTTAGAGATTCAATCATTTAGTTTAAAATCAATAAAAATTTAAATGAAACAGTATTTTGATAAAATATTTTGGATTGATGGAATGAAAACATAAAATGTTTCTTAATGATTCTCGCTTATATTGATATTATTCAAAGAATATGCATCACTTACCACTAAGTCAAGCGTGAAGAGACAAATGACAGATAAAACCCTTCCACCTCAATACCACTCTAAACTCCCATAGTTTTTCACCCTATAAAAATCTTAGAAGAGTAAGTAAAATATGTAATATTAAACCTCCTCATTACAATTCATCTCTATAAATTTGGTATATGTTAAGCATTATGCCTATGATTGCATCATACCAATCAAATATACCTGATTTTGCTTGCTTTCATATTCCTGGCTCCACATTATACCTTAAATTAACTACACATATGTCCACTATGTGCATTAAATGAAGACCTGGAATATTAAAAATATTATTAAACTATTAATGAAGAGAATTCAATAGTACTCCACATTCCATTTACACTATTAATCCAAAACTAGGTTTTTAGCCATACATGAAGAATAACTAAAGCAAACTCATTTTCATTAATTATATAAAAGAAAAAAGTACATAAGAAAATATATCACAGGATGGGTTCAAAGATCCCCTATCCACTCCTTGAACTTACATAATTGCTTCCATAATACTGACCAAACACTCTTATGAAATGGATCTAGTGCTCCTTGAAATTCATTAATTATCACTTCTAAGGAAATTATAAAGAGGCACTATGAAAATGGAAATTAACTAAGGGGCTGTTTGGTTGCCTGAAAAGAAAATGCAGTGTAAAGTAAATGCAATGTAAAGTAAATGCAGTGCATTCCGAATACTTTGAGCCTGTTTGGTTATCTGCAAAATAAACGCAGGAGAATTGTTTCCCTTATTTGGTTAGGTAGAATCATAGTAAAGTAAAAGTTTTTTTTTTTAAATATTTTAGTTTGTCAGTGAGCTTAACTAATTAATTATGATGACTAAGATTTCATTTGTGACAAATTTCTTATTGCTTTTTAAAACAACTTTTCAGTTTAAAATTTTTAATTTTTACATTTACACTGAAAAATTACTTTAAGAAGCAATAAAAAAAATTATCCCAAACAACATTTAAGTCTTCATTTGGGACAACTTTCAAATTGCTTTCTAAAACGTTTTCTTACTACATAAAATTTTGTTTAAAAAAATTTTGTATCGAAAAATTACTTTAAAAAGCAGAATATAGAGCCCAAAGGTTACTACAACTAGAACATAACAAGAGAATAATACAACTTAAATCACCCTCAATAATCTTAACCAAAATTTTCATTAGCAGAGAACAAAAGACAGCAAAATATTGTAAAATGCATTATCCACCACTTGATTATCATCATCGCCAGCAAAATGATTAGGTTGGATTGTATTTTGGTGGGTTATGGACCACATTAAGACAAAACGTTTTCTAAATCATGGAAGCATGCATGTAATAGATCTTCACTATTACATGCCTTTGATAGATATCACAATCGAAAGTAAGGACGGGCGCATTTGGTTGCTTGGTTTTTACAAATCAAATTTTATATCTTAAATAAATATGCCTTTAATTAAAAATAGTATCTGAAACTGACAAAACTATTGAAACAGAGAAGTTAAGAATAGAACAAACCTTGCTTCCAACCAAATGACAGACCTGCAAAACTTCATTATTTTGAATAAACATGCTTTCAAAGTTCAAACAACCAAATTAGCCTTACAGATGAGCCAAAAATCTACCAAACATCTAGAATTTAGTTGTTCATCCTAAAGGAACAAAATAGACTATATTGTAAGTTCCCAAACTTCCATTATTGCAGAGAGCTAAAATGCGAAATCTTTGATAACATAGAAGATCAGTTTCAGTATTATTCTATATTTTTAAATCCAAACTATAAAACCTATAACGGAAAACAAGCTGTAATACAGAACACAAAGGGAGTTTACGATTCCCACCACAGTGCAAGATATGCTATATTTTTTCTTGGTTTGTACGAAAGCAACAATCTTATCTTACCCAAGGAAAATGTTCTTTCCAGGTCGAGTAACAAAATTGAGCTTCACCACCTCATCCCTGTCCTGTTTCAACTCTTTTCTAGTGCCTAGCGCAGCAGTGATCAAGTCGAGCACTATCCTCTCTACTATCGACACCCAAGGCGGTATATCATGCCCTTCAGCAGCACTCTCCTCCAAGTCCCCGCCGCTCACGAGAACCAGCGTCTTTTCGCCATCCCTCCGCTCTACGATCTCGCAATCAAAAGGCTCTAGGTGGAACGAAGCAGGAATAGGATCACCGTCGGTGGTGGCACTGACGGGCACCGGAGTTGGCCGAAGAAGCGCGAGAAAGATAAAGTTACCTTCAGAAATTGCGAGCTCCCTTCCTTCCGATGAAAATGTCGAAACTTCCGATCCGACAGGCGAAGGGATCGTCGTCGAAGTAGCGAAGTCGAACAAGAATGAAGGAGCCGAAGAAGCCACTCATGCAATCTTACACCTCTAGAAAGTTACATTAAAAACCTGCGAGCTCCCGTCCTCACTTCTGCTGAAAATCTCACAACTTCCGATCGAACAAGAACGAAGGAGCCAAAGACGATGCCAAGATTTCTTCCGATGAATTTATAACCGCAAAACATACTCCCTAATACACGGCTAATGCTGCGGATGATTTTCTTTTATTTTGCTCAAAAGTAACCAAACAATTAAATTTAGTAAATACATGTAAATGTTTTACTTTACACTCCTAATTCAGGCAACCAAACAACCCCTAAGTAATTGAACTCTCTTACTAACATTACGAACAAACAATTCATAAAAAGCATAAAAGGGATTCTAGAATCCCAACGCTTGAGACACTTGTACCACGGTGCTCAAAAAATGAACTACTATCGCAACATTGAAGGATTTCCTCTATTACAATGCTTGCTGACATGAACTCGCTATTTAATGAATAGATGCATCGCTTCACTGGAAAATCATGTCCTAAATAGTTATAAATATAGCAATGCGGCATTATTAATGATTTAGTGCTATGAAATCCACATGGCACTCCCCTTGGCTTGATAGCACTAGAAATTAGCACTGCAATGCTGTACATAAAGAGATTGGACTTTGCAATGCTTACTCCTCTAATGTTGTGGTGTTGTTAAAGAGATTAGGTGCCACCTTGTTTATGTTGGGTATTTCGGTGGTGTCAATGATGGCACTATGGTGGTGTAGTGTCCATCATCGTGGCGATGTACCATACTTAAAATGTTTACACATTTCCTATATTTTTCTTCACAAACACAACTAAAATAAAATGGGTTCACTAATAATTTAACATATAAATAATAACATTATTTATACTCAACAAATCCTCTCCATCTTAAACTCTTGCTTGTCCTCGAGTAAATAATTTTTTTGTAATTCTGATTAAGTGATTAACAAAAAAAATGATAATCCAACATTATTAAAATATAGGATAGTACATCTCTGTCTTGAATTAGCAAAAAATAATTAAAGATATAATTCTACATTGGAAAAAATACTAAATGCTAAACAAGTCAATCATTCAAGTTACACCCTAATTTGAAATTGGAAGTTATAAATATAATCATTAACTCATGCTTGTTTCACAAAAGAAATTTACTAGGGGACTACAAGCGCTCTAACGCCTCTCTACTCTGAGGTGATTTTTAGGCGATTTTAGGGTTCCTTGTCGTGCGCTGGATTGTTGACCTCCTGGCTTGAATTTTTCTGCTATTCCGATTAGTTTCTATTGCTATTCTCTAGTGGTTCCTTATCATAAGTTGATTTTAATTTTCTCTTTGCTTTTTTGAGTGGGGTGATGATGATCTCGTTGTCATCGAACCCTATTTCTTCCTCTAGTTTTGAGGGGAAAGCTCGATCTTTAAAAGAGGCTCTTGCAGGTTTGTCTTTTAAGGGCTGTCTAGTTCTTCTTTTTGAGGATTCTATTGTGGAACAACTAGCTGCTCCATATGCCTTAACTTTAGTTGGTAAATTTGTTTTCAAAAGGCCTAATCTTGATGTTATTCATAAGTCCTTCATCAATTTAAAGCTATATGGATCATTTCATGTGGGTTTACTCGATCAAAGGCATATTTCCATTCAGTTGGCCAATGATCTTAACTATAGTCAGATTTTGCTAGAAGATCGTATTATATCCAAGCGTGTCAAATGCATTTACTAAAAAAGACTCTGGATTTTGACGTTAGGGAGGAATCTTCTATTACGCCGTTTTTTATTTTGTTTCCTAATTTGAGATTACATTTTTTAACCATCAAAATTCTTTTTGGAATGGCTTCTATCTTTGGACGACCTTTACAGATTGACCAAGCTATGGCTTCAGTTTCAAGGCTGTCGGTTGCTAGGGTGTTGGTTGAATTGGATGTTTCTAAGAAATAACCAAATGAAATTTAGATTGGATCTGAAACCAAGGGTTATTTCAAAAAATTGAGTTTGAGAATTTACCTATATTTTTCTCTTTTCGTAAAATGCACAGGCATGCTTGAGTCCTGATAAGAATTCTTTGAAACTAGCTAATGGTGGTATTGGTAATGAGATGAATCCTAATGAACCTAAGGAAGCTCCTCAACTTAATCTGGTGGCTTTGGTTGATATTAACTCTAACAACTCTCTTATATGTAATGATCCGTTGGAAGGAACTAAGATAGATCCTCTTCCAAATGGTTTAAATGCTAGTTCTAATCATCTCATTATGCCTCATGATCTGTAATTTTTCATTTTAAATACTCCCTTTAATGATTGTGAGAAGATTGTGGACTATGCTTTGCCTAATGTTGAATCTTCTCTTTCTTGTATTATTAATCGCAATATGTCTGATTCCATTGATATTATGATTTCTAATCCTTTAAATGTTCAGAAATCTATGAAGAAAACTAATGTTGATGATCAATTGGTTGCTATAGAAGGTGATAAGAATAACTTGGTTGTTGAGGAGGGTGAAATTGTTGCTATGGATCCCTGGCCTCTACCTTCTACTTGCTTTAAAGAATCGGTTATGAAGGATACTGATAACTGGGAAGATGATCATAGGTTTATGGAGGATAATTATCCTAATAGTAAGGCTCCCTCAACTTCTAATTATAATAGTGATGCTCTTAGTGATACTGAGGAAATGCATATTGCTGCTAAATGTTTTTCCAAGGATGATAATGACACTAGTTTTATTAAATTTCATAGAAAAAGAGGGCGGAAGCCTAAGCATATCTCTTTGCAACCCCCTAGAAACATGACTAGAAATACTCGCTCAAATACTTCTCTTTACTTTTTCTTTATGTTTAGTACAATTATTTGGAATGTGAGGGGTATTGGCTGTCAGTCCTCTCGGATTTGTGTTAAAAATTTATGTTGTGTGCACAATATTTCTATTCTTATATTACTTGAAACTCTTATTCCTGCTTCTAAGTTGTTAAATACCTCTCAATTTTTTAGTTTTAACTTTGTGACTTTGAATGAGGCTAACAAAATTTGGGTTTTTTGGAAAAATTCTATTAAAATTGCTGTTATTAGAGATTTTCAGTAAGTTATGTTGTGGATCTATTTTCATGATTTATGATTTTGATGATAGCAAACACTTCTATTTCTCTACGACAGCCTTATTTACTAACATTTCAGGTCCACACGATCATACTGCAATTTGGAACCAGCTCAAGATTGGGTAGACTAGGTCTGAGTCAGTTTGTACACTTTTTCCTTTCTTGAGTCAATTGTATTTAGTGTGGCTCCTGATGCTTTGTAACTTGGAAGATTTTCTGACTGTTCCCTAGAGTTAATTGTTTTTGGTAACATCGTCCGAGACGATATATATATATCGGCCTATACGATCTGTTCAAAACCAGAAACTCTAATAAGGGTATCCTCATTAAAGTAGCCGTCATTATGCAAAATACATCGTCCTGGACGTTTTTGTATCGGCTAGGACGATATGCTCAAAACAGAAAGAATCTGCCTCTAGATCTATTTAGGAATTACTTATTTTTGGACATCGTCCAGGTGGATCGTCCAGGACTATAAAATATCGTCCAGGATGATCCATGATAATTTTTCTAAAATTTCTCTAGAATTTAAGGAAAGCAATTATGATTTGATTGCATGATCAAATCATCATAGACAATCGCCAGATCGTCCTGGCAGATATGCTGGACGATTGGACACTGAACAGCTATTTTTCAGGGCGATGTTCATGATGATATTCCACGATTTGTTCTGATCATCCAAGACGATATATTATCGTCCTGGATGATATGAGCAAACTTCTTCTGATCGTCTCAAATCATCCCGGCTGATTGAGCTTATTTTGCACTGATTGTACAGGATGATATTAGTATCATCCTGGATGATAAAGTCGACAACTTGCATTAATGAGCTCATTTTGAGATCTTCTATTTAAGCTATGACATGACACTTTGTAAGTATCTTTGGCAGATATTGTAGCTTCATTCTTTTAGGGGAAATTTGAAGAGAGAGCCTGAAAGGGAGAGAAGAAAGGGTGGAGTTTGAGAGAGGGAGAAGATCCTCTGAGGGGGGACTCAAGGGAGTGTGGAGGGGGTTCCACACGGTTGCTCCGGCAAGCTCGCACCTGAATACCGTCAGATTCAAGGCTTGTCTCGAGGAAAGTTCACTAAAGAAGAAGTTCTCTTTGGTGTCAAAGGACCCGGCGACTCCGCTGCACCGAGGAAGGTGGAAGTGATTTTGTAAGGGCTTCTCTGCCTAGCTATGGGGGCTAAAAGATAGACACTTAGTTTAGTGCAATACTCGGAGGGTGCCTCCGAGGAGTGGACGTAGGTCAAGGTTTGATCGAACCACTATAAATTTGGTGTGTTCTTTCCTTATTATTTCCGCATTTAATTTCTGCACTTTGGTTTTCGTTGTGGTGATTGTGATTATTGTGTTTTATTTAAAGGTATACCAATTCACTAATCTCTTTATTTAGCCTTGGGCCAGTTCATAAGGGGCCTAACATCCCTAACGAACTTTTAAGTGGTATCAGAGCGGGTTTCATAAAATAAGTTTTTAAAAGCTTTTGAATTTTTGATCCATGGCTAATTTTGGGAATCATAATATTATGGAAG
The DNA here is from genome assembly GCA_022539455.1 of Dendrobium nobile. NCBI lineage: Eukaryota > Viridiplantae > Streptophyta > Magnoliopsida > Asparagales > Orchidaceae > Dendrobium > Dendrobium nobile. The sequence continues at coordinate 41,795,257 of CM039723.1, forward strand.
GTTATTAAATCACCAGACCTCCTTTGTTTAAAAATATTACATTTAATTTTTGGAAAACGCGCATGTCTACTTTCTTGCAATCGATTGATTTTCGCATGTGGCATATGATTTTAACTGATTATTCTTCACCGTCACGTGTTATAGATGGAGTTAAAATAGATATTCCTTTTAATCAATGGAATAGGGAAGAACAACTCAATGCTTCATTGAATGCAAAATCATTAAATTGCTTTTTCTGTGCTTTAAATTCTAAAGATTTTACGTTAGTATCCACGTGCAATACTGGTAAGAAAGTTTGGGATAAACTATACACCAAATACAAAGGCACTAGTGAAATCAAGCAATCCAAGTTGAATATTTTAATGCATGATTATGAAATATTTTCCATGAAATGTTATGAGACGATCTTAGACATGTATACTAGGTTTATTCATATTGTGACATCATTGTATACTTTAAGAAAAGAATTTTCAAATTTTTAAAAAGTTAACAAAATTTTTCGTTGTCTACTGGATAAGTTTGATGCTAAAATTGTTGCTATTTGTGAATCAAAAAATTTGAATGATTATTCTATTGATAGTTTGATTGGCTCACTCATTGCCAACGAGCAATGTTTGGGTCAAAGACTTTTGGATGCAGGTGAAATGATTGTTCTAAAAATTAAAGATTCAACAAAAGATAGCTTAGTTGGTAACGAATGCAATGACTTGTCAAGCAAATCACAAAGCTCGCCAAAGCATAAGCAAAAGTGGAAAAAAGTAAAAATAGTAAGGATATTCATATTTCTTCTGACATTATTTGCTTTCAATGTAGGAAGCCTGGACATATGAAAAATCAGTGCCCTAATTTAAGAATTCTTCCTACGAAAGAAAAGGGTAAGACGAAGCAAAATTTAAACTTGGGAAATAATGAAATACAAAAAATCTCATGGGCAGACCTGGTTTCTGAAGCATCGGACCAGGAGAAAGATAATGGTTAAAAGCCTTGTTTGTGTGTTTGTGTTGTGTTTTATTTTTAGTTATTTTTTTTTGTTTTTTGTTTTATTTCTATTTTATTTTGTGTTTTTGTCTTTGTTTATTCTTTGATTTTTTTTTCTTGTTTCGTGAAATTTTTCTCTGATCAACACACACATTCATTTTTCTAAAAATGAAAAATCTACTTCCTATTTTTTCTTGAAATCTTTGGTAAGTTGTGATTGACTTCTCTAAAACTGTCAGAGGAAGGGAACTCATAATTTTGTTTCTCTTTTTCTCTTCTTAAAGAGGTTATTTTACTTTTAATTCAAAATCTTCATCATATTTTAAATTGGATTTTGAAACTGGTTTTTTTTTCATCTCCCTACATTTTTTCTATCGCATAGGAATCTTTTCCAAGCTTGTTGAATCCACCTTAAAATTTTCTTAATCAAATTGTTAGTGTTATCAATAATTTGGGTTTACTTTAGTTTTGAAAATAATAAAAAAAGTGGTCAATGATGCTAAACCAAAAGATGTGCAATGACGCCAAATTAAAAATAATAATAATAATACACAAAGTGTATTAAAAATCAAAAGATGCTCAACGAGCCATTCAAGTGATAAAGAGCATAAAATGAGCCAACAAAAAAATATGCTTATTTTTTCTTATACTACTAAAAGCCTAAGAAAATCCTTGAGATGTTCGAAACTTGTGCTTGAAAATCTTGGTTCCTGATTCAGCAATTCGTGCATTGATCTTCTATTAGATATATTTTATGAAGTGAGTTTTGAAAAATTAATGTTTCTTTTTCCTGTTTATTCGTTGATTTTGATATTGGATTAAAAAGTTTTTGAGCCTTTAAAAGAACTTGAGTTGGGATTATCAAACTCTGAATTTCTAACCTTTTCTGGGCTATTCGTTGTCAATACAATTCTACCAAGTTTTTGATTAAAACCAAGAGGTAACTTTCTCATTTTAAGAATATTTGTTTTGTTCACTAGATCAGGAATTATTTCTGCCTTTTAATCATTTTGTTTTTGTGTCTCTTCTCTTTTTGATAATGTCAAAGGGGGAGAATGTAATGTTGTTAAATTTTTGTACTGTTGTCAAATTTGTATCCTTTTTTTCCTTTCAAAAAAATTAAAAACAACAAAAATATTTTTTATCTCTTCTATTTTTAAAGTGTTATTCTAGTGATGGGGAGATTATAAGAAAATGTTCTTTTTTGTAAAATCAAATTGTAGTGTTTGCCATCATCAAAAAGGGGGAGATTGTTGCGGATCTATTTTCATGATTTATAATTTTGATGATAGCAAACACTTCTATTTCTCTACGACGGCCTTATTTATTAATATTTCAGGTCTACACGATCAGACTGCAATTTGGAAGCAGCTCAAGATTGGGTAGACTAGGTCTGAGTCAGTTTGTACACTTTTTCTTTTTCTGAGTCTATTATATTTGGTGTGGCTCCTGATGCTTTGTTACTTGAAAGATTTTCTGACTATTCCCTAGAGTTTACTGTTTTTGGTAACATCATCTGGGACGATATTTATATCGTCTTGTATGATCTGTTCAAAACCAAAAACCCTAATTAGGGCATCCTCATTGAAGCAGCCGTCATTATGCAAAAAACATCGTCCTGGACGATTTTTGTATCGTCCAGGATGATTGGCTCAAAACAGAAAGAATCTACAGCCAGATCTATTTAGGAATTACTTATTTTAGTACATCGTTCAGGTGGATCGTCCAGGACTATAAAAAATTATCCAGGACGAACCATGACAATTTTTTCAAAATTTCTCTAGAATTTAAGAAAAGCAATTATGACTTGATTGCATAATCAAATCATCCTGGACGATCGCCAGATCGTCCTAGCCGATATCTGGACGATTGGACATCGGACAACTCTTTTTCAGGGCGATGTTCAGGATGATATTCCACGATTTGTTCTAATCGTTCAGGATGATATATTATCGTCCTGAATGGTATGAACAAACTTCTTCTGATCGTCTCAAATCGTCCCGGCTGATTGGGCTTATTTTGCACTGATCGTACAGGACGATATTAGTATCGTCCTAGACGATAAAGTTGGCAACTTGCATTAATGAGCTCGTTTTGAGATCTTCTATTTAAGCTATGACATGACACTTTGTAAGTGTCTTTGGTAGCCATTGTAGCTTTGTTCTTTTAGGGGAAATTTGAAGAGAGAGCTTGAAAGGGAGTGAGGAAAGGGTGGAGTTTGAGAGAGGGAGAAGATCCTCTGAGGGGGGACTTAAGGGAGTGTGGAGGGGGTTCCACACGGTTGCTCCGGCAAGCTCGCACCTGAATACTGTCGGATTCAAGGCTTGTCTCGAGGGAAGTTCACCAAAGAAGAAGATCTCTTTGGTGTCAAAGGACCCGGCGACTCCGCTGCACTGGGGAAGGTGGAAGTAACTTTGTAAGGGCTTCTCCACCTACCTGTGGGGGCTAAAGAAGATACACTTAGTTTAGTGCAATACTCAGAGGGTGTCTCCGAGGAGTGGACGTAGGTCAAGGTTTTACCGAACCACTATAAATCTGGTGTGTTCTTTCCTTATTATTTCCGCATTTTATTTCCGCACTTTGGTTTTCGTTGTGGTGATTATGATTATTGTGCTTTATTTAAAGGTATACCAATTCACCACTCTCTTTATTTAGCATTGAGCAAGTTCATAAGGAGCCTAACATCCCTAATGAACTTTCAAGTTATGCATTGTAAAATTGAGGCTTTTAATTTTCATTGATGTTCATCTTTTGTGTGTACTGCCTCTTCCCTTTATATTAGAATGATGTTATGGGATCAGCTCATAAATTTTCATAGTATATGTAATCTGCCTTGGATGGTTGATGGTGACTTTAATGCTATCACTTCCCCCTCTGAAAGAAGTGGTGGGTCTTTCCCTTCTTATCGTTCTATGACTAACTTTAATAATATGATTATGTCTTGCAATTTGATTGATATTGGGTTTGTTGGTAATAGCTTTACCTGGAATAGGGGTCAATTATGACAAAGGCTGAATCGTGTGCTCTTTAATGATTCTTGGATTAATACTATTAATTCCACTAATATGCAGCTCTTAGTAGAGCTTTGTCTGATCATTCTACTCTACTTATTAACATTAAGAATAGACATCTTAATGCCTCTTCTCACTTTAGATTTCAAGATATATGGTTACTTAATGATTCATTTTTTGATGCTGTTCAATATAACTGGGAAGCTCCTTTACACCCGGATAATTCTATTTTTGGTATGAATAGACTTTGGTTCAAGCTTAAGAGGTTGAGGCAAGTTCTAAATTGGTGGAATCACAATGTTTTTAAAAATAACTTTTTTAATATTATTCAAGATGAACAAGGTGTGAATTATAATGAGAACTTATGTCAGAACGACCCTACGGATGCTAATTTTTCTTTGTTAAACAACACAGCAACAACACCATCATGCCTTTGTCCCACTTTGTATAGTCAGTTACATGAATCCTTTTTTGCCATTGTGTCCAATTAAAAATCAAATTCTCATTTAAATCTAATAAAGAAAGTTCATTTCTAATATTTTCTAACAAAGTCTTTTTAGGTCTACCTCTATCTTTCTTAACATAAGTCAAGTCTAATACCTCAACTTTCCTAATCGGGTCATCGGAGGGCCTCCGTTTAATGTGACCAAACAATTTAAGGAGACTCTCTCTAATCTTATCTTCCATTGGAGCTATTCCAACCTTTTCACATATAAGCTCATTTTGTATCCTATCTCTAAGGGTCAATCCACTCATCCACCTAAGCATCCTCATCTCTGCAACACTTAACTTAGTATTATGCTTCTCTTTTAATGGACAACATTCGGCACCAAAAAGCATTGTAGGTCTCACCACCATCTTATAGAATTTTCACATAAGTTTGAGGGGGACTTTTCTATCGCACAACAAGCCTGATGCATTCCTCCACTTCAACCATCCAACTTGAATAAACTGATAATATCCCCATCAATTTCACCATCACTTTGAACAATAGATCCAAGATATCTAAAACGTATACTCTTATTAATGACTTGATCACCCAAAGTCACAATCCCATCACTAGATCTATGGCTACTAAAATTACACTCCATGTATTCAATTTTAGATCTACTCAAGCGTAAACCTTTAGACTCTTAAGTTGACTTCCATAATTCGAGTTTACCTTCAATTCCCTCTCTAGTCTTATCAACTAGAAGAATATCATCAGCAAAAAGCATACACCAAGGTACATCCTCTTGCAAATGTCTAGTGAGAACATCCATGACTAAAGCAAAAAGATATGGACTTATGGATGATCCTTGATGTAATTCGACCAAAATAGGAAAATACTTAGTCAAACCACCATGTGTTTGAACACAAGTAATAGCTCCTACATACATATCTTTAATGATTTGAATATAAGCATTATTAACTCCTTTCTTTTTAAGAACTCTCCATAGTACTTCTCTTGGAACTTTATCATATGTTTTCTCTAAATGAATAAATATCATATGTAGATCCTCCTTATTCTCTCTATATTTCTCCATCAAACATCTCAATAAATGTCTGGCTTCCATAGTACACCTACCCGGCATGAATCCAAATTGATATTAACAAACATTAGTATCACGTTGCAACCTAAGCTCCATAACTCGCTCCCATAATTTTAAAGTATGACACATTAACTTAATTCCTCTATAATTTGCAAACTCCTATGCATCACCTTTTTTCTTAAAAATAGGAATTAACACACTCATTCTCCACTGGTTTGGCATCTTTTTAGTCTTCAAAATAGTATTAAAATGCTTAGTAAGCCAATAAATTCCTTCATTTCCTAAGCATTTCCACATCTCTATTGGAATATCATTAGATCCATGAGCTTTTCCACACTTCATTTTCTTTAAAGCCTCTCTAACATCGGTTTTACTTGTACGTCGATAAAAACAAAAATTTTTATTTTCATTTAGGGTGATAAAGTCACTAAAGTCAATCGTATTTTCACATTCTTCATTAAAAAGTTTAATAAAATACCTCATCCACCTTTGTTGAATATCATCTTCTAAGAAAAGTACTTTTTGATCTTCATCCTTAATACACTTCACTTGAACTAAATCCTTACTACTCCTATCTCTTTGTTTGGCTAACTTATACATATATCTTTCTCCCTCCTTAGTATCTAATATATTATATAAATCATTAAAAGCTAAGCTCTTTGCATTGAAAATAGCTTTCTTAGATTCTATACAAGCATCTTTATAGCTTTCCCAATTATTAGAATTTTTATATCTAAATAAATTTTTATAACAAATCTTCTTATTTTTTATCTTTTCTTGCATATTTGGAATCCACCACCAACTACTTTTACTATTAGGAGCTTTTCCCTTCGAAATTCCAAGCACATTTTTTTCAATATTCTTAATAGCACAAGTAACTTTTTCCCACATAATATTGGCATCTTAATGCATGGATAGAATCTTAAGATCTAAAATCTTACTCTCAAAAATACTTTTATTAATATTCTTTAAATGCCCCCATCTAATCCTAAAAAATCATTTTACTTTATTTTTTTATTTTTTGACCATTTATCTTAAATTCCAATACTAATAATCGATGTTGGGTACATAAATTTTCACTTGGAAAAACTTTATAATCCTTGCAATCTAAACAATTTAATTTTTTTATAAGAAAATAATCAATCTGCGTTTTACTATATCTATTTTTCTAAGTAATAAGATATTCATCTCTTTTCTTAAATAAGGTATTAGCTATTAAGAAGTCATAAGGTAAAGAAAAATTTAATATAGTTTTACCACCTTCATTTGTCGTTCCAAACCCATGCCCACCATGGTTGCTTTTAAAATCATCCAACTCTCTACCAACATGTCCATTTAAATCTCCTCCAATAAAACTCTTTCTTCAAGAGGTATATTTTGTATTAATTCTTCTAAGTCATTTCAAAATTTTAATTTTGAACTCATATCCAAACCTACTTGAGGAGTATAAGCACTTATAATATTAACAATCTTAGCATCAACAATAATCTTTAAAGCTATAATTCTATCTCCAATTCTGTTAATTTTATATCATTATCCTTCAAACGCTTATCTATAATCACACCAATATCATTTCTAGTATGACTCCTACCCGAATACTAAAATTTATATCCTAAAGTATTAATCTCCTTAGCTTTCTCTCCAACCCATTTAGTTTCCTGAATGCACAGAATATTTATCTTCCTATGAATCATAATATTTATTAATTCCATTAATTTTCTTATAAGGGAGCCTATATTCCAAGTTTGTATCCTAATTTTATTTTTATGGACTAGCTTCTTTTGCCCATATTCATCCTTGATGTGGGAACCCTTGCCTATTTAACACTACACCCGGGCATGGTGTAGTGGCCCTTGCACACTTGTCACTATATTCAAGACATATAACAGATCGCTTCCAGGGGACGCCCTAGCATTAACACAATTTTTTTAAAGGATTCATGTCATGATTATTCGACAAGTTTTATGTTGGGTCTTTGTTAAAGCAGTCTAAAATTGATCTTTTTAATTTTCAAGCTCATGAAGAGGTCTTTTGGAAGTAGAATGCTGCTGCTAAGCACTTGGTTTAGGGTGACAATAATACTAAGTATTTTCATGCCTTAACTAAAAGAAAAAGGATTAAGAATAATATCAACAACATTCACAGGGAGGATGGCTCCTATTCTGATAACCTTGTTGAAATTACAAATTTAGTTACACTTCATTTTCAAAACCTTTTCAATAAAGATTTCAATCCTATTCAGGTTTTGGATCACACTTTTATTCCCAACACTTTATCACATGAGGATAATGTTTCTCTTTCCAGGCCTCCCACTTTGGAGGAGGTTAAAGAAACTTTTTTGGGAATGAAAAGTGATTGTGTGGTGGGTCCTAATGGTTACTTGACTCTTTTCTTTCAAAATTATTGGCACATTTTTCATAATGACATTTCTTTCTGCTATTTTGGATTTTTTTGTAGGTAATCGAGTTCCTAATTTTTTTACCACTACCTCTTTACTGCTGATTCCTAAAAATAATTCTGTTCAAACTTGGAATGATTTCCTTCCCATTAGCCTATACACCTTTTTCAATAAACTAGTTTCTAAAATTATTTCAAATCATCTTTTGTCAATTTTACCTAAAATTATTTCTTCTTATGAGATGGGTTTTGTGAAAGGTAGGGCTATAATGGAGAATATTCTTTTGGCTCAAGAATTATGTCAAGATCTGAATGTCTGGGTTAGAGGGGGAAATGTGATTTTGAAACTTGATTTTAATAAGGCTTATGATAATATTGATTGGAAATTCATTTACTTTATTCTTGAGCTTTTTTGGTTTTAACTCTGTGTTTATTAATCTTATCAAGAATTGCATTGAAAATGTTTACTTCTCCATCATTCTTAATGGCTCTAATCATGGTTTTTTTTTCAAATCTCATCATGGCTTAAGGTAGGGTGATCCTATCTCTCCTGCTCTTTCATTATTGCGGCTGAGTTTATGTCTAGGGGTTTCTCTAATTTATTTGAGACTAATCTTGGTCTCTACTTTAGAACTTTGGGAGGTTTTCCTATATCTCATTTATGCTTTGCTAATGACTTAATTGTTTTTACTAATGGGACTATTAATAGAATTCATAAAATTTTGGAGTTTTTCAATCTGTTTGAAAGGGTTAGTGGCCTTTCTTTTAGTAAAACTAAATGTTGTTTTATTGCCTCTAAAAGGATCTCCAATGAGCATATTTTAGCTATTAAAAATTCTACTGGTTTTACTCACACTAACTTGCCCATCAAGTATCTTGGTGCTCCTCTATTTAAAGGTAGAAGGCAGTCTTTTTTGTTTGACGATCTTATTGCTTCTGTTCAGAATAAGCTTTTATCCAGGGACTCTAGTTTTCTTAGTTTTGGGGGGAGGGTGACTCTGATCAAAAGTGTTCTTTATGCTTCACCTATTTACTTATTTCAAACTATTTTTCCTATGCATGTTATTTGTAGTAGGATCCATAAGCTTATTAACAAGTTCTTTTGGAAAGATACTTCCTCTTCTTCCAAAATTACTTGGGCCGCGTGGGAGAAGTGTTGTGGCATTTTGGCTGAAGTTGGTCTTGGTTGCAAGAATTTAGTTGACCATGCTAAAGCCTTCTCCTTTAAACTTTGGTATAATGTACGCACTAAAGAGAATCTATGGGCTAATTTTATGATTTATAAATATTGTATGGGCAATCATCCGACTAATAGCTCTCCTAAAGCTGGGGATTATAAAGTTTGGAAAAGACTTTGCAAGGTTAAATGGGAGGTGAAGCCCTTTATTTCTTGGGGGCTTGGTGAAGGTAACATTTTTTTCTGGCAAGACAGATGGTTAGGTAAGGATTCTATTAATTCTATCTTGAATACTACTTCTTCTGCTTCGATTAAGGTTAATTCCTTCATTAAAGAGAACTGTTGGGACTATGATAAACTTTCTAGTATCATTCCTAACTATATTATTCATCGTATTTTAAACATGCCTATTAATACTATTTCCAAAGATATTATTTTTTGTGATTTTTCCAAAGATGGTGGTTTTCACTTAAGAAATGCTTAGCACTCATTTAGAGATAAAGGTAGTATTGATAATATTTTTATAAGATCTAGCATAAGAGCATCCTGTTTATGGTTTCTATGTTTGTGTGGAGAGTTTTACATATATTTATTCCTCCAGAGGATAATCTCATTAAAAAAGGTTTTAAATTAGCTTCCAAGTGTCAATGTTGTTTCCATATGGAGAATATGCATCATGTTTTTGTTTCTGGCCTTGTTGCAGTTAGAACTTGGGTTTATTTTGATGATCTAATGCAATTAAACTGCTTTAATGCTCACCTTTCCCTTTATTCTTTACTTAAGTCTTAGTTTATTGATACTAAAGGTCACATTCGCAATGTTATTCCCTCTCTCATTCTTTGATTTTTTTGGTTGGAGAGGAATAACTATATTTTCAATGGTGTGAAAATGAACCATCTTAATGTTATCCAAAGGGTGAAGGATAAGATTTAAGCTCTTGTGGCTGTTCACTTGCTTACTGTTAAGAGTTTTAAAAATTGTTATGAGGTTGGTACTACTTTAGGGGTTAATTGGGAGGGTGCTCATTCTTCTCTTAATGTTATCTATTGGATTAAGCCCCCACCTAATTTCTATAAATTGAATGTTGATGGTGTTATCTCTGATTCAGTGGTTGGTTGTGGTGGTATTATTAGGGATAGTAATGGTCATTTTATTGTTGCTTTTGCGGTCCCGGTTCATTATGGTAATGCTATTACTGCTCTTAGTAGGGGCATCCTTTATGGTATTCAAATGTGCATTCTTCTTAACTTAACTAATTTGTATATTGAAGTTAATTATGGCATTAACCTTTTACCTTTTCAGGAGGTGGAGGATGAGTGTTGCAACCCGAGCATCTTATATCATGTTAGGGAAATTAAAAGGCTATTATTGTTTTTGAATTCTTGTTTTTGCCATGTTAGTAAGGTTAGTAATGCTTGTTCTTCTTGGCTTGCTGATTTGGGTTGTACTTTTGATTTCTTTACTCATGTTATTAAGTCCACTATCCCTGGCCCTCTTTCAAGTTTGCTTAACCTAGATGCGTGTGGGATACCTTATGTTACTTCTTAATTGCTTATCTTGTTTACTGCTGATCTAGTTGGGCTCCCATCTGGATCTATGGGTTAGCTGGTTATTTTTGCTTTTTTGGTACTCTTGGTCTCCCCAATTTATTTTCTAGAGTATTTTGTTTTTATATTATTATCGTTGGTGCAATTGTTATATTAGCTGGATCGTTTCTGACTATTTCATTTTTGGTTGCTATAACTAGAATTTCAGCCTCTTCTATACCGTTAGGGTGCCTTTCTGGAATGGTGTTTATTCTGTGTTGGTTATGCCTCTTTCTTGTTTTGGGGGACTTGTGTGCTGTTGTTTCCCCTCCTGGTATGCTCAAGTTTGGGTTATTGGTGGTTATTATGAGGTTGTTTATCTTTGTTTAGCTTTTGTCTTTTTAGATTTTGACTTGAGCAATGATTTTACTGGTTTTAATGCTGAAGGTCAGTCCCATTATTGTTCTCTTACCAATTGGATTGCTGAGGGTAATGGTGGGGCTATGGCTGGGTTTTTAAATACTATTGTTGGGATTACTAACTGCAATTTTTGGTTGCATTATGGTGTTGTCATATTTTCTGTCTATCTGTTTTACCCGAACACATTTCTGCATCTTTGTTATAGCTGGGTTCCTAGGGGGAGCTATGCTTTTAAGGATTACACTTTGGGTATTATGGCTTTTTGGGTCTTTGTTTTTCACTGGGGGTGGTGGTCTGTTTTGGATATTCATTTTTGGCTTCAGGATTCTCTGTGCTATGTTATGGGTGTTTTCAGGCTGTGTTGGTGGAGCTTAAATGTTGTGATTTTGGATGGCTTACCTGGTAGGATTGAGCGCCTTCTGGTCTATCCTAATGAGGCTTATATTATTGAGAGTTTTCTAAGCTCTATTAGTCTTAATTCTAAGACTGTCTTTACTTGGAACAGTTCTATTTTTTGGTTCTTCTCCACTAACACCTATTTCAGTTGTTGCCTTTATTTATCTAATATCTTGTTTTGGTATAGCTCTTTCTTTTTCATATTCTTATCTTTGTAGGTGGAGTAGATTAGGACTGTCTTCAAGATTTTTGTCAAAAAGAATGGGACCAATTTTAATCTTACTATCTTTCTTTTTTGGATGTTTATCTAAAGCATCGTTAGAATGTATCTAGGGGTCCTTGTATTTTTGCTTAGTGGAGACAATTGGCTCATAGTTTTTCTTTTGATTTTTTTTGTAGCTCGTAAGAGTATTAGTAAGCCGATGGTACCATATAAGGACTCTGAACCTTTTTATTATATTAACGCGTAGGCCCCTTAGTGGGTTTTAATTTTGTATATATATATATATATATATAAACTTATAATTATTGAAGTGAATAAATAAGTTTTACTAATTAGATATAATTGTAGTTAAAATTGTACTTTTATTAGTTGACCATCACTTGTATTAACTTTCCCATCTTATCATTTATAGATTTTGTATAAGGTCAAATTTACAATCTTAAGCTTTCACTGATACAAATTTTTGAATATACTCATCTTTTTCTTTTGATTCTTTTCTTTTTATTTTGAGAACTATTATATAGTTCTTTTTTTTTAATGGAGCACATAATTTATGATTTTGAATTTATGCTTCTGGTTTACACCTTCATGTAATCTTAATGATTTTAATATAAGGCTTGATAAGATTACTAATTTCATCTTCAGGTTAGCTATGTTTTCTAAGTTTAATAAACTCATATCTAATTTTTTAAATTAAATATTCATCTTTTAATTTTAAAAGTTAATTAAATAACTAGAATATAAAAATAATTGGAGGATAACAAAATTAAACATAAAGGAAATTTGCTAATATGTAAATAAATACATAACCAAACACTACAAATACATGCTTTTATAAGAATGATAAAAGGCACATGAAACATATGTTGAACACAAATACGATATAACATAACATTAAACACAACACATATACAAGATAACCAATGGACAAGGCACCCAAAGTTCAACAATGGCTCTAAAAGCTAAAATTTTCAACTAAGTACAAAACACAAGCCAATTTCTCCCATCACTTCCTTCTCTTCTTCAAAATAATAAAGTAGAACAAAATACACATACACATCCTTAAGAATTCTTCACTCCTCCAAATCACATGGTTTCAATCGATATCTATTGACTTTTATGGTTTGCAAAAAAAAATTTATCTTGTATCTTAATGGAACCATTAAGATAAATTATAATGATAGTATAGGGGTCATTCCATCCAATATTTATTTTTTCAATGGCAATACTTCTCCCTATAATCAAATAGCATGACATCTTGCCCAAGAAAAAAAATTATACATCAAAAGTCTACCATTATGCATCTTTCTTACTTTTGCTAACTTTGTTTTTTATCTTCTTGCAACTCCTCTTTGAAATCATTCAACTTAGTAATAATAGCATAAATTTCCATGAGGAAAAGTGAAAAAGAATTTTCTTTTTTTTTTTTTTTTTTTGAAGAGTTGCATCAAATTGCATTAAGAAACAAAGAAACTTTTTTTTTTGATAATTGTAAAATGCATTATAAAGCAAAAGGTAAAAGACTAGGTACAAACTAAATTTAAGGCTCACATTCCTTCTTCAGTAAACTAAAAAAGGAAGAAGGAATGTTAGCAAACGAAAAATTCTCAAAACAAAAATTATTCTCAATAGCCAAAGTGGCACAAGTATTCGCTACCTTGTTGCAATCTCTATGAACATGGTGAAAAATTACCTTGTTGAAGTCAGCTAGGAAGAGGAAATCTTTGTCTTCCCAATTGCTAATTCTCCAAGTATCTTTATTCAAAGAATTTTGAATGAATTTTATGATGTTGTAATTATCTCCTTCTATTATTATACCTTTGCTATCTAACATCCACCTTTGTATGTACTTCTGTATCATCAAAATTGCCTTCATTTCAAGCTATCCCACGTCCCAATGGACTCTTCTTTCACCAAAAGCAAGTAATAACCTGCCATTGTAATCTCTAAAGGCTCCGCCAATACCCGCACTATTAGACTTCAACAAAGATGCATCGATGTTTACCTTGATCCAAACTAGCGGTGGAGGGTGCCACTTCATTTGAGACTCCCTAGGGAGATTAGCACCCTGCTATCTAGCATTGGATTGGCTTGAGTCATAGCAATAGATAATACATTGGCTGCAATCATAGAACTTCCAAGAGTAGGCTTACCATGAACTTACTATTTCTGTCCTTCTAGCATTCATGAACTGAGGAGCAATAAACCTTGATTGTGTTAGAGCAAGTACTCGAAATCCTTCTTAGTTCCATCAGACATTCTTCCAGAGAACAAAAAATTTGGATCATAAATCCCCATCCTTGCAATTTTAGAAGAATTTCCTTCAAGTATTTACAATGATTCACTATATGCTCAATATCCTCAACTTGTTGACATCCCCTCGCACATAAATCATAATTGGTAAGTTTCCTATAAGTAAGAAACTCATTTGTTGGGATTGCAAACTTGCTCAACCTCCACCAAAATAAGTCTACGCGAGAGTGCAATTTTAATTTTTTAAGCCAATTCGAGAAACCAAAGTCTCCCTCATCCCTATCACTATCTATAGCATTTTCATATGACATGGCAGTGATAGTTTCACCTGTAAATTGCTTGATTTCCTCCATGTAATCAGCTTCAGCATTCTGATTAACTAGAATTTGCAAGATAATAGAGACAATATCCTCATTGAACCATTCCCAAAGTTTCTCCATATTCCAGTCACCATTCAAGGATATAAGTTGATCAAGCATTACATCTTCCAAACTTGTGCTGTCCCCAAATATTGGCCAAGCTCCCAGACATTTATCAAGCATCCAAACATCATTGAGAACATTGATCTTCCGCCCATTTACCACTCTCCATTTCAGCAAAGGTTTTAAGAACTTTCCACCCTCTTTTAAGATTTTCCAAGCTATAGAAGCTCCTTGTTTATTCTCCATGCTAAACATAGAATTACCATATTTGGTAGTCATAACTTTGTGAAATAAAGCTTCCGGATTATTAATCAAATGCCATACCAATCTTGCCTTTAGCAGACTAGATCCCTTGATTGCTAAGTGAAAGTTTAGACCACCAGCATCCCTTGGTTTATAGAGTTCTGGCAATGAAACATAGTGCATTCCTCTTTTACCATTACTTTTATGCCAAACAAACTCTTTACAACATTTATCCACTTCATATAGAACCTTCTTTGGAACCATCATATAAGTTGACAAAAAGTTTGGGATAGATAATAAGGATGACTTAGCAAGTATAATCTTACCAGCCAAGGATAAGTTCTTGCTTCTCCACGAGTTAAGCTTGTGTAAAACATTATCCAAAACATGCTAAAAATCAACTTTTATCAGTCTTATCAAAGCTATTTTGACTCCCAGGTATTGAATCTCCTTTGTTTCTTTGTATCCTAGTATTTGCTTTACCCAGTTTCTTTTGAAGCGGCATGTTGCAATGCTAATCATAACTTGGGATTTAGAATTATTAACCTTCAGACCTGTCCAAGAGCATAATTCAGCAATAATTAACTGTAGAGTTTTGGCTATCTTCATTGAGGATTGAGCTAAGATCAATACATCATCGGCATACAATAAATGAGAAATCTTATGAGCTCTTGGTGAAATTTGAATTCCCAAGTCAAGCCCCCTTTCTTCAATTGCATTCGAAAGTAACTGAGAGCACATAATAAATAGGTACGTAGAGAGAGGACATCCTTGCCGGAAGCCATTTTGAGCTTTAATCCGCTTAGAAGCCTTTCCATTAAGCAGAAAAGAAAATCTAACATCACTAACCCATTCCATGATAAGTGATGAGATCTTGCTAGGGAATCCAAACATATTAAGGATTTGCTTCAACGTTTCACACCCCATACTATCATAAGCTTGTTCCATGTCAAGCTTAACCGCCATCATTCCCTTTTTACTCTTAGAGGTTCTAAATTTATTAAAAACCTCATGAGCTACAAGACAATGATCTGACATCGATCTTCCCTGGATGAATGCTACCTGCTCTTGTGAGATGATTCTGCTAATGCAACACTTTAGTCTATTCATAATTATTGTTGCCACAAGCTTATAAGTCGTTTGACATATGCTTATAGGTCTATAATTTGCTGAAACTAAAGGATTTCTTATCTTGGGAATAAGAACAATCAAAGTGTCTTTCCACTCAGCATGCATATTACTGGTTTTGAAAAAACTGTCAATCGCTTTCCAAGTATCTCTCTCTACAATTTTCCAGTAAAATTTAAAAAAGGATGCAGTGATTCCATCCATTCCAGGAGATTTGTTATTACCTTGTTGAAAGACAGCCTTCATGAGCTCTTCCTTGGTAAAATCGGCATTCATCAAATCAGCTTCAGCTTGTGTAATCCTCTGATTTCCCGTGATATGCGGCCAACCCGTCAAAACAAGGTCTCTGGCTTTCCATTTTTTTGAAAAGAAATCATGGAATACTGCTTCAATTTGATCAAAATCCTCAAGAACATTATTGTTTTCATCTTTGATTTGCCTAATGAGGTTCCCATTCTTTTTGGCAGAAGCATAATTGTGAATGAAATTTGAGTTAGTGTCACCTTCATCATGCCATCTAGTCTTTGCTCTTTGATTCCACCATGTAGAAAATTTCCCAAACGTCACATTGAGATCATGAACTTTACATCTAAGCAAGTTCAGCTTTCCTGAGAAAGTCCCGGATTGGCATCTTCCTCAATTTGAAGATCCAATATATCTTTCTTCAAATCTTCCTTCAACACAGTTAACTCCTTAAATTTATTCTTGTTACAGAAATACATTGACTTTAATGTTCTTCTTAACTTCCTTTGAAGTATTTCAGCATTATTACCAAAATCCATTTTCTTCCAAGCACTCGAAACAATTTTCCAAGCCGCAGGATAAGATTTCCATGTATCTTCAAATCTAAGGATTTTAGACTACTTATTAGGGGGCTCAAGAACCTTACAAGAAATTGGACTATGATCAGAAGCAACCCTTGGAAGATGTCAAACCAAAGCCATAGGATTTCTTTGCAAGGCAACTGAATTCATTAAGCATCTGTCTAATCTCTCCCAAATTATGGCTGCACCTTCTTTGTTATTGCACCAAGTAAATCTTGGTACAACAAAGGAAATTTCATGAAAGTCATTATTCACCATATACGACTTCATTTCCTTATGACCATTAGAAAAGTGAAACCTCTTGCCTCCCCTTTTATCATCCTTGGAGAGGATACAATTGAAATCACCTCCAATAATTGAGGGTACATCACAAGGAAAACAACTCTCAAGTGTCTCCCACATAGTTCTTATGATATACAAATCTCTTCCTCCATATACTATTGCTACGTTCCACTCGCCCACAGAAGTGTTGGTAAGGACTCCCACAACAACTTGAGAAGTGTGTAACATCAAATGAGACAACATTTTCATCCCAGAGAACCAGAATACCGCCCGATGTTCCTTCAGCAGGATGATGAAAGAATTCCCAATTACTTCTAATCAGAAGATTAACATCTTTCTTATCAATGCTAGTCATTTTAGCCTCAGTTAGACCAATAAAAAACCACCGTTATCTTTCATAATCTCCTTTAGATATAGAGAGGCCTGACATTTTTTTGCCCCCCTACAATTCCAGAAAATGAAAGACGACATTATTGATCAAGAGGGGAGAAGTCCCCAACTTTTTTACCAGCTTTACTATCACCTTTTCTCTTCCTATGGGTTGCTTCAACAGGACCCAAGGATCTAACTTCCTTTGAAAGTTTAATTTTCCCAGAATGTACAGTTTAATCTCCTGTACTCCGGCATTTCTCAGAACTGCTTTGCTGAACTAAAACAGTTACATTTTTAACAGTGTCTTCAACTAGATTCAACTCCTTTGTTTCAGCCACTTCAATGAATTCTCCCTCTTCTTGCTCTTCCATCAGAACTTGGAACTTGTTGTTATCATAAATATTAAAGTTTTTGTGTTCCTTGATACACTTTGAGTAACCTTGCATCTTGTTATCACCTTGATTTCCATTTACAGATTGATTATTCTGTATTCCTTCATGCTGATTTTGAGTCTTGCTAACGTCCTCCATCTCTTCAATATTTTCATTAACAACTTGATTCCTGCATTCCTTCATGCTGATTCCGATCTATTCTAATAGCAAGCTCAAAAACCTGTTGCTTACGAACTATATTTTCCACATTATTCTTAAAATTCTTGAATCTTCTGTTTTTGAATTTGGCTTGAATCTAGGGTCCATATTCATCATCATCATGAGGCTTCGTTATTTCTTCAGCAACATTGTTCACCTCCTTACTCATTTGGGTGTTAACGGCAGTCTGCTCATAATTTTTAGTTGGTTTAATGTCCGGACAGATGGACTTGCTGTGTCCAATAACTCCACAATGATAGCATAGAGAAGCCATCTTCTCATATTCTACTCTTTGGTATATCCTTCCTTGAATTCCTTCAATCCATACTCCGTTAGGCAATTTCTTATCAAGATTGATCTGCACACATACACATGCATATTCTCTCTTCCCCCATTTGAGAGAGTTCCCGTCGAGGAACATTGGTGTTCCAATTTTTGAAGCAATTCGGGCGATATTGTCCTCATCCCAACAACTATGAGGTAAGAAAAGAAGTCGAATCCATACAAGCGATGTCATACCTTTCAAAGATTTTGGTGAGAAGGAAGTAGACCATTTGTCCATCCCGATAATATGATTCCCTATATACCAGGGTCCACCTCTCAGAACTTCTTCCATAGATTCAATGTTATTGAAAGAACAGAGAATCCAATCAAGCCCAAGGGTTGTTAAATGGAATTTCCCAAATCTATTCCATTGTTTTTGGAGCTCCAAGCTACATATAGAGAAAGGAATATCTTTCCCTAAAACTTTTATCACAAGAGACTTATTTAAAATTTGTGAATTGGCAAGTTCCCGGTCAGAATTCAACTTTACCGCCATCCCATCCTCCGTCATCTGAGTAGTCTCCATGTTGTAATTCAGTTTTATATGCTGTGTTTTTCCCCATGCTGAGACAAAACTATCTTTAGAAACAGGCTTTTCTTTATTTTCTGGAACAATGCCATTGATCATAACATCACTTTCAAAATTGTCATTCTGTTTCCTGCTCCCAAGATTCTGATCGCAATATTCTTGAACTCCCATAAATTTGCTAACCCTCAAGATAAGATTAGACGCGAAAGACTCACCATTACCAAAATCTGCTGAATCAGGTTTTGGTAAAGAAGGCTTCAATGGATTCTTTCCTTTCCCTTCAATAAAAGTCTCTTTCCGCACCAGAGGTCCATCCCTCTCTCGGATTACCAGAGTAGAACAGGCTTTAACCGGTGAAGATGATCGTAATTCACCATTCTTGTGAGCGATACCGCCGGCAGGAGGTTGTCGGCGATCAGGGAGGCCCATCATCAAGCAACGCAAATTACCCACGAAACAGGAAATTCAAAGAAGCACGAAGGGTTTCTCTCACTAGAATTTCGTAGAGCTTCTCTCACTAGAATTTTGCAGTTTTATTCTTTGTAACTGGAACCAACAAAGAAAATAATTACAATTGATAAAAGGATCACATTCCTCCTTGATTAAGTTCAACAACAAGGACATAATGTTATCAAAAGAAAAGCTATCAAAATAGAAACTGTTATCTAATGTCATAGTAGCACACAAATTAGCTACTTTATTACAACTTCTATAAGCATGATGAAAAACTACTTTATTGAAATCATTTAAGAAGAAGAACTCCTTTCCCGGCCACCTATCAACATGCCAATTATTCTTCTTTAAAGAATTTTGAATGAATGTAATAATGTTGATGTTGTCACACTCAATAATCACACCTTTGCATTCAAGCATCCAACTAAAAATGAAATCTCTCACCGTAATTACTACCTCCAGCTCAAGTTGAGCAATATCCCAGTGGATTTTATTCTTCCTAAATGCAAGAATAAATCTGCGTTTATGGTCTCTGAAGACTCCTCCAATTCCAGCAAGATTAGAGCTAAGCAATGAAGCATCGACATTAATCTTAATCCAATCTATCTATGGAGGGCACCAAGTATTTTGAGACTCCCAAAGGAGATTAGTACCCCAGCTATCTAGATATGGACTAGATTTGGTAATGGCTAAAGATAGAGCATTAGCAGCTACCAACGAGCTTGGTACTGCAACCTTACCATGCTTAACTTCATTGCGATTCTTCCAAGAAAGGTAAACAATGGTGCAATAGATTTTTACAATACCAGAATTCCGGGCTGTTAGACTCCTTAGCTCCTGTAAGCAACATTCCAGAGATTGGAAAACAGGAATATGAATACCCCAATCAAGCATCTTCACAATAACTTTAACCATATATTTACATTGAACCGCAATATACTCATAAGTTTCAACTGACTGACAGCCTCTAGCACACAAATCACTTAAAGAAATTCTGCGATATCTAAGAAATTGATTTGCAATTCTTCAAAAAAAAAATTGATTGGTTGGAATCACAGACTTACCAAGACGCCACTAGAAAATCTCCACCTTCTTATTAAGTTTAATCTTGTTAAGCGAATTACAATAACCATCATCAGCAATGGAGAATCTGTTTTTCATCATTTTCTCATAAGATAATGCAGAGATTGTCTTACCCGAACACATGCTCAATAGCTCCACCTAGCCATCCATCATATTAGATTCGGTTTGAATTTGACTTATCAACAGAATGAGATCTGAATGAAAGAATTTCTGAAGCAAACTATAATTCCAATTACCATCATTTGACATAAGCTGTTGTACTGACATATTTTCCAATGATCCACAATCTGCAAAGGTTGGCCACCTATTAATGCATTTATCTAACAGCCATACATCATTCAATACATTAATCTTATCGCCTTTGCCCACTTTCCACTTGATAACATTTCTCAGATGGCTACCACCATCCAACAGGATTTGCCAAGAACTAGAAGTAATCTTTTTATGTGTGCCATTCATAACATCATTCCCATATTTAGACCTTATTGTTCTATGAAACAGAGAATCTGGCTTCTGCAAAAAAATCCATGTCAACTTTGATCTTAGAGATCCAATTCTAAGTACAAGCGAGTGCAATCCCAATCCTCCCATACTTCTTGGTTTACAAATTTCCCCCCAAGCAACATAATGCATACTACTTTTTCCATCAGGTTTATGCCAAATAAAACATCTACATAATTTTCCCAACTCATATAACATTCTTTTATGAATCATGGAATGAGTGATTAAAAAATTCGGCATAGACAGCAAGGAGCTTTAAATAAGAGTGAGCTTACCTCCCATTGACAAAGACTTCTTACCCCAAGTATTGAGTCTTTCCATGACATGACTCAATAGCTCTTGGAAGTCTGCCATCTTTAATCTGCTAAGAGAAATCTTTATACCCAAATAACTTATCTTCTTCACCACTTTAAAGACAAGCAATCTAGCAATCTTCTTCTTCATATAATATCTAACAGCCTTGCCGAACACAATCTATGATTTACTGAAGTTGATTCTTTGACCCGTCCACTTACAAAAGTCCTCAATAATATCCTTCAAAGATTTAGCTAAGGCTGGAGAAACATGTGAAAAAATTAGCACATCATCTGCAAAAAGGAGATGTGTGATCTTTGGACCTCTAGGAGAAATTTGAATACCAAGAACCTGCCCCCTTTGCTGTAATGAGTTGGACATAAGTTGAGAACACATGATGAAACGATATGGTGAAAGTGGACACCCTTGATGGAATCCACTTTGAGCATTAATCTACTTAGAATTCTTCCCATTAATATGATAAAAAACCTCACATTTACAACACATTCCATGAGAAGGTTAGAAAAATAGTGGGAAAGCCATACCATTTAAGTATTTGACAAAGCGTCGGCCAGCCCATACTGTCATACACCTGCTCCATGTCCAACTTTATAGCCATCAGCCCCTTCTTGTTTTTAGAGATTTTGAACTTATGAAAGACCTCCTGAGCCAAAAGAAAATGCTCTGAAATTGATTTACCAGGAATAAAAGCCATTTGCTCTTCAGAAATCATTTTGGAAATACACTTCTTCATTCTGTTAACTAACATTGCGGCAGCTATCTTATAGCTAGTCTGGCAAAGACTAATAGGTCTATAGTTAGATGGAATCAATGGGTTCTCCACTTTAGAAAACAAGACTATTAATGTATCTTTCCATTCCATATTCATATGCTCAGAAATTAAAAAGTGATTAACAACATTCCACAAGGTTTCCCAAACAATACTCCAATAGCACTTATAAAATGAAGAAGTTACTCCATCCATACTTGGTGACTTGTTATTCCCTTGTTGAAAGACCAAAACCCGCAGTTCCTCCACAAAAAAATTAGAATTCATCATAGCAACATCTTCTATATTCAACTTCTGATTTTCTAAAATCAAAGGCCAATCCGACATCTTGCATTATCTGAATTTCCATTTTTCTTCAAAGTATTGTAAAAAAACTTTCTCAATTTTGTCATCCTCCTCTTGCAAATTATTGTTAACATCTTTAACTTGGCTCACCCGATTACCATTCCTTCTTGCCGAAGCAAAGTTGTGAAAAAGCTTTGAATTTGTATCTCCTTCCTCATGCCACCTTGCCTTTGCCCCTGATTCCACCAGGTGGACAATCTTCTCAATGTAACATTAAGATCATGAACTTTACTCCTAAGCAGAATCAAATCTTCAACTTACCACTCTTCCCCCATGGCTTCCTTATTTTGAAGTTCCGAAATTTCCCTCTTCAAATCTTCCTTCAACTGATTCAAGTCTTTGCACTTATTTTTATTCCAGAAAAATAAGGCCTTTAAAGTTCTACGAAGCTTCCTTTGCATAATCATACCTTCATCACAAAAGTCATTTTTCTTCCACGAGTGATACACAATACTCCTAGCCGCTGGGTAAGATCTCCATGTATCCTCAAACTTGATGGTCTTTGACTTGAACCGCACCCTTTCATCCAATTTAAGAACAATTGGACTGTGACCAGAGGCCACCCTTGCAAGATTTCTAATTATAGCTAACAGAAGCTTTTGAAGAGCAATCGAGTTCAACAAGCATCTATCCAACCTCTCCCAAATTCGAGAAGCTCCTTCTTTGTTGTTACACAATGTGAACCATGGTCCAATACTCCCAACATCATGTAAGTCTGAGTTATTCATGAAACAGATCATCTCTCTAGGTCCTTTTGAAAAAGAAACCCCTTACCACCTTTCTTCTCCTCCTTATTAAAAATACAATTAAAATCCCCACCAATGATGGACATAATAGAATCCTCCATACACTTTTCAAGCTGGCTCCAAAGACTCCCCCTCTCCTTACAGCATCTTCTCCCATAGACAGTGGCAATCTTCCAATACCCCATAGTAGGAACAGAAAGATCTCTAATAATCACTTGAGAAGAGCTCTCCTTCACAACAAAAGACACAGCCTTCCTATTCCACAATACCAAAATACCTCCTGAAGTGCCCACCGCAGGATAGTGGAAATACTCCCAATGATTTCCAATAAGGCAGTCAACATCCCTTCTATCAATGCTAGTTAGCTTAGCCTCCATTAACCCAATAAAGAAAACATCCTGATCTCTAACAATCTCCTTCATATACAACGAGGCCTCCTTTTTCCTCGCCCCCCTATAGTTCCAGAACAACAGAAAATACATTAAAAAGCATAGGGTATCTTTCCCCACTCATAAAGTTCACCCTTGCATCCCTCTTTTTCTTTCTATGATCAGGTTCTAATGGCCCCAAACATTTCAATTCTTTAGCTAATTTTGTTTTAACAGCACCACTGTTACAGGTAATTACCATTATTCACCATTCCTGGACCAACTAGATCCATAAGCATATCCTTAATCTCCTCAGGTTTTTCAGTAACTCCTTCATTATCTTCAAGCAAAGCAGCATATCTATTGGTTAAGAAAATACCTGGCGTCTTATCTCCAGCAATTTTCTCTTTATCTGAACAACTCTCTGAAGCCAGGAGATTTTTATCCTTGTCCATGGCTACAGTTACCACCTTCTCTCGTTGAATTGGCTTCTGCACAATTACCTCATGACTACTCTTTCCCGTGCTCTCCGCAATGATCCCGTTGGTACCAATCACTCCTCTTCCAGCAGCTCTACCATTGGTAGATCTTCTATTCTTAAAGTGAACATGGATCCAAGGGACGTATTCAGAAGTAAGCAATGAGGATTTATTTTCAGACACATCCCCCTTGCATTCATATGTTGCTACATTTTGCTTCCTCATCATCTGATCTTTGATGCCATGAGTTACATCATCAGGACACTCCTTCCTGTCATGTCCCACTTTACCACATTGATAGCAAAGTAAGTCAATTTTCTCATACTCCACTCATTGAAAGAATGTCCCAGCTGATCCATCTGCCCAAACTCCATTAGGTAACTTTTTCTCCAAATCAATCTTAACACAAACACGAGCAAACTCTCGTTTTCCCCATCTAAAGGTATTACCATCTATATACATCAGTGATCCAAAACTGCATACTAAAAATGGAAATCTAATCCAGACGGGAGCGGAAATACCCTTAAAAGAGTTAGGATAAAAAACAGGGAACCATCTGTCCATGCCAAGTATGTATCTGCTTACATATCAAGGACCACCATTCAAAATTTCATACATTGCCTTGGCCGACTTAAAAGAACAGAGAATCCAGTTCATACCAATTGACATCATATGAAATCCACCATATTTACTTCATTGCCTTCTCAATTCCAAACTGCATACTAAAAATGGCACATTGTTTCCCAACACTTTAATCACCAGCAAATTTTTTAAAACTTGTGAATTCTATACTTCCATGTCTGAATTGAGCTTAACTGCAATCCCATCCTCTAATAACTCAACTTGATCCTTGTTAAAAGCAATCTTGATATGCTTCGGCTTCGTTCAGGCTTCAATTACCTCCCCATTAACATCCTGTCTGATGTTACCTTTAATATTGTTCATCAAGATTCCATTATTTACAGAATCCTTCAAAGAATTAATATTCTCTTCAACCTTCTGAAATTTCGTAGAATTCAGATCATTTGCAATATTACGACATCCATTCACCTCAAGAATTCTAGAAAACTTATTCACTTTTGAAATCAAATACGCCGATGATGAAGCATCAAGATTAGACATACCTGTGCCCTTATTCAAATCAACACTCCTCTTAGCAACCACACAATCCACCAAAGCATTCTTCCCTTTCCCCTCAACCAAAATCTCTTGACGACCCGGAGGTTTTGCACTTTCTCTGATTACAATACCATTTGTCATTCTACCATTGGTACGTAGGGAACCAGATGGTCGCAAAGCAGCCATGACACCAACAAAGGAAAGCCGACGATCATCCAGCGAGTGCTCCACTGACCGCGGAAAAAATTGCGAAAAACCAAATTCAAAAGAACAAAGGCGAACTTTCTCTCTCTATAAACTCAGACATTCTCTCTCTAGAAACATAAAAAAAGAGTTTGGTTAAAAAAAAAAGCAAAATAGATTTTATTGGAAAGAATCCTCATTCTTAGTATAATCTTCATTTTGGTTTTTTGAAGAAGAGGGTTTATGCTTGATTCTTCCCATCACTTAGAATTAAATTTTTAAGAGAAGAAAGTATGTTTCTCAATAAAGGGTAAGTAAGGATTGAGAAGTGAACTTGCTCCTAATAGATTTTATATATTTTAGTGGGAGGTAAGTTTGAACAATTTGAAATTTCAATTATTATTATTGCTTCTTAGATTTCAAAACTATGTTTTTATATCATGTGAGTTTTTTATGATACCAAAATATTATTGTGTTGATTACTGTTTCTCCTAACATATCTTGGATATATTTTGTTTTTGTTGCTTGCGTGCACTAACATTTCAGGGAAATCATACTCTAGACTATCGAAGACATCAAGATATATTCAATTAGGGTTCCTTATAATTGAGGTATATACCTTTTTTTATTTTTCGTGATTCTGAGATAGTGTGACTGTAATTGGGTAACTGTGCATGCACACACTAGAAAAGTGTGTCAATACTTTTATTTTTAAAAGTAATCATATTGTATAATTCTTGAATTATACAGGATGATTTGACATGAAAGTTCTTCCAAAATGAAGTTAATCAAATCATGCCTTGGAAATTTTCTTCTGTACTGTTCATACTGTACGAAGTTGGATTCATATAGAAGACATCCAGAGTATAAAATTAATATGTACCAGCTCATCCCAAAATAACTCACCATTTTTTGAACTGATGATATTGTACAAAGTGTAGTTGTATAGAAAAGATCTAGAGTATGAAATGGGTGCGTATCATTTCGTACCAAACAAACAGGTCAGTTTTTTTAACTATTAGTATTGTATGAAGTTAGATTCGTATAGATAACGTCCAACGTATGAAATGGGTTCATCCAAATTATACCATACAAAGCATGATTTGATTTAACAAATTTTTATTATATGATATTGTGTTCATATAAATGATGACCACAGTACAAAATGGGTTCATACATAATCATACCAAATGAACATGATCAGTTTTGAACTATTAGTATAGTACGATGTAAGTTCATACATATGACTAATAGAGTATGAAATCAGTTCATACAGGATCATACATGGAATTTTGAACTAATTGTACGTATGAAGTATGATCGTACTATATGATCCAAGTACATTCAACTTGAAATTTTTTGTTCTTTTGGATGTTTTTTCTAGTTTTTCAAATATAAGTGTCCTTAAAATTGACTATCCTACTTCTTCTATGAATTATATCTTAGGAGTGATAGATAGAGTGTTTGGGAGTGAGGGTTGAAAGATCTTGGAAGTGAAAATTGTGAAGGGTTCACAACGTTGCCCAAAGGTGATGATCTCTTTATATGTTCTTCAAATATCTACCCTACTTCTTTGAGGACTATTGAGAGAAGATCTTTGGAGGAGATCTGGTACTCTGTCATCTCTAAGAGGGTGAGAAAGGACGTTGGTACTCTTCCATCACTAGTAGGGTGGGAAAGGATGTTGGTACTCTGCCATCATCATGAGAGAGAGAAAGGATGTTGGTACTCTTCCATCACTAAGAGGGTGAGAAAGGACATCAGTACTCTACCATCAACAGGAGGGTGAGAAAGGGCATTGATACTCACTTATCACCAAGGATGTCGATACTCTGTCACACCTGGGTTTTATAGAATAGAGGTTATTGTAAGGGCTTATCCGCCTTACTGTGGGAGCAAAAGAAGAGTCACTTTAGTATAGTGTAATACTTGAAGGAGTCTTCAAGGAGTGGACGTAGGTCTAGTTGGACTGAACCACTATAAAATTTGGTGTTCTTCTATCTTTATTTTTATTACATTTTTAATTTCTAAATATTTATTTTTAGTGGTTGAAAAATTACTTTCAGAAAACTTATCATTGTGCTAAAAATCTTCAATTAGTTTTCTAAATTACAAAAAGATTTTTAAATTACCAATTCACCCCCCTATTGGATAGACTTGGGATGAATCTATTAGGTCTAACAACCTATTCAAACTTTCAAGTGGTATCAGTGCCTACATTTAAAAATTAAAATTTAGATAACTTTTTAAAAATGATCATGACTACTTTTGGAAACCATAACACTCCTGAAGGATATTCAATCACTAGACAACCACTGTTTGATAATAATCTTTTTGACTTTTGGATAACTCATATGTCTAATTTTCTTCAATTGCTTGACTATCGCATGTTGATTTAGTATAGGAAGGCTACACTAGACCAAATAGATTTGTAAATTGGATTAGGACTAAAACACCATTTATTGATTGGATTGTAGAGGAAAAAGAACTAGCTCAGTTAAAAGTTAATGTTTAAACAATTTTTTTTTTGCACTGAAATTTGATGACTATATGCGTATTTCAACCTGTAGAATTGGAAAACAAATTTGGGATAGACTTTGCATAACGTATGAAGGAACAAATGAATTAAAAAAAATCTAAATTAAACATTCTATTACATGACTACAAACTTTTTTACATGAAACCTAATAAATCAATCACTGACATATATAGTTGTTTTATACGGATAGTCACTTCATTGCATGCTTTAGGTAGAGAACTAACAAATTTTGAGAAAGTCAGTAAAATTATTCATTGTTTACCAATTGTCTATGATGGAAAGATCACTGCCACAACTGAATCAAAAGACCTAATTGTTTATTCTATTAATAATCTACTTAGATCATTGATTGCTTACAAGGAAGGAGTGACTCAAAGACAGATTGATGCATGTGACAAGTAGAAGGAGAAAAACATTGTATTGAAAGAAGATAACTCATAAAGTGATCAATCAAAGCATGAGAATGAAGATGATATTACACTCATGATGAGTAAATTTTAAAATTTCTTGAGAAGAAAGAAAAGGAGACATGAGCAGTGGAATAAGAGTAAGTTCCATAAAAATGCAAAAATGTCTAATGATGTAATTTGCAATGAATTCAAGAAGGACATATCAAATATGATTACCCGAATCTCAAAGCTAGTCCTAGCAAGGAGAAAGTTGGGGAGAAAAGCAATATTCAGAAGCACAAGAAAATACTATATAAAACATTCTGGGCAAACTCAGCATATGATTCTTTAGAAACAGAAGAAGCGGAGGAAGTCATGAACTTGTGCTTAATGGAAGAAAAACTTGATCACTCAGATCAAGAGGAGGTATGTGATTTATCCTATGATGTGTTATTTAAAGTTTATGAGAAAATCCATACTACATAGAGGAAACTCAAAAAGCTGCATACTAAGTTGAATATAAAATTTTTAAATTTACAAAAAGAGTATGAAATCCTTAGGAATAATCATGCATCAATTGATAGTAACAACATGATATTATTGGATGAATTTGATGATTTGAATAAAAAACATGAACTATTGAAATCATCTCAAACTGAACTTAAAAATGCTTTTAAAGTGTTTATGGTTAAATCAGATCAAATAACACATGAGTTAAAATTTACTAATTAGGCTTTAAAAAATGCAAACTCATATCTTCTAAAAAATTTAATGCCATTAAGGTGAGTAGGACACCCCCTACACACTTAAATAATTTTACAAAAATGATCAGAAGTGTATAATTACAAAACTTAGGAAAAGACATTATAACTCACATAGATTGATAAATCATTTTCCTGATGTGAAATGTTTCTCATGTGGAATGATTGGTCATATCTCTCACACTTGCATGATTCATAGTAGAACATATCTAGTTTGGAGACCTAATATGCATAAATCATAGCATATCAAACATGCATCTAGATTATTATTACCAAGAAGAGAACCCAAACTTGTTTGGGTTCTCAAGTTTAATGTTTAATCATTTTATAGAAACGCTCTCAAATAAGTCCTCATGTGAGCATTTGGTATCTGGATGGCAGATGTTTGAAGTATACGACTAAAGACACAACACAATTCATATCATTTGAAGCCAGGAATGAAGGGAAAGTAACACTAGGAGATAATACCATAAGGAAAGTGGTAGGTATATGTATGATTGGCAACAAGAATAATATTTTCATCGAAAATGTATTATTGGTTGAAGGCTTAAAACAAATCTTATTAAGTATTAGTTAGCATTATGATAAAAGTTATAGTGTAAAATGTTTTCCAATGAGCTGTATTATAAGCCAAAATAGAATTGATATGTTGCATGGAAATAACGTAAATAGTGTATACATGCTTGATCTGAATTTTGTTAAATCTTCTAATGCTTTTTGTCTCAAAATAATTACTGATGAATCATGGTTATGGCATAGAATACTTGATCATGATAGTATAAGAAATCTTAGAAAGATTACCCATAAAGAGTTAGTTAGAGGGATACCTAAACTAGATTTCACTAAGGATCACCTATATGATGCACATTAATTAGGAAAATAGGTAAAGTCCTCCTTTTGTTCAATTAAGAATATTAAAACTAGGGGTGTCAATTTCTGGCCATTTCCCAAGTTTGATGCAAACCCAAAACTGACCGGCAATATTCGGGTCAACCTGAACCCAACCCATTTTTTGCAAACTGGTTAATTTTATGGACCTATACCTGACCCACTTCAGGTCTGGATCAACCTGACATGACACATGACCCAGTGCCAATAAAATTTACTAGGTTTTTAGTCCAAAAATGGGTTAATCCCCACTTTTCAGGTCAAAATGGGTCAATCTTGGGTTGTCGGGTCAAAAATGGGTTTTCAGGTCAAAACAAGTAAATTTTTGGTCAAAGGGTCAACCCAAACTCAACCCAATTTTTAAAATGAGTCAAGTTATATAACCTAAACCCAACCCATTTTAGGTTTAGGTTGACCCTAACCAAAATTTTAGGGTTAGGTTCGAGTTGGGTTTTCTGGTTATGTCAAATATTGACACCCTTACTTAGAACTAGCAAACCGTCGGAACACATGGATCATTTTAAACTGGTTACCACTATAAGTCTAGGAGGTAGAGTTTTTTGGTTTATAATTATTGATGATTTTTAAAGATTCACTTGGGCCAAATTCTTATTTCATAAGAGTGAATTATTTGAGGAATTTAGAAACTTTTCTACTTGGATTCTAAGGAAATAAGGGTATGAAATTTTATCAATTCAAAGTGATCAAAGATGAGAGTTTGAAGATGAAAATTTTGAATATTTTTATAGATAACAAGGAATTGATCATAATTTTTTTTTGCACCTAAAACCCCTCAGTAGAATGGGGTAGTCAAAAGAAAGAACAGAACTTTGATAGAATCCACCAGAGCTATATTGATTGAATATTCACTTGTGAAATATTTCTGGGCTAAAGTGGCTAGTACGGCTTGTTATGGTTTGAATAGAGTGAATATTAGATCCAAGTTGAACAAGACACCCTATTAACTTTTTAAGGAGAAAACACATAAACTTTCACATTTGTAAGTTTTTAGAAGTAAGGTGTTCATTAATAATAGTGGTAAAAATCCTTTAGGAAAATTTGATCCTAAATTTGATGAAAGAATTTTTCTAATTCTAGTATTAGTAAATCCTATAGGGTGTTTAAAAAGAGAACTTTGGTGGTTGAGGAAACTACACACGTAGTTTTTGATGAATCTAGTATTTAAGAAGAACTGAGGTTAGAGGAAGAGCATATAGAAGATATCTCCCAAGGAATTGAAAAGACAAATTTGGAAGAGAATGTTGGAACAAAAAACACTTTTCCTAGAGAATGTAAATTTTCTCAAAGTCACCCTAAAGAATTGATTTTAGGTGAACCTAGTGAGAGTGTTAGAACTACGCATGGACTTAGTAAAAAAGTGAATCATTCTACCTTTATTTCAATGATTGAATCCATTAATATAAATAAAGCTCTTTTGGATAAATTTTGGATTTTGTCAATGCAAGAAGAATTAAATCAATTTGTTAGAAATGATATTTAGAAATTGATTAAAAGGCCTGTGGATCAAAGTGTTGTTGGAACTAAGTAGGTGTTCGAAAATAAAATGATTCAAGTGTTATGATTAAAAACAAGGCAAGATTGGTGGCCAAGGGGTACAATTAAATAGAAGGAATGTATTTTAAAGACACTTTTGCCCATGTAGCCATACTTGAAGCTATTATTATACTTTATCTTTTTCAAAGGTTTTAAATTGTATCAAATGGACGTTAAGAGTGCCTTTCTTGATCAGGTGATATAAGAGGATGTTTATGTTAAGTAACAAACAAATTTTGAAAATTCAAAATTCACAAATCATGAGTTTAAATTAAAAAATAAAGATATTATATAGATTAAAATAGGCACATAGGGCTTGGTATGAGAGGTTAAGCACTTTCTTATTAGAAAGATCATTTGTTAAAGGAAGTGTAGACACCACTTTCTTCTTAAAAAGGATAGAAGATGACATACTCATTATTTAAATATATGTTGATGATATCTTATTTAGATCCACCAATAAAAATCTTTTTGATGTTTTTTCAAAAGTAATGAGTAGTGAATTTGAAATGAGTTTAATGGGAGACTTGAGTTATTTTCTTGGTTTTAGTATAAAGTAAAATGAGAAAGGAATATTTCTTAGTCAGTTGAAGTATATTAAAGATATCCTTAAGAAATATGAAATAGATAATGCTAAACTAGTGAGTATACCAATGAGTTTCTCAATACAGTTAGATAAAGACTATAAGGGAAAATTTGTTTATCGAAAGAAATTTAGAGGAATAATTGGACCATTAATTTACTTGACTGCTAGCAGACTAGATATCATATTTAGTGTTTATTTATGTGCTAGATTTCAATCTGATCCAAAGGAATCACAATTGACTGCAGTTAAAAGAATTTTGAGATATTTTTTAGTATCCCAAAACTTAGGAATTTGGTATCCTAAGTACAACTTTTCTTTTAAAATCATTGGATATTTTGATTCAAATTTCACAGTATGTAGGGTTGATCAGAAGAGTACTTTTGAAATTATTAATTCATAGCAAACTCTTTAGTTTTTTTGGTATAGCAAAAAATAGAATTCAATATCCCTTTCTACTACTGAAGCAGAATACATTGCCTTAGGTAGTTGTGTGGCACAGGTTCTTTGGTTAAAATAATAACTAATTGATTTAAGATTTTCAATTAGTATTATTCTGATTTTTTGTGATAATACAAGTGTCATATGCATTTCAAAAAAACCCTATTTAGCATTTTAAAACCAAGTATATAGATATAAGGAATCACTTCATTAGAGATTATGTGGCTAAAGGAGAAATTGAATTACACCATGTTGCTACTTAGAATCAACTTGTAAATATTTTCACAAAACCACTGGCTTTTGAAACATTTAGAACCTTAACAACCAGATTAGGTGTCATTGATCTAAATGCTTAAAATTGAATTTCTACAAATTGGATTTGTAATGTATTGATGTGTTTGTTTATTTTTTCTTTGTTTGTTTGTTAGTGTTTATTTGTTTCAGTTGTTGTGTTTATTTATCTTTTTTTAGCATTGTATTGTTGGCTTTGTTATTATTTTTTCATGTCATGGATCTTGAGTGATTCATTTTTGAAAAGATTTTTATTTATCTTGTCTTAATTATTTTCTTCATACTATACAAACTTTTTTGTATTGTAAGAATTTTGTAGTATGTACATGATAATTTTCTGAGTTAAGCATTCAGGATTGAGTTTTTTTATGCATATCGTATTGTACGATGTCATCATCATCTGTATAATCAGGCATTTTTGTCTATACAATTAGGGACGGTTTTCCAAACATTCAGTTATTTTTGTCATATCATAAATACTAAATCTAATTTTGTCTATAAAATCCTATTGTTAGTTTCAATCCTAATATGCTAGGTCATTTTTCTTTATATTGAAAGGTATTTGATGGTTTTTCTTCAATTCCTTTTCAATTCTTAAACCATCTCAAGTCTAATCTTTAGGAATGGCCAGCAGTAGCAAATATCCACACACTTCTAAGGGCTCATTCTCTTGCTCTAGTAGAGATGAGAACTTTCTTTCTAAGGAAAATGAGGAAAATTTCTAATATTTTGTTGGAGCAGGGATTACCCCCTCACGTCTCTTTATTCAAAGTGGCATAAACATCTCGGTTATGTCTCTTTTTGCCATGACTCAATTTTCTTTTATCCTCACCTTGACCTATGCCTATTATCAAAAAACTTTCCAAATATTTCATGTGAACATAAAAGTGAACCAAGATCATACTAGGGTGACCTCTTATGTCTTTAAGCAGCATGTTGAAATAACTAAGGAAGATCTATGCAACTTCCTTCACCTTAGGACTCAAGGGGTTAGAGCATACACCATGACCTCTAGAGCAAATTTTGATTGGGTAAAAAATAAACTAGAATCTTAGAGGTGTTGCATAAGTAAGCAATCTTTCTCATGTGTATACCCTTAACCATAATGCCAGGATCATCCAGCATGTCATGAGAACTTTTATTATTCCCAAAACTAGTGATCATATTAATTTGAATCCTCTTTTGTCTATTGTCATATAGCTTATAATGATAAATACTCCTATTGATGAAGTCCAACTAATCATGGACTACATCTATAAATGTTTTGATATTAGACTTCCTCACAGTAGGAGGAAGAAAAATGTGGCCTTATGACACTTAGTTGCCTACATTTTAGAAAAAAAAAAAGTTCAACCTGGTCCATCCTGATCCTCCCACTCAACTTTCCATTTACTTTATTGATGCCTCTTTTCGTGCACTTTTTAATCAAGATCAAAGTTTTGAGGGAGAAGAATCTAAGAAAGAAGGAGCCCCTACTCTAGCACCTGCACTTGCACCTGGACCCAACTAGAATATTTATCAAGAAATGGTCCAACATTTTGACATACTGGAATTCAATTTTGATCAACATTTTGATCAAATTGAGAATAACCTAAACCAGCAGGATGTGAGGTACAACGAATACATGGGATGAACCCTAGGGAAATTCGACTCGGTCAACACTAATGTAGCTACGATCAATAGCTACTTTCCAATATTCAACCCCCAACCACCTCTAGACTAAGGCCCCTCAGGATTTTAGTTATTACTTTCGTGTTGTACATGTTGTTAAAATTTTTGTACTTATTCTTGAGATGTTTCTTGTGATTTCATGTGTTTCTTCATGTTGTGATTTTTCCATTTCTAGCAAGATGTATTATTTTTATATGTTTCAAGTATTAAATGGAATGATGGAATGATGTTTTGATGTGTATTGAAAATACTCTTCTTGAAATATTTATGTTTTTTCTTGAGACAAATCATTTGTAATTGATCTATAGAATGGAATTTTAACATATTTTGCCCTACAAATTAATTTTCTTGATAAATTTAATCTCTCAAAATTTTAAATTAAATTATGACTGGATGTAAATTACTAAATAAATTTTATGTTCTTATATACAAATATAACTTACCTATAATTTTTATAAAATATATGTTTTAATTTTATTTTATAACTTTTTCAATGTGTTTATTTTTGTTAATTATTTGAATTTGTTTTAAGATTAACTGATATTGGAAAGACTAAAAATTGAAAGGATACACAAAGCATGCCAAACTTGTAAAAATACTTAAAATATACCACTAGTTTAAAAAGATGTGTAATGTTAGTTAAAGTCAAAAGAGGCACAGAATTAGCACAAACTGAAAAGATGCAAAAAGTGTGCCACAAAAATTAAAAAGATGTGTAATGTTGTCAATTGAAAAATTCATATTGTTCATTCCCTTATCTTTCTATCTCTTACACAAATCCATATAATTGATAATAGTGTTTACTATTGAATTAGAAACTAATTAATATTTAGTTCATCATTTTTGCAATAATTATTTTTATTTGATATGTCTAGAATGAACAGTAAACCTGGTTGACTTTTTTTATCTTAATTATTCCTTGATTTAAAATTTGAGATTCTTTTTAGCATTAGCAGGTTAATGATGTATTTGAAATTAGTTTAAAATCTTCTTCTATATTATCTATTTGATTTATCCATAGAAACTTAACTTTTAAAGTGATACTTTGCTCTTTGTTATTATCAAAAGGGAGAGTCATTAGTTATTGTTTGATGTTTTATTTATTTGATGCAATGGTTATTTGATGTGTTATTTGATGTATATATGTATGATTATTTGTTATGTGATTTGTTTGATGTGCGTATTGTGTTATTGTGTGTATGTTTGTTTATGTTATTTTTGTTTAAGTTGTGTTTATGTTTGTGTGTTCTGTATATGTTTGTGAGTATGTTTTGTTGTGTTGTTTTTGTTTAAGTTTTTTTTTTTCTTTTTAATTTTTTGTTGTGGTTTTCATTTTCATTGGAACCCTTTGTTTTAAATTGATCACTCATTGAGGGGGAGCTTAGGAGAAAAATTGTCTTAAGTGTTAATTCAAACAATAATTATTTTGTCATCATCAAAAAGGAGGAGATTATTGCATCTTAGATTTTAAATTTATATTTTTATATCACGTGAGTTTTTTATGATACCAAAATATTATTATGTTGATAATTATTTCTCCTAACATATATTAGATATGTTTTATTTTGTTGTTTATGTGTACTAATGTTTCAGGGAAATCATAATGTAGACTACCAAAGACTTCAAGACCGATTAGATTAAGGTTTCTTGTAATTGAAGTTTGTACTTTTTATATTTTTCTAGAGTCTAAGAGAGTGTAATTGTAATTGGTTAACCTTGTACACACACACTAGGGGAGTAAGATAAAAATTTTATTTTTAAACGTAATCATACTATGCGATTCTTGAATTGTGCTAAACAATTTGACATGAAAGTTCCTCTAAAATG